>CP092869.1:66389412-66606972 GCA_030710605.1 Cordylochernes scorpioides
ATACTTCCTGAGCTTGTCTGGTGGTGTTAACAAAGCCATTACAGATATACCTTACATAATATACCTGATCTATTCCATGTGTCCTAAGCCACATTATGCAGAATAAAATGGCCAACAATGTGTGTACAGAACCTGATGAAGCTGATGGTGAGACAAGGAGCCACCAAACTCCTGGAGCAGATGAAGGAGAGGCGCTACAAGCCACTAGCTCTGGCCACTGCGGAGGCAGAGACCTCAAAGCTCCACTCCCTGTCAACCATAGTCTCCGCCCTGCAGGAGGAGTTTCCTGCTGCCCACCTGCTCAGACGGCCCCTGGACTGCTGTGGGGTGGGGGAGGTGGAGCTTGCCCTGCCCCCGCCCTTAGAACCACAGGATGGCCCCTAGGCTTCTACTTCTTCCTTAGCACTTGTTCTCCTTGGTTTTATACTCTTCTCTGTCCTCTGATCTTTTACAACATTTTTAAAATTATTTGTTGTACAGGCCATGATAATCATGGTGGATAGATGTTGGTGACTGCTCTTACTATAAGTGCACCACATGTCTACACATGTAAAAAGTAGTTTGACTTTTGCACTTACAAATCTGCCAGAGCCCCGTTTGGTTACTTGCAGCTGATGGTGGGGTTGGACTTTTGCAAGATCCAGGGGCCATTGGAGCATTCTTGTTTCTTTGTTCGTCCTGGCAACTTCCCAGCTTTCCTTTGGTCATTTCTCTCTCTCTCTTTTTTTCTGTCTTGCAGCCGTCTGCTTCTCCTGTACATGTCAGAAAGTATATTTTCCACCTACTGGGCAGGTTTGGCACTTCCAGCTGCTACACAGATGTCTAGATTGTAAGAGGATCTGGCCTAGAGTCCTTGGGAGATAGTGAAGGTAGATATATTTGTAGATCCTAGCATGGACTCCATTGTTTATACATTGGTCTACCATTGTCTAGACAATCCTAGCAGCAATGGTAGACCAATGTATGGATGATGGAATATATATATGTCGTATGCGTCGTGGTCGAATGGAAGGGCGCAAGCGTTATGCATGTATGCGTCAAAAAAGAACTTGTTCGACACTCATGAGCGTGCGCTCACGCGGCGGAGGCGTGGCCTGCCCCGCGCGCGCTGGCTCCCAGATTTATTCTGTACAGATTTATACATGGATGAATTTGTATTTACATAATAATTATGGTGGAAATTAATTATACATTTTGGGTATTATACAAATTATGACAGATGGAACCTGTGTGGAATAAATAAATTTAAAAGGATTTTAAAATTATTTAGTTGAGATTGGGAGGCAATTTTATAAATTGAATGCTGATACTATGTATAAATTGAAAAAAATTGTGTGATAATATACTAAAAATATATACAAGTATAGATGAAAACAAAATTAAATTAAATATGATATATAAAAAAAAATATATATATAATAAAATAAAAAGTTTTAAAGGTTTTACATGTAGCAGGATATGAACCTGTGTGATGTGGCTACGACTGTGTATCTGTTTGTGGGAGTGTTCTGTGCATGAGAGGATCTCCTGCGCTGGAGTGTTGGTGGAATGGTGATGGGCTGATCATCCTCCTATGTACCGAACTTTCCATAGGGAACGTAAGAAAAGGAGTGTTAAAAAGTGCTCAAGGATATAAAGGAATGAATGTTTGATATGGCAGGATACGTTTGAGGAATGAAGACTTGGTTGTGGCGAACAATTTGGTAGGATGATCCAAATTCGGCTACTAGAGTCCTCGGAAGGTTTCTCGTCTGGGATGGAGATAAAAGGGGACGGTGGTCATGTCAATGAAGTAGCGCAAGGAGAATATCTCTTGATTTTGGTGTGTGATAATGGTTTATTCCAAATGGTCAGAGGCAACGTACTGAATTCTGTGACGTACATCCTGAACGGATCGTTTCAAGACGGGTCTGTGACTATCAGTAATCCTGCTGACAACTCAAAAGTAAATGAATTTGAGAAAAACTATCAGTTCGGGGTGGTCAATTTCCGCCATGCTATATTGGAATTCTCTGACGATAGAATCTTATGGGGGGTCATTAATCCTAATGTTGTGGTCACCATCTTTTTCTGAGTGATTAATGAAGTCCTTGAAGGTGTTCCAAAGGACCATCGAAAGCTCTTCAAGACAATGAATCAAGATTGATTGAATTTGTCTTAATCGGGACAATGGCATTAAATAAATCAGCAAATGTATAATCGTCATGGAGACGTTTGGGTTAATACACGCCATTGTAAGGAAGGATAGGAAAAATATTGAGAATTGTTTAATCCTATTAAAATATTTAACTATGGGCAACGGCATTAACGTATTTTTGCTTATGACTGACCTATTTTCCAATTTCGAATTGTCACAGTTACTTAGGAGAGCACTTAATTGAGGGCCAATTTGCGGAGTTTGATTAAGTGTTGGTGAGGATGGGAGCATTATCTTCGTTGTCGGGGAAGGTTCTATTTAGATATCAATCTTTGGGATGGTGTCAGGAGTAGAAATGTATCTGGCTGTTAATGTCTGTTCGTCATTATCTAAGAAAATATCGGGGTTCATGTGATTAAATGGGTTACTTAATGTAGATGCATAATTCTTATAATCATCATGAAATATTTCAGGTGTGAAGATGTACTTAGTGTCTTCGGAAGAGTGTTTCAATTTGTTTACATGGATAATCTCCGTGTCTAAGTTTTGAGCTTGATTAGGTCTATAGATTCTAACTGTATAGGGGGATATCACCTTAATTATATCATATGGTATACTGAAGTAAGGCACTAATTTGCCCATATTGGGGTGTTGGTAGATTTTGGTAAGGACTAGATCGCCTACCTCAAAGTCGGGGAACCTGTGATTTATATCAAATCTGATCTTATCTAGCTTATGACGTTCTTTCATTCTCTGTAACGCTAGGCGTCTAGATTCAGTGACCGATGGATAAGGATCTAGATGTTGTGAAAGTTCTTTCGGCAGGGAACCATTTATATGCCTTAACTACTTTGTTTTGGAGCATAGTCCAACTAACTCTAGGATGTTGGAGATGAAGGAGCCTAAGTTTTCCGGTCAGGGATGCGTTCAAACTTTCGGATAAACCGTTTGCTTGTGGATGGTTGCTGGTAGTGAGCATTGGTTGGATGTTATGGGAGATTAGAAATCTCCTAAACCTCGGTGATGTAAAGGCAGGGGCTCTATCTGTAAGGAGATGCCTCGGACAACCACTTTGTAGCACCCTTTTATTACTTGAATATATGTGGTCGTACTGATGGAACGAGATGGAAATGTCCATGCAAATCGAGTCGCGTGGTCTACTACTACATGCAGATAATTTTTTCACTTCCATATCTAGCAAACCCGGCTATAGTGTCCATAGAGACAAGATCGAATGGCAGTGGTGATTCTGGCAATTCGCCCAACTCTCCATACTTCGGTCCTTTTGGGTTTTTGCTCAGTTGACAGATGTTGCAATTCTTAACGAAGGCACGAATGTCTATCGACATCCCGCTCCAAAGGTATTGGGCGGAGATGATCCTAGTCAATTGAAAAATTCCTGGATGGTTGAATTTCTGGTGGGCTTCTCCAAGTATGGTGGGTCGTAAGGATGGCGGAACAACTATTTTTCTCATACCACGTTTGGTGATGGTAGTCAAGCCTGAGGTTTGGTGAACAAACTTTGAATTATCCCGAAGCTCACTTTGGTACATTTTTAATTGCGTGGCGTCAAGAAGGCCACAAAACGGATTTCGGGATAACAGGTCAGCCTCTAGTTGTTTGGTACCTTTGATGAACTTCACCTGATAGTTGTAGACTGACAATCTCAAACTCCATCAAAAGAGTCTTCCTGTCGAAATTTTGGTGTTTTTCAGCCACTGTAAGGCGCAATGATCGGTGAAAATAGCAAAACAATTTCCCGCCAGATAGACTTTGAAACGATTTACTGTTTCAATTATGGCCAGACACTCTAATTCGGTGATGGTATAATTGCGCTCGTATTTGCGCAGAGTGCGGCTATAATATTGTACTGGATATGAGTTTCCATCTGGAGAGAGAGAGAGAGAGAGAGAGAGAGATGGAGCTGTTTCAGTACTCCTCCTATCCCTTGCAAAGATGCATCAGAGTACATTTGACAGGGCAAGTCTGATTTATAAATATGGAGAATGGGACCTGATGAAAGTAGTTGTTTGAGTTTGTCAAACGCCATTTGACAGTCTGACGTCCATTCCCATTTAACCTTCTTTTTCAAAAGTTGATTTAAAGGATTTCTAATGCGCGCATAATCTGGAATGAATTTGTTGTACACATTAATGGCGCCTAAGGGAATGATTGCAAAGTTTTTACATTAGTAGGGGGTTTTATGGCGTTAATTACATCTATATCCCTAACATGTGGAGTGCAGGTACCTGAACTAATCTTATATCCCAGGTAGTCAATAGAAGTTTTGAAAAACTGGCATTTATTAAGATTTAATTTTATATTTTCTAATTTACAAAAATGAAAAAAATCCTGTAAGTGTCCTAAGTGTTCCTCTAAACTGTTAGAATGGATTATGAAGTCATCAAAATAATGA
Organism: Cordylochernes scorpioides; assembly: GCA_030710605.1. Classification (NCBI taxonomy): domain Eukaryota; kingdom Metazoa; phylum Arthropoda; class Arachnida; order Pseudoscorpiones; family Chernetidae; genus Cordylochernes; species Cordylochernes scorpioides. The sequence continues at coordinate 66,393,966 of CP092869.1, forward strand.
TTAGTAAATGTTAATTTGTGTTTCTGTATCAATTGATTTAACTGCCTTTCGAATATTTGGGACTTAATTTGAGACCAAATGGTAGTCTATTAAAATGGCATTGCCCCAGGTGGGTTACAAATGAAAGTAGGGGGCCTAGATTCGGGATGGACGGGAATTTGCCAGAAGGCGGAGGTTATATCTATGGTGGAAAAGAATTTGGAATTAGATAATTGATCTAGTACTGTTTCTATCAGTGGTATGGGATAATTATCTACAGACATTAATTCGTTAAGTTTTCTAAAATCTACACAAAAACGTTTCGAGCCATCCCTTTTTCTAGCAAGTGTTACGGGAGCGGCATATGGGCTATTCGATGGTTCTATTATTTCATTTTCTAACATTTTCTCTATTTGATATTTTATTTCAGGATAATCGCTACATGGTATTCTATATGGTCTTAGTGTTATAATCTTATCACTGTAAGGTATAATTTTAACCGGGTCGATATTTAAAGCAGGTACTGAAAGCTTATCGATAGGAAACAAACCAATATTTTCTCTAATAATATTTTTGCATTCATTTATTAGATGAGGATGTGCAACTATATAATTTCCTACATTTGTGGTACTATTCAGGTTGTCACGAGGAATTGATTGAGTAGTGTGGGACATGGTATGGTTATTAGGGTCGGTTTGAATTGTAAAGTTTTTAAATGACGGCGTAAAATAATCTTTAAAACAATATTGTGACTGTGCAAACATGATATTACCCTGATATATTCTTTTTGAAAAAAAAAATCAATAGTTAATCGAAATATCCCCAATGAATTTAAAGAAAAAATGCCACAAATGGTAGATCATTATCTATTATATAAAATAACAAGTGTTCCTTAATGGATCCTACAGTTACCAAAATAAATGCAAATCCCACAGGTTGGATATTATGACAAAGTCCTAATAGTAACATTATTATTTAAAGGTAAAATTTTAGTTCCTAATGTTTTGAATTGTTTTAAACAAATAATATTAATACTTATAAATGACTGCGGCGAATAATTATAAAGCTATACAAACAGTTTTACCACATAAGTTTCTTTTTTATTTATGAAAAATCATTTTTAATTTCAAAGAGAAATATTTAATATTTCTAACTTTTGGATGACGTATGAAAAGGTTGAATACATGAAGAGTGATGGTCTATATATGAAGGGATGACGTATGGAAGGGTGAAAAATATGAAGAGTAATGGCGAACGGAAAAATAAAAGTGTCCAGGAGCGGGAATCGAACCCACAACCTTCTGCTTACCGGGCAGGTGCCATGTCCACTAGGCTATCCTGGACGTATTTCTCCGTTCGTAACTAATATTTAAAATGACTAATAATACTTATAAATGACTGCGACGTATAATTATAAAGCTATACAAACAGTTTTACCGCATAAGTTTCTTTTTTATTTATGAAAAATCATTTTAATGTTAGCGCCAGTATCTATTAGAAATGTAAATAAATGGTTGGCCAGTTAGCAACTTGAGAGTCAGGGTACTTGTGCCGTTAATGGCGTGTGTTGTACTTCTGGTTACTTGGTAGCGCTGTCTCTTGGGTCACGAAAATACCGCGGCGGTGTCGCTAGTCGAGGATGATCGGCACGCTGTCCAGGCAAGGTGGATCGTTGTGGGCACTGATTGTTCCAGTGGGGCCCTTGGCAGTGCTTGTATGGTAGGCGGGGTGGAGCGAGATCCTCCTGGTTTCTTCTGGTTATGAGACACATCCTCGGATGAGCGCCTTAACGGATTGTTTGTTTGTCTCCCGGATTGGCGAGGAGATGGGCGTTCTGTGGGAGAGGAAATGCCGGGACGACTCGGGTCTCCGCCGATTCCATAGATTCTCCTGGCCAGAGTGAGCCATTCCGACGGGCTGCTGGGTGTTGCAATCAGTAGGAGATTTCGACTGTAGGAGGGCATTCCTTGAGTGAGAGCATTGACCATTTCCTTGCGGTCGATGTCGAGCTGCGTACCTATGCGTACCTTCTGTAAATAGTATTCTTGCAAGCCTTGAGGCCCGCAACGTAGTTGATAGAATTCTTGGTGGGTCGGAGTCTCGGGTGGGGGGTACAGATCCTCAAGGACTTGTTTGATCCTCCAGTAGGGTTCGTGGAGGTAGTCCATAGATTGAAGTGTTTTCCGGGGCTCTCCCTCTAGCGCTGCCACTACCATGCGGCCTTGTTCATCACAGCTGCTGCTTTGGAATTCCGGGGACCTCTCCAGCTCCCTTAAGAACGATTATGCGGAACTTGATCCGTCAAACCTGGCTGCGGCGGTGGGCGCGTCCCGCCCTAATGTTCTCATCATCGCTGTTAGTGCATCTATCACCGACTTATTCTCTGGAGCTAATTTGGCCTCTTTCTGGCCTGATTGTCTCTTTGTCTTGCTCATTCTCTTGAGGTTCTTATTTCTGTCGACTCTTACTTGTCGTATGCGTCGTGATCGAATGAAAGGGCGCAAGCGTTGTGCATGTATGCGTCAAAAAATAACTTGTTCGACACTCATGAGCGCGCGCTCACGCGGCGGAGGCGTGGCCTTTGCCCACGCGCGCTGGCTCCCAGATTTATTTTGTACAGATTTATACATGGATGAATTTGTATTTACATAATAATTATGGTGGAAATTAGTTATACATTTTGGGTATTATACAAATTATGACATATATATAGAAAAAAATGCATTTATTGCAGTATTTTCAAATAACTATGTACAGTAACTATGTACCATTTTGTTGTTTTAAATTATTTTTAAATTACAATTTTAAGTTCGTTATAAGCATAGTATTTTAAATAGATTTTATTATTTTGGGACCGAAAATAGGTTCGTTATAGGGGTAGTTCGTTATTTTTAAAACCGCAAAGTTCGTTATAACGATGGTATTTTCAATGGAATGGAATTGGGAATCGCCTTAGGTTCGTTTTAAGGAAAGGTTCGTTATATCTAGGGTTCGTATTAGCTGGGTTTACTGTATTGTATATACTTTTCATTTAGTCATTCCCCAATTTTTTTATTATTTTTAATTCGAATTATTTATTATATATATAGAATTATTCTCTAATAATGACACCTGTTTATATCTATACGTTGATATATAATGTAATGTTAATATATAATATTATATATAATTATTGGCTGTATGTATACTGGATATAATATTTAAATCCCAGATACTTCTTTCGTTGCAAATTGAGTGGTCTAAGTGTGCTAATGTGTTCTAATGCAAACGTATTATTGTCATATTTCCAATGTAATATTCAAGTTTCATCCTTTTCCGCCCATTCTTTCATTCTTCAGATGTTTTTATTGGCGCTTCGAGGTTTTTCACCCACCTACCCATAACACTGATGGGTAGTGGGCTATCTACCTTGCTTGTCAAAACCACCCTCTAATTCCCAATGTTAAGAGGATTTGTATAAAATAAGTGAAATTAACACAGTGATTAAATATATTAATGTGTTTATATGAAGTATATCACGTATATAAAAATTTATATCAAATTTTATATCCAAATTTATCAACAAAAATATACAAAATGTTATACATCATCATTAACGAAATAAAACGGTTATAATATCGCTTTGTGTTTTAATTCTTTGATACTATGAATATGTTAAAGATAGACCTGCATACAAAGACACATGAGAAGGATCTCCGCGGAATCTGTTTGTAGACCTTCACACAGACAAATTTGAGAAGGAACTCCGCGGATATTGTTTGAGACCTATACACAGAGCCACATGAGACTGTACCCACTGATCCTGCCTGTAGGCCTGCACACAGAGAAACATGAGATGGGACCTCGTGGATCCTGCCTGAAAACGTGCGCTCATAGACACATGAGAAGAAACTCCGCGGACCCGCATGTAAACCTGCAAACAGAGACATATTAGACGGGACCCCAGGGATCCTCCTTGTAGACCTAAACGCAGAGACACATGAGACGGGACCTCGCGCATCCTTCCTGTTGACTGCACACAGAGGTACATGAGACAGCACCCTGTGGATCCGGCCTATAGACCTGCACACAGAAACACATGAGACGAGATCCCGCGGATCCTATCTGTACCCCTGCACACAGAGACTCATAAGACGGGACCTCGCGGATCCATCCTGTAGACCTGCACACAGAGAAAAATGAGACGCGACCCCTCGGATCCTGCGTGTGAACCTGCACACAGACACATATGAGACGGGACCCTGTGGATGCTGCTTATAGATCTGCACACAGAGACAAATGAAACCGGACCGCGCGGATCCTGTCTTGAAACCTGCACACAGAGACAAATGAGATAGGACCCCGCGGATCCTGTCTGTAGACCTGCACACAGAGACACATAGGACAGGACCCTACGGATATTCCTTGTAGACCTGCACACAGAGACACATGAGACGGGACTCCGCGGATCATGTCTGAAGACTTGTACACATAAACACATAAGACAGGACCCCGCGGATTCTGTCTGTCAACCTTCACACAGAGACACATGAGATGGGATCCCACGGATCCTGTCTGTAGACCTGCACACAGAAATACATGAGACAGGATCCCGCGGATCCTGTCTGTAGAACTGCACACAGAGACACATGAGACGGGACCCTGCCCGATCCGCCTTGTAGACCTGCCACAAAGACAAATGAAACGTGACCCCGCGGATCCTCCTTGTAAACCTGTATAAAGAGAAACATGAGAAGGTCCTCCGCAGATCCTGTACACCTGCACAGAGACACACGAGACGGGATTTCGCGGATCCTGTCTGAAGACATGCACGCAGGGACACGTAGAAGGGGACTCCACGGATCCTCCTTGTAGAACTGCACACAGAGACACATTAGAAGAAATTCCGCGGATCCAGTCTGAAGACCTGCACACAGAGAAACATAATACGGGACCCCGAGGATCCTGCCTGTAGACCTCAAAACAGAGACACACGAAACGCTATTTCGCGGATCCTGTCTGAAGAGCTGCACAAAGAGACACATGAGATGAGACCGTGCGGATCCATCATGTACACTTGCACACAGATAGACATTAGAAGAAACTCCGCGGATCCAGTCTGAAGACCTGTACACAGAGAAACGTGACGTGACCATGTGGATACTGTCTGAAGACCTGCACACATAGAAACATAAGACGGGACGCCACGGATTCTGTCTGTCAGCCTGCACACAGAGGCACCTGAGGCGGGACCCCGCGGATCCTCCTGTAGACAGGCACACAGAGACACATGAGACGATCCGCGCGGATCCTCCTTGTAGACCTGCAGACCGAAACACATCAGAAGAAACTCCGCGGATCCAGTCTGAAGACCTGCACACAGAGACACATGAGACGGGACCCCGCGGATCCTGTCTGCAAACCTGCACACAGAGACACATGAGATGGGATCCCACGGATCCTGTCTGTAGACCTGCACACAGAAATACATGAGACAGGATCCCGCGGATCCTGTCTGTAGAACTGCACACAGAGACACATGAGACGGGACCCCACGCATCCTGTCTGTAGACCTGCATACAGAGACACATGAGACGGGGCCCCGCGGGTACTCATTGTAGACCTGCACACAGAGACACAGGAGACGGGGCCTCGTGAATACTACTTGTTGAACTGCACACAGAGACACATGAGACGGGACCCCGCGAATACTCCTTGTAGACATGCACACAGGGACACTTAGGACGGGACCCTACGGATATTCCTTGTAGACCTGCACACAGAGACACATGAGACGGGACTCCGCGGATCATGTCTGAAGACTTGTACACATAAACACATAAGACGGGACCCCGCGGATTCTGTCTGTCAACCTTCACAAAGAGATCCATGAGACTTTCCCCGCTAATCCTTTCTGTAAACTTGCACATAGAGACACAGGAAACTAGACCCCATGGTTCCTGCTAGCAGACCAGCACACCTAAACACATTGAGACAGAACCCCGCTGATCCTGCTTGTAGACATGCACACAGGGACACATGAGACGGGACCCTGCGTCCTGTACACAAAGACAAATAAAACGCGAGCCTGCGGATCCTCCTTGTCAACCTGTTTGAAGAGACACATGAGAAGGTCCTCCGCGGATCCTGTCTGAAGACCCGCAAACAGAAAAACATGAGACAAGACCCCGCGGATCCTCCTTTCATACCAGACCACAAAGACACTCGAGAAGGCACCCTTCGGATCCTGACTGTACACCTGCACACAGAGACACATGAGACGGGACCCCGTGGATCCTGTCTGTAAACCTGCACAAAGAGACAAATGAAACGCGACACCGCGGATCCTCCTTGTGAACCTTAATATAGAGACACATGAAAATGTCCTCCGCGGATCCTGTCTGAAGACGTGCACACAGAGACACATGAGACAGAACCCCGAGGATTCTGTCTGTAGACCTGCACACAGATACACATGAGACGCGCATCAGCAGATCCTCCATATGAACTTGCACACAGACACACATTAGAAGGAACTCCGCGATTCCATTCTAAAGACCTGCACACAGAGAAACATGGGAAGGGACCCTGTGGATCCTGTCTGAAGACCTGCACACATAGACACATGAGACAATCCGCGCGGATCCTCTTTGTAGACCTGCACACCAAAAAACCTTAGAAGGAACTGCCCGTACCCTTCCTGTAGACCTGCACACAGAGAAACATGAGATGGGAGCCCGCACATCCCTTCTGTAGACCTGAACATAAAGACACATTAGACGGTATTCTGCGGATCCTCGTTGTAGACCTTGAAACATAGACACGTGAGACGGGACCCCGCGAATCCTCCTGTAGACCTGCACACAGAGACATATGAGACCGAAACGCGAGGATCCTGCATATGAACCTGCACACAGTAACACATGAGACGGGATACCGCGGATCCTCTTTGTGAAACTGCACAAAGAGACATATGTACGGGACCCTGTTGATCCTCCTTGTGGACCTGCATACTGGGAGACCTGAAACGGGACACCTCGGATCTTGTCTGAAGAATTTCACACAGAGACATATGAGACGGGATCTCGCAGATCCTGTCTGAAGACCTGCATACAGAGGCACATGAGACGGGACCTCGCGGATCCTGTCTGTAGAACTGCACAAAGAGACACATGAGACTGTCCCCGGGAATCCTGTCTGTAAACCTGCACACAGAGAAAAATGAAACGCGACCCCCGCAGATCCTCCTTGTAAACCTGTATATAGAGATACTTTCGAAGGTCCTCCGCGGAACCTGTTTGAAGACCTGAACACAGAGACACATGAGACGGGAACCCGCGGATCTTGTCTGAAGAATTTCACACGGAAAAATATGAGACCGGATCCGGCAGATCCTGTCTGGAGACCTGCACACAGAGACACATGAAACCGGACCCCGCGGATCCTGTCTGTTCACCTGCACACAGAGACACATGAGACAGGACCCTGAGGATCCTGTCTGAAAACCTGCACAAATAAGCACATGAGATGGGACCACGCGGATCCCCCTTGTAGACCTGCACACAAAGACACTTGATAAGAAACTCCACGGATCCGCCTGTATACCTGCACCCAGTGACAGATGAGAAGGGACTCCTAGGATCCTCCTTGTAGACCTGCACACAGAGACACATGAGAAGGGACCGTTAGGATCCTCCTTGTAGACCTGCACACAGAGACACTTGAGAAGGGACCGTTAGGATCCTCCTTGTAGACCTGCACACAGAGACACTTGAGAAGGAACTCCGCTGATCCGCCTGTATACCTGCAAACAGAGAAACATAAGTGGGGACCCCGAGGAACGTGTCTGAAGACCTACAAACAGAAACATATGAGAAGAAACTGCACGGATCCTGTCTGAAGACCTGCACATAAAGACACATAAGACTGTATCCCGCGGATCCTGCCTGTAAATCTGCACCCATAGATACCTTAGACGGGACCTCGCCGATTCTTTCTGAAAACCTGCACACAGAGACACATAAGAAGGAATTCCGCGGATCCTCCTGTAAACCTGCACACAAAGACACATGAGACGGGTCCCCGCGTTTCTTGTCTGTAGGCCTGCACACACAGACACATGAGACGGGACCCCCGCGGATCACCCTTGTATACCTGCACACAAAACACTTGAGAAGGAACTCCGCGTATCCTCCTTGTAGACCTGCACAAAAAGACACTTGAGAAGGAAATACGCGGATCTTCCTGTATGCCTGCACACAGAGAAACATAAGACGGGACCCAGCGGATCGTGTCTGAAGACCTGCACACAGAGACACATGAGACGGGATCCTGCGGATCCTGCCTATAAGTCTGTACACAGAAACACATTAGAGTGGTATTGCTGATTCTCCTTGTAAACCTGCTCATAGAGACACATGAGAAGGAACTCCACGGAAACTTACTGTAGACCTGCATACAAAGACAAATGAGACGGGACCACGCGGATCCTGCTTGTAAACCTGCACCCAGAGACACATGAGACGCGGCCCAACGGATCCTCCTATAACCTGCACACAGAGACACCTTAGATGCAGCTCCCTGGATCCTGTCTGTAAACCTTCGCTCAAATATTAATTAGACGGGATTTCGCGGATACACCTTGTAGACCTGCAAACATAGACACGGGACAAACGGGACCTCGCGGATCTTGACTGTAAACCTGCCTTCAGAGGCACATGAGATAGACTCCGCGGATCTTCTTGTAGACCTGCACAAAGAGAAACATGAGAAGGAATTCCGCGGATCCTGTCTGTCAACCTTAACACAGAGACACATGAGACTGTCCCCGCGAATCCCTTCTGTAAACCTGCAGACAGAGACACCTGAGATAAGACCCCGTGGATACTGTTTGTAAACCTGCACACAAAGAAACATGAGACTTCACCCTGCGCAATCTGACAGTAGCCCTGCACACAGAGACACTTGAGAAGGAACTCCGCGAATACTCCTGTAGACCTGCAGCCAGTAACACATGAGAAGGGACCCCGTGAATCCTCCTTTTGTAGTCCTGCACACAGAGACACTTGAAAGGGAACTCCGCTGATCCGACTCTATACCTGCACAAAGAGACAAATGAGAAGGGCCCCTAGGATTCTCCTTGTAGACCTACACACAGAGACACTTGAGAAGGAACTCCACGGATCCGCCTGTATACCTGCACACAGAGACACATGAGAAGGGACCCCTAGGATCCTCCTTGTAGACCTACACTCAGATACACTTGAGAAGAAACTCCACGGATCCGCCTGTATACCTGCACACAGAGACACATGAGAAGGGACCCCTAGGATCCTCCTTGTAGACCTGCGCACAGAGACACATGAGAAGGGACCCCTAGGATCCTCCTTGTAGACCTGCGCACAGAGACACATGAGAAGGGACCCCTAGGATACTCCTTGTAGACCTGCACACAGAGACACTTGAGAAGGAACTCCACGGATCCGCCTGTATACCTGCACACAGAGACACATGAGAAGGGACCTCTAGGATCCTCCTTGTAGACCTGCACACAGAGACACTTGAGAAGGGATCCCTAGGATCCTCCTTGTAGACCTGCACACAGAGACACTTGAGAAGGGACCCCTAGGATCCTCCTTGTAGACCTGCACACAGAAACACTTGAGAAGGGACCCCTAGGATCCTCCTTGTAGACCTTCCCACAGAGACACTTGAAAAGGAACCCCCACGGATCCGCCTGTATACCTGCACACAGAGACACATGAGAAGGAACTCCACGTATCCGCCTGTATACCTGCACACAGAGACACATGAGAAGGGACCCCTAGGATCCTCCTTGTAGACCTGCACACAGAGACACATGAGAAGGGAACCCTAGGATCCTCCTTGTAGACCTGCACACAGAGACACATGAGAAGGGACCCCTAGGTTCCTCCTTGTAGACCTGCACACAGAGACACATGAGAAGGAACCCCACGGATCCGCCTGTATACCTGCACACAGAGACACATGAGAAGGGACCCCTAGGATCCTCCTTGTAGACCTGCACACAGAGACACATGAGAAGGGACCCCTAGGATCCTCCTTGTAGACCTGCACACAGAGACACATGAGAAGGGAACCCTAGGATCCTCCTTGTAGACCTGCACACAGAGACACATGAGAAGGGACCCCTAGGATCCTCCTTGTAGACTTGCACACAGATACACATGAGAAGGGACCCCTAGGATCCTCCTTGTAGACCTGCACACAGAGACACATGAGAAGGGACCCCTAGGATCCTCCTTGTAGACCTGCACACAGAGACGCTTGAAAAGAAACTCCACGGATCCGCCTGTATACCTGCACACAGAGGCAAATGAGAAGGGACTCCTAGGATCCTCCTTGTAGACCTGCACACAGAGACGCTTGAAAAGAAATTCCGCTGATTCGCCTGTATACCTGCACACAGAGACACATGAGAAGGGACCCCTAGGATCCTCCTTGTAGACCTGCGCACAGAGACACATGAGAAGGGACCTCTAGGATCCTCCTTGTAGACCTGCACACAGAGACACTTGAGAAGGGACCCCTAGGATCCTCCTTGTAGACCTGCACACAGAGACACTTGAGAAGGGACCCCTAGGATCGTCCTTGTAGACCTGCACACAGAGACACTTGAGAAGGGACCCCTAGGATCCTCCTTGTAGACCTTCCCACAGAGACACTTGAAAAGGAACCCCACGGATCCGCCTGTATACCTGCACACAGAGACACATGAGAAGGGACCCCTAGGATCCTCCTTGTAGACCTGCACACAGAGACACATGAGAAGGGAACCCTAGGATCCTCCTTGTAGACCTGCACACAGAGACACATGAGAAGGGACCCCTAGGTTCCTCCTTGTAGACCTGCACACAGAGACACATGAGAAGGAACCCCACGGATCCGCCTGTATACCTGCACACAGAGACACATGAGAAGGGACCCCTAGGATCCTCCTTGTAGACCTGCACACAGAGACACATGAGAAGGGACCCCTAGGATCCTCCTTGTAGACCTGCACACAGAGACACATGAGAAGGGAACCCTAGGATCCTCCTTGTAGACCTGCACACAGAGACACATGAGAAGGGACCCCTAGGATCCTCCTTGTAGACTTGCACACAGATACACATGAGAAGGGACCCCTAGGATCCTCCTTGTAGACCTGCACACAGAGACACATGAGAAGGGACCCCTAGGATCCTCCTTGTAGACCTGCACACAGAGACGCTTGAAAAGAAACTCCACGGATCCGCCTGTATACCTGCACACAGAGGCAAATGAGAAGGGACTCCTAGGATCCTCCTTGTAGACCTGCACACAGAGACGCTTGAAAAGAAACTCCGCTGATTCGCCTGTATACCTGCACACAGAGACACATGAGAAGGGACCCCTAGGATCCTCCTTGTAGACCTGCGCACAGAGACACATGAGAAGGGACCTCTAGGATCCTCCTTGTAGACCTGCACACAGAGACACTTGAGAAGGGACCCCTAGGATCCTCCTTGTAGACCTGCACACAGAGACACTTGAGAAGGGACCCCTAGGATCGTCCTTGTAGACCTGCACACAGAGACACTTGAGAAGGGACCCCTAGGATCCTCCTTGTAGACCTTCCCACAGAGACACTTGAAAAGGAACCCCACGGATCCGCCTGTATACCTGCACACAGAGACACATGAGAAGGGACCCCTAGGATCCTCCTTGTAGACCTGCACACAGAGACACTTGAGTAAGAACTACACGGATCCGCCTGTATTCCTGCACACAGAGACACATGAGAAGGAACTCCACGGATCCGCCTGTATACCTGCACACAGAGACACATGAGAAGGGACCCCTAGGATCCTCCTTGTAGACCTGCACACAGAGACACATGAGAAGGGAACCCTAGGATCCTCCTTGTAGACCTGCACACAGAGACACATGAGAAGGGACCCCTAGGATCCTCCTTGTAGACCTGCACACAGAGACACATGAGAAGGAACCCCACGGATCCGCCTGTATACCTGCACACAGAGACACATGAGAAGGGACCCCTAGGATCCTCCTTGTAGACCTGCACACAGAGACACATGAGAAGGGACCCCTAGGATCCTCCTTGTAGACCTGCACACAGAGACACATGAGAAGGGAACCCTAGGATCCTCCTTGTAGACCTGCACACAGAGACACATGAGAAGGGAGCCCTAGGATCCTCCTTGTAGACTTGCACACAGATACACATGAGAAGGGACCCCTAGGATCCTCCTTGTAGACCTGCACACAGAGACACATGAGAAGGGACCCCTAGGATCCTCCTTGTAGACCTGCACACAGAGACACTTGAGAAGGAACTCCACGGATCCGCCTGTATACCTGCACACAGAGACACATGAGAAGGGACCCCTAGGATCCTCCTTGTAGACCTACACACAGAGACACTTGAGAAGGAACTCCACGGATCCGCCTGTATACCTGCACACAGAGACACATGAGAAGGGACCCCTAGGATCCTCCTTGTAGACCTACACACAGATACACTTGAGAAGAAACTCCACGGATCCGCCTGTATACCTGCACACAGAGGCAAATGAGAAGGGACTCCTAGGATCCTCCTTGTAGACCTGCACACAGAAACACATGAGAAGGGACCCCTAGGATCCTCCTTGTAGACCTGCACACAGAGACACTTGAGAAGGAACTCCACGGATCCGCCTGTATACCTGCACACAGAGACACATGAGATGGGACCCCTAGGATCCTCCTTGTAGACCTACACACAGAGACACTTGAGAAGGAACTCCACGGATCCGCCTGTATACCTGCACACAGAGACACATGAGAAGGGACCCCTAGGATCCTCCTTGTAGACCTACACACAGATACACTTGAGAAGAAACTCCACGGATCCGCCTGTATACCTGCACACAGAGACACATGAGAAGGGACCCCTAGGATCCTCCTTGTAGACCTGCACACAGAGACACTTGAGAAGGAAATCCGCGGATCCGCCTGTATACCTGCACACAGAGAAACATAAATGGGGACCCCGCGGATCCTGTCTGAAGACCTGCACATAGAGACACATAAAACTGTACCCCGCGGATCCTGCCTGTAAATCTGCCAACAAAGATACATTAGACGGGACCTCGCGGAATCTGTCTGAAAACCTGCACACAGAGACACAAAAGAAACAACTCCGCGTATCCTCATGTAGACTTGCACATAAAGACTCATGAGATGAGACCCCGCGGTTCTTGTCTGTAGGCCTGCACACAGAGACACATGAGACGGGACCCCGCGGATCACCCTTGTAGACCTGCACACAGAGACACTTGAGAAGGAACTCCGCGGATCCTCCTGTAGACCTGCACCCAGAGACACACGAGAAGGGACCCCGCGGATCTTCCTTGTAGACCTGCACACAGATGCACTTGGGATGGATGTCGGCGTATCCTCCTTTATACCCGCACACAGAGAAAAATAAGACGGGACCTCGCGGATCGTGTCTGAAGACCTGCACACAGAGACACATGAGACTGTACCTCGCAGGTCCTGTCTGTGCACCTTCACATAAAGACACATGAGACGGGATCCCGCGAATCCTCTTTGTAAACCTGCACACAGAGACACATGAGAAGGAACTCCACGGAAACCTACTCTATACCTACACACAGAGACACATGAGATGGGACCTCGCGCATCCTTCCTGTTGACCTGTATACAGAGACACATGAGAAGAATACAGCGGATCCTCCTGTAGACCTACACACAGAGACACATGAGGAGGGACCCTGTGGATCCTGCATGTGAACCTGCACACAGAGACACATGAAACTGGACCCCGCGGATCCTCTCTGAAGACCTGCACACAGGGACACATGAGACGGGATCACCAGGATCATTTTTGTAATCCTGCACCTAGAGACAAAGGAACATCGCGGATTGTACAATATATTGGATGCTCAAAGAGAAATATACGAGAAACGACATCACTGACTTACTGGGAATCATTTACAAAGAAGTATCTACCACAGAACAGATCGTCACTATATTTTAAAATGTCCCTAGAGTTACTTGAGGTAGATCATATTCAAATAATAAAGATAATCAGTTAGAGCTGTATAAGAAAATAACAGTCAAACAATTTGTATAATACCTTATAATAATTTGAATAATATATTTTATTTTATTAATATATAGACCAAGGCTCACCTCAAATTATGGTGCAGAATTCTTTTGGGTTTTTGGATACTCCATTTACTCCCAGTAGAACCTTTTCTGAATGTCCTTCATATCAGCTTTTACATCGTCCTTTGTAACCTTCCTGACAGATCTGTGCAACCTTTATGCAAATCTCAGATATTTGTGGCAGTTTGAGCTGTTTTACGTGGTATTCCTTTGATTTCTCCCCAATAATGCTCGATTGGACGGTGACACCTTCCGTGGATTCAACTCAGACAACATACACGATATTTTCAGTTTCTAGGAACTTCAATGTATCTCGGGCGAAGTGTGTTGGTGCAAGGTCGGGACATAATTACGTGGGTACAACATTGCTTTCTAATAAACGGCAGTTCATCAGACATTCTCCGATATAAATGTCCTTGTTGACTGTCCTTTGGTAACGTAAATCTTATCACCGCGCTCATAAATTGTTTGCAACACGAGATATCGTTGAATTATCCAACTTCAATCGTAGTTTAGGGAGGACATCAGCTGAAATGTAGTACTGGGGTCCTGGAAGCGAGGAGAAGTCAATCTTGCAGTAAGTTTCATTGGTAACGATCAAATGTCTTTTTCCTCTCTTAAAAAGTCATAGAATTTTTAGTTATTTTTTATTGGAAACATTCTGATTTTCAGAAACACTTTGTTCCTTGTGGGTTTTCATACCTTCGCGTTGCGTTGTGTTCTGAATCATTTCAATGTTTGTTCCGCATTAATATCTTTGATCGACATACTTCGGCTTTTACGGCTTGTCTCAATGATTTTTGCAGGCAGAGCAGGATCATTAGGATCACTTTTACTTTCCCGTCCAGGCTTTATTTCAAGAGAAAAAGTCTCAAAATAATTTAATCAAAAGAAAACTGATCTCAGAGATATCTTTACGTCTTTGCGATCAATGCGATTGTGGACGATTTGGAAATAACTTTTAACGACGTTATTTTTGATTCATTATTGTGATTGATATTTCTAACTCCAAATAAGATAATTTATTTAACACACCTCAAATTAAGAATCAGGTTCTCGAACAGTGACCACGAAGCACGTGATATTCACAACACTCAGTTAAATTTGACAGGTGTTTTCTTATACAGACTTTAATTGGATAACTTTGAATTTTTAAATATTGGATTTCATAGGAAAGGGAATTTATTTTCATCTGGAAATGGTTTCAATCAGGGATCGTCTGCGAACATTTTCTATTTCAAGATTCAAATATCACAAAATCTCTGCAAAATATTCTGAATCAACAAACTGTATCAACCATTCCTTTATATTTTCTAAATTTAAAATTTTCCTTTTTACGTTCTATTGTAGTGGCAGTAAAACAATTTCGCTTTACAATACAAATGAGTTGTGTAAAAAAAAAGTTTGATTTCTCTCATAATTCCTCAATATTTATCTTTGTCTATTTATAACTTACGACAATAACATTGGACATAAAATTATCTGTCTTGAAATCGATTTGTTCTTAAAACTCTCTTCGATTTGGACGTGGGTACCTACAGTCAGTGTTAACTTTAAAGATATTATTTCAGGTTCTGAGTTTTATCGAATATTCAAAAATATAGTTGAAAATAAGAAATAAAAGAATTAAAGCACGATTATTTCTTTTACATATAAGATAAACTTTTCTACTGTTATTATTGCGATGAAAAATATTGGGATCCCAGCGATTTCGCCAATTTATCCACCAGACTGCTTCTTAAGCTACACTGAGAGTTAGATTCTTAGAAATGGTATTCAAGCAAACTATGAACATAAGCTTTTAGGACAGTAGAATTATAAATAAGCCTATATAATCATCCAATACAGTATTAGAGCTCTAAGAAGCAGTCTGGTAGATTAAATTGGTGAAACCGCTGGGAGGTTTACCATTGATGAGCCAAGCACCCTCCAATATTTTCCCATCGCAGTAATAATAATAGAAATTTCTTTTAGGTGTAAAAGAAACATTTGTACCTTAATGATTTAATTTATTATGTATAGATGGCGTTTTATTGCCTTATAATAATTAAATATGCTTGTTTTGTGAGTTAAAAATTAGTGTATACAATTTGAAAATAAACATTTTTGATGTCGAAAAATATTTTTAAATCAACTTTAACCCTTTATTTCCTTTGATATTTATATATTTATCACATTAATGGTATTGGACCAAAAGTCCATCAAAATATCGTGAAACAAAAATATAATTTATAATTCAAGATAAACCCAATTAAAAACATACACCAAATAAAATAGAATTTAAAATATCATCAATAACCTTTATCGGTCTCTATCGCAAAAAATTATAAAAATTTTAAACGATTTAAAAAAATAAAATATATAATTAAAACATATTTTTCTACAGCCTTTATCCTGCAATGAATAAAAATTGAAAGAGGGAGGGTATGACTTATCAGTGGTAAACCCTCTCAGCGGTGTTTCGCTAATTCAATCTCCAGGCCGCTTCACTATTGTATTAGACATCTTTATCAACAGAAAAACAACTTTAACTTATTTTTATAATTAGTCTCATTTAACAATAAAACACAAAGGAGTAATCCTGAAAATTAACGATCGAATCAAGATATACTCGGGAGTTTTTTCTTCCAAAAACAAAAGAAACAAAAACAAGATTAATACAGTAAATTAGTATTTTGAAAGAACTATGAACCTATGCTTCAAATGTCGGGCATATAAGAAATGTTGTCCAATACAATACGGTGTGGAAATTAAAATAAGAGTTCACCACTGATGAGCCATACCCTCTCATTTTCTGTTTTCATCTATTGCAGGATAAGGACTGTAAAATTTAATTTTATTTTAAAATATATCATTGAAAATGTTCAATAATTTTCAAAGTAGAAATTGAAGACCACAAACTTATTTCCTCAAATTAAAGATAAGTATCATTAATTTGAAGAACTATGAATGCCGGCCAGGCAGCCTCTATCTTTACCATAAAAACATATTATTACTAAATCTGATGTGTGGTCTAATCGATTCTATTTCTAATCAGGTTTCAGTAGAAATAGAAACACATGTGTCTACCCCACACAGCTTTCAAATGACTTATAATACATATTCATTCCTGCCTTTACAAAATCCAACAAAATCAATTAAAAAAATAGTTAAATGAGACCTGGCCCTAGATTGCTTTCTGATTTTATTAAATTTAAAGAAGAAATTGTTATAATAAAGATTTTTGATACAGTAG
Organism: Cordylochernes scorpioides; assembly: GCA_030710605.1. Taxonomy (NCBI): domain Eukaryota; kingdom Metazoa; phylum Arthropoda; class Arachnida; order Pseudoscorpiones; family Chernetidae; genus Cordylochernes; species Cordylochernes scorpioides. The sequence continues at coordinate 66,411,355 of CP092869.1, forward strand.
AACCTCCCTTTAGCGGACACCTCTCTACAAAGGACAGTTTTCATTTGCAAAATTACCATTTTTACAGTCTGACCACGCCTCCTGGACCCTTGGAATATTTAACCAAATTCTGGTCCAAGGTGACTAACGTGGCAACGGCACCCATTTTCCAATATAGCGCAATTGAGCAATTTGTGCTCATTACGAGCATATGTCAGAGTTTGAAACTGGTCGTGCCATTGGATTGAAAGAGGCTGGTTGGTCTAATCGACTAATCGTGCGCCATCTATGTCGAAGTGATGCGGCTATTAGGCGATGTTGGCAAAAGTGGGTCAACAACGAAATGAATGCAACGTCAGGACGGCAGCGGTCGACCAAGGGCAGCAACAGAACGGGAGGGACAGAGCAATTGTCAAAATGGCTGTCGCAGCACCGGAATCAACGTTATCTACCATCCAACGTGTGACCGGCACACAAGTGTCCAAAATGACCATCAACAGGCGACTGAGAGAGCGGAATCTAAGAGCTATCCGACCGTTACGATGCCTACCCCTCACACCCGTGCACCTACAAGTCCGACTACAGTGGTGTCGGGAGCGATCAACTTGGAACTGCGCTGACTGGGGACGTATAGTCTTTATTGACGAGTCCCGTTTCTTATTGTGTCCTGACGACCGTCGCGAACGTGTCTGGAGACGTCCTGGGCAGCGTGTGGATCCTGGCCTTACTGTCGAACACCACACAGGTCCACAACAGGGCGTTATGGTCTGGGGTGCCATTTCATTTGATAGCAGGACCCCATTGCTAGTCATTCCTGGCACCCTGACAGCACAACGGTACGTAGATGACATTCTACGGCCTGTTTTGTTGCCGTTCCTCTCACATCACCCCGGGCTTACTTTTCAACAAGATAATGCCCGGCCCACACACGGCACGTGTTACTATGGATTGTCTTCAATCTTGCCGAACTCTTCCGTGGCCAGCAAGGTCGCCTGATCTCTCGCTCATAGAGCACATCTGGGACGTGATGGGAAGGCGATTGCAACTATCCCGGAATGTTGACTATTTAGCCCGACAGTTGGAGATAATTTGACAAGAAATCCCGCAGCACACCATCCGGAATCTTTATCAGTCCATGACACGCTGGGTGGCAGCCTGCATCCAGGCCAGTGGGTGTCCAACGACATATTGACATTCTCAATTTGTGACGATCAAACCCCGAAATAAAACCATTAATTGTTCTGAAATATTAATCGTTTCCCCCCCTATTACATGCTCTTTACATACACCAATTTTTGTCCTAATCTGACAACTTGGTGCGTCGATTTTTTGTTATACAGTGTATTAGAAAATTACCTCCTTCATATGAAAAGATTGTTTCTCGTGAATAAACTCGTGATTTACATTTTAAAAATACGTATATAACTTCAATAGTGACTTTTCAATATATCTACTGAAGATTTTCTTCTTGAATTTTTGTTATTTATATTATGATATAAAGGAAATTTGCAATAGGAAAAGTGATACATTTCATATTAAATATCTGCAATTTTGCTAAATACATGTTTATATTAGTTTTTTTGTCTTAAAATTGTATTCGATAACTCGGGCAAGAAAAACTTGGTTTTGATTGTGTTTTCAATATGTCTATTCTGATAAGTTTTAAATAAAGAGTCGAATCTCTAAAGATATTAGTAAAAATTGACTTACCTTACTGATGACAAGTGATCAAAACTCTTCTTATCCCAGAAGACTGAAGTAGGAATAATTGCTGGTGACAAATTCAAATTTGCATCACTTGGTTCTTACTTGGAACTCTGGTATTATTCTAGGTTTAGATAATTCTTGTCTTTAGATCCTTGCTCGTTATCGTTTTAAAGTTTGTCAAAGCATCAGTAAAAATCTTTCATAACTGATTTTGAAACTTTTTTTCATCACATTAAACAAAAGATCAATGACATTTTCCACGTAGAATACATGTAAATTAGGACGATGCTAAGAAGTGTTAATTAGAATGAGGATTAAAAGAAAACCTTTCTAAAGATGAACACCAATCTCTTAATAACCTTTGACATTTTCTTCGGTTCAAATTATTGTAGTTTTCTATGAAAGTTGTATGGATTTAATATAACTTGAAGCTGATTTGAGCGAATCATTTGATTATTTCCAAGGGAAAATCATTCTTTGAACATTCTTTAGTTTTTAAACATATAAATTTGATCAGTTTGATTCTTTACCGATTCTTAAACTCTTTCTGGTAAAAAGAAATTCAGCGAACATATTTTGGAGAATTTTCTAACATCATACAATTTATAACATTCTCCAACATTATATAAGGTTGATATTTTATTGATTTATTATTAGATGTCCAGTTTGAGGAGTTGAAACAATTATTATAGGAATAAAATAAAGTATGGCATCATTATTGCTAGTTTCTAGGGTTAAGATAATAATAGCGGGATCTTGGACTCCACAACATACAACCAAAATATAAGATTAAAGAAAATGTCGTGTTATCATAAAATTCTTAAATTCTCAGCATCATGATGTTGAAACTATAGTTTTTTTCTCGAAGCTTTTGATAGATTCTTAAACTTTTTCTTCTTCAACGCCTCTTCTTACTTTTCATTCAAAACATTGAGAGCTAATTTATTTTTAGATTAGAAAGTATTTCAACATGGGTTTGATGATGAAATATATTAAAGTAAAATAAATCGATAATGTTAATCTTCTTCTTTCTTATCTCATGATGTTATTGATAATAATGGTGGGTAGTAGTTGATGACTGCTTATACTGTAAGTGCACCACATGTCTACACAGGTAGAAAGCAGTTCGACTTTTGCACTTACAAATATGACAGAACCCAGTTTGGTTACTTACACTCACTGATGGACCTGGAACTTTATAAGAATCGAGAAACATTAAAACAATTTTATTTTTCATTAAAATCAGACTTGGGTGTTTCTATGTAAAGCAATGCTATGTATCCAACATTGTATATACGTATGTACAACAAATAGAATACGACATATATATATATATATATATATATATATATATATATATATTATATAATCTAAAAATATTATATAATCTAAAAACTCTAAATATTTCTATATTTTAAAAATATATATTTTATTTTATTCATTGATAATTTTATTTTTGTTATCATCGTTTTTAGAAAGACTTTTAGTTTAGTTGTTGAGTTTCGTTGTATAATTTTGTTGTAAATATGCGTAGTTAACCAATCAATCCTTTTAAATCACTAATATAGGATTAAATTATAAATTCTATATAATGTGAAAACTAACAAATGTGTAATCTTTCCTCAAGTAATTGAAAATAAAAGCTACTTGACGGTAAATATTTATCTTTTTTTATCACGACTGCACCTCAACCCTTTATCTTATCGATCCTTTGTCTTATCAAGCCTAATCTAACAACAACACAAAATATTCATAACAATAAGTCGACAGGATTACCTGAATTTTCAACCTAATTGCTCTATAAATTATTCAAATTTTATAAAACTATTTTTACAAAATGTCTCGCAAACAAAGGAATGTAGAACACGCCATGACGCCAAATCCAAATACTATAGAAATACCGAAATTTAATGGTCAAAATTTAGACATAACATCTTGGCTCAAATTCTTTAACAAAAAATGCCAACAAAACCATTTTGATGAAGATTTTAAACTAAATAATATTTCAAATTATCTCGAGGGAGAAGCATTCAGTTATTACATAGAAGAACTACAAGATATATATAATTGGGGGGAAATTGAACAAAAATTAACATCATATTTCACAATTAAAGATTCAAATTTATTCAGTAGGTTTCTAAATTTAAAATATATTGATAAAGATGATCTGGAACAATATTTTAAGGAAAAATCTGCTTTAGCCAAAAAACTAAACCTAGATAAAACACTTTTATTAGAGGCACTTACAGATGGAATGCCAGATCACCTAAAAATATATCTAATAGCTGCAAGAGTACAAGAACCTTCAGAATGGTATAAAATCACAACCCAATTAAAATTATCAACAAATAAAGAAGAAGAACCCCAACAACCCTCTACCAGTACAAGCACTCCAGTAAAAAGATTTAACTCCAACTCCTCCGAAGCTCATCAATACCAGCCATCTCCCAGGACAGCAGCAGCAACTCACCACCAGCAAGAACCCTACAAATCCATAAACCAGCCTCCATACCCCTGCAAGATATGTGCTTCTCACCAGCTACCCAACCAGATCCATTTCCATAGAGACTGCCCACTTAAGAACAATAATCATCCGAAGCGCACCAACCCAGGTAGAACATTATTATTATTTTCTGTATTTATAAATCAAATATCCTTACCCTGTGTACTTGACACAGCATCATCCATATCTATTATCCCTTTAAAATACTTAAACCATATTTATTATAAAATTTTAGATAATTCCCCAAAAGAAAGAATAGGTCAGGTAGAAGGATTTACTTACCCATTATACAAAATATTAGTTAGGCTTAGCTTAGGTAAAATTACAAGGTATCAAGAAATGTTTGTTTGTGATACTCCAATAGAATATCTTATTTTAGGTTTACCAACATTTTATTTATTTAAGTTACAAATAGATTTCTCAAAAAACCTTCTTTTCCAAAATTATAAATTCTTGTATTCTTTTAATCCAAAAACTGATAATCAGAAGTCATATGCCACTACCCTATGTATTCCAGACCCATACTATGTTAAAAATTCATCTCTTTTAAAGATTAACCCATTGTGTAATTTCAATTCTTTTGATATGCCAACTACAAATGTTAAACTTATAGATCCTACTTCAAATCCCATTATTGATTTTAACTCATTTCACAGTATGCGACAACCGGGCTCTATAACAAATTATAATTCCTATTTAGACCTTAGTAAAGTAGATATTAATCCAAATTTCTCTAATCAAACAATTTCAGATATATTGCATAAATATAAGAATGTTTTCTCTAAGCACAATTTTGATATAGGACACATAAAGACTAACCCAATTTGCATATCTCTTTTAGATAATATTCCCATAGCACAAAAGCCATATAGGACATCTTTTTACAATAATGCTGAAATACAAAAACAAATAACTGAATTATTAAAATATGATATTATTAGGCCCTCATCTAGCCCCTATAGTTCTCCTGCATTATTAGTGAATAAAAAATCTGATAACCCAAATCACCCCACAAGACTCTGTATAGATTATAGGAAACTTAATCAAAAAACAGTTCCAGAACATACACCAATTCCACTTATAGAACAAATTATAGATAGGTTATCACAGTCAAAAATATACACTATTCTAGATGTTAAAAATGCATATTGGCATATACCTATAGATGAAAAAGATAGACATAAAACTTCCTTTGTAACACAATTAGGATGTTATGAATGGAACAGACTTCCATATGGTCTAAAAAATGCACCTTCACAATTTGAAAGGATTATGAAGTCAGTTTTCACTAAGCATAATATACACTATGCCTTAAATTATTTTGATGATATTATTATACACTCCAAAACTTATGAAGAACACATTAAACATTTAGATGACATATTAGGTATATTCGAACAAGAGGATATAAAGCTGAATCTCAATAAATGCAAATTTTTACAAAAAGAAATACAATTCTTAGGATACACTATTAACTCAGGAAAATATACACCAAATAACACAAATATTGAAGCAATTTTAAAATTAAATAGACCATATAATATTAAAACCTTACAGAGATTTTTAGGCACCATAAATATTTATAATAAATTTATTCCCCATTATGCGCAAATTAGGGCACCTTTGAATGAACTTTTGTTAAAAAATGCTCCTTGGTTATGGAGTGCAAAACATGAACAAGCCTTCCAAACACTTAAAAATGCACTCATATCACAGCCTGTACTATATATTTATGACCCATCAAAACCATGTCATTTATTCACAGACGCGTCAAGTCTAGGAGTAGCAGGAGTTCTTAAACAACCAGATGAACAAGGCATTTTACACCCCATAGGTTATTTTTCAAGAAAACTTCACCCATATGAACAGAATTATACTGCCTCAGAAATTGAAACATTAGCTATCATTAATTCAGTACAAAGGTTTCACACATATCTACACAACATACATTTTACCTTGCACACAGACCACTTACCTTTAAAATGGATCAAAAATGTAAAAAAACCCACATGGTAGATTATTTAGATGGTCTTTAATCCTATCTCAATATAGCTTTGACATAAAACATATTAAAGGATTAAATAATATAGAAGCAGACATGCTATCAAGAGCACCTGTCTCATTTTACCTAACATATAATGAGTTAAAAGAACACCAATCAACTGAACAAATTAGTAGTGCTAAAATTAAAATTCAAAATGGCCTCTACATTATAAATAGAAAGGGTTTTAAAAGAGCTTATGTACCACAAACACTAAGACACAAATTATTAAGCAAAGTACATACAAAGCATGGACATATTGGAACAACTCAAATGACTAAAATAATTTCTCCACACTATTATTGGCCACATATGTCTAGGGATATTGCTAATTACACCAAACATTGTGAAACTTGCCAGTTTAACAAGTCTAGGGATAACAGAATTGTTTATGGACCACTACAACAGATGCCAATAGCTACACACCCAAATCACATTTTTTCTTTAGACACATTGGGCGGGTTACATAATTATGGGACAACAAGACACAGTATCCATATGATAGTAGATCACCATAGTAGATTCCTTTGGGCTTTTCCAACAAAATCTGTATCAACTGATTCTTATATAACTTGTTTGAGAAATTTATTCCAAATTAATAAACCAGAAATATTAATAACTGACAGAAATGCAGCTTTTCTTAGCAGAAAATTTAAACACTTTTTAGATAGAAATAATGTTAAGCATCTACTCACCAGTTCCCATCATCCAGAAACAAATGCAAAAGTAGAAAGACTAAATTCCACTATCATTAATAGGTTAAGATGTGAATATAATGATAATTTAAAGATTCCTTGGACAAAATATATTCCTAAAATTACTGAAAGCTATAATGAAACAGTACATACCACAACAGGCTTTACTCCTAAATTCTTATACTATGGAATACAACCACAGTATATAGAACATGACACAGTAACACATACACCAATTGAAAAGGCAAGAAAATTAGCCATTGAAAGAACCATAAAATCCCATGAACACAGCAAACAACTTTATGACATTAAACACCCAGAACCCATTTTTAAAGAAGGAGATCAGGTATTAGTAAAAACCTTTATTTATCCAAACACTGGTAAATTAACACAAAGATATATAGGCCCATTTACAATTTTAAAACAACTTTCTCCAGTCACATATGAAATAGATAAGCCTAATATACCCCAAAGAAAACAAACAGAAATTATACACTCAAATAAGCTTAAATTATTTTACCCAGAAACAGATTTTTTACTTCACTATAGTACTAACATAGAAAATGACTTTATAGTAAACCAAAATTCTAACACAAAGTTAATAGATATTGATGATAAACCATGTTTTTTACAGGAAGGCCATATTTTGGACATGGACAATAAAGAACAAATTTCAGCACCAATTCTTAAGCCTTCACAAATAACTTAATGTCACTTCATACATCTATTATTAGCGTTTCATTATTCAACCATGTAAAAATAACATTTTCTACTGCTTTTGATATTTTGAAGTGTAACTAGCATAATGTCATTTTTAATCAATTTTAAATACCTTTTTTGCTTCATATCCATATTTCATTTGACTTGACCATTAATACTTCTTATATAAACTTTTATTATAATTTCATAATTGTATAAATTATTTGTAAACAAACTTTCTTTTGTTTATTATGAAAAAATGTGCGTATTGATTTTTATTGTTTCATTTTTAATTATTTCTAAAGATTTATTGATTTCGTTTAATTAATTATTTTTAATTACCAATTTTATTTTAAAATTTTATTTTTTTTTAGAATCTTTTCACAGGGGGGAAATATTATATAATCTAAAAATATTATATAATCTAAAAACTCTAAATATTTCTATATTTTAAAAATATATATTTTATTTTATTCATTGATAATTTTATTTTTGTTATCATCGTTTTTAGAAAGACTTTTAGTTTAGTTGTTGAGTTTCGTTGTATAATTTTGTTGTAAATATGCGTAGTTAACCAATCAATCCTTTTAAATCACTAATATAGGATTAAATTATAAATTCTATATAATGTGAAAACTAACAAATGTGTAATCTTTCCTCAAGTAATTGAAAATAAAAGCTACTTGACGGTAAATATTTATCTTTTTTTATCACGACTGCACCTCAACCCTTTATCTTATCGATCCTTTGTCTTATCAAGCCTAATCTAACAACAACACAAAATATTCATAACATATATATATATATATATATATATGTGATAAGATCCTGTCGACTTTCAATGTGGCAATATAATAATAATGTGGGGAAAGAGAAATAATCACACCACGAGTTGGAAGAGAAGGAATCCAGGCAACCAGAGAGAGATAGACGGGACAGGCCCGCGACCGGCCACAGCCGGGCGGCCGTTTGTATCGCACACAATCACCAACTGTCTCCAAAGTCCCGAGGTGTTAAATGACGGACCCCAGGAGCCCCTTGGAATGTCGCTGATGTCTAAAGTGACACCTTTTAGCTGCCCATCTCTCTCTGGGTTGACTGTAGGTTTGTTTTATTATTCCAGGAAGAGTATATATTATGACATATATATATATATATATAAAGCAATACTTAAAGTTTAACCGCATAAGTTTCTTTTATTTGTGAAAAATCAATTTTTATCTCAAAGAGAAATATCTAATATTTCTAACTTTTTGGATGACGTATGAAATAAAAATATGAGATAAAAATTGATTTTTCACAAATAAAAGAAACTTATGCGGTTAAACTTTAAGTATTGCTTTATAATCATACGCCGCAGTCATTTATGATATATATATATATATATGAAAAAACAACAGAAAAAAAGAAGATCAGGTGTTGATATTAAAAATATATGAGTCATATCCTGACCAGGAGCACATGTGCTTAGTTGTTTAGTTGATTTCTGTTCCACCAGATGGCGCTCTGCCATCTGAACAGCACATGTGCTCCTAGTCAGGATATTCCTTTTTTATTTTTAATATCAACGCCTGACCTTTTTATTTTATTTATTTATTTTTTCCAATATCAGAAATGCTAAACCTCAACTATTACTGAAATTATAAAAGAATTATATATCGATAATAACGTTTTTGAAGGTAATTATCACTTGGATCGATAACATTTTATAATTTCTCTATAGCCATGCAAACATCTATTACCAAATAGAACTTATTTTTAAGTATAAAAAAAAAAATATATTATAACCAACGATGGTGAATGAACTCTGATTACTGGAAAACTGATAAAAAATAAAACTTGCATAGAAAAAAATAACAATGAATTTTAAAGACACAATACTCAGAATTTTAAAATGTGTTAACATGTAGACATGGACTACAGTCCTCTTCAGCACAGTACAATAAAATTATCCCGAATGTGTTTCTTTTGAACGAAAAATCGAAATTTATTTTAAGGAGAAATAGCGATTATTTCTAACCTTCTCCTTAAAATATATTTCGATTTTTCGTTCAAAAGGAACACATGCTGGATAATTTTCAAATGTCGTTCTACAATCATAAGCCGCATTATATTGTATTGCAGTACAATAAAGTTCGATGAAAAAATATAAGAAATAATTTGAAATTGCCAACCCTGCATTTACTTTCATTCTTTCAGGGACTAATACGCTCTTCTGATATTTCCCATTCCAATTTATGTTGTATAGATATTTAGCCTCAAATACATACTGACTCCCATTTAACAAGCTCAAATATATCTTTGATTGATATACGAGGGTGAGTAGAAAAGTAAGGTCGCCTATTTTTTTTCATAGAAAAACACATTTAATCACAACATTTTATACATCATTGGAAAGGTTGGACACTTTGCTATTTTTCTACATAGTCGCCTTGATGCTCAATCACTTTTTTCATCCTGTCAACCAACTTTGTAATTCCGGTGTTGTACCACTCTCCCGCCGCCTCTTTGAGCCACTTGTGGACCCACCTGGCGGACACCTTTCTGTAGCCGAGGATCTCAGACACAATCTTGTGCACGGAGAAGTGGCTGCAATCTTCATTTAGGCCATCCTCGATCTCTTCAAGGGTTATCCGCCGGTTTACGGTTGATTCCGGCAAACTCGGCCGCCCAGACCGCTGTTCATCGTGGACGTTTATCCGCCCCTCGTTAAACTCCCGGCACTATTTCAGCACATTTTTGATGTCCATGCACTTCTCACCATACACTTCCACTAACTGACGGTGAATTTCGACCGGAGAATTATTTTTCGCATTTAAAAAGCGTATAACTGAGCGCAACTCGCACTTGGCGGGAGAGCTAAGGGGAAGCTCCATCGCGAACGGCTGCCAGACAGCGACTGAGCGTCCCAAGATCACCGGGAAGGTTCTAGACGGTAAAGGGGGAACCAAGGAAGGCAGCGGTGTTGTCGGATTTCACCTTGCAACGCGCGTTCGGAAATTATCTCGTAGAAGACCTTAGTGTCCGCCAGGTGGGTCGACAAGTGGCTCAAAGAGGCGGCGGGAGAGTGGTACAACACCGGAATTACAAAGTTGGTTGACAGGATGAAAAAAGTGATTGAGCATCAAGGCGACTATGTAGAAAAATAGCAAAGTGTCCAACCTTTCCAATGATGTATAAAAAGTTGTGATTAAATGTGTTTTTCTATGAAAAAAAAAAATAAAAATTAGGCGACCTTACTTTTCTACTCACCCTCGTAAGCTATTTCATTATTCCTATCTCAGCCCCCTGTAGCGATGTTCAAAGCCAATTGTAATAAAGTTGGATTTTCTTAAATTTGGCTATAAAGCTGGTGTTGGTTTTCCAGGAACTGATTCTGAACGCTCTGTACAGAGAGATTCGAAAAAGCATCGTTGATTTGAATTATTTTAAGAGCATGCCATTTTAAAGTATTTTACTAATTTTTAGAAAGGGTAGATGATTATTGCCGAACTATTTATTTACATTTAGCACAGAAGAAATTATATAGTACCGTTAGTACATGAGGCTTTATTCTTAACATTACAGGCAACAATTTGGCAGATGGTAAATATATTTAATTTGTTCCCTTGTGGATCTAATGAAAAGCCGAGTATAAAGATGAATAATTTACTAATTCCTATAAAAGATGAGTCTCACCCATAATTTCAAACACCACAAGAAGTTAAACTACCCGGGATGGGATTTTCTCCAGTTGGTCTGTATACGAGGAGCCCAAGTCTCCAGGTTGAATCTTGCCTTTCAATATATCAATACATTTTTTATTGAGGTTGCGGATTCTTTTAGCGGAATCTACCTTGCTGACCACATTGAGCTGAAGAGAGGGAGTTTCTCCACTTCTTCCTGCACCGGTAGTGTCGGACATTTTGTCTCTCGCTGTTTTCTTCTTTTGTCTTGGCTGGATCCAGTCCCGGGATGTGAGGCGTTGTGGGCTCCAGCCTGGGGTACTTCTCCTCTACTGGGTTGTAACCGGAGCCTGGGTGGTCCCTAGCTTGCTCTCACACATTGACACTTCCTCCTGAGGCACATAGCTGTCTTTGACTCTCCTGGCTTCCTCCAGGTGCCCTTTGGATGGCGGTATGAAGGGTTGATACGCACTGTAAATTTGACGGCTTTAATTTGAAATTATTTATTTTATTAAATGAAAAGAAAATCAAGATAGCCCATAACATTACGTACACTCACGTACACCTACTAGATAGTTGATTACCGAGTTTAAACGACATTGTGATCTTACTTTTTATTGCTATATTAGTTAATTTATCAACTTAACATACTGACATATCAGAGAAATTATCCCACAAACGGTTGTGCCTATTTTTTCTCCATTTCATATACATATATATACAGTTAAACCTGTCCATAGCGCCCCCTCTATATAGCGCATTCCTCTCTATAGCGCCCGGTTTTAAATACGTAGTACGATGCGATTTATATTAAAAATGACCAGTCTATTGCACCCCCTCTATATAGCACCCTATTTTGGTGAGTCCCAAAAAAAGGTCGCTATAGACAGATTTAACTGTATATATTTATATAAATTCTATTATATAGTTTATATCCAGAAAAAACTATATAGCGCATTCCTCTCTATAGCGCCCGGTTTTAAATACGTAGTACGATGCGATTTACATTAAAAATGACCTGTCTATTGCACCCCCTCTATATAGCACCCTATTTTGGTGAGTCCCAAAAAAAGGTCGCTATAGACAGGTTTAACTGTATATATTTATATAAATTCTATTATATAGTTTATATCCAGAAAAAACACACACGTCTAGAAGTTTGATATATTGTTCACTTGCGTTGTTTGCGTGAATGAGTGACTGTTAAAAATTTCAGAATTCTATGTGGCCTGGAAAATTATTGAAATTTCGTCACAAAAATTGAAAGGAAAAATTAGTCCATTTATTGGACCCCGATCTGCTCATTACGTAAGCGAAACGACTTGCGTCTATTTCCTTTGTTTGAAAGGTAATATGCACATTTTCTTCTCTAGTCTAGTCCCGACAACCACGGCCACCTAGAAGTCTGAAATTTTGTAGACCTACAATGTTATTAGAAATTAAATAATCTACAAAATACCAAACATCAACATATTCAGGAAGTATATTGATATATTTGGTCACTAAATTTACAAGGAAATATGAGATAAATAGTCCATTATCGATCACCCAGAATTCTGTCAACTTACATTGTTAGCTGTATTGAACTATTCTATACATTTTTATACTTCTATGTGGCCTGGAAATATATTAAAATATTGTTACAAAAATTGAAAGGAAATATTAGTCCAGTTAATGGACCTCGATCCGTTCATTACGTAAGAGAAACGACTTGCGTCTATTTCCCTTTGTTTGAAAGGTAATATACACATTTTCTTCTCTAGTTTATTCTCGACATCCACGGCCACCTAGAAGTCTGATAGATGTTATTATAAATGAAATAATCTACAAAATACAAAACATCAACATATTCATACCCTATATTGATATTTGGTCACTAAATTTGAAAAGAAATATGGGATAAATAGTCTATTATCGATCACCCAGAATTCTGATATTTTGTCAACATTGTTAGCTATATTGAGCTAGTATATACATTTTCATACTTCTGTGTGACCTGGATGTATATTAAAATTGATCACAAAATATGAAAGTGAATTTATAAATTAAAAGTAGTCCATTGCCAAACATCTCAACCACCCAAAAGTCTGAAATTTTCTCAACTTTCATTGTCATCTGGTTTGAATAAATGTATCAAATTTTAGTATTCTAGGTGCTCTGTTAGTATTATAGAAAATCGATTTCAAGGTTGGTGGACAGACAGGCAGATATGAAAAGAATTTTCTAAAAACTTTCAAAAATTTCGCTATATTTGCGCTCATATTCGTCGTTGATAACACCATTGAGAGCGCCTTTGTCTGTAACGTATGGTCAAGTGTCACCACAGCCACGGTCACCTAGACGACAGCTGCTGCTAACGTCATCAAAATTTTCGTAGATACATTTTTAACTTGAATACGACTCTATTTCTTGACTCAGAACCTTTTATTAGAACTAGAATCTGGACTCAGAAATGGTATATTCTGCAGTCGGAGTGTCATTTCTTGGGAACTTCGGGAACTTTGGAGTCCTTTGGGCAGCGCAGGTCCAAGGAGCGGAGGACCGAGGAGGTGGAAGCAAGGTCCTGCAGGGTCTGGCCGACCTGGCGCAGATAGGGTCCCAGGCGAGCGATGAGCAGGATCCAGCAACTGAGGTCAAGCACCAGGGCGATCATCAGAATGTTGTTGTGTGTGTGTGTGTGTTGAGTGTGTTGTCGAACGCACTCATCTCTAGGATATTGATGATTGGAATTGGGTCAATCACATTGTCTTCAATTATTCCTGGTCGAGTATGGGAATTATCTGAGTCAAAATAAAGGCAAATAATAGAGAAATTCGTTCCTTTTTAGAACTTTAAGTTGAAGAATAATTTAGATAAAACTTCCTTTATTATTTGATCATCATACATGATAAGATAAAAATATTATTTTTTAATCGAAAAATTAATAAACTCTATAACTCTCCATCTTAAAAATATATTCAATATTTCCTTATTCCCGTCGCTTGGGTAGTTATAATTAACTATTATATTGCCTCCACATTACGTTTAAATAAGTTCAATTTGCGAGATCTTTAATAAAATATTATTCTATTGATAAATCTACGAATACAAATCTTTTAAAGCCTGTTCTAAGTTCTCAAAATTCCTTAATCTTCCGAAACACGCTCAGAATGTCTTCCCTTGGTAGCACTAAGTAAGTCGAATCTAACCTAATGTTTCTCTTATATCAAAATAAATCGACAAAAAGTTCAAAAGCCTCAATTTAAGATAATAAGATTGAATAAGGATAAATAAATAGAAAAAAATAAATGTAAATAAAAATTGATGAATATACATATATGAAAAAACAATAGAAAAAAATAAAAATAAGTGGGTCAGGTGTTAATATTAAAAATAAACAAAGCATATCCTGACCACAAACACATGTGGATGGCTTTTCTTGATTTATCAAGAAATTGGGTTGGCCAAATATCACGGAGCTAGTTAAATAAACGTTAGTTTATTTTTGCTCTACCAGATGGCGTTCTCCATCTAAAAAGCACATGTGCTTTTTGTCAGGATATGCGTCTTTATTATTAATATACATATATATATTTCTTTATTTGAAAATAAAGCAATACATAAATAAAAATTAAATTAAAAATCATATATTGGATCAAAAAATCATTTATTTTACCAATATTTCAGTTGGCTGAACGCCAACCTTTATCAAGGTATTATAACATATTAATGTATCTTATTTGATCCAATATACCTAAATATAAAAAATAGCACAAGATCTTTATTAGTGGCACCCAACGCGGGTTGCAGTCTGCCATTGATGGACTGCGAGAGAGAGAGAAAAGGCCCAGCAGGGGTTTGAACCCTGGATCTTTGGTTTACAAGACCAACGCCTTACCACTTGGCCACTAGGCCGCGCAGAGAGAGAGAGAGAGAGAAAGAAGTTTGAAAACCCAATCACGGAAAATAGTGTTGTGCATGTCCCCTAACAATATTATTCTACAATTTTAATATATATATATATATAATGAATAAAAGGGCGTTTCCTGATCGTGCAACTGAAAGTTGCTGATTGCTTGCGCCATCTATCGGAAAAAAAATATCAACTAATTGTTGATTTTCAATTAATTCAGAATTGGCTAAATACCGTTTCTTCATAAAGCAAGAAAAGCTAACCACGTACGCGTTTCGTGCTGTTGGCCCTCGTCAGCGTGTTGTAATCTATACCTCAACGACCAATTCTGAAATAATTGAAAATCATAGTTGATATTTATTCCGATAGATGGCGCAAGCCTGCAGTAACTTTTAGTTTCACGATCAGGATATTCCTTTTTTTCTCAATTTATCCACCTGATCCGAGTACAAATTCACTTTTGTACTATTTTTTATATATGAATATATATATATATAATATATATGCAACCATATTTGCATATGTTTGTGTAGGAAATTCTGGAAGCGCCTCTTCCCAGCGAGGAAGCAGTGGCAGAGGTAAACCACATATTTTTGTAATTAAAATTAAGATTGAACTGTGGAGTGCGACATTTTTTGAAATAAATATCAATTAAATATTAATTATACTAGCCGAGTGACCCGGGCAACGCCCAGGGTTTACCCAAAGGGCCTGCAGAGACTTTAAAAGTATAGATGGTGGCTTAAAAATCGCAATGGGTATATTCAGATTTCCTAGAAGCAGCATTTCAAGTAAGGATAAGTAAAAATACTTTCTAAGTATAAATTCGTTAATTCGACCATGTTTTGATTTCCAGAACCTATGAAATTACAAACAGTAATTCGACAATACCGATAATTCGACCCCTTGCGATAATTCGACCTTGATTTGATTTCCCAATCTCTGGCCTATCAAATAACAAACGGTAATTCGACAATATTAATTATTCACCACTTCTGATAATTCAACCATTTTAAAATGCAAATTTCGACGATTGATGTTTACTTACAACTTTACTAAAAAAAAGGTATTATAGATGCGAGCAACGAAACATTTTGAACCCATATAATGCAAATTCATATCCTCACTTATAGGGTGTCAAGCCTAAAGGATGCGAATTCATGTCCCTGATTTCTAAAAATTAACATAAAATTGTAGGCTACCAACGCGAATTCGCGTCTACTGGGATCTTTTCCCATACCTTCTTGCCTATTTATCAGTGGGTTGGGTTGGGGGGGAATGTCAGCTGTCCCAATGTACCTGTAAAATGTCACATGCGACCGAGTTCAAGCAGCCATTATTTTTATTTATTTCAAGCTATATAGATTACATTAAAAGAAAATATCATTTTTTAAACATGTTATTATATGAACAACTCGATTTTCATACGGCCCACTGGACCATATAACTCTGGAATCATAAGTGCAAAAACAGACATCCCTAAAGGACTCCTTTAAAATATCTTTATGATTCTTTTTTAATAATATTCTTAAACATTTTTAATTTTTTTTTCATATTTATTAACTTTTCAATATAGAAAATAAGATAACATAAAAGGGATAAATTCATTTAATGGACCTCACTAAAAACTGCATTTCTAGCCGAGTGACCTGGGCAAAGCCCCAGGTTTACCCTAAAGGCCTGTGAATGGGCAGGATAACCATATGTGTGCCATTGCAAAGATCCTAAATCAATGTATAGAGCACTGGGGAAAATAGGTTTTTTTTTTTTTTTTTTTTTTGCTTATCCCTAGTACACGTGGTACAGGCCATGATAATCATGGTGGGTAGTTAGCGACTGCTTTTACTGTAAGCGCACCACATGTCTACACATGTGAAAAGCAGTTTGACTTTGCACTTACAAATGCCAGAGCCCCGTTCGGTTACTTGCACTCGCTGGTGGGGTTGGACTTTTGCAAGAATCGGGGGCCATTGGAGCATTTTTTTTTTTTTAAACAGAAAAAAGTGCCCAATGCGGGAATCGAACCCGGGTCCTAGTGGTCGAAAACCAAACGGTTTACCCAGCCTTCCACCGACCAAAAGTCAAAATAATAATAAATATTTTATGAATGAACAAATAATACAAAAAATTGCTTTCAGGTGAGAAACTATAGGCATTGGTGAAAACTTTAAAAAATTATATTGAAAAAAAAAAAAGAAAACAAATATTAAAAGAAAATTCAATACAACACAACTATATAGCAAATACAGCCATTATTTCTAGCCGAGTGACCCAGCAACGCCCCGGGTTTAGCCTAAAAACATGTGAAGCGCTAGATAACCATATGTGAGACATTGCATAGATCCTGAATCAATGTATAGAGCACTGGGGAAAATAGGTAAATAAAGACCAAAAATCAAAATACTTAATTATAAATATTTTATTAGTGAACAACTAATACAAAAAAATCCTTTCAGGTGAGAAACTATGTTGTTGATGTTTCTTATCCCCTTGTGTAAAGATTACACGAATTCCATGATCTCATGGAATGGGGTATAGGGGTGCAGCTTTCGTTGATCATGGCACCATGATCCAGGCACACTTTGGTGAAAGTCTGACTTTGCCTGTGATTTGAGGCCATTCCAAATATGGAAGCCTTTGTTTCTGACTCTAACATGAGCACAGACGCAGCTCCTCCGTATCCCTGGAGTGGAACCATTGCTGAGGTCCATCAACTGGGTCAGTTGAACTCAGGATTTTTAAAGAGGGAGTGTCCCTCCTGGTTACAGCATCAAGTCTACCAGAACAAGACTTGATACAATCGTGTAGAGAGTTTACTGTACCTCCCAACAATGTCCACTGCACCACAGGCCAGTTACAGAGGGGTAAGCATGGGAGGTGTGAGAAACTATAGGCATTGGTTGATGAGGCACAATTTGGATTGTAGATTATAAACAAAAGGTAATAAGACCAAATCCAAATATATAAATAGTGTGTGACGTTTCGGTAACAGCGTTGTTACCATCTTCAGACAAAAGTACTGAATGGAAAAAAGGAGCCTACAGCACCCGGTGTTCCCAGGTGGTCACCCTCCCAAGTACTGACCGAGCCCGACGTTGCTTAACTTCGGTGATCGGACGAGAACCGGTGTTTTCAACGTGGTATGGCCGTAGGCCATAGTACTTTTGTCTGAAGATGGTAACAAAGCTGTTACCGAAACGTCACACACTATTTATTTATTTGGATTTGGTCTTATTACCTTTTGTTTATAGGCATTGGTGAAACTTTAAACAATTTTTTTGGAAATGAAACAAAAAGTAAAAGAAAACAAATCTTAAAAGAAAATTAAATACAACACAACAATATACCAAATTAGACAACATAAAAGGCATACATTCATTTATTTGAAATAAATATCCAAATAAATAAATAGTGTGTGACGTTTCGGTAACAGCGTTGATACCATCTTCAGACAAAAGTACTGAATGGAAAAAAGGAGCCTACAGCACCCGGTGTTCCCAGGTGGTCACCCTCCCAAGTACTGACCGAGCCCGACGTTGCTTAACTTCGGTGATCGGACGAGAACCGGTGTTTTCAACGTGGTATGGCCGTAGGCCATTGTACTTTTGTCTGAAGATGGTAACAACGCTGTTACCGAAACGTCACACACTATTTATTTATTTGGATTTGGTCTTAATACCTTTTGTTTATAGGCATTGGTGAAACTTTAAACAAATTTTTTGGAAATGAAACAAAAAGTAAAAGAAAATAAATCTTAAAAGAAAATTAAATACAACACAACAATAAACCAAATTAGACAACATAAAAGGCATACATTCATTTATTTGAAATGAAAAAAAAAATTAAAAGAAAACAAATCTGAAAATAAAATTGAATACAACACAACTATATAGCAGATAAGACAACATAAAAAGGAAAAATTCATTTAAAGGACCTCATTAAAAACTATATTTCTAGTTTTATAAATACGTGGGTTCAACTTTACCCGTATGCTATTCAAAGTTCGCACACGTGAAAAAGCCACATAGAGCTGTCCATGAGTAAACACGGGCTCATGTAGCAAGAGACCCACTCTAGCAAAGGTTTGGCCTTGAGCCTTATTAATAGTCATGGCAAAAGCCAACCTTAGTGGAAACTGACGCCTCTTCAGAATGAAGGGAAGGTTGGTATCTGAAGGAGCCAAAGATATTTTTGGCACCAATACAGTTTGTCCAACTTTGGTCCCTGTCAGTATTTGTGCTTCTAGGACATGAGAGCGCATGCGCTGGATAACCATACGTGTGCCATTGCAGAGACCCTGCTTAGGATTCAAATTTTTAAGGAGCATAACAATAGCACCAATCTTAAGGTTTAACCGGTGTGGAGGCATTCCTGTGGGAGTAAGGCTATTAAGGAATTCAGTAGGGTAGTTATTTTGTTCCTCCACATTCTCACACTCGACACTGTCAACACTGAGAAAACACTGACTCCTGTTTGGTAAGCGATCCAAAACTTTTTCATTAATCTCTAATGAATCTGTGTTTTTTGGCGTTAAAATCACAGACTGGCTAAGGGCGGTAATATCACCATAGGAAGAACCAAATATTTCCTGCACCAGGTCAACCCCATGAAAGATACAGCTTTCTGGAAGAGAAATGAGGCCCTGTTGGTCTGTAGGTAGATCACCATCACCAACTTTAAGTAACCATTGAGAGAAGCTCTGTGCATCAATACCTGCTCGCATATTCTGAGTAAGGCGCAAGATCACAAACAATGGCCATAGCTTGCTTTGCTTAATGCAAGCAGCAACAATTTCAGCTCTTGAAGCTCGAGGTACCACAGGTAGCACTTGGCGAAAGTCACCTCCAAGAACAACAACCTTTCCGCCAAAAGCAAGGTCACAACGCATAATGTCCTTTAGGAGACGATCCACAATTTCAAGTGCTCTGTAGTGGGCCATAGGAGCCTCATCCCAAATAATTAAGGATGATCTACGAATAAGCTCAGCCTCAGAACTATTGGCCGAGATCGCAGCTACAGAATTCTCAAGCAAGGGAAGCGGCAGCTTAAACCTGGAATGGACAGTCTGGCCACCTGACAAAAGGGTAGCCGCTATTCCAGTGGAGGCCAGCGGAATGAAAATTTTTCCAACGGCTCTAACACAATGAATTAGGGTGTTATAAACATAAGTCTTGCCCGTACCACCAGGCCCATCAATAAAAAAGCAACGTGGATTTACATTGAGGGAATCAACAATTGTGTCAACAATGGACTTTTGATCTGGTGTAAGGGACCTATACATTTCTGTCCCAATTTGCAGCTCTGCATTAACATCAAGGTGATCCTCTCCTGAATCAAGAAGTGGGGTTAGGGGTGCAGGAAGTCCATAATGGTGGCAACTGAGGCGATTTTCTCTCAGCTGGAATTCAAGCTCTCTGAGAGTCATCTGTTCAGCAGCTGCGTCAGATGTTGCACGAGAAAAGTCCTCACTAAGATACCCCTTGTATTTGGTCCACAGTGATACAGGGTCGGTAGGATTATTGTAGATGAGAATTGTCGCAAAGAGCTGCCGCAGTTGACAAGGCATTTGGAACAAAGCCGCCTCAGCTAAGCATGCATCCCATTCAGAATCATCAGCCAATAATCCACGGCGCTGGGCAGCCTCTTTAAAAGTGGAGCAAACAATATCATCCACAGTTCGCAAATCTTCAAAACTCTGAGCACCTGCAACATGTAATAGTAGAAGCCGGAGGTGGTAACGCTCAGAATCTTTAGGATTCACTGAACACATACGTCCAATGCACAAAGCCCCACCCCGAACTCTAGCACTCCATTGATTCTGCCTGAAAACATAAGCGGAAGGTATGTCTCCATATAAAAGTGATCTTGCGGATACATTAACACAATTGAGCTGAAACCAGGCAGTCAGAGTTGTGCGTCTGCGTGAGGCATTTTCAAGAGCCTGTTCTTCACTACCTTCAACAAAATAGACAGATTGAAAATTAGGTAGATGAACAGCTAAGCGACATATGGTATGCGAGTGAGCATGCAAGCGATATTCAAACATTCGCCACATTGCCTCAGGAGCACTTACATACCGAGCGTCAAGAAAGTTTTTGATTTCATCATGTGCCCTGCTTTCCATATCTAATTCTCCAACAGACACTTCCACCTCAGCCCTGTCGTGTCCCTTATATACATACTTGAAAAGATATTTGACACTTTTCACAGAGGCACAGACCTCCACATTAATGTGAGCATTGAACCTAACCAGCAGATAGGGGTTATAGGGAACAACCCAGCGGTTATCCACCTCGTGAGTGCCCACAACTAATGTCTGGCCGTCATCTCGACGTCTGTAGCGAGGATAGCCATTATTGTTAGCCTCAGTCAGCTGCAGGAATGATTTAGGGAAGTCTTTAGTACACTTGCCATCAGACATGCATGGTGAGTGAAGATTGAAGTTTCCACAAGGACCATGGATCATATGTTTACGAACCATGTCATACAGCTGAACCTGCA
The DNA here is from genome assembly GCA_030710605.1 of Cordylochernes scorpioides. NCBI lineage: Eukaryota > Metazoa > Arthropoda > Arachnida > Pseudoscorpiones > Chernetidae > Cordylochernes > Cordylochernes scorpioides. The sequence continues at coordinate 66,433,037 of CP092869.1, forward strand.
TAGTAGGGCTAGGAATTTCTGCACAAACCAATCTGTCAATGGCATCCCTGTCTCTAGGCTTGTCTTCTTCTCTAAGCATAAACAGCATGTGGGCATGCGGTAAACCGCGTTTTTGGAACTCAACAACATGCACCCGAGCAATGACCACTCCCAATACATGCTGACTAACAATCTCGTGCAGTAATTGTTGTAACTTGAGATTGAAAACTCTAGCCACCAGATCCGGTCTATCAGAAGGATTCTGGTTAGGAAGAAGATTTTCAACAATGTCAGTCCAACGTGGGTCACAGGTAAATGTCACGAATAGGTCAGGTCTTCCAAACTTTCTAACAATGGCCATTGCATCCTGATAGTTTTGTTGCATGGCCCGGGAACTCCCAGGAAAGGAAGATGGAAGAATAGAAATACGGCCTATTCGCACACCCCGAGAATGTTCCTGCTCATGGATATAATCCATCAGACCTTGATATAACTCCACCCTAAGCAGGGACTGATTTTGGTGAATATAGTTCAGGCGATTGCCCTCTGTTTTAACATAGGCATCAACAACATATTGCTGAAATAGTCTCCTGCCATAGTGAATGGGCGAAAAGCCAGGTCTGATGGCCAACCTATAACTATAGAACTGAAGCATGGTAACATGGTTTCTAGTGCTTGTGCGCATGTTTTCTTCATGTAAGATTCCTATTGCCCAACCAGGATCACCGGCAGGAAATAAAAGAGGGTATGTCATTGGGTCACAGTTAGGATTAAGTGGAGAAATACGCACTAAACCACAATCATGCGGAAAAACAGCAATATCTCTGTTAGAAGGTACATGGCCATCTTGATCAACAAAAATGGCCGCAACTTCACTTACACTTGGGGCATTATATCGGCGAAGATCTCTACAATGATTTTGCCGGATGAGCATCTGAACCTGACACATTTGCCGGTTCTCAATGCGAGCCCGGTGTTCCTCAGCTAGTTCCACCTGGTGCATCTGCCTATAAGCAGAAGTATACGGATTCACACGCCTAAGCACAGAATCCAAAAGAGTCAATATACCAGGATGGCATTCCAAAGGCCTAGATGCTGCAATGCGTGTATTATTCGCAGCCTCAGAATCCAAAAAATAAAGTTGGGCATAAGACGGGGCTCTGTTTCCATGAGGATGAAGGGGCCCAGTCAAATGATAGATCTGTCCATGGATTCTATAACAAAAAGGCCCCTGTCCAGAAAAGAAATCAACCTGCGCACCCATGGAGGCAAATGCCAAAGAGCTGTTGTAGCTCCGAATGTTGGTCTGGAAGTACTTAGCCTCCACACTGTTTGAAGTCATCAATTCCATCATTTCATATGGAAAGGAGGACAAAGTAGGAAGAATAACTTTCCCTTTGTGGCAGCAGGAGCTACCAACAGTTTCGCCAGGGAAATGAAGGGCTGAGCAGTAAGGGCAGACTATAGCGAGGCCCCCAATAATATATTCAGTGGGAACAGGAGAAATAGGATTAGGGGCGTTGTACCCGCGGTGAGTCACATAAGCGAGTCTTCCACGGCCTCTGCGAGGCATGATACAGAAGCCGCTGAAAAAAAAAAGCTAAACTAAAAACCAATTTGAGCAAATACATGTCAAAATAAATTTAATGTAAAAGATCTCAATACAAACAACATATTAAATTGCACAGTGCAAAAATGTAGAAAATTGTATGTATCATATAACATTCTATCATATAACAAATTAAGTAATCAACAATTGATTATACAAATAAATAATTAGCCTCTTATTGAGAAAAATAAAGATGGCAAAGACATTATGAAAGATACTGCAAAAAAGAATTATGAAAGATACGGCAAAAAAGAAAACCAGACACAAAAAATTGAGCAAAATGTAAAATTAAAAACTATAACAAAGAACCCACAAATTAATTTAATCAGAAATACAAAAAAGACGCTGAAAAAAAAGGTAAAATAAGAACCAAGCAGAGGAAAACTATAAAACTGAAAGCCAGGACAGGCATAAAAAGAAAATTCCAAGCATGTGAGGAAACAATTGATGAAAAAAAAATGTGCAAATAATATGTATATAAAAAAGCAAAGCCCAATTCTAAACCCAAATATTTTTTTTATGAGAAGAACATCAACATATTGCATGATTATGGCAGTCCATAGCTTCCCTGACAAAAATTCACCAAAAAAGTTAAATATTCCAAAATAAGTAAGGCACTTTTGCAGCCCCCCCTGACAAAAATTCACTAAAAGAGTTAAGTATCCAAAAAATATTTTGGTATATATATTGCTAAATGTGTAACAAACATGTATATGAAAAAGCAAAGCTTAATTCTAAGTTTTAATATTTTTTTCAATATACAGAAGAAATAAGACACAAAAATGGAGCTAAATTCAAATGAAAAACTATAACAAACAGTTATAAAAGATAATTATTATAGAATAAAGTAATAATTCAATCTACAAATCGAAAAATGTATATATTTAAATGAAAAACTAAGTTTCAATATTTTTTTTAATATACAGAAGAAATAAGACACAAAAATGGAGCTAAATTCAAATGAAAAACTATAACAAACAGTTATAAAAGATAATTATTATAGAATAAAGTAATAATTCAATCTACAAATCGAAAAATGTATATATTTAAATGAAAAACTATAACAAAGTACTTACATAATCAAATTAATCAGATATATATATTATTTCAAAACAAATTTCTACGGAATTTCAAAACAAATGATTGATGATGATAAATGCAAAAAATCTACGATTGTAAAATAGATTAAATTAAAAAATAAAAATAACTGTTAACATTAGGAAAATAAAAACAGGCCTATGACACGAAGAAAAAAATAACGAAAATTTTGGTATATAGATTGTTATGTGTAGTTCAGAATCTTCGGAGGAGATAGCTCAGGACTTTACAATGGAAAACTCTGTTACGGTATTATATTAATTATATTCTATATAGATGGAAATTTTGCCGGGAGGATAATGATCTAAAGAGACAAAGGTCGCCTCTCCCGTCAAAATAGACGTGAAAACCAAATGCCATCTATTGAATGTCGCCGATTGGTCTCTAGGTGGACGCTTTTCAGTTTGCTAAAGCTGATGTCGTGGCTTTGTCACCGACCTGAGGCCTATAGTTTGCGGCGACGGTCAATAGATGGCGTCTGGTGTTGACGTCTATTTTGACGAGAGAGGCGACCTTTGTCTCTTTATTCTTTATATGGAAGAGACTAGAGTTCATTTACACCTATTTATATCACAATCAATACATCTTTCTCTTATATAACGCATATAGTTTTTATTCCGATTAATGGTGCAGGCCATCAGCAACATTCGCCAGTTTGGTTAAGGAAAACCTTCATCGTAATTTTAAATCCCTGATCATCTTCTTTCTTTACCTTTCGTAATCCTGAGGATTGCGGGATTTGATACTTAATTATAAAACAACGCGTGCTGCTTCAACCTTTTTAAATAAAGGAAAATATACTTCTAAATAAATAATACAATTTAAAAAAGGAGGGAAATAATGCAATTTGGAATGTAACACAAAAGTGAAAATGTACTGGATACTGGTTGATTAATTCAGTAAAAAAACATCTTCTCTAAGTCTGCGATAGAAAGTTGTTGATGGCTTACGCCATCTGTAGGAATAATTATCAACTAATCGCTGATTTGTAACATGTAAATATACACTGGTCCGCAAAATTAAAGGAACAACATATTTTTTCATTTATCTCAAATTTTATTGAACATTTATCAATGAAATTTTATACACAAATTTATTATTCCATTATTGATTCGAATACTCGAAATCAAAGTATTCTAACACGTATTTAATGCAAATTAGCCGGTCAAGCAATGATCTTCTTGCAGTCAGTGCATAAATATCTTGGATATTGTTGTTAATATGGGGTGTGATCGCCTTTAACTGATAGACAGGCTCTACATCGGTGACCCATACTAGAAATTAGGGAGTTTATCAGCTCCTGTGGAATCAACGCCCACTCTTGTGTTAACTCTGTTTCTAGCTCATGAGTGTTTCTAGGAGGGGGTTGGAGGGATGAGATTCGCCGTCCTAGGTTGTCTCATACATGCTCAATGGGATTAAGGTCTGGGGATCGAGCTGGCCAATTCATCCGAGCAATTGCATGGTTTTGGAGAAAAGTGTCGACCACACCAGCCCTATGTGGACGGGCATTATCATCCATATAAGAAGGTTTTCTACCATTCCTAATGATTGAGGCATCACATATGCTGCCAAGATCTCGTCCCGATAACTCTGTCCAGTCAGGGTTCCTTGCCGAAAGATGTGGCGTGCTGTGTGACCACCCAAGAAGATCCCAGCCCAGACCATAAAACATTGGCTTCTGTAGGGATCCCTTTCAACCATATTTCGGGGATTATTTCTGGTTCCTACCTCTCTCCAGACAAAGACACGACGATAATAGCTGTTTAGAGAGAATCTGGACTCATCAGTGAACATTACATGACTCCATTCATCTGAATTCCAAGCGACATATTGTCTGCGCCAAAGTTCCCTTGCTCTCGTTTGAGGTGGTGTCAACGGCACACAAATTATGGGTCGTCGAGCATAGAGGCCCTTCATGTGAAGCCTTCTGCGTATTGTATCAGTTGAACTGGGAGAAAACCTTCTTCTAATGGATGATAATGCCCGTCCATATAGGGCTGATGTGGTCGACACTTTTCTCCAAAACCATGCAATTGCTCGGATGAATTGGCCAGCTCGATCTCCAGACCTAAATCCCATTGAGCATGTATAGAACAATCTAGGACGACGGATCTCATCCCTCTAACCCCCTCCTAGAAACACTAATGAGCTAGAAACACACTTTAAAAAAAGAGTGGGCGTTGATTCCACAGGAGCTTATAAACTCCCTAATTCTCAGTATGTGTCGCCGATGTAGAGCCTGTCTATCAGTTAAAGGCGATCACACCCCATATTAACAACAATTTCCAAGATATTTATACACTGACTGCAAGAAGATCATTGCTTGACCGGCTAATTTGCATAAAATACGTGTTAGAATTATTTGATTTCGGGTATTCTAATCAATAATGGAATAATAAATTTGTGTATAAAATATCATTGATAAATGTTCAATAAAATTTGAGATAAATGAAAAAATATGTTGTTCCTTTAATTTTGCGGGCCAGTGTATATAATCGGATATATATTCTTATTCTGGATTAATTAAAACTCAATGATTAGTTGATATTTATAACGCTAGGTGGCACTGGCCATCAGAAACTTTGAGTTGCATATATAGTAGTTGTTTTTCTTAAATTGCAAATTGTTTCTTTGTTAGAATCAAGAAAGATAAAGGAAGAGTTTACATTTGGAATCTTTCACAATTTCAATAAAGAATAACATGTTGAAAACAAAGAAGGCAAATACTGACCAGGAGCACATGTGCTTTTAGATGGCAGATGGTCATAAAGTGGAACAGAAATCAACTAAACATTGATTCAGCCTGTTACCTGATATTTGGCTAACCCATTTTCTTGATAAATCAAGCCATCCACGAACGCGTTTCGTATATGTTTTTCTTCCTTTATACGAGTTTTGGACTATCTCTTGTCTTTAACAGGAATAAAAACACTTATAACATTCAAATTTATATATTTACTTTTATTAAATATTATTTCTTTTAAGATTCAATCTTATATACAGATCATTCTTCCTAGAGAATAGACACGTCTACAAGCTCAGCCTTTTGAAGACCTGGTCTCCCGCTGGGCTACCACTGTGGATGTGTTCTGTTCAAACTCTTGGGACGTCCTTCATGGCGACTGTTCTTCGGGGCAAGACTCAAACATCACAATACGGCTGTTCCCCTTGTTTTACGGGGGACATGGTGACTTCAACACATACAGAATTGGTAGAATTGATTCTTCAATCTGCTTATGTGATCAAGACGATCACAACCCAGAGCATATTTTAATCCGGTGCCCACTTGTTGCAGATCTGAGAGTAAAATGTCAAATGAACAGTTCCAGTTTAAACCAAATGGTTTCCAGTTATAAAAGGGAATATAAAAAAATTAACAAATTCTCTGCAGACTATCTGAACTGCCGCGCACCTGAATTACACTAATGGAATTAAAAATTCTATCTTCAACCTTCATAGTTCATTGTTTACAAATAATTCATTAATATATAGTGATTATTTATTACAATAAATATTATTGATTGAAAGAAAACTATAAAATAAGATCTTATATCTATATAAACTTTCTCTCTCTTATATAAATATTGCTCTAAAATGTAAATTTAAACAATTTCTCCACTCTCTCTAATACTCAAATATATATAACTATATATATTAAATAGTTTCAACATTTACTCGCAAATATCCACATAGGATTTAGCGTGTGTTTTGTGATAAATAAATTGATGTCTTGTGATATGATCACTAAAGAGAAAATGCTTCCTCAATCAGATTTTTAACGCTTCATATTATGGGACATATTATCGTATGATAAAATACAAAGTTTTAAAAATATAATTTTTATTTTTTTTATGAAAATTTTAAAATTATGTTTTTTTTTACGCTCTTAACACTCTCTTCTATGTAAAAAGACGTACCTGAATCTGTGAAAGGAATTTTTAATTCAAAATACCAGTATTTGTATTCCAAGGTATTGTTACCTCTCTTTTACATAATTATATTCAATGGGGGAGATCGTCTCTTTTAACTCAAATTTATTTTTATACTAGCCGAATGACCCGGGCAACGCCCGTGTTTTACCAGATTGAATGTTTTGATTCAAATACTATTTGTTACAATTATAAATTGGCGCCTTAAATAATTGCATATATTAGTTAATAACTATAGCCTATGTGCTTTATCTGTCTATGTACTGTTGGCTTCCGTAGGCGTCTCTTACAGGGAAAAAGAAAGAGAGGATTCCATTTGGTTATTAACTAATATATGCATTTATTTAAGGAGCGACCCGCTCCAACACAATGGTTACAAAAACGAAAAAGCGAGTGGGGGGCAAAGGTGGAGTGATCGTGGCCGACCAATAGGAGGGCGCCATTCCAAAAAAAAAAAAAAAAAAAACAAACGGTGACAGAGATGACTGATGAAGAATGACGCTCGTAACTGTATATAGAATTACTCCTCACAAACGATTAGATTTACCTTCTCTACCTTTCCGAATAAACATTTTGAAATATTTTTATGTTTAATTATATAGGTTTTTATTTGTAAAATAGAACAATTTTATTCATTCTTAAAGTGAGAAAATATATATGCTCTGTGTATTTTTGTGGTAACGATAGAAAACTTAAGTATTCCTAAGTTTATTTCTGTTTCAGATTCGGCAGGTTGTTTTCTTCCTGCTGCGGGAAAACGTAAGCTGATCTTTTACCATATTGTGACGAAGAAATATTTTATTATTTAATTTAATATTATTCAATAGATTAAAAAAATATATATTAATCTGTATTTGTGAAATCATCTTTAAAATATTTCTTTGCTTGCTTGCTTAAGATTCTCTAGCTGTAAATAGTTTTGGGGGCTGACCTGTTAATAATTGTTGACTTGTCCCTGTGACGTCATCAATAAATACTTTTACATCTTAGGATATTTCTAGGCTTGATTTCTACGCTACAACTGGTGGAGAGACTGGACCGATACCCATTAAGAAATAAAAGAAAAATTGATTCTGTTGAACCAGAAGAAACTTCTATGAATGGAAGATACTCAGGTAAGCAACTACGTTGTTCAACATCTGCCAAGGAACCCTTCCATTTTCTCCGGGGAGGATGGTGAAGATCTCCAAAAATGGTTAAAAGGGTATGCACGTGTGGCAAGGTACAACCATTGGGACGAAACCCTTTGTCTTACTAAAGTTTATTTTTATCTGTCTGGAATTGCTCTCAAATGGTTTGAGAACAACGAAGAAAGCATACAGACTTGGAAGGAATTCACATCTCAATTAGAGAATGTGTTCGGAAAAAAAGAAAATTCAAAATTGCAAGCGGAGAAGAAACTTAAAACACGGGCACAATTAAAAGGTGAAAGTACCGAATGTTACATCCAGGATGTCCTGTGCTTGTGCAAAGAGGTTGATCCTCAAATGAGCGAGGAAGATAAAATCTCCCACCTCATGAAAGGGATAGATGAGGAGCTTTATCAAGCACTCCTACCGAGGGATGTGCAGAGCACCGAGCAATTCATTACAGAATGTCGCCGTGTCGAAGCGCTCCGTTGTAGGCGAGTTACCCCAACCAGGTACGAGCGCCTACCAAATGTAGCCTCTCTCTGTGACCAGGATGACCGAGAAGATCTGTCATCTATGATTAGGCAAATTGTTCGTGAGGAGGTACAGCGGGCATTAGGCTCTCCCCGGGAGGAACCAAAAAATGCTACAATCGAAGAAATTGTAAAGGAGGAGATTGGAAGAACTCTGGCGCCAATCTCAAAGTCTAGGAGAAGTCCCCCTCATAAGGAAAGACCCCGACAGTTTTTAAATACTAGATATGAGGCCGAAACGATAAGACCGCACCCTGAACCTCGATACCCAAAACAAGGAGGAAGACACGACACCAATGATTGGCGTACAACTGAGGGATGGCCAATCTGTTTCTTCTGCGGACGCCCAGGTCACGTCGTCCGCTATTGCCGCGACAGGAAGAGACACAATGAGGAAAGGAGAAAAGAATATTTCCAAAGAAAGCAAGACGCAATGGTATTCTACAACTTTCGAGCCGAATCTCAGGACCCCAATGACGAATCATCGAGGAAAAATTTCACTCGCTACCGAAGCCCTACCTCATATCCCGGTCGAAACAGACAACATTTCTCACCTGCTAGAAGATCTAGCTGGACGCCCCGCCATTAAAACTAGATGATAGACCATATGGGAGGTAAGGCCGCAAATTTATAAAATCCTCCCTTGCCGACCACAGTGGAAATAAAAACTACAATAACGTAAACATAGACCTACCAAGCCCTCATGAAGAAGATATCTCAACTGAAAGAAGACATCCACCGCAGTCACCTGAAAATATCCCTGGCCATAGTACTAGTTCTTAAGACTGACGACGTAAGTTTCCTGCTGAGCATCGGGTCGATGCTCTCTATAGAAGGAGGCTATGTGACGAAGAAATATTTTATTATTTAATTTAATATTATTCAATAGATTAAAAAATATATATATTAATCTGTATTTGTGAAATCATCTTTAAAATATTTCTTTGCTTGCTTGCTTAAGATTCTCTAGCTGTAAATAGTTTTGGGGGCTGACCTGTTAATAATTGTCGACTTGTCGCTGTGACGTCTTCAATAAATACTTTTACATCTTAGGATATTTCAAGGCTTGATTTCTACGCTACAATATCAATTTTAGTGACATTATTTTCTTTTGAAAAATTCCTTAATGACGTCTCTATAAACCAAAATATGTTGGAGGAAAATATACTTACAAATTGAGAGAGGCTATAATATAGGAGAACAACGTTTATAGATTTCAAGTATAGAATACCTATATTAAAAGTATCCTCAATAAAAGAAGGACAAAGAGATAGTATGGGGGTGAAATGATTAGTTATTTTTACTTTCTACGAGATTGTGGGTCAATATTTATATCGAAACAGATATTTTGACCTTAAGCCAACTTGTTTATTTAAGCTGGATAGAGGTCTGGACCCAAGTTTTAAAAAAATAAATAACCTATAAATAGGTTTTTAGGTTATATCTCAATTGAGCAAGAATGAGAGCTGTAATTATAAAATTGCCCAATTTGAACCCCTTCTTGTGGACTTTATTCCATATTTCAAAGTATTTTACAATAAATAATAATATAAAATAATTATTAAATACTACATATGTAGAACAACGGTTTAAATGAGAAATTGTGAAGAGGAAAGATGAATTCCCATTCCTGGATACTTTTATTTTTCCGTTTATCATTACTCTTCACAATTCATCCTTTCATACTTCATCTCTAAGGATAGGAATAGTCGTTATTTCTCTTAAAATAAATTACGATTTTTCGTTCAAAAGAAACATTTGCGGCAAAATTTGTAAAACCGTCATTCCACAACCATAAGCCGCATTTTATTGCATTATCAATACTACATATATATATGGGATATATATTTTAATACAATATAATGCGGCTATGATTATGGAACGACGTTTAACAAGTTTTACCGCACATGTTTCTTTTTACAGAACGCTTTTAAATAATTTTAAGGAGAAATAACGAAAATTTAGTTTTTGCTTATCCTTTGTACACGTGGTACAGGTCATGATAATCATGGTGGGTAGAAGTAGGCGACGGCTTTTACTGTAAGTGTACCACATGTCTACACATGTGAAAAGTAGTTCGACTTTGCACTTACAAATATACCAGAGCCTCGTTTGGTTACTTGCACTCGCTGGTGGGTTGGACTTTTGCAAGAATCGGGGGCCATTGGAGCATTTTTTTTAATCAGAGAAAAGTGCCCAATGCGGGAATCGAACCCGGGTCGTAGCGGTCGAAAACCAACGGTTTAGACCATCCTTCCACCGACCCTCTCTCTATAAAGTCATATCTCGATATCTATTCATTCAAATATACCATAAAATGCTTATATAATACCCATTTATTTTAGAAACAAAGTATGCAATGTCTATGATGCGCTGAAATTTGTCGAATCTATTAATTTACAAATTAACGTAGATGTGGAATCAGATAATAAAGAGTAAATATATGAAGAGATCTGGTTGTAAAATTACATGGCTTAACCTCAATTCTTTTTCCATCGCATTCTAAGACTTGGAATCAAGGCTTGGGGCAATTATTTTTATAAAAATTAACTTCTAGCTACGTTTCAGAGAAACCATACCAAAGCTATTAACATCACACTTATGAAGTCATTATTAATTTTTTCAGAGTCTGTGATGTACATTATATATCAATGAGTTCAGAGTTAATTAAACAAAGTTGCAATAAATGCCAGTATTCATGAATATTATCTTTAATGTTGAACTTGTGCAGAGTGTGTAGATTTGATATGGAGTCATGAGCTTTACCATATATGGTGTGTTTTAGCGCCGAAGACGTTTCGCCTATCAAGTGAGTAAAAATTAAGATAAATTTTTACTTTCGAACCTCAGACAATAGTGAATTGTATTTGCTCATAAATCAAAAACTTATATTTAGCAAAAGAGGTATATATTTGAGGGAATTGTATATGTGGCAGGTTGAAGCATAGATAAGGTGAAGGTAGCAAAGGACATTCACGAGTCACGAACAAGGACCGCATGGTGTAGCCAAGGGTAGATAATTAAGAGATCTAGCAAAGGTCTGACTGACATAGAGACGGGGTCAAAGAAATCAGGATTCTAACACTTTATTACAGAAGGAGGAGTTATAATCTTCTCAAAGAGAGGACTGAGTTCATCAATCTTTCCTGGGATTATTTAGAAGTTTAATTACTTTCATAATCATAAAAGATCATGGTGTGTAAACCTTCTCTAGTCAACTCCATTGTGTCTGATGCAATGTTTAGAAATTACCGCTGTCGCTGTAAACAAAGTCACGCCCTCTATGAATCATTGTTGTTACTATTTTATGAAAAGGTAAATTTGTGGCAAATTAATGGTGTAATTTATTTTTTTATATTTCAATTATTTATTATTGTTTGCTAAAACATTTCTAGTGACCCTTGTATATTAAAAATTCACTATTCACTCAAATATACTTCAAAATGTCTAAAATGTATTAGTGTTCTTAACAGAGTACATTTATAGAATATATTACTGATTCTGACATTTTGAAAATGCGTTATAAAAATTAGGTATAGCTGGATATGAAATAATCACTATATTAGGAACTCAGATTGTAGAATTGCATCATTTGATCTCAGTTCTTATTCTATCGCTAGGCTTAGTGTGAGGGATAAGTATTCTTATGAGACCTAATTTCACAATTTCCTTCTATTATGTATACACAATGACAATTAAAATAATTTTATTGACATCTTGTCAATACATTCAAAGTGCACAGTCTTCACTATTTAGAAAAGATAATATGCATTATATACACTATGTACAAAGAACATGACACCTCTGCCAGCGCTGCAGAGTTTGGTGGAGAATCACCAGTGGGTCTCCAGCGACACCACGCATTGCGCGATATTTTGTATATGTATATATTATGTATATTATGGATTAATAATTAGGAAGTGTAAGCACACTTGTGATGAATTGTAGTTTACTGATCTAAGATTGATTAAAAAATTTATAGGAAAATTCAGAATGTAACCCTTGATCTTAAACTTGTATGCACTTTGGATGTTTGATATGGGCTTGAGCCTTATCTTACATGGTGTGTTCCAGCGCTGAGGAAGTTCCCCAGATCGCGTAAGTAAATTTAGAAATAATTATTCTTTAAAAACTTACAGATTTGTAAATTGTACTTCCCTATAAAGTAGATATATTTGAAGGGATTAAATATATGGTGATTTGAAACTAAGTCGAAAAAAGGTAGCAGATTATTCAACAGAAGTCATGAACAAGAACCTGTAAAGTTTTTGATGAGAGAAGAGAGGTCAGAGATGCAGCAAAGATACAACTGATGTAGAGAAGGCGACCGAGAAATCAGGCTATAGTGATATTTTCCAGGTAGTTTTATAGACGTATTAAATATAAGACTGGGTGATGTGATCTCTAGTGAAGAAGTTAGAAAATATTATCGGACAAAAGTTATAGAGGTTAATCTTTTCAGTTTGAAACCTCACTCTATTTATACATTCTTATGGAATTATTTTCTATTGTAATTCAATTTTAATATAGAACAGTTCACAATTTATCGAATGAATGAAGTTTCATATCTTGATATTTAACATATCTTGTTATACTACAACATCATTAGATATCAGAATATTAACTTTACTCTTGATTTCAATGTGTGTTGCCATTTTAAATTTTAAATGGTGTGTTCCAGGGCTGAAGAGGAACCCGTCGTAGAGTAAGTAAATTGAGATAGTTATACTCTATAGAACTTAATATAATTTCTCTCTCTCTCTCTCTCTCTCTCTCTCAGAAAGATGTTCATTTAGCGTGTATTTAGAGGGGCTGTTCGCCCCTCTTTATAGATATATATTTCTTATGATTGAACTAAATCTCACATGCAGGCGAGTTATTATTTCTATACAAGTAAGAAAAGATATGTTAAAATTTTTGTTTTACATTGAATATGTACATAAATCAGTTGATACATTAAAATATTTATGATTATATTAATTTATATAGAAATGATAAATAATAAAAATCTATGTTTATTGAAAATTAAATTATATATAAAAAGAAAGTTCATGAGGAGTCAGGACAATAACACAGGAAAGATTGTCAATCTTGGTGACCAACTATGGCGCTAAGAGCGACTCAGGAATACAACATGATGATCCTCTATGATGCTGACGTTATTGTTAGAAGTGGAATGGTTGATATCTTTAGCGTAAAGTACTTCCGCAAGGACTGAAATAATAATGCCAATCACTACTTTGTTTATCATTCACAAATATGGCTTTCTTTCAATCATTTTAACTTTCATTTATTGATAGATAATTTAAATAGAGTGGTTTATCATGACACGTAGAATATTGTGGGCGGCATGGAATTCTAAGCGGAGTCAGACAACAAATTATTTATCGTAAAATCAGCTTTTAATTACATTTATTTAATACAAATTATCAGAGGTATTGTTGTATACTACATGTTGATGTTCTTTTTTGTGTCTTGCGTAGTGGTCAAATATCATTTCTATATTATAAAAGGTTAGATATATGTGTTTGATATATTATAGTATAAATATTATATATTATATGATTTATAATTTATACTTAGAATGATATATAATTATTTTTATTATATCATTATGACAACAAATAATTTGCTATTAATGTTAATTTATATAATTTTAATAAAGTATATTTTATGAGCATTATATATTTATAAGATGAATATTTTAATTTAATATTTGAATTAAATAGTTATTAAACAAATTAAAACTTATAATGAAAATATGAAAAGTTAATATTTGGGAGCCGCTACAAATTATAATATTAGCGATTATATACTATTGTTTTCTATAATCATATTAAACTCCATTAGGTATTTGAGATTAATTATAGATAATTGAAAATCACTAGTCATTATCAGACTTGTACACATCTCTATGAAATGTTAACCTATAGTTAAATAATAGTCTTCAACTTAGCCCATGTTGTCTGGTAGAAGAACCAAGAAATATCGAATTTATTTTAGAATCTATGTTACCAAAAATGTGAACTTTTTATGCAATTTAAAGATTTTTTTCCTGATGAAATTCAAACTATTCAATTTATATTGTATGTTAGAATAAAATTATTTCTGATAATACAGAACCTACTCGGGTGGCACTTGTAGTTGATAAAGTTATTTACTGTATAACATATGTCTCCCCACAAAAATGTAAACATTGATATTCCAAAATCTACTCTAGTGATTGCTAGTAGATGATTCAGTAAAAGATTTATCAAGTTATTCACTGAATAATATAGGTCTCTCACCTCAAAAATGCAAAATAAAGGATATTAAAACGACGTTTGAAAATTATGTGGAGGGATGGAGACTTCCCTGGACACTTTTATTTTTCCGTTTATCATTTCACTTCACAATTCATCCTTTCATACCTCATCCCTAAGTTTAGAAATGGTCGTTATTTCTCCTTGAAATAAATTTTGATTTTTCGTTTAAATGAAACACATGCGGGATAATTTTCAAATGTTGTTTTACAATCACAAGCCGCATTATATTATATTGTTAAATGAAGGATATATTCCAGAAAAAAACTACCCTCTAACTGGCAGTAGGAAACCAAGAGATATCAATTATTCACCGCTCAATATATGTCACCACAAAAATACAGAATCTAATCATAATTACCAAACCTACCCTGATGGCTGTTAGTGGAACCATGAACTATCAAATTATCCAATGGATGATGTATGTCTCAATGCTAACAAAATATATAAAATCTACATCTAATTGATAGTACAGAACCTCTTTTGATGGCATGTAGTAAAACCAATCAAGTCATTCTTTATATATAGCATTTCATCACTAAAATGCAATATCTAGTTCATTTAACAGAACCTATTCTGTTGGCTGGTAGTGAGCAAAGAAATATCATATTATTTTCTATATAATGCACATGTCACCACAAAAATATTAAATATTATTTATTTTACAGTTTCTTACCTGGTGGCTCGTATATAAAACACTATTAGGTTATTCTCTATATAATGTGTGTAACCACAAAAATCAAAATATACTTGATATGATAGTACCTATTCCGTGGCTAGTAGTTTAACCATGAGCTATAATGTTATTGACTGTATAATATATGTCACTGGTGTCAACATCTCCATTCAACTACTCTTGTGGCTAGTAGTTTCACCATGAGCTATCAGGTTATATTCACTGTATGATATACATGTATGTCACTGAAATGTGTCAACATCTCCATTCAGCTACTCTTGTTGCTAGTAGTAGAACTGAGGAATGCCAAATTATTCACTGTATAATATATGTAATGAGAAAATTGAACCTCTATTAACATTTCAGAACCTACGACGGCGAGGTTTACTGGGCGCCCGAAAACCAGCCAACCCCTTCCTGGATGAGGACATACTCACCTTACTATCTGCTACCGTAAGTATTATATATATGTGAACACAGACTTTCATTTATCTCTGAATTAGATGGGTACGTACATTGTGTATGTATGTGAAAATTATTAAATTAAACATGTGAATAAAACACTACATACACCTCTCAAAACATGCAAATTACATAACTTAATTAATAAATATTTTTACAGCTGTTCCCATTGCAAGAGGCCGTTCGGGAGCTCATGTTCCAGGTGAGTTAATTTAACAGCTCCTTTGTTTCACCATGTTTATTAGGAAATATGTCCATTCAATTAGGAATATGTTCTACAGTCACGACCTTTAAACCCTGAAATATGTCCATCTGTTCTATATTTATAAATCTGGAATTTGTTTCTCTTTTTCATCATTTCAATCTGAAAAATATCCATCTGTCCTACAGTTCTCAAACTTGAATATTTTCTGCAGTCTAACCATTTTAATCCTGAAATATATCAATCTGTTCTACATTTCTCAATCTGGAATGTATTCTTCGGGCCCAACATTTTAACACTGAAATATATTCATCTGTTATACAGTTTACAACCTGAAACCTTTTCCTATGTTTCACAACTTTAATTCATAAATATGTCTATCTGTAACACCATTTCCAATATGTAATTTGTCCACCTTTCCCTCCATTTCAACCTTGATCCATATATTTCAATCTCAACAAGGAATATGTTTATCAGTTCCGCCATTTTACTTCCGCAAAATGTCCATTACTTGTACAATTTTCAACATGGAATACATTCATCTATCTATAAACAACCATTTTAACCAATTTACACTAGTTTTCAAAGTACAGTTTGTTCCTATGTCCAACCACTTTACCCGCTCTACCCCAACCTTAATATAAAACATGTTCTGTTGTCCTGTTGTTCTAACCTTGGAATGTGTTCACGCAGTCCTCTTGGTGGAAAGGCCGAGTAAGTTACCACACTTGGTATTGTCCCCACAGATATACTGACATGGTGATGGTGTTCAGAAGAATGGCGGACGACGCGCCAAAGACCAAGGCAGAGGAAGATGCACAACTAGAGTAAGTGGATTACTTTACTTTGAACTGTCGAACCTCACAACAACCTATGTCCAGGATGGCGTTGACACTGTCAAAACTCATGAATCCTCCACAAGAGAGCAGTGATGAGGAAGACTAATAGGTAAGTAGCTCTAATACATTCGACATCTAGAGTATTGAATTATACCATGTCAACACTTCGGTACTTAGGTTATATAGACGGATTCGTGAATATATATTTTCACTAGAGCAGACAAGAATCTATGCAGTCATGCAGTCACGGGCCAGAGCGCACTAGCCTGAAGATAAATTAAGACCGTACGCATAGGAACATGGTCACCTTGGTTTAGAGGGGGCAGACCCCGAAAAGGAGAATGGGAAGTCCTGGGATCACTGGTCAATCTGGCAGCATGGCGACCTGGCTTCTGTCTGGCTCCTCACTGTGGGCTCAGAGAAGGAACCCAGCAAAAATGCTAATGGTGACCTCAGAGAGGACGGACCTTTTTTGAGAATACGTGTCCTATCAAGGTCTGACCAAATATATGTTAATTTTATTTTAAAAATAGAGCATTTTTGGTCCCAGAGGCTTCCTGAGAAATCAAGAACTGGGTATTTAAGGTCAAATTTGCGTAAAGACGCTTAACACATGAAAAAACAATAGAAAAAATAAAAGATAAGTGGGTCAGGTGTTGATATTAAAAATAAAAAAGGAATCTCCTGACCACGAGCACATGTGCTTTTTTAGATGGCAATGCCTATTTAATTAAAGATGTTTATGTTCTCTTAGCTTTTCGGACAATGCCAATGACCTGTTATTTGATCTAACAGGGTTCCGCTCCCTTATTTTCTGGTGGCTGAATTTATTGAACGCCATCTTGAATTTAAAGTAGGCCTGATGTTTCGTGGTGTTTTTATGTAGAACATTCCAATGTGCAATATTTGATATTATAAAACAACAGAAAAAAAATTATATCAACCACTGACCTTTTTATTTTTTTTCTGTTGTTTATTCATGTGCCATGCGCTCTGCCATCTAAAAAGCACATCTGCTTTTGGACAGGATATGCCTTCTTTATTTTTAATTATTTGTATGTACAGAAAGTATAATATGGCATATATATATTATATATTATAAAATGCAAATTAAAAAAAAAAAACATGTATTTTATTTTCATTCATTGACTGTTCTACATTTTTGACCATAGATTTAGAAGATACCACATTTTTTTTTTAATATTAGTTGTAAATATGTATAGTTAAGCTACCCATATTTTAATTCACGATTATAGAATTCATTTTATAAATTCTATATTACTGTGACAAATAATTTTATGTATAATTTACTTCAAGTAATTCAAAATAAAAACTACTTGATGTGTGAGTAAATAATTTATTTCCTATTCTTCACGACTGCACCTCCAATTCTATCTTTTTCAACAACAAACCAAAAAAGAATCATAACACATATATACAGGGTGATCCAAAAGTCCCGCACTATTTTAAAAATTAATAACTCCGCGAATATTTGCGCTAGAGCAATGCGGTAAACACCATTGTGTTCAGGATGCAATGGGATTTTTTATGGCAAATAATGAAAAATTCGAAATTGATTTTAGTTACAATTTTATTCGCCAGATGGCGCACTACCAGAATCAGAGATTCAGCGGTCAAATTGTTTGATAAATTGAAAAATATAACTGATCGACACGTATTTTTCCTTTTTGAATACCAGGAAAGAACCCTAATAACATCAAATAACAAATTAATAAAACACCACTTCGCAAAAAGTATGAAGAATTGGTTAACAATTTTTAAATACAATCAGAGATATGTAAAATAGGTAAATGCAAATTAAACATGTAGCAAAAAAAAAAATGATATTTTAGATACGGCTTGTTTCCGAAGATAATAAATTTCTAATATTTTTAATTCAACTCTCTCTCAGTATCGATTATATTTATTTTAATTCATTTGAAAAATATGTATCTATCTCTGATAATTTATTTTACTCTGGAATGCCGTTGTTGTTGTCGTGTCCAATAAAAAGCCTCAGATGTCTCCATGCATCTCCATCAGAGCAGCAGCAATGTCCACTATCTTGGGTGTGTAAAGCTGCTGCTCTGGGTCTATGTCTATTTTCTGCAAGGCTGCGGCCATTGCTGGCTATGAGAATATGTGGGTAGGTGTAAGTTCCACACCAGGACAATTGTTGCATGCCCTATAGGTTATTGTGCCATCTGGATGTATTGTTATTCCTTTATAGTGTTTTGTTCTAAGTCTTGTTATAGTTTTGTCATTTTTCTCTCAGAATTTATTTCGCATTTTGATCTTTTCTTATTTATTGTTTAATTATCTTGTATTTTGACAAAGAATCAGCGTCAAATAATGACATTTGTTCTTTCCTTTGGCTCAACTTTCTGGCTTCCTTTGCCAATTCAAATGCCATTTCATTACCCCCGATCCCAGCATGGGCAGGGATACATTGTAGAATGCAGTTATTCTCCAATGATATCAGTTGAGTAAGTAACGAGTGTATTTTCTGTGTGATTTTAGTATTGCCCTTCTGAATTGCTTCTAGAGCGGATATGGAGTCACTGTATATTAAATTTCCTTCTGCTTGATGCAGGGATGGTTGGTTAAGGCATACATCAAGGGCTTTCCAGATAGATGTCAGTTCACAAGTGAAGTTTGACGAAATCTGTCCTCCTTCTTTGATTTTGATGTGCGTTCCATCTTGCAGTATTATGTTAATTCCGGCCCCTCCATAACTCAGGGTAAGGTCTGAAGATCCATCTGTATATGCTGTTGAAGGGGGTGGCCTAGCATTTTTAATCAAGAATTTGTACTATGAGGACATAGCCGTTAATATTTCAAACACATTAGACCTCAAAGCCCAAGATATCAAAGTCTACCTCAATCAAAACTAAGCCATCAACATATACAATATGTATCACCCTCCAAACAATACACTTATTGACGATGGAACAATGGCTCAATTTCTTACAGACAACTCTTATTGTAGGTGACCTTAATGCCAAATATAAACTATGGGGATGTTCCAAGCCAAACCCAAGAGGCAAAATACCTTCAAACATATTTGACGACAATGCCATCATGTGCTTAAATGATGGGAATCCTATCCATCATTCCTACAGCTATAATACTGCACAAGCCCTTGATATAAGTTTTTACTATCCTGACATTTTCCACAAATGCAAATAGCAAATATTAAAAAGTATTGGAAGTGATCATTTGCCTAATTTGATAGAAATTAGCACCAAGACCAAAACCAGCTCAATTAAAAAAAATTCTGGAACTTCAAAAAGGCTAATTGGATATCTTTCGAAAACATCATTATTAAAGCAGCTACAGTTTCAATACCAAGAGGTAATATTAAGAAATGGATTCCAAATTATACACACCAGGCAAAAAATATTCAAACACTTATAACTAAAAGAAATGAACTACAAAAAAAGAGCACCCAAAACCAAACAAATTGTAGGACTGAACTGAACATTGTGAATGCAAAAATAAAAAGATTATACGTAAATGTGAAAAGGGAAAAATGGAAACAAATTTGTGAAAACCTGAACCCAAGAAACCCAAATACAAAACTTTGGAATTTAGCAAAACAAATTGACAGATCCCAGTCACAAACAGATGGTACACCAGCAACTAATGACAAAATTGCTGCCAATCTTTTAGGTAATTCATATCAAATAAGTAGTAAAATCAAGGTTGAAACAAAGGCCCAAAGGATTATTCATGACTGTAAAAATGTCACCAGCACTCATAATATTTTCCATGAAAAAAAATAAATATGAAAGAGCTAGCTTATGCATTAGAAAACACTGACCTAAACAAGACTCCTGGGCCAGATGGAATCCATGGCCGAATGATATCAAACTTGGGCAAAATTGGCAAAGAAATACTTCTTAATATTTTCAATAACTCCTGGAAAACTGGAAAATTGCTTCAAGACTGTAAAAATGCAACAATAATTCCCATTTAAAAACTTTACAAATCTGCTGATGACCCAAAAAACTACCGACCTATCTCTCTCATAAGTATTTGCTGAAAATTAATGGAAAAATTATACTCAGACGACTCACCTACCACCCCGACACAAGAAATCTCTGACCAGAAGAACAATATGGATTTAGGAAAGGACATGGGACAATAGACCAACCCTTATTTTTCACACAAAAGGTAGAAAATGCACAAAACAGAAAACCAACTAACCACACAATAGCTGCTTTTTAGACCTTACACAAGCTTTTGATAAGGTATGGAAAAACAAGTTAATTACAAAATTATACAAACATTTCAAAATTGATGGAAAAGCTATCACTTGGATAAATGATTCCCTTAAAATATATACATCAGGGTCAAATATAATGGCACTCTATCTAAACCCTTCAAATTGTATCAAGGATTACCACAAGGATCAGTCCTTAGCCCAAATCTCTTCACCCAATTTATTGCAGGCATAGAAGAATTTTTCTCATAAAACCCATATTGGACTTTTCGCTGATGACATTATTCTATGGAGCAGCAACACTAACTGGAAAAAAGCTGAAAGAGATTTGAACAAGACTCTTCTCCACCTAGAAAAATTTGCTAATAAACATAAATTAGAATTTAACCCCCAAAAATCTGAAACCTGTCTTTTTACTACCGATAAGAAACTATACAAAATAAGACCAAATATTTTTCTGGAAGAACAACAATTGCAATATAATAAACATCCTAAATATCTCGGCTACACCCTGGATCCAGAAATTAACTCCAGTAAACATATTGAAGGAGTTGTTAGAAAAGGAAGAGACCGACTAAAAATCTTTAAATATATTTCAGGAAGAGTGGGGAGCTGAAGCAACAACACTAAAATTAACTTACACATCTCTAATGAGACCTATCTTGGAATATGGATATCAAATCTATGGTACAGCATCTGAAACAAATCTAAAATCACTGGAAAGGATACAACTAAATGCAGCTAGAATTATTACAGCTTCTATAGAAGCTTCAATCTGCCAAAATATATAAACAAAATCAAGAGTTATGAAAGCAAACACAGAACTTCCAATTGCATACTTAATTGGGAATGCAATATAAGACTCAAAAAAGAAGGCCTTCTCCACCTGGCCAAAAGAAATGGATTTTCAAAATATAAAGTGGAAAAATATTATTTAGCAGAAAAAATATCCCCATGCGAATCACTAACAGAATGTTATTTTTAATGCCACTTTAAATGAACCCACCAACAAACAATACCAAAATCCAGAATACTTAAAACAATTATCATTAGAAATAATTAATATAAAATTCCTAAAAATGTAATGACTATTTATACCGATGGTAGCAGAGACGAGTTGGGACACACTGACAGTGGCTGTCTCATTAAAACCACAAATGGCAATGAGAAAATAAACAGAAGAAACCCAGATTTTTGCTCAGTCTTCAGATCAGAACTTATAGCCATCTATGAAGCCTTAAAATCCATCAGAAACACTAAACATCACGATATATGGATTCTTACTGATAGTAGAAGTGCCATACAACACTTTAGTCACACAAGGGAACTTAGAGACAAAGTAAGCAGGAACATAATTGGTTATCTCCAAAAACTCTCAATACCTCAAAAATTCACCTTCAATGGATACCCTTACATGTTAGCATTGAAGGCAATGAAGCTGCTGATGCGCTAGCGAAAAAAGGCACAAAAGAACCCTTGCTGCAGAAAAATAAACTTACTTTTAAAGAAATAGAAACAGTAGCCAAAACAAAAATAAACAAGAACTGGAGGATCCCACCTAAGCACAGTTGGTACACCCTAGAAGCAGATGGCCACCCAGACCTTTAGGTTCACAATCCGGCATGCGAAGCATGCCCTTCGCTGCTATTCTGTTCAACTCATAAGCCAAGTAACGATATCCAAGCTAGTGCTTGGACATTGTACCTGGAAACACCACCTCCCAGACAACGTGTCTGGAAGGATTTCTATACCGGTGGCCTTTAATCACAGCAAAAGAGGTCAATATCTACTGTGTCCAGCAGGGACCGCGGGGAGGCGGCCACCGGTGGACTCTGTTCACTCACAGCTGAGGAAAAGCTCAGCTGCCACGTCGTGGGATTTCTCAAGAAGTTTGCTGTGATTTCTCAGCAGCTTACTCTCGATCGCGCCCCTCGCCCTCCTTCTCTCTTCCTGCACACCCACTACCCTTGGACAATCCAAGACGTAGTGGCGTGCATCCACATCCCTTTCTTCATAGACGCAATCAGGGTTTCTCTTAATTTTCAATCTGTGGAGACTCCTGGGAAAGGGCCCATGTCCCGAACTACCCTAATGAATTTGTGGGACATTACCTTACAGAGGTACTTGGGTGTTGTTACCCAATTGAATATACCTCTCTCCCCTTCACACTGCTCCTCCATCTGTCCAACCATAAGTCCTGGACGTGCCCCCTGATCCTCCTATAAACTTCTTTTTTGGTCACTGGGGTCCTCAGTGATCTATCTCTAAAGCATCTTGCCTTAGTGAGCCTGTCTGCGAACTCATTACCTTCGATGAGGCTGTGTCTCCTAACCCAATAGAGCTCCGGAGCCCGCGTTGTCATCTCCAGCTCCTGGATTATTTGATGCGCGAGTTGCCCTTTCACCAGATTGATGGCGACGAGGGCCGACATACAATCTGAATAGAGGCGGTCCGGGCTGAAGTTTTTCTCGGCACACACTCTGAGGGCTACCCTGATCGCAACCAGCTCGGCTGAAAAGACCAATTCGTCCACTCTAAGTGTTAAGCTTTCTTGGAAGATCAGTGTGAAAATCACTACTTCAGCTCCAGTATTGGTTCCAGACTTACTACCATCAGTGAAAACCTCCGTGCCAATCCCTGTCGGCCCTCCAGGACTCCAATTCCACTTTGGCAACCACTGCGGAGGCTTCCTTGGGTCCCTCTTCCATTCCAGGGCACCCGCTTCAAGTCCCAGGGCATCTTCCCTGTTCTCCCAGATCTTCTGTCAGATGGTCTCCTCCTCTAGTTTCAATCCCATGGGAATAAGCCCAGCGAGGACCAAAAAGGCCTCACTGCTGGTAGTGCGATATCCCCCTGTGATTCTGAGTGCCGCTGTCCTCTGCACGCTCTCTAGAGTTTTTGCCACCTTCTGATCCCTGTTATAGCAGGATTGGCTCGACACAGGAGAGGCAGAGGTTGCTAAAAATAGTACCCTCCTTCTCCCCCCCCCTGTTGAGAGCCAACCAGGACAGGCCTGCACAACGCCTCCCTGCCTCTCGCCACCATCTCCTCCGCCTGGTATTGCCAACCCATCTTGTCATCAATGACCACCCCCATGACTACCCTCCGTCCTTTCATCCGGATAGCCGGCTTGTGCTCCCATTTGATCCCTTTCCTTTTAGTTCTTATGTCCCTAGGTTTAAAGCTGAGGGCTTTAGTTTTGGAGACATTGAACTTAAGGCCAGAGTCATGGGCCCAATTCGAGAGGATTTGGAGAGAAGCTTCAACACACTTCTCAGCTTTCGCTCTTGAAGCAGCCTCAATGATGAGGAACTGGTCGTCAGCATAGAGAACCAGCCTGGCTCCCTCAGGGAGCTCCTCCTGGAAAACGATGTTTACCAGGATATTTCACAGAATAGGTCCGCAGCAAGAGCCCTGGGGGCAACCCCTAGCACAGTTTCTTTCCAACTTCCGCCCACCAAAACTGAGGCTAATCCGTCTATCCCTCAGGAAGTCACGAACCAAGCTGCACAAATTATCAGGACAACCCATGTCCATCAAATTTCTCATCAGCTTGTTCCAGCTCATGGAGTTGAACGCACCATCAATGTCCAGGGCCACGAAAAGAACCCAAGCACCCTTATTTAAGCCCATCTCAACTCCCTCTAACACCTCGTTCAGAGCTGTGGTTGTGGAGTTCCCTTCCCTAAAACCATGTTGGAAAGAGGAAAGGAGCTCATTACTCTCTAGCCAGTGCTTCAGTCGCTGAGCTAGTAGGCTATCCAGGACCATACCTAGACACACTAGTGAAGAAAGCGGACGATAATCATTAGGAGAATTACCCTTTCTACCAGACTTTTCGAGAAGCACTACTCGAGCAACCTTCCATGCCTCAGGAAAAGTACCAGTGTCCAGACACCTATTGAAAAACCTGGCAAGAAGTGATGGGTGCATTCGTAACAGGGCTTTCACGACCGTGTTATCGATCCCTTCGGTACCAGGAGATTTTCTTTTCCCGAACTTGAAAGCCGTCAGTTTCACCTCATTCTCAGAAAAGGGCGGATCCACCAAACCACAAGTGTTCAGAGAGATCTCGTCCTCTGGTTCCTCGTTTCCGAAGTGCCGATCCAAGTTGTTTTTATTTTATCTTCTGCTTTCGAGCGAGAAGGTCTAGAACACATTCTCTCTGAATTTTCTCATTGTTGGTGGATGAAACAGCACCAGTGATTATTTTGACCGCTTTTGCTTGAACACTGTCTAGTCTTACTTTTAGTGATGAGCTTGAGGGAGCCCAAACCGGTGTTGCATATTCCATTATCGGCCTTAATAAGGTGATATATGTTGTTCCCAATTTGTTCCACATAGCCATCTCAGAATGTTTAGTTTTCTGGTAGCTATATTTGAGGTGCTAATTATGTGTTTTGAAAATTCCAATTCCTCATCAATGACAGTTAAAATAATTTTATTGCCATCTTGTCAATACATGCAAAGTGCACAGTCTGCACTATTTAAAAAAGATAATATGCATTATATACACTATGTAAAATGAATATGGCGCCTCTGCCAGCGCTGCAGAGTTTGGTGGAGAATCGCCAGTGGGTCTCCAGCAACACCACGCATTTTGCGATCTACGGTGAAAACGTAGATCGCGGACTTCGCCGCTTAGGAGAGGGTGATGGCGTGGTCCTCGAGACCAACTGGAAAGATCCAGGACTGCAGTATCACACCTAGGTATTTTGGATTTCTAATTTTATCAATTATTTGTTTGTTTATGCTTATTTTGTGGTTATATTTATGCCTTTTTCCCTGTCAGTGGAGAAGACGCATAGGTTTGGTTTTATTGGGTTTATGGTCATTTGGAGTTCCATTGCCCACTTCTCCAGTCCTCTCATTGATGTGTTCAGTATTTTTTACGATTTTTCTATGCTGCTACTTGTGTGCCATATGGCTATATCGTCTGCATAACAGGCAACCTTTGAATCTTCAGTGAGGTAAAGATGGGTGTCGTTAATATAAAGCAGATAGAGTAGAGGACTGAGCACAGATCCCTGAGTTACACCAGCCCATGTTCTTCCTTCCTTGGAAAATTCTCCATTGACCCAAACCTTTAACCTTCTTCCCCTTAAGAAGTTTGCAATCCAGGTTAAGGTTTTTCCTCTTACTCCGATGTTGTGCAGCTTTTCACGTAATTTCTCCCTCCATACTCGATCAAAAGCTGAGGTCATATCAAGGTATATAGCCGTGGTCTTCTTTGGCGGTTTTTCCTGGAAAGAATCTATTATTGATTGACAGAAGTAGAACAGTTGATCAGTCGTAGAGTGCTGGGATCTATAGGCAATTTGGTAGAAGTTTATTTTATTATTGTTAGTGAGCCAGACTATGAGCCTAGAGTGGATAATTCGTTCTGTTATTTTACAAAGTATGCTGGTGAGAGCAATTGGCCGATAGTTCTTGGATTCCTTGGCATCTTTGTTTGGTTTCAGTATTGGCACAGTAATTGATATCTTCCAATTCTTTGGTAGTCTACCAGTTTACCATGAAATGTTTAGTATTCGTAGGAGTTGTTTATTAGCTTTGTCTTCAAAGTGTTTAATCATTTGACCAAACATTAGATTATCTCTTGGTGACCTCTTGGATTTTTTATTGATGAGTTTAGCTCATTCAGTGTGAAGTCTTTCGAGAAAATATCTTGTTGATGGAAGTTTCTTGCTTGTTTAACTAACTGGTTTATATTATTTTTAGAGTCCTGTCTTCATTCGTATATTTGAGTATGGAAGTGCTTGAGAGATATTCAGCAATTATGTTAGCCATCTGTTTGTTCTCGTTTTCTCGCTGTTCTATTCATATCGGTTAGAGTATTGGAGGATTGGTGTTGGTTTTGATTGTTCTCTAACACTCTAATCATATTCCAGTGTTGGCTGTCCTTTCTTGGATCCATTTTTTCGCAGAAATCTGCCATTTTTCTTGTTTGCATATCCAAATTTCTTGTTTATTTTGTGACTAATTTCAATGTGTTCCTTTCTCTTTTCTTCTGTTTTATTTTTTAAAGAAGTTCATTGATATTGTATCTCTCTGAAATCCTTGCCTCGATGTTGTGGTTCTTCCAGTGAGGTATCCGCAGGTCTTTACGTCTACCTCTAGGTATCGATGCTTTTGCAGCTTTTGCTATATTCGGAGAGAAGTTTTCCAAGTTTTTGTCAAGCGTTCTGTAATTAAATTTTTCGTTGCACAGTTCTTCAAGCTTTTCTGTGAATTTTTTCAAGTCGGCTTTCCTAAAGTTCCATGTTCTTTTATTCTATTGGACATTCTCAATTTTGAGGTTTAGGGTTGTTAGAATTAGTCTGTGGTCACTGATTGCACCTCTCAGGATTTTCCATTGTGTTGAGGGTGCGATGTTGAAATTTATCGCTGTGATGTCTATTGCGGATTCTGTGCCTGTGGACTTGAATAGATAGGTGTTCTCTCCCTTATTTAATTGTGTAAGGTCGAGGTCGGTGACCTTTGTTATCCTGGACAGATGATCCCCAAGTTGAACTTTTGGCGTTAAAATCGCCGTGTATGATTGTGATATCCGAAGAGGCTTCACTTAATGTCTCTATTGTGTGTACCCATACAAAATTCAAAGATATAACGAGCTGAAAGTTGGCGATTTTGAGATGCGTCAATAATTCGCTGCATGGGCTTTCCGGCAAATTGATAGTGATGAAAACTGGCTGTCGAATGTTCTGTGGACAGATGATGCTCACTTTTCTCTAAACGGAGAATTTAACATTCAAAACAGCCGCTTTTGGGCAACAGAAAACCCTAGGATTTTTACAGAAATGCCACTTTATCAGCCTAGAGTTACAGTTTTGTGTGGGTTCACTTCTTCTTTTATTATTGGGCCATTTTTCTTTGAAAAATCAATGGAAGAACTTTTAAAACCGTTTTTGTAACTGGTGAACGTTATGTTCAACTTTTGAGCGAAAAGGGTATTCCCATATTTCAGGGAAAAAGCACTAAGCGAAATAACATTCATGAAAGTTGGAGGACCTCCTCATATCTCCCGCGGTGCCAAACAATTGCTGAAGGATACGTTCGGTGAAATTCGAGGGATATGTCGCCATATACCAGTGGCCTCCAAGATCACCAGACTTGACGCCTTGCGATTTTTGTTTATGGGGGTACATTAAATCGTGTGTTTATCGATGCTGGCCTACCATATTGGCCATGTTGAAGGCTTCTATCAGATGGCACGTTTTATCAATTTCAACAGATATGTTATTCAATGCTGTCCATTCTGTCATTTATCGTCTGCAGGCGGTGATTGAGAATGAAGGGTGCTACATTGAGCAAGGATTGTGACCTAATACAAGAGAGAAGGCAGTTACCTCATGTGTTATATAAGCTGCTATGTATTATATTATCTACCAATATTTTGCAGCTCTTTGTGTTGGGATATGGGGATAATAAATGCTGTCCTCACATCTTGACTTTTTTTTTGTGAACAGTAATTTTTTGTTTGTCATTTGCTCACATATTATGTCGTGCAAACCAGAGTGTTATAACTTTTCGAATAACACTGGTACACACAATTTTCCCCCTTATGTTTAGTTTTTCGCTTTTCGCTCATTAGAAGAAATAGCATAAGGAATATTTTCTGTACACCAATAACTTTAGAAATTTTGTGCAAAAAAATAATACAAAATGATTTTACTAACACGTTTTTCAACGCAAAAGGTCGATTTAAAAAATATTTTTATTTGAGGGGACACATTTTTTTAAAATTGTGTACAGTATGAGAGAGAGTTGAATTAAAAATATTAGAAATTTATTATCTTCGGAAACAAACCGTATCTAAAATATCATATTTTTTTTGCTACATGTTTTAATTTGCATTTACCTATTTTACATATCTCTGATTGTATTTAAAAATCGTTAACCAATTCTTCATACTTTTGGCGAAGTGGTGTTTTATTAATTTGTTATTTTATATTATTAGGGTTCTTTCCTGGTATTCAAAAAGGAAAAATACGTGTCGATCAGTTATATTTTTCAATTTATCAAACAATTTGGCCGCTGAATCTCTTATTCTGGTAGTGCGCCATCTGGCGAATAAAATTGTAACTAAAATCAATTTCGAATTTTTCATTATTTGCCATAAAAAATCCCATTGCATCCTGAACACAATGGTGTTTACCGCATTGCTCTAGCGCAAATATTCGCGGAGTTATTAATTTTTAAAATAGTGCGGGACTTTTGGATCACCCTGTATATAAATTAAAAAACGAAATAAAAAATAAAAGAAATAAAAAGATCAGGTGTTGAAATCAATATTAAAAATGGCATATCCTGACCAGGAGCACATGTGCTTTACAGAAGGCAGAGCGCCATCTGGTGGAACAGAAATAAACTAAACATTGATTTAGCCTGTTCCCTGATATTTGGCCAACCCAATTTCTTGAAAAATCAAGAAAAGCCATCCACGAACGTGTTTCGCGCTTTTGGCGCTCATCAGCGTGGAGTAGGCTGAACCATTGCGACCAAAAAATATTTTTTGATCCCAATGGCTTCCCGAAAAACCAAGAAATGGGTATTTAAGGCCAAACTTGCGTAAATACGCTTAGCACATTAAAAAACGAAATAAAAAAATAAAAGATAAAAAGATCAGGTGTTGAAATCAATATTAAAAATGGCATATCCTGACCACAGGAGCACATGTGCTCACAGAAGGCAGAGCGCCATCTGGTGGAATAGAAATCAACTGAACAATATCAGGGAACAGGCTAAATCAATGTTTAGTTGATTTCTGTTCCACCAGATGGCGCTCTGCCTTCTGTAAAACACATGTGCTCCTGGTCAGGATATGCCATTTTTAATATATATATATATATATATATTTATTTATATTAAACAAATAATAAAATAAACTCCGTTTGCATTTCTTGGTCAAATTAAATGTTTGCTAGATTAGTGGCTACTAGAAGTCATTTCTTGATCGATTAATGTAGTTATCAAATTTATTATTTAGCACATATATATATATATCTAAAACGCGAAAAACGGTCTTTATTCAGTTAAAAGAGGCAAATACAGTCGGCAGTCAGAGGGGAAGGGGTATCAAGAAGGAGTCGATCTAGCTGTTGTAGTCTTTCCGTCTATTTCCATTTCTATACATGGCGGAGGGGTTGTCTTCACTTCTAGGGGAGTGGGCTTAGGTTTTTTATCTAGGTTCCTGTCTTCTTGTTGGTCAGAGTTGTCATGCTGAGACTCATTAAGCGGTCTCTTCTTCGTCGGATATTTTGCATCGAGGATTGCATCGTAAACTGCATCATACTTGTCGATCTCCGTTTGAATTAGCCTCAATTTTCCTATTTTGTCGTTGAGTGCTCTTTTTTGGTCGGTATTGAGGTCTCTGAAGTTTTTTGACTTATAATCTTCACATTTCTTGAGGTAGCAGGAGGTCCTATACTTCAGGTCGGGGTGCAGTTCAAGCTGTTGACAGACCTTGGTCTGTCTAGAAATACCTGCCCTTTTGAATACCAACGCGATGATCCTTTCCATTTTAGGGTTGTCTCTGTGCTCGCAGTCTATCAACTCCCTCTGGAGTTGAGAGGAGTCCATCGACCACTGTGAGCATCTGGCTGATGTGTCTTCGTCAGAATCTTCGGTTCCTGCGTCGGTCCTCGATTCAGAACACGGGTGAGTGGCTGTTCCTCCACCAGGGGGGATTGGTTTTGTTTCTTCGTCCGGGTTCGACGTATGATTTCTCCCTTTCACGGAGGTCATGTTTCCTTTTTCTGTGGGGATGCTCTTCTCCATTGGAGGTTGTTCGGGGGTAGGGGTTCGTGGCTGTGCAGTCGGACTCAGGGCATCTGCAAAGGATCTTGTTACTGTTTCCCTGATCCGGGGGTCGAAAGGACATTTGGCTCTGATATGGCCATGTCGTTTGCAGCCCACGCAAATGACATCTTCGGCAATAAATATTTTAAAGTTGTTGCCCATGTAGTCGATGGTGATGATAGCTGGCATGGCAGTGTCTTCCTTCTTTTTGAAGATGATCTCTCTCCTCAAAGAGGAGAGGTGCTTGTATAGAGGATTGTCGGTGGGGAAGGGGAGGGGTCGGACGCTCAACACCTGTCCATAAGGCTGTAGGGTTCTCACAATGTCTTCATCTTGTATGAACAGCATTACCCCGGATAAGATGTATTTTTTCGGGATGTTAAAGAGCGGGTAGGGATATATTGTTTTGTCTTTGACTTGAAAGCCAGTGTTGATCAGCATTTCTGCCTGTTCAACCCCGGCCAAAGAGACTATGGCTTGACCATTAATCTTACCGATGGAGTGGATGCTGGGTCGGCCTATGACTTTGGCGATTCCGTCTAGGTGTTCTTCCGCAGTACAGTCCGGAAGCGAGACGAATTGTATCGTAGATTTTGTCGTTGAACTTCTCCTTTCATACGTCGCCTTTCTATCTTGATCGAATTTTCTGAGTTCTTCTTGAGAGAAGATTGGTCTTTGGGCAGTGATTTTTGCATGTAGATCTCCTGCTTGCGTTAAATATGTAGATTTTTCAGTTTGTAGTTGCGAAGATGAGGATGTAAATTGTGATTTTCGACCAGCAAATGAGGTGAGTGATGACGATGGTGACGCAGCAGCCGGCCCGGCTGTCGCCATGGTGATGCTGTAAATCTACAACTTGTAGATTTACAAACCTATGAAAATTGAATCGATGAAAATTTCAAACTTGATGAAATGACTTTAAATGTGGCTCAAGATGAAGCCTGTCTTACGGCGAATCCGATGGTATGATTGAAGTTGAGTAACAAGGGCAGTCAGTAGAATGAGAGGCGATATATATCTAAACTTGTATATAAATTCGGCGTTAAGTTATACTTCAGGATCACAGTGTTGAAGAGCATGGTGACCCGAAAACTTGAGAAGAAAAAAAATAAGTAAAGAAACGAAAACCTTTGATTTCTCATTGATTAAATAAAAATTTAAAATACAATATAACGCGGCTGATGATTGTAAAACGAAAATTGCAATTATACCGCGAATGTTTCTTTTAAACAAAAATTGAAATTTATTTTAAAGAGAAATCGCGATTATTTCTAACTTTAAGGATGGATTCCCATCCCTGGACACTTTCATTTTTCCGTTTGTCATTACTCTTCACAATTCATCCTATCATACTTCATCCTTAAAGTTAGAAATAATCGCTATTTCTCTTTAAAATAAATTTCGATTTTTGTTTAAAAGAAACATTCGCGGTATAATTGCAATTTTCGTTTTAAAATCAAAATTCATCTATTTTCGATCCATCATTTTTCATAGAAGCTTCTCTTGACGCATGCGTAGTTTATTTTTTGGGTACGTATAAGCGAGGGAGATATCACAGAAATAGACGTTTTGTTTCCTTGAATAATTAAATGTTTTTTTTTGGCTTCTAATGTATTCAGTGGAGGTTTTAAAAAGTTTCGAATTTCTCTTCAGGAAATGTCTTAGTAAATTTCCCCATATAATATTCGAATGGCAATTATCCAATACCTAGATGTTCGCAAAATGAATAGTACCAACCTTGTATTAGCACAGTACCCAAGTAGGGAGCAGTAGTAGCTTCATAAACATTGAGAATTATTCAGGTGTCTAGGTTGTAGGTGGTTGATTATATATTTACCCAAAAAAGATGCCTCGATATAACTTGCTTCCATGTATGTCTGCCCCTACAAATCTTATGTGTAATCAATTTTCAAATAATTTAAAGAAAGCGTATAAATCTGAAATATTGTGCACTTTTAGAACCTGTTGGCGAGTCAAGTTTACATATTTTCAGACTTCTGGGGGTGTTCAAAAGGTGCATTGAAAATATCGATAAATAATTGATGTTAATTAAGGCCTAACTGTCCTTAAAGGTGGGTTCAAAAGGTATCGCGACTTTTGTGTTTTTTCAAAGATTATTTATTTTTTAATGAATACCTATTTTGTCCCCTTCAGAGTAATCCCCATGAGATATTATACACTTGTGCCAACAATTTTTCCAATCTTCGAAGCACTTCAAAAAATCATTTTTTAAAATCTTTTTCAGCTCCTCCTTCGATGCCGTCTTTATCTCGTCAAGCGTAGCGTAACGCCGTCCTTTCATGGGCCTCTTCAGTTTAGGGAAGAAGAAAAAGTCACAGGGGGCCAGATCTGGGGAATACGGTGGCTGCGGCATCATTAGTGTGTTGTTTTTGGCCAAAAAGTCGCGCACAAGCAACGATGTGTGAGCAGGGGCGTTATCAAGGTGCAAAAGCCAATTTTTGTTCTTCCACAAATCCGGGCGTTTCTGGCGGATTGCTTCGCGCAAATTGCCCATAACTTGCAGGTAATATTCCTTATTGACCGTTATACCCTGTGGCAAGAACTCATGATGCACCACGCCCCTGCAATCGAAGAAAACTGTCAGCAAAACTTTCACATTCGACCGAACTTGGCGCGCTTCTTTCGGTCTTGGTTCGTGAGGCAGCTTCCATTGAGATGATTGAGCTTTGGTTTCCACGTCATAACCATAAACCCACGCTTCGTCACCAGTTATGACCCTCTGGAGCAAATTTGGGTCGTTGCGGACAGAGTCCAACATCTCATTAGCAATGTTCATGCGATGCTGTTTTTGGTCGCAATTGAGCAATTCTGGTACGAATTTCGCGGTGACCCGTCTCATGCCCAAATCATTGATAAAATTCGAATGGCACAGGCCAATCGATATTTTTAGGTCCTCAGCAACTTCTCTAACGGTGATTCGACGATTGGCCAATATCATTTTCTCCACTTCATTAATTTTTTCGTCTGTTGTTGAAGTGCTCGGGCGTCCGGCACGCTCTTCGTCGTTCACATCTTCTCGGCCTTCTGAGAACATTTTGTACCACCGATAAACGTTGCTTCGGTCCAAGGTAGCTTCTCCGTATGCCACAGTCAACATTCGGAATGCATCCGCGCACTTAATTTCGTTTTTCACACAAAATTTGATACAGGTTCTTTGATCCATTTTTTTTAATAGGAAAAATCGAAGACGATCCAAAACACCTGCAAGCAAAGCAGCTATCAACAATTAAGTGAACATTCAAAATAGCCGAGCTTGTCGGCATAAGTGAGAGACATGAGTACCAACATAAAGCCACAAAAAGATCGAAATTCGAATATACGTAACCCGAGAAAATTCAAAAGTCGCGATACCTTTTGAACACACCTCGTATACTTATTGTTTGCGGAAGATCTTTGATCGATGCAAATATTTATGTGCAATTCTGCTGTCCTAAAGGTTTATGTCCATTGTTTGTTTAAAAAACATTTCTGAGATTTCACACTTGTGAAGCCGCCTGAAGGGTTCCCCACTGATGAGCCAAGCCCTCCCAATATATTTTAATTTCAGTAAGGACAGTAGAGCTTGTTTTATGTGTAAAATAAATATTTGTGCTTCAATGCTTTATTTCCTACATACACTGTATATATAGATGGCGTGTTATTGCTCTATAACAAATTGAATATTTTGCATAATGAGATGTGACTTTTGATAAAGTTAACAAATCAATGCTATATATGCTAATGAGTTATTTCTAATCTTTGTTACTTGTGTTTTAGGCTCTCAAGTATCTTGGACCGGATTGGAAGGCAAATATGAAAAATTCTTTTAATTTTATTTTTAATATACATATACTTTTAAATTCTCCTCTTCGTATTGGCATTTTGAAATTTGAGATGAAGAGCTTCGACGGCGATGAGAGAGATGGCAAGGACATTGAGATTGGGCGGACAGTTTCCTGGAAGTGTCTGGTTTTATTGGAACTTTCTGAAACGAAAGTGTTTTTATATTTTCAGACCTGATCCTGGAATAAAGGGAACTGGGCTAACGGTGGTAGTGGAGATGCAGAGGCAGTCGGATGCCATATCGTCGAATTTCACATCGATAAGATGTGGAAGTTTGATCGAAGGCATGAGGAATGTGTTCATGGTCAACCAATATTTATGAACTCAGCCTGTACAAAGTCAATAACAGTTAAACAGTCTGACTATTGGCTGATTTTTAAAACTGAAGAGAAGTTTGAATAATTCTCTTCCGAGACAATGGATTACAATAGTTTATCCATTCATAAATCAAAAGATGAAAACCTAATTTTAAAAAATGAAATAGAAATAACATCTGTTACTCGGAATTTTATTCCAAAAGAGATAGCCTGCGTTATATATGGTGCAATTGCAGAGCATCTCTCAACTAATGTTTGTGCCTTTCGAATATGGTGATATTTTTAAACTGAAAAGAAGCTGATGTTTGGATCTTGTTTCAGATTTGAAATTGCACCTATATTCGGGCTCAAAGGCGAATAATTTCATATAATAGAACTATCCTTTAATATCACATTGTGTAATGATGAATCTGATGCAGACGTAATTGTTCACTAGATACAGAAATTAATATTTAGGAAAACCTTATTAGGAAGAAACAGAATTATAATATATTTGACCCTAAGTCTAGTTGACATCCGTATTTTATGGCAATACATTATGGAGCAAATGCCTATTCTTATAAATATAGTCAATATAAGAGAGAAATACACATTAGTGTCTTGATTTTAATATTCTATTGGTATAGTCACCCCTACATTAGGAATTCCTAAGCTTATTTTTATATGAAGTCAGATATAAAATAACAGGTTAAACTATAAAATGGTAATTTCTACATTGTTAACTTCAGAGGCCAAAATTCTTAATTCCAGCAAAAACATGATGAAATTTATTTCAAATAGATACAAAAGGATATAGGCAAATATTGTTATTTTCTGGTTGGTTACTTTCAGACTTGGTCTATCACGCATATATTTGGATATATATATAAAAAAAAAGTTAAACAATAAAATGGTAACTTATACATTGTTAACTTCAGGGGGAAAATTCTTAATTCCAACAGAAACATAAAGGGATTTGTTTTATATAGATACAAAGGGGATATAAGCAAATGTGGTAATTTTCTAGTTGGTTACTTTTCGGGCTCGGTCTATCGCGCATATAGTTATAAATAGAATTTCATGTTGAACTATAAAATGGTAATTTCTTCCTTGTTAACTTCAGTGGGAGGGGTTTCTTAATTCCGGTAGAAACATGAAGGAATTTATTTTAAATAGATACAAAAGGGACTTTAAGCAAATATTGTAATTTTCTTGTTGGTTACTTTCGAGCTCGGTCTATTACGCATATAGGTTTTGGCAAATTTAAATTGAATAAGTATATTAATCACGTTTGCATAATTTAAAAAAGCACGGAAATTCTTTGAAAGAAAAGTAACGGCTACTCAAAATGAGACAATATCTAGACATCCTTTAATGTCTGTCTTGAATCTGTCAAAATCATACTGAGAATCCACGCTGGGGATCTTATATATGATAGGTCTTTTCGTGATCTTCAAATGAATATATACAGATTCTCGAAATAAACCTAGTAAAGCATTTTGAATATTATTATTATATCAAATATTAACACTGTAGAGAGAGCTTGTTTGAGGATTTTATTTAAAAGTGTGAATTTTTAAAAGTGCATTTAAGGTGGTTATTTCAGAATGAGAGCAGTTATCCATAGATTTTACAAACATTTTCGAGAAAATTCAAAAATGCAAATATAAGAGGTTTATTGACTTAGGTCTAATAATTTCAAAACTGGCTAAATCGTATTTTTATTTAGAGAAAGATACTTCACTCAATAAAATAAATTTTCAGAAACAATAAGACTAAAATATAATATACATATATATAGTGACACTTGGAAATGTTCGAATGTATCTTTATCAGATTATGAAATCAATAGAATTACCAAACTTTCTGATAATAATTTGCAATAATTGTCAGACAGAAAATAAATATGGATTTGGTAATATATACCTTACATGGAATTGATGCTCTGAAAGATAATGCTATAATAAACAACAAATGTTAAAAACATATTTTCATCAAAGCCGATATGAAAATAGACAGGCATTTAATTCCCTTTAATGTATTTTACCAATACAGTTGTGTATATAGATTTAGGGGTTCTTACAGAAAAACAAATTCTAAATATAGATTAATATATTTTTTAAAATGTGAGATAAATCATAGAAGGCAAATATTGACATAGGTTTACAATATATTGATGCTGGTATCTAAAATAAAGTACTATTGGAATTTATGTATTCTAAAATAAAATCCTGCGTTTTGTAGACGAGATATTTTTCAATAATTGTTAGAGAGACAGATAATAAATATGGATTTCGAAATGGATACGTTACATGAAAATGATATTCTGAAAGATAATGCTATAATAAACAACAAATACGAAACAAATATTTTATCATCAAACCCGAAAATAGAATCGTCAGGCGCTTAATTTCTTTTAGATATTTTAACATTACAGTTGCGTATATAGATGAGGGTCCTTACAGAAAAACAAATTCTAAACATTGATTAATATTCAACAAAAATGTGAGAGAAATCATAAAAGGCAAACATTGAAATAGGTTTAGAATATATCGTTGCTGGTATCTAAAATAAAGTACTATATGCATTTATGAATTCGAGAAATAAATTCTGCGATATGTAGATAATTTTCTTACAGAATATTCAAATATTCATATAAAAATCTGAAAGTATGTTAAATTTCTTCAGCCGAATTTCTATAAATCCGATCTAGCAGAGTTTGAAAATTTTTTATTGACCCACTCCGACCACTAACGACTATAATAGATGTAATCGAGAAGATATGCTATATAAAATTTAGCTGAATCTCTTCTGCTGGAGAATAATAAACATATTATATCATATCATAGTATTTATTTTGAATATTTAACTGTGTTTTTTGCTGAAAGATGATCATTTTTTGAAGAAAACGCAGCATCATGACCTTTCCTATTATTAACAATATTTCATTATATAGTTAAATATTTCAATATCTTGCTAATAATGGATTAGAAATTTGGCTGTAACTTTTCATTCTATATCCAAAGAGGTCTTCTTTGTATAAATCGGTCATGTGTTATTATCATAGCCTTCCGTTTAAATAAGGCTGCAAATATACAAGGTGATTGCAAAATATTTGAGAATCTGAAGTGTTTGATACCTTATCCTAAATATTCTTATTATTGTTGTTATTTCATCTGCAGAACAAAACAAAAATACTGTATTTTGACAGATATTTGATAGGGCCAATTGCACAGGTATAAATATAAAATAAAATTTATTAATATTTTTCAAAAGCTATCTTTTTACAATTTTAAATGAATCAATCATTTTGTTCTCTTAGTGCCTGAAGCATCTATGATGAATCTGATATGAGAATTCCAGTATATGGAAATATGTTGTTTCCAAGTAATGTACGCAGTCTTAAATTTATTAATTAAATTTTGTATATATCCGATATAAATTTCTGAAGAAAGACAAACTATTTAATATATTTGACATGGATTGTAGCAGATAAAATGTTTCATTAATTAATTTTAAAGTATGCACAATAAAATGGGGAGCCCTGGATGGACACAGGAAAATTATACAAAAATAAGATCACCAAAATCAATTTATGATTCGAACATAACGAATTTTATTCCGGCATTTGGGCTAGGAATGGTATTATAAAGTAAGAGTTTATGGGCGATTAAATTGGGTTAAGATCAATTCGTATATTTTTGATAATTAACTTAGAAAAAAAGATGGTTTTCAAATTTTTGGATTAAATTATATAATAATTAATGGGTATTGATTATACACATATAAATTTGGTATTATATAAAATAATATTTTGAGAAATTGGAGGGTGAAGACACGATTGACACTTGTCAAAGAAAATCAAAATGTATGGTTAACAGTCAGAAAATTTAAATGAATAGAAATATCATTTCGGATGTAAAATTTTCATTAACAGAAATCCGAATTATAATAACATTAATCTTTAATGCTGCATTCACATACTAGAGATGAATTCAAAAAGAGAAAAATAATCAGTCTTTATTTAGAATCATTAATTAAATTACAGGCCATTGAAATTACACAAATTTAACAGTTCTAAGAAAGATAATATAAATATTGGTTTAAATATTCTACAGAATATTATACTCGCCATCAATCGATAGTTAGACAAAACAGGAATCTTGTATAAGCAATGTTTAGGAAATGAAGATTGTCTTTACATATCGTGAGGTATTTCAGAAAGATCATAATATTTTCAGAAAAAACATTCATATGAATTATATTAAGAACACCCCCTCTTAAGAAGCTAATATATATGTTAATATATATTGGTCAATGGTACGTTTGTTGCGTTTTAAACTGGTTAACATTGCCACTGTTTATATAGGCGAACGTTATTCCATTTGAAAATTTCAAGAACCTCATGTAAAATAATATATGTTACGTAAAAATTCTAGAGAGATAAAAGCATGGAAAATAATATTTCACATCCAATTATCACGTTGAAAGACATTTTTAAATTTTATTTATGCAACGAGATAATATAATAAGGCACATAAATAGTCAAATATGATTTATTAGAAATATGTTTAACTTATAGAAGTAAATTCCTAATATTCGATAAGTTTATGGCAGCAGTATTATTAATAATTATTTTTGTATTTAATAGAAGTGAAATTGTTATATCTATTGGCCTAGAAAGGTATTAGCTGTGTGAATAAGATTTTATTCAAGTAACTTCAGGTTCAACAAACCTTAATAAAGTAATTCGGGATTAATAAAGTAGTAGTTAAGTGTAAGGGTGATAGCTGTATATAAAGACATTTTCTGAATAGTTTTCTTTTATCAAAATTGACGTTTTATATAGATCACAGCTTTCAATAATATTGATTAAATAAATTTTTATTGCGCACATTTTTGCTAAATATATCAACTTTTGATTACTTAAGTCAAAAATCTAATATAAAAAGAATCATCTTCATAAATTAGAATATTTAAAAGAAGCGTGAAGAAATTTATAAGATTAAACAATCAATAAAATGATAATTTCACCAGTTATAATCAACATCAATATTATTAAACATTTCTGAGCAGACGATACTTCCTATATTCAAGGTGAATATTTGGCCCTATATAGAGTGGGTGTTGAAGAGGTAATTTGATTAAAATATCCATATGACAAAAACTTATTTAATATATTTTTTTATTAATCATTCACGCTAGAAAGTTCTTTAATTAAGCGAAAATCCCAGAAGTATAACTATTTTCGAATATAACAAATGGAATATATCCATATGACAAAAACATATTTAATAGATATATTTTCTTGATCATTCATGCTAGATATTCCTTTAATTAAGTGAAAATCCCAGAAGTATAAATATCTTCATATTATATCCACTTTGTTTCACAAAAATGATTATATTTTGTCTTGGGAAATCAATCTGACATTTGTAAATGAAATAAATATTTTAAATTTTAGTAATATTATAGAAAGTAGAATCTATCAAGCTATTATTAGTTTTATGACCCACCTTAAAATTTGAGTTTTTAATAGCAAAATGGTTTGTTCATTAGTGTGCCAGGTTAATCATTTAGATTGAAATTTGACAGGTCGAGGACGTCGTATTAATTTTTCAATTGACGAGCACCAAAATTTGAAAGTGTATAGAAGGAATAGAGTTGAAGGAAATTGGGAAACAATTTTTAAATGACGTTGCACCTAATTTTTTAATCTTCATGAAGCCGGTTTTATGTAACCCTGGTCCAATATTAGAAAGTGAGTCACAGAATTTTAATAAGATTTAAAACCTTAAATTCATATTTTAAAGTTGAAATATCGTAAATAAATGGATCACAGAGCGAAGAAATAGTTGTGGTAATCAATATATCAAACAACAAAAAATCTGGAATATTAATTATCCATTACATTCATTGAATGAAAATTGTAGTACTTTATATTGAGAAATTTGGGGGTTTAATCTTAGTTTTTTCAATATGTAGTCCTGGTACACTATTGAAAGGTCAGTTTTACAGAGTTTAACAGAAAATTAAAACATCATATTCATATTTTCAAATTGAATTATAGTAAATATTTGGATCATAGAGTGAAGAAATAGGTGTGGTAATTATTATATTGAACATTTATTATCAATTAGATTCATTGAATGGAAATTGTTGTACTTTGAATAGAGAATTTTGAGTTTGATCTGGATTATTTCAATATGTAGTCCTGGTACACTATTAGAAAGTGTGTTTTACAGAGTTTTAAACAGGAAATAAAACCTCAACTTCATATTTTAGAGTTGAAATATCATAAATTTATGAATCATAAAGCGAAGAAATAGTTGTGGTAATTATTAAATCAAACAACAAAAATCTGGAATATTAATTATCCATTACATTCATTGAATGAAAATTGTAGTACTTTAAATGGAGAAATTTTGAGTTTAAGCTGTATTATATCAATATGTAGTCCTGGTACACTATTAGAAAGTGATTTTTACTGAGTTTTAACAAGGAATAAGAACATCAAATTCTTGAAGTTGAATTATTGTAAATATATGGATGATATAGGAAAGAAGTAGATGTGATAATCATTAAATCAAACATTGAAAGCTGGAATATTATATAATGATCCATTACATTCTTCACATGCAAATTTCAGTACTTTAAATGGAGAAATTTTGTGGTTTAAGTTAGGAATTTAGAGATAATTATAATGAGATGGAAGGTTATATAGATTGATATCTTCATTAGTTAAATTAAGAAGTTGATTGTTTAATATATTGTATGGATCCTACGTGTCAGAAAATCTTTTTAAGAAATCTTGAGAGTAGAATGTTTTTCTGAAGTCAAAAATGACTATTTATTTAAAAATCGTAAACTTTTCTGAAGGTGTTTTCTATTGTCTATAAAGCTATCTATAATTGGAACTCTTATATCAGTAACCATCATCTATCATTACGAAATATCTGATGAATGAAATTATTCATATATTGTATCAGTACTAATATATAAATCCTTTTAAAACTCTCTCTACCATGGAAGTGTTAGTGTAGGAATCAATTTTTAAATGACCCAACCTAAATATTTTTTACTCACCATAAAATATTTCATGTTTGATATGGGGCATTCACGTTAAGAAATAGTTGATTCAGATTTTATCAGAACAAACCCATCTGGTACATATTGAAATTCAATGTTAGATGGAATGTGAAGCTGGAAATATAAGGATAAAAAATCATATATATTAGGACACATGAAAAATTACCTTGCAGTAATTTTTGTATTTTCAAATTGAGAAGTTTATTTAAATATTTAAGCTGGATTGAATTATATTACTTGTGCATTAATGAGTTTATAACAGGTCAAAATTGCTACATATATTTTATAGAGTTGAATTATACGCAAATATTGATCATACAAACAGACCTTTGCGATTATCAAATAGAACTTTAAAATAACGCGATGGAATTAACCATTGAATCTAATTCATGGCATATAAAATATTTTTCATAGATAAATATTGGAGAGATATCATATTACTAATTTTAACGACATTTGGTATGGATGTTATAGAGAAATATAAGTTTAACAATTATATAAGAATATAGATAGTAATAGGATTCTGGCAACACACAACTATTCCATACATTGAACATTATATTTTATATTTCTACAGATTGCACAATTGTTCATTTGAAATAGATTATAATTATTGAAAAATGTTTTTACTTGTATACATATCTCATATTTTCATTTCAAGATGTATATTCATTAATAAAATTCCTTCGTGAGATATGATTAAATTCATTATATCAAATATTGAAAATTGAATAACTATTTCTTCATGATTGAAATTGTGTTTGACTAATTTATCTGAATGTATAGAAAACACCCATATTACTGAACATATGTATTTAAATACAAACACATATATTCTTCAGCTATATATATGGAAACGCTAACTTCTTTATAAATTGTTACTTGATTATATTTTTCTAAAACTTGAAATTAAGGGAGAAAAGTAAAAACATCTATATGGGATGACAAATTTAGAAGCTGTGTAATAACCCAGTCATAATATTACCAAATATTCTTTGATTAAAACAGATTGGTTATTATATATATATATTATGTTATTCAGTACAATTAAAATTTGAAAATTATACGTCTAAACCAGAAGGTCTTCAAATAAATTTATTGCGGCTCTTTCATTTTATAGAAATATTCGGCTTATATTTTGGAAATTCTTTATAAATTAAAAATAATAATTTTAATAAAA
Source organism: Cordylochernes scorpioides (assembly GCA_030710605.1). Classification (NCBI taxonomy): domain Eukaryota; kingdom Metazoa; phylum Arthropoda; class Arachnida; order Pseudoscorpiones; family Chernetidae; genus Cordylochernes; species Cordylochernes scorpioides. Next base: position 66,476,233 of record CP092869.1, read on the forward strand.
CAGATATATTTCATCAGTCATTTGAAAATGAGCACTGCATTTTTATAACAGAGGTATCACTGTTCAAAAAGTGAAAATTGTCGGCAAAAAACAATGATAGAAATCATCTTAACAGCAGTCTTAAATTACATACATGAATATTGACAATATTTCGCAACATTTGTTACCTATTTAAACATGGTTTTTGGTCTTATGTATATAGGCAGATAGTGGGATATTAAAATAAAGGAAAAAGAAACTCATTCTAGTGTTAAAATATATCATAGAAAAATTTCGAGGGATATATAATTAGAGCGGGGACAAATATTGCTAAACATTTGATTTTTCATAGAGATTTTGGATATAGGGGGTTTATAAGGGTTATTTTGGTTGTAATAATAACCTGACGAAATAAACATGCAATTAAATATTTATTTATATAGCCATCATTATATTAAATCGGTGTTTATTAAGGTAATTACAAATATATATATTATTTACCACACTATCAAATAGTGAGAAAAATTATCAAATTAATAATATGAAAAATGTATCAATTGCAAAAATAATTAAAAAGATCAGGCTTTCCAAAAAAAAAGGTCATCTTTTCTACTTATTTTATCAAAGAAAAATATCTATATAGATGGAAATTTTAAATATCATTATTCCTGATATAGTTAAAAATTCAAACTCTTCCAAAGATACAGAATGTAGGAAATAATTATACAATGTCCGAATCTGATTATTAGAGTTTTATCCATTTCATAAATTACTTTCTTATTTACACTTGGGACATTCATGGTAGAAAGAAATTGGCAGTTTAAGGATGTGATAGGGAATGCGAAATGGAGATATGGATAAAGGTGAAATTAAATTAGAAAGAAATTGAAAATACCCTGGTTCTAATTCTTCCTTTATTAGAACAAAATTATTCCAATATTTACTATATATGGGCACATTATTATAAAGTACATTTTGTAGAAGTTTTAACCGGTCAAAATATTATGTTTCATCGTGGGAAATTCAACGATGTGTAGGTCAGATAAAAAATATTTGAAAAGTGGCAAATCAAACATGTAATAATGGATTTTTGTTAGTTTAATGGTGTAGAAATAGTTATGAGGGATAACCCTTAGAAAGAGTACCAAGGATCTTATTGAAATTGTTAAAGATGTTATAGCGAAATAAATGGTTAACTATAAAATAAATTAAAGAGAAAGATAGAGAATTGGTTATGGGATATTCCATGATCTCCACAGTCGAGATATTTTTCAATAATTACATACCGGATTTGTTTTCTATCCGATTGGTTGAATTTCATGTAAAATTGGTTTTCTGTTCGGATATCTTTATGTGATGATTAAATTATTATTATATTAGAAAATTGAAATCAATAAAATTTGACTTGTTATCTCGCCTTGCAATTTTTAGTGTAATATTATAAAGAATTATAATGATTATATATATCTAGGTGAATTTTCGTCGAGAAAATAAGAAGGATATTCTAAAAAACAAATTAGTTCTAATGGCGCTAACCTCTTTCAAGAAAATTAAGATTCCCTAATAATATAGATTCTCTCTTCAATAAATTAAATCTCTTAAAGTACAATTAGAGAAACACAAGAAATGAAAAATTTCAAAGTTCTTTAAATATCACAGCCCTAAAATGATAGCAACATATTCAAAAATATATACAGAATATATATGGAATGTATAATTTTAAATTATTTCAAAATCATCTGATTCCAACCATGATAAACCTGAAGGGAATTTAAATTAACTTAAGTGATAAATTTGCTGATTATTCCTGAATAATATGATTATATGGTTCGAATATATTTTATCATTATAACTATCTCTTTAAATTCATAAATCAGAGTGAAAAAAAATATATATTCTATGAATAAATTGTAAAAGCCTGTAAGAATAAATAAGCCATAGACATTTATATGGAAGACCTTTGACCAACACGAACATTAATAACTTGTGTATTTTTTACGTATTTGAACTGGATATTTTTCCAATGTATATAAAGGTGATAGGAACTAATTTGTGCAAAATGGATATCTAACATGAAAATTCCTGTAAGAGGGAAAAACGCCATTACATCAATATTTTAATTCAGGAAGTCATTTCGAGAAGAAATTATTGTAATATAATATTATTATATTATATTATATTATTGTAATAATATTATATTATTGTATTGTAATACAGATATGTAAAGCTTAAATAATTAAAATTCTAACAAATTGATAATTTCAAATCCACTAAACCTTCAGTAGTCATTAATAGAGATTTATACTTTATTTATATGAAATTGTATTCTGTTCACAGATAGATTCAGGTTTATAAACCATTCTTGAAGATATTTCACGTCCTTTGAATTTCAACAAAAATTCTCCAGAATAATATTTGAAAATTAGAAATCATTATACACATAGTCAATTATTGATGAATTTAGGGCAGTTACGTATAGGCTTGTTGAATATTTTAGTTTTATAATCGAGTCTCAGTATAAATTAAGAAAACATCAACATATAAATTGATATCCATTAATATATTATGCTAAAACCTATCAATATTAAAAAATCTTCAAAATTTCCATACAGAAGTATAATTATCCAGCTTGTATATATTGACAAATCCATATTTCTCAACAGTTCCAAGCTGGATAATTGGCCCTAAATATAGGGGGTGGCGGAGGGTGATTCAGATCAACACCTATAATATGACTAAATTATTATTTAAATTTTATTTTTCTGGATTCTAAAAGATAGAAATAAGGTTTGTTAAAGAAATCCTAAGAAGTATAATATATAATTCGATATAATAAATTGAATATGAACATTAATTGACTACTAATATGTAAATGGTCCAGTGTGTTAATGAAGTAAATGATGAAAAAGATTTTTCCGAAAATATCTTTTGACTAAGTCTTATTATTATTATGGGAATTTGAAATATAAATATAAATGAAGAAACAAAACAAACACTATGGAAATTTCAAATGAATGTGTATATTTTTATATAGAAAATCTCAAAAGTCTCATTGCACAATTTCTAATTCAATAAGAATAGATTTATAAGATCTAAATTCTTAATGCGGAACCTGAATATTGGAGTTTTTGCTTACCATAAGCGTCCATTTTGTTAGAATTTAATCGTGATTACCTATCATGACAAAGACATCATGTAATTGAGAATAAAGCTATGCCAGAAATCAAATGAAAAATCAGCCCTAACATTCATAATGTAAAAATAAAACAGGCTACTTTACTATTTAAACTAGCTTCATCATTATAGAATGCGCTTTAAATATTTTATATCAAATCAGCGACGTCGTATTAACTATGCATAGCAAAATTTTCAATAAGATAAAAGGCAGTTGCAATTAATTATTCAAACATTTTAAATTTAATTAAAAGAATCCGTTACAACAATAGTATATAAAATATTTTAACAGAGAAATATGGAAAAGAGTGAGAATGGTAAGACTTTACTATATCCTTTTCAGTTTTCAAAATTGACATTAAATGAATTTTATTATTTATATCGATTGTGATTTTCATCTGACTGAATAGACGAACTGATCTGTTATTATTTTGGCTGTGTTATCACGCTTTAAAACATTTAATTGAAGCAATATTAAAAGTGAAGATATTTCCAAACAAACAAATGGAGATTTCAATAAGGAGGTTTTAAACATGAAATTCGTATCTGATGCGAGCAATTTACGTATTTAATCAAGACACAAAGTGAAATTTATTTAGAAATGAAGATTTTAAATTCTTATGGGTTTAAAAATAAAACTCTTCTAATTATATAGAAAGTAAGGATTCATTTTTAAATATCCAAGTTGAATGTAGTTTTTTTCTAACCAAAAAAGTTGTTTTCATACCCATGCTGGTGTTATTTATGTTAATAAAAATTTAGAAGTTAAGATTTTCATAATATTTTGAATATTGATACATAACAATATGTGAAAGTGGCTAAATGGATGAAAGTTAGTGAAAACCGAATAGTATTTTGAATGATAAATTTTCCAATTATATTTACTAGAGAGTCATATACAGCTAAGATTTTCAGATGAAATTATCAAATATTAAACGCGCCATTCGTAACACAACATAGTTGACGCCTTCTAAAGATTATAACATGGAATCTATAAGATAGGTGTAACGGTTTCAATAATAGATAGAGAGTAAAAGGAATGTTTCAGCATACAATATTCCTGTGTAGCTAATTATTTTTCTTTGTTTACAGGATACACAATAGTTTAAACAATAGATATATTATTTCAGTGAAATATGTTATTTTGGTCCTATATCTTTTAGGAGTTTTACAAATACAAAACTGATTATTTGACCCAATGTATATAGAAGTAATAAGAACCTTATTTTTCCGAATTCAGATCTAACATAAGAATACCGTCAAGATGAAGAATAACTATATAAATTAAAGCAATATTCAAAAGCATAAAGTAAATTTGAAAATATTCTTTAAGATATAGAATTTGATGATTTGAATATTCATTTGTCTAAGATATTTAAGTTCAGAACATCATTTCAAAAAATATTCTATAGTCTGTGAAATATCACTGAATAAATTATCAAAATGGATATTATTTGCAAAATGGATCATCTTCATATATACACGTTAAAGTCATTACCCAATTTATTAATCAATTTAACTCATTCACGCATATCCTTTTTGAAAATTCAATCTTTTGATTATTTGAATAAGTTTAATTTGAGAAACCATCTCCGTATATATAGGAATATATTATCATAAAGTGCTAAAACCTAACAAGATTAATTGATTTTCAAAATTCATAAAAATAGAAGTAATTCTGCCCTAAATATAGGGGGTGGTGGAGGGCAATTCAGATTGAAAACTCCATCTGAAAATTAATAATATTTGATAAATAATTTGGCAATGAATTCTAAAATTTAGAAATAGATTTATTCAAAGTAATCCCAACAGTATTTAGAATGTATATTTTCAATATATTAAAATATGTAAGAACATTATGTGATCGATGATATGTAAATGGATATAAATTGTTAAAGAAATGTAAATAGTTTCTAAAATTTACCTTTTGCCTAAGTCTTTTAACTATTGGATTCACAGGTAATAAAGATAGGAGAAAAACGAAAATAGCCTTCTACAAATGAATAAATGAATATAATAATATATATCATATCTCTCAATATTATTATTTATATTTTCCAAATTTCAACAAAGGAAATCAATATGTGAATGTTAAACTGAAATGTTTCAGTGTTTCTGCTTACCTAACGCGTCCAACTTGTTAATAAATAAACAAATGCCAACAGAGGGATTATCAGGTCAAAGATATCATGAATCATTTGAATATTGAAGATTTTGCCTGAATTTGAAAGAAATGCATCTAAGTCCATCATTATAGAATGCGTTTAGAAGAATGTATATCAGTTCAACGACGTCACAACTTTGCATGTGTTAACTTATAAACTTTGCATAGTAAAATTTCAATAAGATAAAACTGTTGCAATTATTGAAGCATTCGAAATGTAATTAAAATGGTCCTCTATATCGATAGCATATAAAATATTTTGATAGGAAAATATGGAAGAGAGCTAAAAAAATGGCAAGATATTACTATACTTATTTCAGTTAAGAAATTGTTATTGGAGGATTTTTAATATATGTTTTGATTTGAATATTTATCTGATAAAACGAAAGCTGATCAGTTATAATTATTTTTCTTACCTTAAAAGAAATCTCCTTAAAGAATTCATTAAATTGAAATTATTTCCGCGGCACTAAATAGACAGATACAATAAAAAATATTTCATGTAAATTTTATCAATTGTAAGAAATGAAAACAAACTGCTCTTTAACAAAATCTTTATATTGTTTACTAGATTGAAAAAGTGAATTGTCATAAAATATGGAAATTTCAAATTCTTATGGGCAAAAAACAACAAAGTTCGCAGAGAATATAGATAGAATGTAGAAAAGAAAATGATCTAAATTGCATTTTGATATTTTTCCTGAAAGGACCTATATGGTTAATTTCATATTCAGACTTGGTATTTATGTAAAGAAATAATTTCTAGTTTTATATCGCCATTGAATATTGAATATTGATACATACTAATATCTGGACTTATGGATGGGAGTCAATAAAGCAAGAATTGAAAGGACATTCCCTTTATTCTAAATAATGGAAAATGTTTCGATATAGGATCTGAGTTCATCATTATTCTTTATTTATTAAAGGTTCAACAGGATAAGAACATCATATTCATATTTGAATGCAAATTTTATAGAAAAAGTAGGTCAAAAGAGAAAAGTGGCACTATGACAATAATTCAATCACACATTTAATTTTTTAAAATTTTGACTCCTCAAATTCAAATTGTTTATGAACTAGTTTTGATGAAAATTTAGAAGGTTGCCCAGAACATTATTGATAATGAAGTTAAAGATAACATAACGAAATGCCAATGTGTAACTATTAAATATAATATATACAGGGTGATCCAAAAGTCCCGCACAACTTTAAAAATTAATAACTCCGCTAATATTCGCGTTAGAGCAATGCGGTAAACACCATTGTGTTCAGGATGCAATGGGATTTTTTATGGCAAATAATGAAAAATTCGAAATTGATTTTAGTTACAATTTTATTAACCAGATGGCGCTCTACCAGATTCAGATATTCAGCGGCCAAATTGTTTGATAAATTGAAAAATATAATTGAACGACACGTATTTTTCCTTTTTGAATACCAGGAAAGAACCCTAATAATATCAAATAACAAATTAATAAAACACCACTTCGTCAAAAGTATGAAGAATTGGTTAACGATTTTCAAATACAATCAGAGATATGTAAAATAGGCAAATGCAAATTAAAACATGTAGCAAAAATATTTATATTTTATATGGGGTTTTGTGAAATAGATTGAATGTTTGAAAAATACTGCTGATATCAATACACGAATTTTTGATATGTTAATATAGTACCAAAAATTATGATGGCACTACTAAAAGGATTTCTTGGTATAGGAAATGTGTAGTTTCTTGACTAATTGGAGACCCTTGACTATTTAACTGGATATTTGTCATGATCCAACAAATGAAATATAGAGGGGAGTGACAAAATATATTTGTCGTACTTTATTCCAAATATCCTATGGGCTTGTTAAATGTTATCATTGTTTATTATACTGTACACAATTTTAAAAAATGTTTCCCCTCAAATAAACATATTTTTTAAATCGACCTTTTGCGTTGAAAAACGTGGTAGTAAAATCATTTTGTATTATTTTTTTTCACAAAATTTCTAAAGTTTTTGGTATACAGAAAATATTCCTTATGCTATTTCTTCTAATGAGCGAAAAGCGAAAACTAAACATAAGGGGAAAAAATGTGTGTACCAGTGTTATTCGAGAAGTTATAACACTCTGGTTTGCACGACATAATATGTGAGCAAATGACAAACAAAAAAATTACTGTTCACAAATAAAAAAGGATAGTCAAGATGTGAGGAAAGAATTTATTATCCCCATATCCCAACACAAAGAGCTGCAAAATATTGGTAGATAATATAATACATGGCGGCTTATACAACACATGAGGTAACTGCCTTCTCTCTTGTATTAGGTCACAATCCTTGCTCAATGTGGCACCCTTCATTCTCAATCACCGCCTGCAGACGATAAATGACAGAATGGACAGCATTAAATAACATATCTGTTGAAATTGATAAAACGTGCCATCTGATAGAAGCCTTCAACATGGCCAATGTGGTAGGCCAGCATCGATAAACACACGATTTAATGTACCCCCATAAACAAAATTCGCAAGGCGTCAAGTCTGGTGATCTTGGAGGCCACTGGTATATAAAGTGGCGACTTATCACACGATTTTCACAGAACGTATCCTTCAGCAATTGTTTGGCACCTCGGGAGATATGAGGAGGTCCTCCATCTTTCATTAATGTTATTTCGCTTAGTGCTTTTGCCCTGCAATATCGGAATACCCTTTTCTCTCAAAAGTTGGACATAACGTTCATCAGTTACAAAAACGGTTTTAAAAGTTCTTTCATTGATTTTTCAAAGAAAAATGGCCCAATAATAAAAGAAGTGAACCCACACAAAACTGTAACTCTAGGCTGGTAAAGTGGCATTTCTGTAAAAATCCTAGGGTTTTCTGTTGCCCAAATGCGGCTGTTTTGAATGTTAAATTCTCCGTTTAGAGAAAAGTGAGCATCATCTGTCCACAGAACATTCGACAGCCAGTTTTCATCAATATCAATTCGCCGGAAAACCCATACAGCGAATTCTTGACGCATATCAAAATCGCCAACTTTCAGCTCGTGAAATCTTTGAATTTTGTATGGGTACACACAATAGAGACATTAAGTGAAGCGTCTTCGGATATCACAATCATACTCGGCGAATTTAACGCCAAAGGTTCAATTTGGGGATCACCTGTCCTGGATAACAAAAGTCAGCAGGTTGAGGACATGCTAACAGACCTCGACCTTACACCGTAAAATAACGGAGAGAACACCTATCTAAGTTCACAGGCACAGAATCCGCAATAGACATCACAGCGATAAATTACAACATCGCACCCACAATACAATGGAAAATAATGAGAGGTGCAATCAGTGACCACAGACCAATTTTAACAACCCTAAACTTCAAAATTGAGAACGTCCATTAGAATAAAAGAACATGGAACTTTAGGAAAGTCGACTTGAAAAAAATTCACAGAAAAGCTTGAAGAACTGTGCAACGAAAAATTGAATTACAGAACGCTTGACAAAAACTTGGAAAAATTCTCTTTGAACATTTCAAAATCTGCAAAAGCATCGATACCTAGAGGTAGACGTAAAGACCTGTGGATACCTTACTAGAAGGACCACAACATCGAGGCAGTGATTTCAGAGAGAGAGACAATATCAATGAACTTCTTAAAAAAATAAAACAGAAGAAAACAGAAAGAACTCATTGAAATTAGTCACAAAATAGAACAAGAAATTTGGATATGCAAACAAGAAAAATGGCAGAATTCTGCGAAAAAATGGATCCAAGAAAGGACAGCCAACACTGGAATATGATTAGAGTGTTAGAGAACAATCAACACCAACACCAATCCTCCAATACTCTAACCGATATGAATAGAATAGCGCGAACGAGAACAAACAGATGGCTGACATAATTGCTGAATATCTTTCAAGCACTTCCATACTCAACTATACGAATGAAAACAGGACTCTAAAAATAATATAAACCAGTTAGTTGAACAAGCAAGAAACTTCCATCAACAAGATATTTTCTCGAGAGACTTCACACTGAATGAGCTAAACTTATCAATAAAAAAATCCAAGAGGTCACCAAGAGATAATATAATCTTTGGTTAAATGATCAAACACTTTGAAGACAAAGCTAATAATCAACTCCTACGAATACTGAACATTTCATGGCAAACTGGTAAACTACCAAAGAATTGGAAGATATCAATTATAGTGCCAATACTGAAGCCAAACAAAGATGCTAAGGAATACAAGAACTATCGGCCAATTGCTCTCACCAGCAAACTTTGTAAAATACCAGAACGAGTTATCCACTCTAGGCTCATAGTCTGGCTCACTAACAATAATAAAATAAACCTCTACCAAACTGCCTATAGATCCCAGCACTGTACGACTGATCAACTGTTTTACTTCTGTCAATCAATAATAGATTCTTTCCAGGAAAAACCGCCAAAGAAGACCACGGCTATATTCCTTGATATGACCTCAGCTTTTGATCGAGTGTGGAGGGAGAAATTACGTGAAAAGCTGCACAACATCGGAGTAAGAGAAAAACCTTAATCTGGATTGCAGACTTCTTAAGGGGAAGAAGGTTAAAGGTTCGGGTCAATGGAGAATTTTCCAAGGAAGGAAGAACATGGGCTGGTGTAACTCAGGGATCTGTGCTCAGTCCTCTACTCTATCTGCTATATATTAACGACATCTATCCTTACCTCACTGAAGACACAAAGGTTGCCTGTTATGCAGATGATATAGCCATATGCCACACAAGTAGCAGCATAGAAAAATCGTAAAAAATACTGAACACATCAATGAGAGGACTGGAGAAGTGAGCAATGGAACTCCAAATGACCATAAACTCAATAAAACCAAACCTATGCGTCTTCTCCACTCACAGGAAAAAAAGGCATAAATATAACAAAAAAATAAGCATAAACAAACAAATGATTGATAAAATTAGAAATCCATAATACCTAGGTGTGATACTGCAGTCCTGTATCTTTCAAGTTGGTCTCGAGGACCACGCCATCACCATCTCCTAAGCGGCAAAGTACGCGATCTACGTATTCATCGTAGATCGCAAAATGCGTGGTGTCGCTGGAGACCCACTGGCGATTCTCCACAAACTCTGCAGCGCTGGAAGAGGCGCCATATTCATTGTACATAGTGTATATAATGCATATTCTCTTTTTTTAATAGTGCAGACTGTGCATGTATTGACAAGATGTCAACAAAATTATTTTAATTATTATTGATGAGGAATTGGAATTTTCAGAACACATAATTAGCACCTCAAATAGAACTATCAGAAAACTAAACATTCTGAGAAGGCTATGTGGAACAAATTGGGGAGCAAAACCCAGAATTCTCAGAACAACATATACCACCTTAATAAGGCCGATAATGGAATATGCAACACCGGTCTGGGCTCCCTCAAGCTCATCACTAAAAGTAAGACTAGACAGTGTTCAAGCAAAAGCGGCCAAAATAATCACTGGTGCTGTTTCATCCACCAACAATGAGAAAATTCAGAGAGAATGTGTTCTAGACCTACTCGCTCGAAAGCAGAAGACAAAATAAAAACAACTTGGATCGGCACTTCGGAAACGAGGAACCAAAGGACGAGATCTCTCTGACCACTTGTGGTTTGGTAGATCCGCCCTTTTCTGAGAATGAGGTGAAACTGGCGGCTTTCAAGTTCGGGAAAAGGAAATCTCCTGGTCCCGAAGGGATCGATAACACGGTCATGAAAGCCCTGGTAAGGATGCACCCATCGCTTCTTTCCAGGTTATTCAATAGGTGCCTGGACACTGGTACTTTTCCTGAGGCATGGAAGGTTGCCCGAGTAGTGCTTCTCGAAAAGTCTGGTAGAAAGGGTAATTCTCCTAATGATTATCGTATGCTTTCTTTACTAGCGTGTCTAGGTAAGGTCCTGGATAGCCTACTAGCTCAGCGACTGAAGCACTGGCTAGAAGGTAATGAGCTCCTTTCCTCTTTCCAACATGGTTTTAGGGAAGGGAAGTCCACAACCACAGCTCTGGACGAGGTGTTAGAGGGGGTTGAGATGGGCTTAAATAAGGGTGCTTGGGTTCTTTTCGTGGCCCTGGACATTGATGGCGCGTTCAACTCCATGAACTTGAACAAGCTGATGAGAAATTTGATGGACATGGGTTGTCCTGATAATTTGTGCAGCTTGGTACGTGACTTCCTGAGGGATAGACGGATTAGCCTCAGTTTTGGTGGGCGGAAGTTGGAAAGAAACTGTGCTAGGGGTTGCCCCCAGGGCTCTTGCTGCGGACCTATTCTGTGGAATATCCTGGTAAACACCGTTTTCCAGGAGGAGCTCCCTGAGGGAGCCAGGCTGGTTCTCTATGCTGACGACCAGTTCCTCATCATTGAGGCTGCTTCGAGAGCTAGGGCTGAGAAGTGTGTTGAAACTTCTCTCCAAATTCTCTCGAACTGGGCCCATGACTTTGGCCTTAAGTTCAATGTCTCCAAAACTAAAGCCCTCAGCTTTAAGCCTAGGGACATAAGAACTAAAAGGAAAGGGATCAAATGGGAACACAAGCCGGCTATCGGGATCGAAGGACGGAGGGTAGCGTTGATCAATAGGATGACCATCCTGGGGGTGGTCATTGATGACAAGATGGGTTGGCAATACCAGGCGGAGGATATGGTGGCGAGAGGCAGGAAGGCGTTGTGCAGGCCTGTCCTGGTTGGCTCTCAACAGGGGGGGGGGGGAGAAGGAGGGTACTATTTTTAGGAACCTCTTCCTCTCCTGTGTCGAGCCAATCCTGCTATATGCTTCCAGGGCTTGGTGTCGCCGAAACAGGGATCAGAAGGTGGCGACTACTCTAGAGAGAGTGCAGTGGACAGCGGCACTCAGAATCACAGGGGGATAACGCACTACCAGCAGTGAGGTCTTTTCAGCCGAGCTGGTTGCGATCAGGGTAGCCCGCAGAGTGTGTGCCGAGAAGAACTTCAGCCCGGACCGCCTCTATTCAGATTGTATGTCGGCCCTCGTCGCCATCAATCTGGAGAAAGGGCAACTCGCGCATCAAATAATCCAGGAGCTGGAGATGATGACGCGGGCTCCGGTGCTCCCTTGGTTTAGGAGACACAGCCTCATCGAAGGTAATGAGTTCGCAGACAGGATCTCTAAGGCAGGATGCTTAAAAGGTAGATCACTGAGGACCACAGTGACCAAGAAAGAAGTTTATAGGAGGATCAGGGGGCACGTCCAGGACTTATGTTTGGACAGATGGAGGAACATTGTGAAGGGGAGAGAGTTATTCAATGGGATAACAACACCCAAGTACCTCTGTAAGGTAATGTCCCACAAACTCATTAGGGTAGTCCGGGACATGGGCTCTTCCCCAAGTCTCCACAGATTTGAAATTAAGAGCAATCCTGATTGCGTCTGTGGAGAAAGGGATGTGAATGCACGCCACTACGTCTTGGATTGTCCAAGGGTAGTGGGTGTGCAGGAAGAGAGAAGGAGGGCGAGGGGCGCGATCGAGAGTGAGCTGCTGAGAAATCACAGCAAGCTTCTTGAGAAAGCCCACGACGTGGCAGCTGAGCTTTTCCTCAGCTGTGAGTGAACAGAGTCGACCGGGGTCTGCCTCCCCGCGGTCCCTGCTGGACACAGTAGATAGTTTCCTATTTTGCTGTGATTAAAGGCCACCGGTATAGAAATCCTTCCAGACACGTTGTCTGGGAGGTGGTGTTTCAAGGTACAATGTCCAATCACTAGCTTGGATACCGTTACTTGGCTTATGAGTTGAACAGAATAGCAGCGAAGGCATGCTTCGCATGCCGGCTTGTGGACCGAAAGGTCTGGGTGGCCATCTGCTTCTAGGGTATACCAACTGTGCTTAGGTGGGATCCTCCAGTTCTTGTTTATTTTGGCTACTGTTTCTATTTCTTTAAAAAAGTAAGTTTATTTTTCTGTAGCAAGGGTTCTTTTGTGCCTTTTTTCGCTAGCGCATCAGCAGCTTCATTGCCTTCAATGCTAACATGTAAGAGTATCCATTGAAGGTGAATTTTTGAGGTATTGAGAGTTTTTGGAGATAACCAATTATGTTCCTGCTTACTTTGTCTCTAAGTTCCCATGTGTGACTCAAGTGTTGTATGGCACTTCTACTATCAGTAAGAATCCATATATCGTGATGTTTAATGTTTCTGATGGATTTTAAGACTTCATAGATGGCTATAAGTTCTGATCTGAAGACTGAGCAAAATTCTGGGTTTCTTCTGTTTATTTTCTCAATGCCATTTGTGGTTTTTTAATGAGAGAGCCACTGCCAGTGTGTCCCAACTCATCTCTGCTACCATCGGTATAGATAGTTATTGCATTTTTAGGAATTTTATTAATTATTTCTAATGATAATTGTTTTAAGTATTCTGGATTTTGGTATTGTCTGTTGGTGGTTTCATTTAAAGTGGCATTAAAAATAACATTTTGTTAGTGGTTCGCATGGAGATATTTTTTCAGCTAAATAATATTTTTCCACTTTATATTTTAAAAATCCATTTCTTTTGGCCAGGTGGAGAGGGCCTTCTTTTTTGAGTCTTAGATTGGATTCCCAATTAAGTATGTAATTGAAAGTTTTGTGTTTGTTTTCATAACTCTTGATTTTGTTTATATATTTTGGCATATTGTAGCTTATTCTATTCTTTAAGGGCATAATGTCTGCCTCGTAAAGTACAATATCATTAGGGCAGGGTTTTCGAAGACCTGTAATAATTCTAGCTGCACTTAGTTGTATCCTTTCCAGTGATTTTAGATTTGTTTCAGATGCTGTACCATAGATTTGATATCCATATTCCAGGATAGGTCTCATTAGAGATGTGTAAGTTAATTTTATTGTTGTTGCTTCAGCTCCCCACTCTTCCTGAAATATATTTCAAGATTTTTAGTCGGTCTCTTCCTTTTCTAACAACTCCTTCAATATGCTTACTGGAGTTGATTTCTGGATCAAGGGTGTAGCCGAGATATTTAGGATGTTTATTATATTGCAATTGGTGTTCTTTCAGAATAATATTTGGTCTTATTTTGTATAGTTTCTTATCGGTAGTAAAAAGACAGGTTTCAGATTTTTGGGGATTAAATTCTAATTTATGTTTATTAGCAAATTTTTCTAGGTGGAGAAGAGTCTTGTTAAATCTCTTTCAGCTTTTTTCCAGTTAGTGCTGCTGCTCCATAGAATAATGTCATCAGCGAAAAGTCCAATATTGGTTTTATGTGAAATTTATTTTTCTATGCTTGCAATAAATAGGGTGAAGAGAGTTGGGCTAAGAACTGATCCTTGTGGTAATCCTTGGTAAAATTTGAAGGTTTTAGATAGAGTGCCATTATATTTGATCCTGATTTATATATTTTTAAGATAATCATTTATCCAAGTGATAGCTTTTCCATCAATTTTGAAATGTTTGTATAATTTTGTAATTAACTTGTTTTTCCATACCTTATCAAAAGCTTGTGTAAGGTCTAAAAAGCAGCTATGGTGTGGTTAGTTGGTTTTTCGTTTTGTGCATCTTTTACCTTTTGTGTGAAAAATAAGAGTTGGTCTATTGTCCCATGTCCTTTCCTAAATCCATATTGTTTTCTGGTAAGAGAATTCTTGTGTCGGGGTGGTAGGTGAGTCGTCTGAGTATAATTTTTTCCATTAATTTGCAGCAAATATTTGTTAGGGAGATAGGTCGGTAGTTTTTTGGGTCATCAGCAGATTTGTCAAGTTTTTTAATGGGAATTATTGTTGCATTTTTACAGTCTTGAGGCAATTTTCCAGTTTTCCAGGAGTTATTGAAAATATTAAGAAGTCTTTCTTTGCCAATTTTGCCCAAGTTTGATATCATTCGGCCATGGATTCCATCTGGCCCAGGAGTCTTGTTTAGGTCAGTGTTTTCTAATGCATAAGCTAGCTCTTTCATATTGATTTTTTTCATGGAAAATATTATGAGTGCTGGTGACATTTTTTACAGTCATGAATAATCTTTCGGGCCTTTTTTCAACCTTGATTTTACTACTTATTTGATATGAATTACCTAAAAGATTGGCAGCAATTTTGTCATTAGTTGCTGGTGTACCATCTGTATTCTTAATCATATTTGTGTTTTCAGTTTGTGGCTGGACTCTGTCAATTTGTTTTGCCCAATTCCAAAGTTTTGTATTTGGGTTTCTTGGGTTCAGGTTTTCACAAGTTTGTTTCAATTTTTCCCTTTTCACATTTACGCATAATCTTTTTATTTTATTTTTGCAATCACAATGTTCAGTTCAGTTCTACAATATTTTTGGTTTTGGGTGCACTTTTTTGTAGTTCATTTATTTTAGTTATAAGTCTTTGAATATTTTTTGCCTGGTGTGTATAATTTGGAATCCATTTCTTAATATTACCTCTTGGTATTGAAACTTTGTCTGCTTTAATAATGGTGTTTTCGAAAGATATCATATTAGCCTTTTTGAAGTTCCAGAATTTTTCTTAATTGAGCTAGTTTTGTTCTTGGTGCTAATTTCTATCAAATTTGGCAAATGATCACTTCCAAAACTTTTTAATATTTTCTATTTGCATTTGTGGAAAATGTCAGGATAGTAAAAACTTATATCAAGGGCTTGTGCAGTATTATAGCATGTAGGAATGATGGGTAGGATTTCCATCATTTAAGCACATGAAGGCATTGTCGTCAAATATGTTTGATAGTATTTTGCCTCTTGGGTTTGGCGTAGAACATCCCCATATTTGATGTTTGGGATTAAGGTCACCTACAATAATAGTGTTGTCTGTAAGAAATTGAGCCATTGTTCCATCGTCAATAAATGTATTGTTTGGAGGGTGATACATATTGTATATGTGGATGGCTTTGTTTTGATTGAGGTAGACTTTGATACCTTGGGATTCGAGGTCTAATGTGTTTGTAATATTAACGGCTATATCCTCATAGTACAAATTCTTGATTAAAATTGCTAGGCCACGCCCTTCAACAGCATATACAGATGGATCTTCAGACCTTACCCTGAGTAATGGAGGGGCCGGAATTAACATAATACTGCAAGATGGAACAAACATCAAAATCAAAGAAGGAGCAGGACAGATTTCGTCAAACTTCACTTGTGAACTGACAGCTATCTGGAAAGCCCTTGATGTATGCCTTAACCAACCATCCCTGCATCAAGCAGAAGGAATTTTAATATACAGCGACTCCATATCCGCTCTAGAAGAAATTCAGAAGGGCAATACTAAAATCACACAGAAAATACACTCGTTACTTACACAACTGGCACCATTGGAGAATAACTGCATTCTACAATGAATCCCTGCCCATGCTGGGATCAGGGGTAATGAAATTGCATTCGAATTGGCAAAGGAAGCCAGAAAGTTGAGCCAAAGGAAAGAACAAATGTCATTATTTGACGCTGATTCTTTGTCAAAATACAAGATAATTAAACGAAAAAATAAGAAAAGATCAAAATGCGAAATAAACTCTGAGAGAAAAATGACAAAAACTATAACAAGACTTAGAACAAAACACTATAAAGGAATGACAATACATCCAGATGGCACAAGAACCTATAGGGCATGCAACAATTGTCCTGGTGTGGAACTTACACCTACCCACATATTCTTATAGCCAGCAATGGCCGCAGCCTTGCAAAAATTAGACATAGACCCTGAGCAGCAGCTTTACACACCTAAGATAGTGGACATTGCTGCTGCTGTGATGGAGATACATGGATACATCTGAGGCTCTTTATTGGACACGACAACAACAACGGCATTCCAGAGTAAAATAAATTATCAGAGATAGATACATATTTTTCAAATGAATTAAAATAAATATAATCGATACTGAGTGAGAGTTGAATTAAAAATATTAGAAATTTATTATCTTCGGAAACAAACCGTATCTAGAATATCAATTTTCTTTTTGCTACATGTTTTAATTTGCATTTACCTATTTTACATATCTCTGATTGTATTTGAAAATCGTTAACCAATTCTTCATACTTTTGGCGAAGTGGTTTTTTATTAATTTGTTATTTGATATTATTAGGGTTCTTTCCTGGTATTCAAAAAGGAAAAATACATGCCGATCAGTTATATTTTTCAATTTATCAAACAATTTGGCCGCTGAATCTCTGATTCTGGTAGAGCGCCATCTGGCGAATAAAATTGTAACTAAAATCAATTTCGAATTTTTCATTATTTGCCATAAAAAATCCCATTGCATCCTGAACACAATGGTGTTTACCGCATTGCTCTAGCGCAAATATTCGCGGAGTTATTAATTTTTAAAATAGTGCGGGACTTTTGGATCACCCTGTATATTATATTTTGCCAGGAATGTTTCAGAAATCAGTTTATATATCAATTAATAATTATCATTAAAAACACTCAAACATGTTGTAGTTGTTTAAATATATCTTCGGGTGATATTATGAAATTAGCAAATTATCATTATACCAATATTAGACAATAATTACCAAATATTTTATCATACTTCAAGTCACGCAAACCTATATTGCCTAATATTCTGACGTTCAAATATGAATGTATATTCCTAACAATAATTTGATAACATCAGTTTGATTTTTGTGTTAAAATTTGATGGTGATAACCTTTTCTAAAATAAGACTAAAATAATAGTGTTTTAAATCATATATGATCCAAAATGATATGAAATTATGAAATTATATGATAATAAACATTGAATGAATATTTAGCAAGGTGTTCAAATTCCCATCTCTAATACATTGACAAGAATATATCAGATAACAGGATTGTTATACCTATATAATAAGTCATTCAGAATGTATAGTAATTACCTGATAGATGATATTATGAAAATTTGATCTATTCTCAATTCCCAAATAGAATGGTTAGATATATGAATTCTGAACGTATTCTTGTTATATATAAATGTGATTTTAAAGGAAATAGTTCTTCATATAATATAAAGTATTCCTAGAGAAGTATCAAACCTGTTACGATTAATTGATCGTCAAAATTATACTACAGCAAGTGGATTATCCAGTAAGGTATAAAGACAAGGGTTTGTTCTTTATTTCATCTCTGGATATCTGGCCCTATTATAGGGGGTGGTGGAGGGTAATCCAGATTGTTTACTTCTCTGTAGACAGAATAAAGAAACTATTCAATAAATAATATGGCTATATTCTACACACTATAGATAGGTTTCATCAAGCAAATCTCAAAGGCAGAATATATTAGCGAATATATCAAATAAAGAGAAAAACTGTTAAAAATTGTTATTATGCCAATGTGTATCTGTTTTTATTTTGTAAATAATATATTGACCAAGAATTCACTTCATTTTTAAAACATTTTGTTTTTGGAAAATTGTTCATTTTCTGTTTGATCTTTTTTTCTGAAATTATGAAAATAGTGTGATCAAATATAGGATAACTATAATGCGAATTGATTTAACTATCAGTCTTGAAAATGTGTGTGTGTCAATATTTACAGATAACAATATATTTCATATATGCACTGGGGGTCTTTCCTATTTAGAAGATTTAAAATAGAAGTATGATACATCAATATCTATATATAAATAAGCTGCAATGACACTTGTAACCAAATAATTCCATTCCTTCTTCTGAGTAGAACGTCTTCATAAATGTATCAATAGATAAACCTCTCACGATTAAGTAATCGTCAAAATCACCTATACAGAAGTATAATTATCCAGCCTGGCAAATATTGCTGAACTGTAGATTTGCTCCAGCTGGATTATTAGCCCTATATATAGGGGGTGGTGGAGGGTCATTGTGATTTATTTCTTCAACTTAGAAAAATAGAAAATTTTGTGCTTGATAGTCAACGTCATGTAAATGTTTCATTAAGTGTATTTTAGAAGTATAAGGCATCTACAAAGTTATCACATGGAAAAAGTTAATTAATATAGTTATTAATAAATATATATAAATAGGTACAGCCTACTTCACACTGATGAGCGCCAACAACGCGAAACGCGTTCGTGGATGGCTTTTCTTGATTTATCAAGAAATTGGGTTGGCCAAATATCAGGGAACAGGCTAAATCAACGAATAGTTGATTTCTGTTCCACCAGATGACGCTCTGCCTTCTGAAAAGCACATGTGCTCCTGGTCAGGATATGCCTTTTTTATTTTTAATATCAACACCTGACCTTTTTATTTCTTTTTTTTTTCTATTGTTTTTTCATAGTTATTAATATGCAAATATTTATTAAGAGAGAAATAGTTTAAAGAAGAAGTTTGTCTAAAAGAAATTTCCATTTCAAGTCTCAATACCATCGACTCATTTTGTGTGTTTGAATAAAAAACAATATAGCTTAGTTTTAGACTCTCATTATGGAATATCAGGATAAATGTGGAAATGTAGAAAAGTACCACTCAACCAAAGAAATATAATGCAAGAAAATAATTATTTTGTTTATCCAGGTTTAATAACAGGATAATGCCAGCATATTGATTCTGATTTTGAAAATATATGTATTTTTATAATTAATATCAAGAAAATAATGATTTATTCATAAATCAGAGACTTTGTGGGAAAAAGTCAATCTTAGAAATTATTCAAACGTAGTATCTAAATTCAGAGCACTGAAAACTAACGTAACTAGAGTATATTTGTTATGTATTTAAAGTGGATTTAGTGGACCTATCTATAATATGGGTGTAGGTAGGCTAATCAGATTCATAGCAAGAACCTCACTCTACAGAATAACTATCTATTGCTACGGGAGGATAAACATCTGCTTTGTAAATTCGGCCGATTTCATAACCCATCTCGTATTATGTTAGGAAATCGAACTTAAATGACTATCATTCCATATTCCCATATTGAGGGTGATAGCTATGAGATAATGGCATTATATGGTGCATATAGTAATAGCAAAAATTGAAGATGTAAAATAAACTCCTAAGATAAACATAAAGAGAGAGAAGGAAATTTTGAGAGAATTGATTTTGTATGTTTGTCTTTTTCTCCTTCCTCCTTGAATATAGCCAATTTAATATTATGTTAAAAATGTATTGACGCAAATATCCCTGAGTTTGGGATATCGCGTCATGTTAATAAAATTAGTTAATAATACATTTTTATGAAGTATTTTTCTCAGAGATTTTTATTGGTGAAATTATTAACAGAAATGTTAGCATAGGAAGGTTAACTTTGCAAGAGTCCCAATCAAATGTTTCATCGGCGATATATGCTCATTTTGCATCAAATAATAAATAAGTATATATAAGTAAGATCAAATTGTAACAAAGTATTTATTAAATTTATTGTTTTTATTAACAAAGTGGACATTTTTATGTTTATATTTTGCTACTCTGTAAATTTCCCTCGTGGCTTATCTTTTGTTTACCAATCATAGTTTGTTTTTGCCTGAAATAAATTGTTGCGCCATTCCGAAATTCTTCTTCCCTAATTTTCTACGTGGAAATATATTTAGACATGTTGTTAAATTGTTAATAAATATATTGGTTCAATATAGATGGCCGACTTCATTAAAATCTGGAACACAACAAAGACCATCTGTATCAAGGTGGTCGACTATCAAATTGTGACTCAGAAACAAAATCATCTGAATAGAGATGGTTGAATTTTATCTGAGTCACAAAATGATCACCTGCATTGAGGTGGTCGTCCTTCTAATTTCTGTCTCAAAAACAATATTTTCTTCAATCGACGAACTGACTCTACATGTGTAGACCTATGGGGCACTTACAGTGAGAGCAGTCGTCAACTACTGCCCACTATAATGGCCTCTATTAGCTGTACTAAGAATAAAAAATCCATTTTTATTATCAAAACCTGGGACACAACAAAGACCATCTGTATCAAGGTGGTCGACTATCAAATTGTAACTCAGAAACAAAATCATCTGAATAGAGATGGTTGATTTTTATGAGTCACAAAATTTATCACCTGCATTGAGGTGGTCGCCCTTATAATTTATGGCTAAAAAATATTATCTTCAATCGTGGAACCTTTTTCTACATGTATTGTCATATGGGCACTTACAGTAAAAGCAGTCACCAACTACTGCCCACTATAATTATAATGGCCTCTATCAGAGGTACTAGGAGTAAATTAGGTTCTAAAAGTCATAATAAATTAATATTTATTTTGTAATACAAACTAACATTATATTATAGACTGCTTACAGGAATGAATTTAACTGCGCCCCCCATAAATGGTCAGCGGCACTCATGCGCGGTTTTCCAACGCAGGTTGAAGAAGTGTTGCCAATAATTAAAGACGACGCTATTTTTTAAAATGGGTCAAACTTCTAACTATTGTTGAAAATAAAGTATTATTTCTCTTCAATAAAACTGATGCGTCTGTCATTACTTAATTAAATACATTCATTTAAATATTTTATGTTTAACGATTGTGTTATTTTATGTTGCATCTTTTATAACAATTGCGCATTCTTTCCTCACTTAAGACCTGGACACAAAGGCACACAAGAGAGGACAATTCGGATCCTATGAGCACAAAGACATATAAAAATAAATTGCGCGGATCCTTCTTAGGATTCTGAGCTCAACGACAGAGTAGCGGGTATCTTCCTTTGTGTCTAGAGAACAAAGACATATTAAATGGGACTTGGCGAATCCTTCCTTGGTTTCTGGACACAAAGACACATAAGACGAAACAGGAAGAATTTTTCTTTGAGTAGTAGAAGAAAAGACACATAAGATGGGACAGCGCGGACTCACCCTTACTTTCTGGAGACAAAGATATAAAGGATGGGAAGGCGCTGATCAGAAATTGCATCATGGTCACAATGTAACATGAAAATAGAAGGCGGAGATCAAGTTTAGGTCCTAGACACAAAGCACATAAGATGGAATAGCGCGGATCCTTCCTTGGGTGCTGGGATGAAAGACAAATAAGACGAAAAATTTGTATCTTCTCTAGAGTCATGGAAACAAATACGCAAATGACGGGAAGCGAAAATTGGGTTCTCAACCCAAAGACATGAAAAGGGAATGAAAAAATCCTCCTTCGGGTCTTGGAGAAGAAAACACATGGGACATGAAAGCCCACTTGCTTCTTTGGTTCGTGGTTATAAGAATGAATAAGAGGTATAGCGTGGATAAGTTATAATATATTATAATAGAAGATCCTTCTATAGATCATGATAACAACATCAAATGAGACCGTACAGCGCAGATACACTTGTGATTTCTAGACAAAAAGTCATATAAGACGGGAAAGCGCGAATCTTCTCTGGCATCCGGGGACACAAAGGCAAAAAAGACAGGACAGCACGGATCTTCCCTTAAGTCTTGAACACCAGAAATATAAAACGAAGCATCGCAAATCTTATATTTGTCCTGAAAACAATGACCTATAAGACAGGAGAGCGCTTAACTTCTCTAATGTCCTGAAACCAAATACACATAGAATAAAAGTATTT
Organism: Cordylochernes scorpioides; assembly: GCA_030710605.1. Classification (NCBI taxonomy): domain Eukaryota; kingdom Metazoa; phylum Arthropoda; class Arachnida; order Pseudoscorpiones; family Chernetidae; genus Cordylochernes; species Cordylochernes scorpioides. The sequence goes on from CP092869.1 coordinate 66,498,964, forward strand.
ATTTACCTTGTATTAAGGACATAAAATAAAATAAAAATAAATATCGTGAATCCTTATTACGCTCCCTGATAATCTATCCGGTTCCCCAATCTATCCGGTTCCTCACTTGGTTCTTGGACATAAGAAAACATAAGACGAAATAGCGTGGATATTTTATTTTTTGGTCTCTGGATACAAAGACAACCGGATCCACTTTTATTTCCAGGACACAATTAGAAATGAGACGGACCAAGCGGATTCTTCCTTGGGTTATAGATACAAACACATATGAGGTGGTACCGCGCAGTTCCAGACCTGTGTCCTGGAAACCAGTTACAAAAGAAGGGATAGCGGTTCCTCTATTGCGTTCAGGAAACAAAAGTCTTCAAGATGGAGCAGCACAGATAGACCCTTGTGTGTCTTATACAAAGCCACCAAATTCGAAAATAAGAGGATCGTCCATTAGGTCTTTGAAACAAGGACACATAAGAGGAAGGTAGCGCGGACTCTCTCTTGGTTCCTAGACACATTGGCACATGGAACCGGATAGTGCAAATCCTCTCTTTAGTCCTTACTCAAAGACACCTAAAACCAAAGTGCGCTGATCTTCCCTATCGTTATTCACACAAAATTCCATTATAACGGGATAACGTGTTTCCTCCATTGAGTTCTGAGCTCAAAGAAATATTTGACGAGAAAGTGTGGATCCCTTTAGTCCAGAAAGCAAAGGCACATAAAATAAAAAAGGTTCGAACACATCCTTTCTATCTGGAGACAAGGACAAAGAAAATTGAAAACTCTAATTATTCTCACATCCTGGAAATAAAGACAAATAAGATGGGACAGTGCAGATTTAACCTTAGGTCCTATGCTAAAAATGAGACAACGCGCCTTTTCAATGGGTCTAGGACACAAAAATACATAAGACGGGACAGCCCGGATGCTCCCTTGGGTTCAGAATCTCAAAACAAATAAAACGGGAATTACGGGACCATCCATTAAGTCTTAAGAACAAGATACATAAGATTGGTCAGCGGAAATCCTCTCTTGGTTTATTAAACAGCCAGATGAAACGGAAAAGCTTTTTTTTCCACCTATGGGTCCTGGACACAAAGAGAATAGGACGGGACCGTGGATCCTACATTGGGCCATAGAAACAAAGATGGGATAATGCAGATCCTTCTTCGGGTACTGGTCTCAAATACAAAATCGCTCAAGTACGAATCTTCTCTTTGATCCTGGAATAAAGACACATTAGTTGGGAAGTGCAGAACCTTGGATTATGGACACGAAGACATTCTAAGACTGGACGGATACTATCTAGGTTCAGGGACATAAGGATGCATAAGTCGGGGAAGCGCGGTTTTTTCCTTTGGTTAAGGATACAAAGAAATTAAGATGGGAAAGCGCAAAATTATCCTTGCTACCAAACCAAAAATACATATTAAACGGGTTAGCCCGAATCTACATGTGATTTTAAACAAGAAGACACATGAGTCTGACCAGAGCGGATCCTACCATGAGCCCTGGAAGCAAAGATACATAAGTTCTTTGAGCGCGGATCCACCCTCGATCTCTGAAGACAAAGGCACAAAAATGGTGAAATATCGAAAATTCTCTTTGCCTCTTGGACACAGATACATCTAGAATTTTGCAAAAGTTTACAAGTTAACAGAAGTTTACAAAAACCAAAAGTGTCCAGCGGCACTTAAATACTTTCAGTTAATATACTTCAATCCTCTTCATTTTAGGATTTATGGAGGATAGGTTCAAAAATAAAATGTACTAATAATATTGAAATTGTTTCGACACAAGAATTGACTATTTATATCTCACTGATAAATTGTTGTCTATTTTCTATTTATTTCTTGTCTCAATTTTCGTATATTGTTTTCTATGTTCACACATTTGTGTTACGTGATTTGGGTCTATGTATAATGTATGCTAATTATTATGTGCATATTGGTATGAACATCCTCACAAGTGTGCACTCATCATGATTATCTTAACGGCACATTTTTCAATATCTTAGTGTGGAATTGGATACACGTCTCAGACACCACTACCTTACTTACATATTTATTTTTAAATTAATCACTTGTTAATTACGTTTTAAGTGTTAAAAGGCTATTTGTATTTCTAGCTGGTGTAGAAATTTTAATGGCCAATAGTGTTCATAAAAGGATATGATTATTTTTTCAAATATTTGAGAAAAGGTGTCCTCATAATACCCATAAAAATATTTTGAACATGATGTTCAATATACAAATTGAAAATGGTATTCATACATTTCTAAAAGTTCTTTACAGAAACTTCATTCACTCCACATGATATTCTTATCTCAGTGGTACATGGAACCATATCATACGAATTCTCACATCTCCTTTCGCATACTCCTTTCATAAAAGACTAACTCAAATATAAATCAATAAAATAAGAAATGTAAGAACAAATATTTACCAAGATTAATATTTAAATCAATGTTAGCCGAGTAAAAACTATTACCATGAATTCTGTGGCCACTGGACTTGCGTCGGGCCTGGAGGCTGTTGAGCTCTGCGCTGCTTAGAGTATAGGAGTTCCATATACTTGTATGTTTCTTTTCTGTGGTGAAGCTGTATAGGACCGGTGGTCTCAATAAAGATGTATGTGTGTGTATTATGAATTATTTGCATCTATCCATTTATAATTCTAACTATACAATTTGCAATATTTTTTTAAACGTTGTTCCAATACAGTTTTATCCAAATTTTATTGTAGGTCAATTTTTCACTTCACACAGAAAATATCAGCACTACTTACACAAATAAAAGGGGTCTATCTGAAACACCAAATTGTTCCTGTGGAGAAACTGAACTGCTCTTCACCTTATCTATGACCGTTTAAACTCTGCAGAAGCGAGACCTCAATTGTTCCCAGATTTATCTCTTTTACATCTCAACCATTTTGTCTATATAAATTTCATGAACTCTGTAGATTAATAATATAATAATGTAAATTTGTGAATATATAAACTGAAGTTTTAATTTGTTATTATTTCGTTTGTTTCCTCTGTATTAGGGAAATACTTCAATATCGCGTCTTTTTTTTAATATACAAGTATATATATTGATATAAATATTGTATTGTATATGCATATATTGGACATAAGAAAATAATTCCACTCGATATATTAAAGAAGTAAAGTTTATATAAGGCAACTACCATTACATTTAAGGACATTATTTGGTGATTTATTTTATAAGAAAAATCGTGTTTTAATAGTTTTATTGATTCAATATTCCCATTATGTGCATGTACTCATACATTTATTAAACATGCTATGTTCAATATACAAAATGAATTAATGTTATCATTTATGCATACTACTCTGATCAAAAGGTTTTGACACTTTGCTCATAAGTTAAAAAAAACATCATTATTCTACCAAATTCAAATTGTACCCTTCAAAGTAGTCCCCGTTGACCGCGATGCACTTCAGCCAGCTTTTTTTCCAGTCGGCAAAACACCTCTGGTAGTCTGTTTTCGGGATCGCCTTCATGGCCTTCTTCAATTCCACTTTGATTTCTTCTATGCTCTGAAATTTCCGACCCTTTAACTTTTTTTTGAGCTTTCCAAAAAGGAGGAAGTCGCAGGGGAAAAAATCGGGACTGTAGGGGGGTTTGGGGAACACAGAGATTGAGTGGTCCTGCAGGAACTTTGAGATTTTGAGGGCTGTGTGCGCCGGCGCGTTATCGTGGTGGAGGATCCACGACTTGCTCCTAACAGCTCCGGCCGTTTCTGTCTGATCGCTTCCCTCAATCGCCTCAAAACTCCTAGGTAGGAGTCAGCAGTTATTGTAGAGCCTTGTTGTTGAAATTCATGATGAACGATGCCCTGGTAGTCTAACAACATCGTCAACATGACCTTGACTTTGCTGGGAGCCTTCTTCGCTTTCTTTGGTCTCGACTCATTTTTGAAGCGCCACTCCGATGCATGTTGGGTAGTTTCCGAATCAAAGCCGTAAATCCATGTTTCGTCTCCAGTGATGACCCTCTTCAGCAATTCGGGGTCGTCGGTTGTCGCTTCGAGATTGAGACTGGCCGTTTCTTTCCGGGCGTTCTTTTGATAAAAAAGTCAAATCTTTGGGAACGAGAACGGCGTTGAGTCTTCTCATTCCCAAAATGTCCTTCATTATCGATTGAGTCGACCGAAATGATATCCCTGCTTCTTCGGCGACCTCCCTGACAGTTATTCTTCGGTCTTCACGCACCAGTTCCAACACCTTGTTCACTTTTTCAGGCGTGGTTGATGTGGACGGTCTCCCGGAACGCTCCTTGTCGGCGGTCTCTTCCCGACCCTCCTTCAAGCGCTTGTACCACTCGAAAACTCGTCTTTGGCTCATGAGGGATCCCCGTAGGCTGTTTGCAACATCCAAAAAATCTCGGCACCCTTGAATTCGTTTTTCACACAGAACTTGATACAAATTCGTTGATCCTCCATTTCGGTGACTAACGAAATCGAAGCACGGGCAAAATGGCTTTACTTCGAACAGCCGCTGCTCGCGCTGTTGTGGCGCGTGATTTTTGAAAATTGGCAGGTCTCCAAGCCAAGGGCGACGCTTGCATTTGCCACAAACCGGGAATAAATATATTGAGTTTTCAGGATTTTATTAGCAAAGTGTCGAAACCTTTTGATCAGAGTAGTACAATTCACACTTTCAGGGGATTGTTCTCACAACCTTCTCACCTAGAATTCCATGTCCTGATATACTTGAAACCAAGTGTGACACCAAGAAATAATATATATATGCAAAATTATTTTTGGTTGGAAATAAAATTGGATATGGTGTTAATAGAAATGTAATGTGAAATTATAGTCGTTAAGCCTAAACTAGATAAATGAATGTGCTCAATTAGATGATGACACAGAATCTTCATTTTGAGGATTAGGTATTACTTTATTTACAACATCAGGTAGAAATTTAACACGTTCTAAAAGATAAGGTCCTTCTTTTATTCCTGGTAACTGGTCTTCAACTGAACATTGCAAGCAGCGCTGCAATTTGCCGTTGGATATTTATGGAGGAGCAAATAGATTCATTCCTGGAAGCAATCTTCGAAAAAGATTATCATCAAATACACGTTTTAAGTGTGGAAATATTTTAGAGCTATATTTTTCATTTGGTAAATTTTGATTGATTGACAAAGATATATTAGGATAAAGATTATTTAAGAGATTGTATTTATTAAAAAAGAAAAAGGAAAGTTCTTCTCCAAAAATATATTTATATGATCTATTTTTGTTTAAGAAACTATTTTAATACATTTGATTTTGAGCTAATAAATCTTTAAGTCGAATATTGATATTCAATTATATTTGTCATCCACACAGAAATTGCAGGAAGGCGACCACCTCTATGCAGGTGATCTATTTTGTGACTCAGAAATTAATTTAAAAAACAACCATCTCTATTCAGATGATTTTGATTCTGAATCACAAATTGGTAATCCACCATGATTCAGATGATCTTTGTTGTGTGATAGATTTTAATTTCTATACAGATATTTTATTAAAAAATATTAGCGTTGTAAATTTATTTATAATATTCGATAATATTATCTCTCCAGAGGTTAAGCACATTCAATATATGTCACTTTTAACAATTATACTCGTGAAGTTCTTCTCAATTCAAATTTATTTTTATAACAAATTGCTACATTTGCATATTACTGTATAAGAATTATACTGAATATCAAACTTCAAATGGTGTAAGTTCCAAAATATTGTTGAATAAACAATAAATTAAGCTAATGTAAATAGATAACATAGTTTCTAATTTGCAAATTTCAAAGATTTATGCTGGGAGAATCCTTTCAAATGTTAGATTCAATATCATTGCAGCGCTCCATTTTTCTTGTTGATAAATTTGCGAAAAAAAAAATTTACAAAGTAAATATGACATCGCTTATCTGATATGAAGTCTACAATAAAAAACGCATTCTATAATAATAGATTAAGCTGAAATATGAAAATATTCTTCTTAATGTTGATCCAAATTTATATTTTAATAATTCCATATGTGACTGAATTTCCTATATATAATTCTGTCCTACTTCAATTTATGAAAGGGATATGATGTTTTCAAGCCGATATAGACTCTGATATATATATTTTAAAAGAAAGGACCCGAACAAAATAAGATATATCTTATTAGTAGTAAAGGTTCAATATTCAGGTTGGGGCATTAAAATATTAATTCTAGCATTTCTTTGTTAATATAAAAAAAATCATACACACTTCTATAATATTGCAGATTCTATTTTCGTGTATTCAGATATTTTCAGAGTGTTCATTTCATTTTGCGTCTTTTTCACCAGAACATAGGTCCTGGAAATAACGAGAATTAATCAAAGAAAATGTATAGACAGTTTTTATTCATGCCAATTGATATCTAATTTCATATTGCGAATCCATTTTCAAATGTTCTTTTTCAATGCAATATATTATAGAAATATGCTATACTTTTGAGATTGATTCCTACCAAAACTGACTTCAATAGTATATGATTGAGCCGAATTATTTATTAAATGATCTGAAATACCCTCCTCCACCCCCTATACTATAGGGCCAAATATCCAGCAATATATTTGATCTTCACGCTGGATATTTACTTCTGTAATAGGAATTTTGACGATCATTTAATCGTGATAGGTGCTTATCATTTTCTTACAATACATTCCAATTCACGAAGCTGTTTTTCTTAATTTATAGGGACTCAATTGATAGGCAATAATAGAGAAGAGCTAAAAGATATAACAAAAAATATGTGTGGGTTAATTAAATTAAACAATTTATTGCAGAGTGGTAGAGACACAAAAATGTACAATTTTTCAAATAGACATTTCACTCGTTTTTCTAGGAATATTAGCATGCGATGATGTATTAAATGAAGAAAGTTTATAAATTTGAGGCTATTCAAGCAAAGATTCCATGTGAAATATCCCCAGGCCCCCAATTTGTCAATATTATAAGCAGATCCTCTGAAGATATTTATTCGGTAAAATATCAATCAACCAAGCTTTAATATATTGGTAAATCCATGTATATATAAATTCTTTAAAAAAAAAAAAAAAATTAAGCGATACATTTGAAAACTGAATTCTTATATTTATCGAAGAGTGCAATATTAAAAATATCCATCTGTGAAATTTGTAATTTGTATTGAATGCAATTTGAGTATTATTTCATATTATGTTCAATGAATTTCAATAAAGTCTGGTCTTTTCCTCAAAGTTTTTCCATCAAAATAAGTCTATATACCAATAATCGGATGCAAAAAATATTTGATTTCCATCATTAAAAGGTTGATTTAATATTCGTCAGTGTAACTACTTTTGATCTGCAACTTTTTATCAATTCAATTCGTATAAAGATAAATTCTCTTGCTCTTCTAAGGGTTTACTAAACATATAGAATAATAATGAACTAATTCAGATATTCAAACAATTTTATTTATAGAAAATAAGGAATTTAGGCCATTTCATTCGAAATTGTTTTACTATTTTGTTTAACATATATCCACTTTCACATATCGGTATGAATTTATTTTCAATATACCTTGACATTCTTAACTTACCAACTATTTCTTAGCATAAATGACCCAGTGTATAATTATGGAATTTATTAATGTATAGGAAGACAGCAATACTCAGGTTGGGTGATTGAAAATGATTCCTACATTCTACATATCTTTATCAGAATTTGATTTTACTATAAGAATATTGATATTTCGATATTTCATTTATAGAATAATTCCTTTAAATTAAACTAGTGAAAATATAATATATCCAGTACTAGAAAATACTTTTATTTTTGGATTATGACTATTGATAAAAATTTAATATTAAAAACCACCAATCTGCTTCAATTTATCTGATATGTTCTGTAATAACTTCTACTTTTGGGTTTGCATTAATGAAATGTATTTAAATCATGAAGAAACCACCAAAATAATATCTGAATAGGTTGTTCATTTTGCTAGATAAGGATTGCGATCGAAATATATATCATACATTTTAAACAATTTACAATTTAGAAAGAGCTAAAATGGATATATAAAATCCTGACCTCCTCTGACTTCAATATCTCCTCAGCAAGATTACTTTATTTACTATTGTTCTGATATAACATTTTACTCGCGTACGTTCGATTATATGATCTTTATATGTTCGATTTGATAATTGAAACGTTCAATTTTTCTTTTAATAATTTTGCGAAAATCTAAGTATTAAAATAAATATGGCATCGTTTACTTGTTGGTTGTGTGATATGAACTCTACAAAAAAATAATCCATCCTAAATATTGAAGAATCCTGCTTTATATTAGGACCCCTATAAATTTAGAGTTAAAAATTTCGTATGTGACTGAATTTATTTCAAAAAAATTTTGCCTACTTCAATTTTCATAAATTACATGACGTTCTTAACCCCATATAGTTGTTCTTATTCAATTTAATATATTATAAATATATGCTATACTTTTGAGATTGATTCCTACCAAAACTGACTTCTATAGTATAGGATTGAGCCGAATTATTTATTAAATGATCTGAAATACCCTCCTCCACCCCCTATACTATAGGGCCAAATATCCAGCTATTATATTTGATCTTCACACTGGATATTTACTTCTGTAATAGAAATTTTGACGATCATTTAATCGTGATAGGTGTTCATCATTTTCTTACAATACATTCCAATTCATGAAGCTGTTTTTCTTAATTTATAGTGACTTAGTTAATAGAGTAGAGCTAAAAGATATATAACAAATAAATCTGTAAGTTATTTCAATTCAACAATTTATTGAAGAATAGAATATATTTAAATTAGTTCGATTTTTGAAATATCCATTTTACTATTTTCTCTAGTAATATATTTGCATGCGATGATGTATTGAATGAAGAAGGTTCATAAACTTGAGGCTATTTAAACAAAGATTCCATGTAAAATATCTCCAGCCCCCCAATTTGTCAAGAATGCCTATTAGCAGCTCTTTGAAGATACTAATTTGATAAAATTTCCATTAGAATCCTGTGATATACTCGTCTAGATTATGCCCATATACAATTCAATATTTATCATTCAGTAGATGTCTATTGAGTTCATTTCATTCCAAAAGAATTTCCTCAAACCAGTGTACGAGAATATTGCTGTAATAAACAATTTTCATTCTTTCATCTTATCGATAAATTTTATTTGTTGAATTTCAATTATGCGAAATGTGGAAACCCGGTCACAATTTATATGGAAAAATAGATACGGCCAAATATTCATTTCATATATGTATCAAATCGTTCTTCTCTTATCGTTCTTCCTAGTCCCTTTCTTTATAGTTCTTCCCTATAATGCGTGAAATTATTTTTATACTTATCTTCGAATTTAGGATTGAGCCGAATTATTCAGTAAATGATCTGAAATACCCTCCTCCACCCCCTATACTATAGGGCCAAATATCCAGCAATATATTTGATCTTCACGCTGGATATTTACTTCTGTAATAGGAATTTTGACGATCATTTAATCGTGATAGGTGTTTATCATTCACTTACAATGCATTACAATTCATGAAGCTGTTTTTCTTAATTTATAGTGATTTAATTAATAGAGAAAATCTGAAAGATATAACAAACAGATCTGTAAGTTAATTTAATTAAACAATTTATTGCAGAATGATATAGATGCAAATATGTCCAATTTTTAAAATAGACATTTCAATCTTTTCTCTAGTAATATATTTGCATGCGATGAAGTATTGATTGAAGGAGGTTCATAGACTTGAGGCTATGTGAACAAAGATTCCATGTAAAATATTCTCAGCCCCCCAATTTGCTAATGATGACTATTGATAACTCTTTAAAGATATCCATTCGATAAAATTTCAATTAAAATCTTGTGGTGTACACGCCTAGATATTGCCCATATTCAATTCAATATATATTATTCAGTAAATATCTATTGAGTTCCTTTTATTTCAAAATTAAAATTTCACAAAATACTTAACTACTTGGTATCTACGCCTAGATTTTGCCCATATACATTTCAATATATAGCATTTAGCAAATATCTATTGAGTTCATTTCATTCCAAGAGAATTTCCTCAAATCTATGTACGAGAATATTGCTGTAATAGAGAATTTTCATTCTTTCATCTTATCGATAAAATTTCTCTGTCAAATTTCAATTCTGCAAAATGTGGCAATTCTGTCACAATTTGAATAGATAAATAGATATGGCCAAAAATCAGTTTAAATATGTATCAAATCGTTCTTTTTAACCCTTTCTTTATCGTTTTTCCCAATTATTTGTTAAAATTCATTTTCGTATACTTATCTTCGAATTTAAAGATGTCTATATTTCAAAATATAAATTTTAAACGAATATTTAATTCATTTCATCAACGAATATAATCGAATTTGGGGATTATCTGCGACATTTTACAGTTGGTTAATTTAAATACTATTAGGTTTTCATCAATTCCGGTTTTGAAGTACTTTCCTAAAATACTATAAAATGAATAATTCCATAATTGGATCAAGTATGTAATCTGAAACAATTTGGGCCTATATAACCGTCGGAAATTAAACAATTTACAAAATAATAATTCTATAATTACTCTTCTATTTTCATAATTTCATTTTATTGAGGGTCATTCGTATCATTAAGGAACTCTATTTTCTTTTAAAGGGGGTTATTGCTATCATTCATTCATTTTAAAAATATCGAGCTTATGGATTTAACATTCCTATACCCAGGAATATCTTCATGCTACCTTATCAGGAAATATTTGTAAGAAATTTTCACGAAAGAGGCATTCTCGAAATTCAATATTTTAGCCATATATATGTTTATCCTAAAAATATAATTAATAACATAATTAATACATGCATATATATATAAAAATTAATAGAATTTTTATCAATATAATCCACTCGTAAAGAAATTCCATCCTGTTATCTAGAAGCATAGGAAATATGCAGGCTTGGATATGTAACAGGGCCATATATAAACCTCTCTTTATATATGCGTTTTATTAGTCACATTTTCACATTTCGGTCTACAAAATTTAATGTATTGCGATATGGTTGTTGGTACTGTCTCTAAAATTTGTTTATCAAAAATTCTCCGTATGCCAATAAATGAAAACATGAGAATAGGTTTCCATTATCAAATCTTTGATTTTATAAATGCCAGAAATATATCTTTGGATCGGAATATATTGACACGCGCAATTAAAAAGATGAATTTTCAAATTATGAATATTTGATGCTCTAACAATCGAATGTTAAATTGATGGGTGCAGTTCAAGTATTGAAATAATCTGTGTAGGGAAATTTTTCAAACTTCTTTCCAATTTGTTATTCAATCTTTATTCCTTTATCTACCTACACATTCTGGTATGCAACAATTTTCGTAGTATTATGGTGGTCTTCACCTAACATATCTTTTTTAACATAAATGACCACGTGTAAATATGATATTGACATTATGGTTAGAAAATACTTCAATAATCATGTTTGGTAATTGAATAACCGGCTCTTATATTATAAATGGTTTCTCTAGATTTTGAATTTCCCTCACAATAATAATTATTTTAAAAGGGAATTTCACTTATATCAAATATTCAACAATAAAATCATTTTTATTGAAAAGGCTTCTTTTAATTTCAAATATTTATTATTTTTGTAAATTTATAACTTCTATGCCATCACTCTGTAATTGAAATGTATATATATAAATTAAACCTTTGGGTTTGCCTTAATAAAATATAGTGAGATGGATATAACCATCACTCCCTCTAAAGGGACAACTGTCTAGTTTGAATTTAAATCAAATCTACTGTTTATAAATATTTGTCTACATTCACGCAGGAATTTTTACTGATTACATGCTTTAGGATTTCCGATCTCTAATATTTTCACAATTCCATGCATATATAATGAATTTCACTCAGGTCAAATAGTCACAATAAAATAATTTTTATCGAACAGGCTTCTTTTAATTTCTCAAAATTATTATAGTTGCATATTGACAACCTCTCAACTGTCACTCTGTAATTAAAATGTATGGAAATAAATTTAACTTTTGAGTTTGCCTTAATGAAATGCGCTTATAGTAATATGGATATCACCATCACTTCTTAAATAGGAACAACTGTCTTTGTTTGAATTTGTTTGAGTTTGAATTTAAATCAAATCTACTGTTTATAAATATTTGTCTACACTCACGCTGGAATTTTTACTGATGTAAAGATAAAAAAAATTCAACAATTACCTTATTATTACAGTCTTCAGGATTTCCAAAAAGAAACATTGTTTCAATTAACCAAGCTCGAATATATTAATAATCCCATGTATTTATATATCTAATGAATTTCTCTAAGATCAAAAAATAACAATAAAATATTTTTTATTGAACAGGCTTCTTTTAATTTCTTAAAATTATTATACATGTAGTTGCATATCGACAACCTATCTACTATCACTCTGCAGTTAAAATGAATGAGAATAAATTCAACATTTGGGATTGCCTTTATAAAATGCGTCTATATGGAGAGAGAAATATCCATCATTCCTTATAAAGGGACAACTGTCTAGCTTGAATTTAAATTAAACCTACTGTACATTTTTATTGTCGACATTCAGGAATACTGATGTAAAGATCAATTCAACACCCTTTAGGATTTCCGAATAAAACACTGTTTCAATTAATCAATCTCTAATATATTAATGATTCTATGCATAAATTTAATTTAATTAATCGATAAATTTGAAAACTGGATTAAGTCCGAATTAAGTTGATATATTCAGGTGTAAATATGATCTATTTCTTCTATAAATGTTTTTGAATAAATATAATTTAATTCTCTAATTACATATACTTTTCCATGTTATATGTTTGACAGGTATTAATTAATTTATGTTTAATGTCAAAGGTATTACATCAAATATACTTTGTGTTGTGAAGGATAATTATATTTCATTTAAATTTCCAAAACATTCTCTATTTTGATATTACGCTTCAGAAAAATAAGATTTTCACCATTATTTCAATACCTGGCCATTATTCCCTTTATACAATGTCCGAAATCTGGTTTGAAAATTTTAACAAATTCTGACCATATTTTTCAATGTTATTCAATAGCTATTGATTAATTTCTATGATTGCATTTCCCAACAATACTCACCCTTTTCCTATATAGCTTTAAACTATAACATCCATCTTTTCCTTAATGATTTATGAAATATATATTAATTGACCAAACTGAAGATTTCTAATGAGAACTAACTTCCTAAAATAGATTCAAGCAAATATATATTTAAAATAAGATTATGGCAGTAAATTAATTTAATGGCATCCATATTATAAATGTGTACAGTATTGAGGCAGCTTAGTCAACTATTTATTTACCATACTGGTGTTAAAACTTCTTTAAAAAAATATATACTCCGATAAGAAACACCCAGTCCATTTTATTTCTATGTATTAGATATATAATCCGTTAACAATTTATATATGACTGTACTAAACATCTAATTGAATTCACAATCCGTATTTCCGTAGTGTCATAATTTCGACTTATTGAATAGCATCAAAATCAATAATAAATTCAATTTTTTGTATAAATTGTAGTTGAAGTTCCAAATATTCGAATACATATGTATTTAACAAGTGTAAGTCTAGGAATATTTATTAAGGTTATCCATTGAGAATTTTGCTATTGAAAATTCGATCATATATGTTCCTGAAAAATAAAATTTAATGACATCATTTTAAAATGATGAAACATATGAACCAATAACATATTAAAAATGTTTAATAATGTCCATAATAAATGAATGATTGTACCATATACAATAAAATATCTTCCAGAATCTTATAACCTTCATTATATACTTTTTATGGTCTCTACAAAAAATATCGCTACATCATCTTCATCCAAAATCAATACTGTTTTTGAAATTAAATAATTTATATGATTTTGATTGTGGTAATAGGTAATCTTTACGGTGTTGTTAATGTTTACCTCAATAAACATTTGAAAAGCGGCTATATTTCGGATTGAAAAATTAAAAAAGTTCACCTCTGCGAATTATTTTGTGACGATGCTCATCTGATTTTCTACCAACATCTTTTTTAATGATGGAGCCAACTTTAATAATGAATAACCTTCCTTATGTCAGATTCGAGAATTTAGGGTTTTGTAATTTCACATGTTGCTTGATTTCCTTTAAAATTTATTAATGTGTAAATCAGTTTCACATTAAGGCTTACATTATATTTCAAATTAAATATGAATATTTTGACCTAATATGACCTTTGCCAATTAATTCTTAACATGAAAATCTTTGACTGAATAAAAATAAACCTTGGTATTAGTGAAATAATATCAATATTAGGTCATTGATGTATGAATTTCTATAATCTATAGCGCTGATAGAGTCTTACATATTTTAATGATAACATTGAAACTGTATATACAAAATTTCATTCAATCAGACATTTTCAGAGTCGTAGAAAAATAGATATCCTCAAAATCTTTCCTAGAATTTTAAACTACTATAATATATAATTCCATGCCTCAATTTTCCAGAGATATTTATAATGATTTCATTTCATCAATATAAGGTTCTTGTAATTGATATGATTTACCCATACTACCCGTATATACATATGGCCAATATACAGTTTGAATAATTAACAAATTGTCTAGTTATCAATAGTTGCCAATGTTCTCTCTTGCTGGATAGAATATTTCTGCCTTGATAATTCTTTCAATGAGTTTACATGAACGATTTTAGCATTTCCTCTTGAAAGGCGCCTCGTTATTTATTTTATTAGAATTTAAGAATAATCCTGATTTTTCTGAATTCGATTAATTTTATTGATCTGTCTAAAGTTCATCAAAGATTCACGTATCATGACAGATAATTCAGATATTTAAAATCTGTACCTACATATGAAAAAAAACTCTATCACAATTTAAAATGACCCAGTCCATTTTTGTGTCAGGCTTGGTATCAGAAGGAATTTGGTTATTTTATGGCCGGGATAATAAATATCCTACAAATTGTCATCCCGTGTTTGCTTACTCTACTTTTTTTATATTTCAATTTATTACGTATATATCATGAAACACTCATTTCTAAGAGGTGCCTTTATCGCCACTAGATCTTTGACACAAAATTTCATGACTATTTGCTTATAAAATACAGACCGTATGCAAAGATATGTTTTCATGAGAACTCATCCGAATATTTAGGTAGAAGAATTTACATGAATGCTTCTGTAGAAAATGTAATTTAATAATATTATCGCAACATGTGAAGATATTTGAACAGAAATTTCACAAATATAATCTCACTCAAATAGATAAATATAATATGCTATCTTCAATCAATAGAAAATGTTAACTGGGTGACGAATTGTTGTGCTGAATGATTGTCAGGATTTATGCAAGAACGATTGAAAAATGACAAATTTAATTATATAGGCTAAATGCCTCTTTCTTGAAAAATTTATACCCTCTTTTAAAAAGTTTTCTAAAATATTGGATTTTGTAAATTATGTCATTCAGAATTTAAACCTGTCTTCAAATATTCCATCATACAAAGTTAGTGTTTGTTATTCTTTTTTTCATTGAAGAATAAAGAATCCTTGAGTTTATCCATCATACCAACTGAATATCTTTCCCATCTTCAGCAATGTTTTCACTATTGAATTTTATTAATCCCAATGGCAACAGGAATGCTAGAAAAATATGTTTACTTATATAGAGAAGAACCAAAAAAAACAAAACAATTTTACCATATATTTTCTCGGTATAAAAGGTGCAAAAAATGTATGGCCTTTGCAGGGTAATTTTAGAGGGATTAGGTAAGAAATCATTTGTTCAATTGTTATAACATATATGAATTTTGAAATTTATTTCCTTTTAAACGGTGTCATTCGAATGGAGCTTGGTTAAAATTTTCGGGGAAATGTCCCAATATTGTGGATATGTATTTAACATTGGATGCTGCAATTAATTGTAATTTAATTAAAAATGCGGGTTATTTATTATATCATATACTATTACATATCAATTCTGGTATCGGTCAGGTCCAAAAGATTCCATGGCTAGGAATTTGAAAAAAATGGCAAAAAATAATCAATCAAGTCGTAAAATTTCTTCGATAAATAGCCATTCTTATGAATATTTACAAATAGCGTTCTGATAAATCACATGTTTCCTATTGAATTCTGTAAAACCTTTTACCAAATCTGTTTGAGATTATTCTCAAATTTATTTTTGCCTCACTTAAATCCTAATACTTCGTAATAAATTATACTCATTATCTAAAATATCCATTATAAAAGTCAGAGGAATTATCTGTATCGCATTATAGGGTTAGAAAACAAGGTTTATTTCAATTATTTATTCATCGTAAATGATGAAATATGACTGCCTTTACAGTGAAGAAATGACTCAAATTTACAGACTGTCAATAAAATTTCAAATACGGATTTTGACCTTCATTTTGAGACTAAGTAGCAACAGATATAATTTACAATTTTATTTTGGCAATTCATCGAATATTTCTTTAGTTTCCAGAAGATTCTTTTTTCGAACTGTAAAAAATCAAATCTATTTTATGACAACTCGCTGTCTAGAAATAGTTGTCAGGATTCAGGTGAGATTAATGAAATAATTTCAATTTTAACTTTTTTTCGGTTTCTTCATCTATCTTATCATATTGATTGGGCTATCAGGGCATTCAGGGCATTTATATTGATTTCAGCCTGTTTTCAAATTTCGTTATTCAAATTTTATATGATTATTTTCTTATTAAAGAATATTTATGTCGATCCTCTCTCTCTTCCCCCATCAATTCGACTGAACATCTTGTAGATCATGTGCATTCACTATAGAATTTAAGTAATCAAAATAAAAATAGGACTGATTATGCTACTTAAAATAACTTCTACCTATATGAAGAAGCACCCAAACCAAATTTACTACATTTTACTGTATATAAATGGGGAAATATTATTAAATATGCATAAGCGATTTTAGAAGGATAAATTCTTAAAATTATTTTTATCGAATGCGCCACGTAATAAATAAACAAATTTATAGCTATTTCTCTTTGAAACGGTGTGATAAAAATATTGCTCAGTCAGGATTTGTAGGGAAATGTCATATATTGAGAATATTCGGGTAACATTTCATAGCTTTCGGATGCTACAAATTAGTATAGTATACTATAGGATTTGTGTTGTTGGTTAAACTAATAACTATGTCTTCTCTAAAGGCAGAAATGGATAAAACCTCTTGTATTTCTATTTTTCTATCAACAGGATTTTCAAGGCTAGGTAATGGAAAATAATTGAAAAATATAATTTTTCATATTGATACCTTTTTCAAGGAAAATACACTAAAATGGATGCAATAAAGCATATGCTCTGTATATTAGGTTTTGGAAAACATTTCGCAATTTCAAATGACTGTGTGTTAGCCTCAAAAGGTACCAAAGCTTCTCAATAAATTTCTCATACTCTGTTAGATTGAATTTATACAAAATAGGCGTGATTGATTGGTAATCCTTTCTTTCTTTTTTCATGATTATTTGTTTTCTTTGGAAATGTTATTCATCTAAACGTCTATTGAATGTCAAATTCTCATTTAATTATTGGATCGAATCAAATCCTCGTCACATTTCTAATTTTTGGGATAAATGATAAAATATTAGCAATTTACTAGCTGTTTATTTATACTATTTTTAATTGATATTTGCCATATTCAAAGACATTTTATTGAAAGAAATCAAGTACCTAATCCAAAATAGGAATTATCTGTATAGATGGTATCGCAATTTAAAGTGAGAAACGAGGTTATTTTAATTATTTTCCATATGATGTATTCTGAACAATTTGAGAATACTACTGCCATTTCTTTTATGTTAATAACCTAAATGACAGCCATAACAATTGGCCACGAATGACTGAGAACGAGCTGTTGCTATACAGGATTTAATTTCAAAGGTTGTGCAATAAAATTGTTGAACATACATGTCTTGATCCTTATCTAGAGACTATTTGACATAATCACGTAGAACTGTTTTTTTTTCTAATGTTGAATTTATCACTTTAAATACAGTCGTATACGTATTTTTCAATTTACCGTTCTTTTTAAATTAAAATTTTGCACATAACCTTCACTAGTAATCACGAATATTAGGATTATACATTTTTTATAGAACCAGAGCCAATATGATATTTTATACTGCTGGGGAATTTTTCCTATTTCAAAAACACTCAGCAATTTGAAAATTTGCATCCACTTTATAATTTATATGTATTAAAATAATTTTTCTTATAAATTTTGCAGTGTTCCAATTCTCTCTCAGCATGATTCTGACATATTAAAGATATCATGATTTCTATAAAATAGTTTGTTTAGTAGCTCGTCTATTTGGTGTTTGATTTTCCTGCCTTCGTACAATATATATTGATTCGATATAATTATAGATATAAGAGTTACTGATGGACCATGACCCAAAGAGGTGACAGAACTAAAGTACAACATGTTACTATATTCATGGTGTCGCTCGTTATAGTATTGTTTTGTGTGGGTAGTATTGAGAACCTCCTTTTCACGTATGGAATTACTATTCAGAGAATTTAAATAAATTACATAATATATTATTTTATAACTTGAGGTTCAAAATCTAGATTTTTAATCTTAAGAAACATCCAAATTCTTAAGGTTTTCCCATTTAGACCTGTCATATTCGAAATTTTCTTTATATTGAACATTTCTTCCGCATTATTGTCATTGTTGGCATCAACCTCTAAAAATATAATCAGGAATATAGATATTGCTTCATAAAACTTTGATATGAAACTAAATTCAAGACTTTGTTCATAAATAATAATTGTATGGGATAGCAGTTTATCACTTAGCAAGGTTGGAATTTGAAAAACCTATTTGATAAATTCTCACGTTAATCGATTTGAAATATATTTCTAATGGAAATGATTTTACTTAAATATGGTGATAACTTTCAAACAAGCAGGATTTTTAAATTTTAAGTTCTTTTTTGAAATAATTTATAAATATAATTTAACTTACTCATTATATTACTAAGCTTAATATTAAAATTTGAAAACTTAACACTTCCATATTTTAAAAATGACCATCGGATATAAATTTTAAACTTATAAGGTAGCAATATTCGTCATTATGTCTCGAAAATATTATTATTTTGATATTGTTTTTCGGTAAGAGAGGTAAGTTATACATTTTCTATATTCTATTATTCTATTATCTTATATATCCTCAGAAGGTTATTATTTCTATAAGACAATTTCTATTATAGTAAAATTTATCACAAAATAAGCAGATATTCTATTGTTCAAAGGGACATTTTATAATATAGGTATATGAATTAATTTTCTCTCAAGATAAATATACGTAGAAGTTTGAATTTCCAAAAATAAAACTATATTTAAACATATCATATCCGATATAAACTGGTTAACCACAATTTTTTTAATTTAAAGGATTGGAATTTATATCATCTATAAATGCTTCTCCCAAAGAAATCAATTAATTAGCTCTATCTCTGTCCTTATTAAAATCATTCAACTTAAGTTTGATATTTCCTTCTTAACATGTCAAAGTCAAGTGCTTCAACTTGACTGAGGAATTGAATGGTAATCATTTCTCATAATTTGAAGTACTCAGCCAAAACATTCAGACTTCAGCTGGTATTGTCCATATTTAGGGTGAGTACAAAAAACATTGATGCACTTGGTGCACCTTACTCCTGCCACATATTCTCACAAAATTCCACAGATAATCAATGTGGACTTAGAGATATGATGGCACTTAGATCTTAAAATACTGCCTCCTGCTTAGGCCCGTTCAATGTAAAGACTAAGTCTGGTTATTATTGAAAATATTTAGAAAGTATCAAAACAGCCAGATCAGTCTATATGCCTCCGACCTATGCCCTTTCCAAATACTTAAATCCTATCTTTCACAATATCAATGCGAAATTTCAACTATGGATGTACTGACTGAATCTATTGAGAATTTTTGATTTAAAGAAAAGTAACCAATAATTTTTAGGGATTGCCTTCGGATCCAGTGTAGAATACTTGATAGCCTGAAACACAGGTAAAAATATTAGAATAAATGGATCATAGAAATATATTGTTCTAAGAATAGAAACATCGATATTCCAATCGTGAGATAATAAAATGAATTTCAATCAAATATATGTATTTATTATCTCAACAGATATATATACAACATAGGTAGGATGTTATTCATGAACCTGAAGAGGCACCGATTCCTTTAAATATGAACCAGAACGGTGCATTTTGTATATCACCTTGTTAAAATACTTCAAAAGTGGGGATAAAGATTTAGCTATATATACAGCACCAGTTTGGACAAATTAAGACATTATCATCGTCCCATTACTTTATTTTGAATTCCAGCCTGAAAATAGGATCTTGCCACTTAATCAGCTTAAACATATTTTTTGATTAATTCGACAGATTCCATAATCCCTCTTGTAGGATGTCATGAAATCGAAGCCGCTCCTGAACTGATGAGGGCTAAAGCCCGAAACCATGGTATACAGGTTGTTGGCTTTTTGTTGTTATTTGCTAAAACTGGTGTTGTGGTTCATTCTTTATAATACTGGTAAAGTTTCTTACTAGGATGATAAACATAATTAGAGGGAGAGGAGCCTCTATTAAGGTATATTTAGAGAATAAAAAAGGCATATCTCCTGACCGGACACATGAGAGTTTCATGTCGATCTGCCATCTGAGATATTCATGTGAACGGTCGAGATATGTCTTGTCTTGTTGTTTTTAATAACAAGACCTGACCCTGTTTCTATCTTTATTCTTATAATTTTTATATATATGTGTTGTTGTTGTCGTGTCCAATAAAGAGCCTCAGATGTCTTCATTCATATCTATCACAGCAGAGGCAATGTCCACTATCTCTGGTGTGTTAAGCTGCTGTTCTGGGTCCATGTCAATTTTCTGTAAGGGTGCGGCCATTGCTGGGCATGAGAATATGTGGGTAGGTGTTAGTTCCACACCAGGACAGTTGTTGCATGTCGTATAGTTTCTTGTGCCATCTGGATGTATTGTCATTCCTTTATAGTGTTTTCTTCTGAGTCTTGTTATAGTTTTTGTGATTCTTATATATATGTTTAGAATGTTTATATAGAGATAACATAGATTAATGAACATTTTCACGCACACAAAAGCCACATCCTACTATGCAAGACATTTATATTCTGCAACGCTTCTCTCCATTTTAGCAGCTTTTCGTGGTAAATCCACGGGATGTTTTCGAAATGTGAGTGCAACCAAATATTCCTTACTGAATGCGCTATTATATTATTCATAACATTTTATAGTCAATCTCATCTCACTCTTTCATACTCAAACTTTGTTATTGGTGAACTGATATTGATTGAATTTAGTACATAGGTGAAGACGCTGTGAAATGCATTTTAAGATATGTTAGACATTGTTTATATATTGATTTAAATTTTAAAAATTTGGAGTACTATTGGATATTGCGATATATTTCTTCCTTTTTGTATATTCAGGTCAGTTAGTCCCAAACTCAAAATTATTCAATGAATTCAATAAAAATTGGTCTTAGTATATAGATGGTTAGTAAATGAATTAAAATGTTATATATATATGTATATGTAGTAATGTAATGTTGTTTATGCTGTTGGATGAATGTAGTGTGGCATGTTGGTTGCAGTCGTGGTGGCCACAATGTTCAGAGTGGTTTCAGGCGTGGAATTGGGATTACACAAAAGGACGAGACATGTTGGATGGCACCATAGACATGGCGAGAGAGCCAGTATAGCCGACGCCAGTCAGGGGAGAACTGTCTAGAGGGGTCAGTCCATCATTGTGTCTCAAAGCCGACTAATCTGTTTGCGCAAGAAGGGGGCATACCCGACTTGTTTTTCGGACCCGTTTCCGGCTTTCTGGCGTCGACTGTCACTCACTCGAAATTTTATTTGTCACTTTGGCAATTACATTATAACTACAACACATGGAGACATAGATATATTGGAATATATTACAACATATATATATTTGAAATTGAATATTTATACTTCTTAATTATGAAATATAATTATTTGAAAACATTTACGAATATTAAAACAGCTATTAAAAACTTGAACCCCTGAAAGCTGCCCTTTTCCCAACTACTTTTGCCCTAGATAATGATATTAGAGGTAGGTATTATCTATTTTAGAAACCTAGGTGATTAATTATAGCGTATTAATTATTTTTAAATTACACCAATGCGGTGAATACAGAGCTACTGGTTCATTAGCTGTAGTTACTAAACAGCGCTTTAAACCTCAGACTATTATCAAAATATAATTTGGAATTTTATATTAGAAAATAGCGCGATCTGGGTGATACTAATATTTGTTAGAGAAATGGTTTGTTGATAAAACAAATAATTTATTTACTAAACAGCTTGATACATAAATTTAGGTTGGTAGACTTACAAAGTAACACGGTTGTTTTTGAGGCAAATATCTCTACTACAAGTTAAATAAAAGAGTGATATTAAAGTCTTAACGAGACCAGGTGGGAGAAATTATCATTAGTTTTAAACAGATAAACAATCATTACATAGATATTAAGATCTTACACCTTTTAATTTTGAAATACCTTAATTCAAACTATTTATATATATATTTTTTGTAAACGAGCAATGTCAATAATAAATTGCATAAGATAACTCACCTGATGATGAAGACGAATGGGTGATGTCCGGATGATTTGAATGTTGGGAGGTTTGACCCCTTCCACAAGTAATTCAACATATTGGACAATAAAATATCAGGTTGAAGAACTTCCTTGGAAAGGAAGAGGAGAGGAAGGCCTATAGAAATAGACAATTGTATGAATATTGGCATAAATTATGAATTAATAATCTTCTATTCTATAAAGACATTATGTTCGTATTAATGTGTATAAAAGAGAATTTAAGATACTTCATCATCTTAAGAAAATATATCATTAATATATGCATATAACTTGTATAATATAATATAAGCCATAGAGGTTAAATATAATATATAACTAGGCACATCCTGGATTCAATAGGAAAGTGTTTTAAGAGAGAGAGAGAAGAAAATAAGTACAAAATTCTGATAACACCTAACCACCTTTCTTTTTCAACCTTCACTTCAAAGAATTATCTCCGAAAAACACACGAACAGTTGACTCTTATCAGTGAAAACGTGCAGCCGAATCGAGGAAAATAGCAATGAAAATAAAATGTAAAAAATGTTGCGTCTATTTTGTTCTAAATGAGTATTTTTATATAAAATCGAAAATATGACTTAGTATTGGCTATAAACATAAGTTTTTGAAATTATGTAGAAGAGAAAGTAGTATATTAAATTTTGTATATTATACTTGCTAACTCTGTAAAATGACAGGTTCGTATCGATAAAAAAGTCAAAACACCATATAATACGGCTTCTTCTTTTTGTTGTAACAATATTTAATATTTGTCATTCCATTTGTACTTTTCGATATTAAAATTAATTTTATTGGGACCTTTAGAATTATTCTGATATTAGGCTTTTCAAATGTTGAATAATGGTACTATAGGGATCTATTTATAATTGTTCTATAGGAGCAAAGTGTTAAAGATGTGAAAATTGTTCAATTTTAATATAATGGCCGGTTTAATATTATCTTGTGATGTTTTATCCCATGTGTGTGCGATAGAATACTGCTCTAGGGCTTCAGGGACATAGGCCGTCACTTTCCTACGTAGCCTTAGGCCAGGTTTGAAGAGTGTGGCTGAATAACTCATCTCTCTGCTCTGGTTCTAATATATATTTACGATTCTGTTCTATATAACCTAAGTAATTAAGTTCGAAACTTTTATAGACGCGTAAGATTCCTTTTAAAAATGAGAAATTTATACTGCCCCCTTACTGCAATGGAAAAAAATAATGGAAGAGCCTGGCTCATCAGTGATGAACCCTCCCGCTGGGAGGGTTGCAGTATAAATTGTTTATTTTTAAAAAGAAACATACGCGTCTATAATAGTGTCGAATTTTGATAGCAGATGGCGAATAATAATAATTTAATATATTATAATATTTAATATATTATTATTATTTAATTTGTATAATAATTTAATACTACAGCTGTATTACGTAGTAGAGCTACTTACCTCTTAGTCCTCCTCGTCGCTGCTATCTTGTGAAGGCTCCATAAGTTTGGACAGCGTCAAAGCCATTCTGAACACAGGTTGTTGTGAGATTAGACAGATCAGAGTAAAGTAATTCACTTACTCCAATTGGGCGTCTTCTTCCTCTTTAGTCTTTGGGGCGTCGTCCGCCATTTTCCTGAAGACCATCACCATGTCAGTATATCTGTGGGGACAAAACCAAGTGTGGTAACTTACTCGGCCTTTCCTCCGAGGGGACTGTGTGAACACATTCCAAGGTTAGAACAACAGTACAACATGTTATATATTAAGGATGAGGTAGATCACAGATTGAAATATTTCAGGTTTAATATTATTGGACATAGGAACAAACTGTACTTTGATAACTGTAGTGAAAATGATTAAAATGGTTGTGTGTGTGGATGGAGAACGTATTCCAGATTTAAAATTGCAGAACAAAAGTACTCATTACAGATGTAAAATGGCGGACAAAGGAACATATTCCATGTTGAGAATTTTATGATAAAATAAAATAATTCAAGGCTAAAATGACGGGAATTAGAAACAAATTACAGATTGAGAACTATGTTACAGATGGACATATTTATGGGTTAATTAGTGGGAAAAATAGAAGAAGGTTCCGGGTTGAAAACTGAATGACAGATGGATTTATTTCAGGATTAGAAAAGTTGGAATGAAGAACATACTCAAGGTAGACAACGGTGGAACAGATGAATATATATTTCAGGTTGAAATAGTGGAAAAGAGAAACAAATTCCAGATTGAGAAAAATAGAAGAGATAGACATATTTCAGGGTTGAAACTTTGAAACTATAGAACATATTCCTAATTGAGATGGACATATTTCCGGGTTAACATGGTGAGACAAAGGAACTGTTAAATTAACTTACTTGAGGCATGAGCTCCCGCACGACCGCTTGCAATGGGAGCAGCTGTAAAAA
The DNA here is from genome assembly GCA_030710605.1 of Cordylochernes scorpioides. Lineage (NCBI taxonomy): Eukaryota > Metazoa > Arthropoda > Arachnida > Pseudoscorpiones > Chernetidae > Cordylochernes > Cordylochernes scorpioides. The sequence goes on from CP092869.1 coordinate 66,524,191, forward strand.
TGTATTAATTAAGTTATGTAATTTGGTTGATATTTAGAGATGGTTTGAAGTTTATTATTTTTATATTGACTCCATTGATCTTAGGAAGATGAATACGTCTATAGATTATTAAATTATTTTATGTGCTAATATTAGAACAATTAAATAAATTTAAATTTATTTTTTTGGCATACATGATGAAATACAACATGAAATACTTGTATATACATGATGAAATTCAACAAGAAATAATTGTATATGTATAGTATATTTTGAGTTAGATAGTTCACAACCTTCTTCTGGTGTTTATTATGGGCTCATATCGATATAAAAATATGTATCGACCTTGTGGAAATGGATGTAACAAATAAACAAAGAGGCAGAGGTAGACCAGACGGCGACAATGACCCGGCGCCAGGAAGTGGCGTGATTACAGGAACCAATCAGGACTCTCCGCCAGGGCCCAGGGTTACTACAGAACCCGTTTAAGTCGACAGGATAACTGAGGACAGCAGCATGCAGAGGATGACGGAGGTCAGAAGAACTACTTCGCGGATGCCCTCACCAACATGCAACCCCACTGCGAAGACCTAGTAAGCCGCCTAACAGACGCCATTCGGTGAATAGCCGTGCCTCGTGCGGAGGAAGCCCTCATCTCTCCTTTCGACCGATCCGACGCAGCAAGCAACTTCATCCAGCAACTCGAGCGGACGAGCAAGGGACCGCAAGATGACGCCACCCTGCAAGCCCGGCTCCGCACGCTACTCAAAGGTGAGCACCTCTCCCTCTACAACGAACTGAATCTGGCCTCTCTGCCATACAGTCAGGCAAAACAAACTCTCATGGACCTCTACCAATTGTGACAAAAATGCACCCAGCCAAACTTTCGCTCATTTTCCCCATTTATATTTATTACCCCCACTATATCCCTCTGAACATCAATGTAAAATTTTTAATGATTCTTGTAATTTATGTGTTAGAAATGATATCCCTTTACCTTTTATGAATATTATTAAGAATTATTTAAATATATTTTCTACTAACCCCTTCAAATAACCCTCAAGCTAACGGATTATGCGAGCGTCTTAACGCGACACTCACCGGGAAGCTGAGGTTACTGAACTTAGAGAATCCAGGAACCTCCTGGACTAAGTTAATTAAGATAGTAACTAATAAATATACCGATACCCCCCATACGATAACTGGGTTTCCCCCCGTATTTTTAATGTATAATATAATCCCCTCAGACATAAATAACCACATAAACCCCTACCCCAATATAATAGAAAGTAGAAAACTAACAATACAACGTACAAATGACAGGCACGACAAAGGACAATTAAATCCCCAAAATGGCGTCCATCGCCACGACAATATTCCAATCTTCATCCCAACGACAACCAGTTCAAGGACACACTGAACTCCCCCCTAGTTTTTTTTTCTACTTCGTCTCTCCTTCCCTACTTCTAAAAGGGTGGAATGACCTTTGTATCCACTATTGGCAGAGATATTCCTTCCTACTTCAACACTCTTGCCTGTCAATCATTCAATTATAGGGCTTTTGGGTACAATTTAATACAAACATACACTACATTACCGGCTCCCTTGTTAGGAATCAAAAAGGTTTTAACTTTTCTTTTTTTTTTTGTCAAATTTGTCGCCTCTCATTTCCCCATATGTAACGTAATGTTACATGGAGAAAAGATCTGTTAAGTTAATATTTTAAATGATGTTCCCCAAACGTAACAAACCGGCAGTTTGGGTAAGCTCACCTAGAAATTTTGCAGACCAACTGCATAAAACGCTCTGCAATATTTTTAGCGCCTAAGACATGCACTACATACTACACGTACCTAAAGTCCTATCTTCCACTACAATGACATCATTTTAGGGATCAAGATCGCTCCCCGTCTGGTCTCACATAATATAATCGAGAAGATCTGGCAAAGACCAACTTCTTAGACCGGACCAAAGCGACATAGGGCCACATTGCCTCCCCGTAGGCCAAACTAGAAAGACATCGGTAATCTTGCACCTACACCTAGACATTGTGTGTAAATATGTTCCCTTTTTCCAGGAACGAATATTTTTGTTCTCTTTTAACTTTTCTCTCATTTACTTGTAAATTGACTTACAGTTTTACTAGTTTTGTGGTGTTGGACTTTGTTTTTTAACTTACAGATGTAGATAAAATATTTCAATATTAATCGATAATATCATCTTGTTTATTAACCATCAATATTAATGCCATCAACTACCAATCAACCCTTTATATATTATTACCTTTAATATTTTTATTTTCTTTTTTTTTCATCATGTTTAGACTTAGAATTTTACAACTTAAACTATTTTAGGCACCATTTAAAAAAACCTACACCTAACAATATTTATAATATTTCTTAAAAAGATAAAACATTTATCATTTTATTTTTCTTAATAGATTACAACCTCTAACTCTATCCCATGAACCTTTCCTCCCAACTTTTTACATCCATCAAGAGATTATTGTTCGTCAACCATTTCTTGATTAAACTAACTAAAAAACCCTTCCTCGCTATATCATACCCAATAGTGAGCTCAGGAGACCCAGTTAGATTTTTTTTTCTCTCATCGTCCGGCTCATTATTTTTTCATTTTCAACTTTTTCTTTTCACCACACAAGTCGGACACAATCAAAATTGACAGCAATAAATCTCTTACATCCACCTCTCCTTTTCCGCATCCTTCAAACCTCCAACTACCTTCCAAGGGATTCCAGTTCGCCGAACATTTTTTTTTCTCATTGATTAATCCGACTGGAACAATCCTTCCTCGCTATACCATTCCCAATAGTGAGTTCAGGATATCGAACGCGATCTTTTTATTTTCTTTTTCTCATCGCCCGACTCATCATTTCAATTCACCATTTTTTCAAATTTTCACTTTTTTTTTCATAATTCAACCGGGCACAATCATTATGGACAACAGGGATCCCTCTTACCTCTACCTCTCCCTTTTACATCCATCAATCTTCCCACCTCTTTTTACTGTCTGAGCTAATGATGCAGACGGAATATCTTAGGCCTTCTGTTAATGAAAACAATGCCTCACTTAAACAAGTTCGCATTGCATTGCAGAATGCTTGGGATACTACTTTGCAGAAACATGCTCAGATACCCCCTTTCCCCTTTTCAACCTTAGCGTCACATTATACGTTCAGTCAATAAACCAACTTCATTTTTTTCCTCTGTAGTATATTTTGAGTTAGATAGTTCACAACCTTCTTCTGCTGTTTATTATGGCCCCATATCTATATAAAAATATGTATCGACCTTGTGGAAATGGATGTAACAAATAAACAAAGAGGCAGAGGTAGACCAGACGGCGACAATGACCCGGCGCCAGGAAGTGGCGTGATTACAGGAACCAATCAGGACTCTCCGCCATATGCGGGGGTCCAGTATAAAAGGGCCCAGAAAATGAGACAAAGCAGTTGTTTTCAGAGTGACGCCGTTATACGGTCGGTCGGATCTTTCACCCCTTTTTCTATCCGCGAGTAGGCTTAGGGCATCCGCGGCGCCCGTGGTCCGACTGCCTTCGTCCGTGGTCTATCTCTGCCTCTTGGAGCTACCATCTAGACCTGCCTCTGTCCCTTGCTGTCCCCGTGCGGGAATCCCATCACGCACCCACGACCACGACTGCCCAGTACATTCCACGTCGGCTTGGTCGGGGTTACTACATATCTATGTATAAAATGATCGATTTTGACAGAATGTATAGTTTTTGACATATATAGTTTTATTAATTTATATGTAAATTTATTTCTTAGAACAAACCATATACTAATTTTATTAATGTGCAGGATGTATAGTGTGCTATATTTTAATAATTTCCACTAATTTTCACATCCATCCACACGCATACAAGGCTTAAATCATACCCATACATCTAACTAAGCGATATATGAAACAACGCTGTTGACATCTATACAATACTTACGGCAGCAGATAATAAGGAGAGTAGCTCCTCATCCAGGAAGGGGTGGGCTGGTTTTCTGGGGCCCAGTATACCTCGCCGTCGTAGGTTCTGAAATACCAATAGAGGGTCAATTTTTATGACATTTATCATGCAGTGAATATTTTGACAGTTTACAGTAATAGATATATATATTCTGGTTGCTAGTAATATATATATATGTCATAATATATACTCTTCCAGGAATAATAAAGCAAACCTAGAGCCAGCCCAGAGAGAGACGGGAGGGTAAGGATCGGTCACTTTAGACATCAGCGACATTCCAAGGGGCTCCTGGGGTCCGTCACTTAACACCTCGGGACTTTGAAGATAGTAGGGGATTGTGGGCGACATGGAATGGACGCCCGGCTGTTGCCGGGCCCGGCTCTCCCCCCCCCCCCCTCTCTCTCTCTGGTTGCCTGGGTTCCTCTTCAAACTTGTAGTGTGATTATTTCTCTTTCCCCACCTTATTATTATACCACATAAAAGTAGGCAGGATAAGACCTGGCCGAGAAGCAAATTCCTATATCTACTAGAATATGAAGAAAAAAGCAAAGCAATGGTGATCGGACAAACCCACAGCCAAGTTCCACAAGAAATTACAACCAACTCAACTGTAGCCACTTCTCTTCGAGCTCTCACCCTCTGCCAACTCTTGAACCATGATCCGAAAGAAGTGATCACCTACGACGGAGATGAACCTGCCGCACACTTCTCCCAGCACTAGATCTGTCCAAGAACGATCGTCGCGCCAGAGCAGGACACCTTCCACCACCATGGACTCCGCCCTATCCCTGCCACTACTGTGTCGGACAACACTGGCACATACAGTATCTACAGACAGAACCCTCCCAAAGCTCAATGAACTTACCTGCGCCCTTAACCAACCTAACCTGTAAGTTTAATTGTTTTACCCCTGCCATTCATTCTTCAAAGAAGTCATTCCTTGTAAACTCTGATGCCAATATTTTCTATAATTAGTTCAGTTCCATTTATTCTCTCCACGCCTATTAACAATGATTTTATTATCCATACTATTCATCTAGATATTGTAACCCATTAAATTTGTACCTTACCAATCGATTTGATAATAGACATTTTAATGAAATAATTCCTATTTTAAAGTCATCCCTTAAAAATGGACTTCTACCTATTCATACCTTACAATTTTTAAGATCAACAATAGATTATAATAATCAAGTTATCTATAAAATATATACCTCCAGTACCTAAACATTTGTACCAACTTGTATATGACCTTCTCTCCTACTTGTAAGCACGGCTCACGAAAAGTAATTTCTTTCTCTAAACGACTCAAAATTCACTCTGTAATTCAGGCGTCAAAGAATTCCAACCACCACGTGAGCCTTGCTTACAACCAACCCTTAGTGACTCTTCCCCTGAATGTCCCACTCATTCTTACAACTTTGTCAACCTTTTACCAGCTTATGACCTTTTATAGAATTATTGATTAATCAATTATCGAACATTATTACCAACAATATTGTCATTTCAAAATTCTAATCTTCACCCTTGATTTATGATAATATATTTTGTAGTTGCTCTCTAGCATATCCACCGACCCACACCATCTATCCACTGGTGTGTTCGTCACGGGATGCAGATTGTCTAACTACTAGGTGTTTATTTAATCATTTTTGTTCGCACTTGAACAATCTGCATCGAGCGGCACAGTTCGCTCCTCCTCCTCGCGCCACACGTTCGCCACACGGGCCCTGTCTTCAAATCTATGTTTGTCCCTTGTCCATACCAGCACGATATAACCTGCGTCCGATATTTCCCACGGAGGTACGTTAAACATCGTCGCTGATTCTGTCCGGTCCGTCATCATTTCGCGCAGACATGGGTTTTACGTTCAACCCGTCGCGAAATCATCTCCTCGCAAAAGCTCCCACGACGGTTCAAACACCTCGTGTACGAGAAGCTTGTCACCTGTAAAGGACAACATTGTCCTCGTCTCAATTTTTGGCACTGTGCGCGCACACTTTCCTCCAATTAATTAAAACTACTAAAGTCTCATGAAATCGAAATAATTAAGGTGGAAAGACCCAAAGCAAGTTTCTTCTCGCTCTGTTCGCCTATATTCTACGTTTGTATCTCGAACTATTTTAACTTCTCAAATTAACTATAAGTCCATGCGACTTCCTCACCTACACACGGGACTTTTCTCCTCTGACTCGCTACACGAGTAACTGCATAGATAAGGTAGAATGGCCCAAAGCAAGTTTCCCCTCGCTCTGTTCGCCAAATTTCTAACATTGTATGTAGTTCTATATTCACCTCAGTCCTGAGCTCACGCAATTTCCAGCCTCAACCTCATTTCTCGTGCTCTACATCTATAGCATAGAAAACCCATGCCAAGTTATCCCCTTGCCATGTCCGCCTGAAAACATATCTCAAAATGTACAGTTCCCCAGTCTTAATGGCTCAATATTTTCATCATATGTATGCGACTCTTCTTCTCCTTGTTGACACCTCTCAATAACATTTCCCTTATAATACATTAGTTGTTATTGTATATAGCCTTTTAAAACTTTGATATTATCAAAAATTCCCTTAAATATCAAACTATCCGGTGTTGTAAAACTGCTTGTAAATAATATTTACTTGTGTACTATACAATATTTTATTTACATCAAAATATGTCACCATTACCTTAATTAATTTCAACTGTAAAATTATTTTCTCTATTCCTGGCTTCTCCAGCTTTAAGTATACTCAAACCATGTTCAGCCTTCTTCAACGGGGGTCATATGTCATAATATATACTCTTCCAGGAATAATAAAGCAAACCTACAGTTGACCCAGAGAGAGACGGGCGGGTAAAGTCCGGTCACTTTTGACATCAGCGACATTCCAAGGGGCGAACACAGGGGCCGTTACTTGGAACCTCGAGACTATTAAGACAGTTGGGGATTGTGGGCGACAACGAAAGGCCGCCCGGGTGTTGCCGGGCCCGGCTCTCTCCCTCTCTCTCTCTCTCTGGTTGCCTGATTCCTTCTCCAACTTGTGGTGTCCTTATTTCTCCTCCCACCTTATTATATTGTCACATATATATACCACCCCCCCCCCCAGAACGGTTAACTGCCTCAAAAAGGCGGATGGGGATGACCCTGGTGAAGTATGTCTGGAGTTCTGAACTCCTGACAGGACTATACAAAGCATGAAGGCTGTCCCCCTATGTCCAGATAAAGATAACAGACAAAGAGGCAAAGTCATATTTATACCTACAGGTGCCTCAGATGTCCAATCAACAGAAGACGCATAAAAATACCCCATGAATTTCTGCTCCTCTCTCTAATGCTGTAATCGCAAAATTGGAGAGGAGTGGACTACAGGAATTGGTTTAACCATGGAGATAAGCACCACCACAACCACTAGCCACCAGAGTAAACTCTAGAGTATCAATTAGATGTTGACACATATTGTAGTGGCATATATTATAGAGTGAACAACTTGATTGTTCTATGTTCTACTACCAGCTAGAAGAGTAGGTTATGGAGAATCAATTAGATGTTGACATATTTATGTAGTGACATATATTATAGAGTGAACAACTTGATTGTTCTATGTTATACTCTTAGCTACAAGAGTAGGTTATGGAGAAACAATTAGATGTTGACATATTTCTGTAGTGACATATATTATACAGTGAATAACTTGATTGTTCTATGTTCTACTACCAGCTACAAGAGTAGGTTATGGAGAATCAATTTGATGTTGACATATTTCTGTAGTGACATATATTATACAGTGAACAACTTGATTGTTCTATGTTCTACTACCAGCTACAAGAGTAGGTTATGGAGTATCAATTAGATGTTGACATATTTCTGTAGTGACATATATTATACACTGAATAACTTGATTGTTCTATGTTCTACTACCAGCTACAAGAGTAGGTTATGAAGAATCAATTAGATGTTGACATATTTCTGTAGTGACATATATTATACAGTGAACAACTTGATTGTTCTATGTTCTACTACCAGCTACAAGAGTAGGTTATGGAGAATCAATTAGATGTTGACATATTTCTGTAGTGACATATATTATACAGTGAATAACTTGATTGTTCTACGTTCTACTACCAGCTACAAGAGTAGGTTATGGAGAATCAATTAGATGTTGACATATTTCTGTAGTGACATATATTATAGAGTGAACAACTTGATTGTTCTATGTTCTATTACCAGCTACAAGAGTAGGTTATGGAGAATCAATTTGATGTTGACACATTTCTGTAGTGACATATATTATACAGTGAATAACTTGATTGTTCTATGTTCTACTACCAGCTACAAGAGTAGGGTATGGAGAATCAATTAGATGTTGACATATTTCTGTAGTGACATATATTATACACTGAATAACTTGATTGTTCTATGTTATACTCTTAGCTACAAGAGTAGGTTATGGAGAATCAATAAGATGTTGACACATTTCTGTAGTGACATATATTATAGAGTGAACAACTTGATTGTTCTATGTTCTACTACCAGCTACAAGAGTAGGTTATGGAGTATCAATTAGATGTTGACACATTTCTGTAGTGACATATATTATACACTGAATAACTTGATTGTTCTATGTTATACTCTTAGCTACAAGAGTAGGTTATGGAGAATCAATAAGATGTTGACACATTTCTGTAGTGACATATATTATAGAGTGAACAACTTGATTGTTCTATGTTCTACTACCAGCTACAAGAGTAGGTTATGAAGAACCAATTAGATGTTGACATATTTCTGTAGTGACATATATTATACAGTGAACAACTTGATTGTTCTATGTTCTACTACCAGCTACAAGAGTAGGTTATGGAGAATCAATTTGATTTTGACACATTTCTGTAGTGACATATATTATACAGTGAACAACTTGATTGTTCTATGTTCAACTACCAGGAACAAGAGTAGGTTATGGAGTATCAATTAGATGTTGACACATTTCTGTAGTGACATATATTATACAGTGAACAACTTGATTGTTCTATGTTCTACTACCAGCTACAAGAGTAGGTTATGAAGTATCAATTAGATGTTGACATATTTCTGTAGTGACATATATTATAGAGTGAACAACTTGATTGTTCTATGTTCTACTACCAGCTACAAGAGTAGGTTATGGAGAATCAATTAGATGTTGACACATTTCTGTAGTGACATATATTATACAGTGAACAACTTGATTGTTCTATGTTCAACTACCAGGAACAAGGGTAGGTTATGGAGTATCAATTAGATGTTGACATATTTCTGTAGTGACATATATTATACACTGAATAACTTGATTGTTCTATGTTCTACTACCAGCTACAAGAGTAGGTTATGGAGAATCAATTAGATGTTGACATATTTCTGTAGTGACATATATTATACAGTGAACAACTTGATTGTTCTATGTTCTACTACCAGCTACAAGAGTAGGTTATGGAGTATCAATTAGATGTTGACACATTTCTGTAGTGACATATATTATAGAGTGAACAACTTGATTGTTCTATGTTCTACTACCAGCTACAAGAGTAGGTTATGGAGTATCAATTAGATGTTGACATATTTCTGTAGTGACATATATTATAGAGTGAACAACTTGATTGTTCTATGTTCTACTACCAGCTACAAGAGTAGGTTATGGAGTATCAGTTAGATGTTGACACATTTCTGTAGTGACATATATTATAGAGTGAACAACTTGATTGTTCTATGTTCTACTACCAGCTACAAGAGTAGGTTATGAAGTATCAATTAGATGTTGACACATTTCTGTAGTTACATATATTATAGAGTGATTAACTTAATTGTTCTATGTTCTACTACCAGCTACAAGAGTAGGTTATGAAGAATCAATTAGATGTTGACATATTTCTGTAGTGACATATATTATACAGTGAACAACTTGATTGTTCTATGTTCTACTACCAGCTACAAGAGTAGGTTATGATGTTAGATGTTGACATATTTCTGTAGTGACATATATTATACAGTGAACAACTTGATTGTTCTATGTTCTACTACCAGGAACAAGAGTAGGTTATGGAGAATCAATTAGATGTTGACATATTTCTGTAGTGACATATATTATACACTGAATAACTTGATTGTTCTATGTTCTACTACCAGCTACAAGAGTAGGTTATGGAGTATCAATTAGATGTTGACATATTTCTGTAGTGACATATATTATACACTGAATAACTTGATTGTTCTATGTTCTACTACCAGCTACAAGAGTAGGTTATGGAGAACCAATTAGATGTTGACACATTTCTGTAGTGACATATATTATACAGTGAATAACTTGATTGTTCTATGTTCTACTACCAGCTACAAGAGTAGGGTATGGAGAATCAATTAGATGTTGACATATTTCTGTAGTGACATATATTATACACTGAATAACTTGATTGTTCTATGTTCTACTACCAGCTACAAGAGTAGGGTATGGAGAATCAATTAGATGTTGACATATTTCTGTAGTGACATATATTATACAGTGAACAACTTGATTGTTCTATGTTCTACTACCAGCTACAAGAGTAGGGTATGGAGAATCAATTAGATGTTGACATATTTCTGTAGTGACATATATTATACAGTGAACAACTTGATTGTTCTATGTTCTACTACCAGCTACAAGAGTAGGTTATGGAGAATCAATTAGATGTTGACATATTTCTGTAGTGACATATATTATACAGTGAATAACTTGATTGTTCTACGTTCTACTACCAGCTACAAGAGTAGGTTATGGAGAATCAATTAGATGTTGACATATTTCTGTAGTGACATATATTATACAGTGAATAACCTGATTGTTCTATGTTCAACTACCAGCTACAAGAGTAGGTTATGAAGAATCAATTAGATGTTGACATATTTCTGTAGTGACATATATTAAACAGTGAACAACTTGATTGTTCTATGTTCAACTACCAGGAACAAGAGTAGGTTATGGAGAATCAATTAGATGTTGACATATTTCTGTAGTGACATATATTATAGAGTGAACAACTTGATTGTTCTATGTTCTACTACCAGCTACAAGAGTGGGTTATGGAGAATCAATTAGATGTTGACACATTTCTGTAGTGACATATATTATACACTGAATAACTTGATTGTTCTATGTTCTACTACCAGCTACAAGAGTAGGTTATGGAGAATCAATTAGATGTTGATACATTTCTGTAGTGACATATATTATACAGTGAACAACTTGATTGTTCTATGTTCAACTACCAGGAACAAGAGTAGGTTATGGAGAATCAATTAGATGTTGACACATTTCTGTAGTGACATATATTATACAGTGAACAACTTGATTGTTCTATGTTCTACTACCAGCTACAAGAGTGGGTTATGGAGAATCAATTAGATGTTGACATATTTCTGTAGTGACATATATTATACAGTGAACAACTTGATTGTTCTATGTTCAACTACCAGGAACAAGAGTAGGTTATGGAGAATCAATTAGATGTTGACATATTTCTGTAGTGACATATATTATAGAGTGAATAACTTGATTGTTCTATGTTCTACTACCAGCTACAAGAGTAGGTTATGGAGTATCAATTAGATGTTGACACATTTCTGTAGTGACATATATTATACAGTGAACAACTTGATTTTTCTATGTTCAACTACAGAAATATGTCAACATCTAATTGATTCTCCATACCCTACTCTTGTAGCTGGTAGTAGAACATAGAACAATCAAGTTATTCACTGTATAATTTATGTCACTACAGAAATATGTCAACATCTAATTGATTCTCCATACCCTACTCTTGTAGCTGGTAGTAGAACATAGAACAATCAAGTTATTCAGTGTATAATATATGTCACTACAGAAATGTGTCAACATCTAATTGATTCTCCATAACCTACTCTTGTTCCTGGTAGTTGAACATAGAACAATCAAGTTGTTCACTGTATAATATATGTCACTACAGAAATGTGTCAACATCTAATTGATTCTCCATAACCTACTCTTGTTCCTGGTAGTTGAACATAGAACAACTACCAGGAACAAGAGTAGGTTATGGAGTATCAATTAGATGTTGACATATTTCTGTAGTGACATATATTATACAGTGAACAACTTGATTGTTCTATGTTCTACTACCAGCTACAAGAATGGGTTATGGAGAATCAATTAGATGTTGACATATTTCTGTAGTGACATATATTATAGAGTGAACAACTTGATTGTTCTACGTTCTACTACCAGCTACAAGAGTAGGGTATGGAGAATCAATTAGATGTTGACATATTTCTGTAGTGACATATATTATACAGTGAACAACTTGATTGTTCTATGTTCAACTACCAGGAACAAGAGTAGGTTATGGAGAATCAATTAGATGTTGACATATTTCTGTAGTGACATATATTATACAGTGAATAACTTGATTGTTCTATGTTCTACTACCAGCTACAAGAGTAGGTTATGAAGAATCAATTAGATGTTGACATATTTCTGTAGTGACATATATTATACACTGAATAACTTGATTGTTCTATGTTCTACTACCAGCTACAAGAGTAGGTTATGGAGTATCAACTAGATGTTGACACATTTCTGTAGTGAAATATATTATACAGTGAACAACTTGATTGTTCTATGTTCAACTACCAGGAACAAGAGTAGGTTATGGAGAATCAATTAGATGTTGACATATTTCTGTAGTGACATATATTATAGAGTGAACAACTTGATTGTTCTATGTTCTACTACCAGCTACAAGAGTAGGTTATGAAGAACCAATTAGATGTTGACATATTTCTGTAGTGACATATATTATACAGTGAACAACTTGATTGTTCTATGTTCTACTACCAGCTACAAGAGTAGGTTATGGAGAATCAATTTGATTTTGACACATTTCTGTAGTGACATATATTATACAGTGAACAACTTGATTGTTCTATGTTCAACTACCAGGAACAAGAGTAGGTTATGGAGTATCAATTAGATGTTGACACATTTCTGTAGTGACATATATTATACAGTGAACAACTTGATTGTTCTATGTTCTACTACCAGCTACAAGAGTAGGTTATGAAGTATCAATTAGATGTTGACATATTTCTGTAGTGACATATATTATAGAGTGAACAACTTGATTGTTCTATGTTCTACTACCAGCTACAAGAGTAGGTTATGGAGAATCAATTAGATGTTGACACATTTCTGTAGTGACATATATTATACAGTGAATAACTTGATTGTTCTATGTTCAACTACCAGCTACAAGAGTAGGTTATGAAGAATCAATTAGATGTTGACATATTTCTGTAGTAACATATATTATACAGTGAACAACTTGATTGTTCTATGTTCAACTACCAGGAACAAGAGTAGGTTATGGAGAATCAATTAGATGTTGACATATTTCTGTAGTGACATATATTATAGAGTGAACAACTTGATTGTTCTATGTTCTACTACCAGCTACAAGAGTGGGTTATGGAGAATCAATTAGATGTTGACATATTTCTGTAGTGACATATATTATACAGTGAACAACTTGATTGTTCTATGTTCAACTACCAGGAACAAGAGTAGGTTATGGAGAATCAATTAGATGTTGACACATTTCTGTAGTGACATATATTATACACTGAATAACTTGATTGTTCTATGTTCAACTACCAGCTACAAGAGTAGGGTATGGAGAATCAATTAGATGTTGACATATTTCTGTAGTGACATATATTATACAGTGAATAACTTGATTGTTCTATGTTCTACTACCAGCTACAAGAGTAGGTTATGGAGTATCAATTAGATGTTGACACATTTCTGTAGTGACATATATTATACACTGAATAACTTGATTGTTCTATGTTCTACTACCAGCTACAAGAGTAGGGTATGGAGAATCAATTAGATGTTGACATATTTCTGTAGTGACATATATTATACAGTGAATAACTTGATTGTTCTATGTTCTACTACCAGCTACAAGAGTAGGTTATGATGTTAGATGTTGACATATTTCTGTAGTGACATATATTATACAGTGAACAACTTGATTGTTCTATGTTCTACTACCAGCTACAAGAGTAGGTTATGATGTTAGATGTTGACATATTTCTGTAGTGACATATATTATACACTGAATAACTTGATTTTTCTACGTTCTACTACCAGCTACAAGAGTAGGTTATGGAGAATCAATTAGATGTTGACATATTTCTGTAGTGACATATATTATACAGTGAACAACTTGATTGTTCTATGTTCTACTACCAGCTACAAGAGTAGGTTATGGAGTATCAATTAGATGTTGACATATTTCTGTAGTGACATATATTATAGAGTGAACAACTTGATTGTTCTATGTTCTACTACCAGCTACAAGAGTGGGTTATGGAGAATCAATTAGATGTTGATATATTTCTGTAGTGACATATATTATAGAGTGAACAACTTGATTGTTCTATGTTCTACTACCAGCTACAAGAGTGGGTTATGGAGAATCAATTAGATGTTGATATATTTCTGTAGTGACATATATTATAGAGTGAACAACTTGATTGTTCTATGTTCTACTACCAGCTACAAGAGTGGGTTATGGAGAATCAATTAGATGTTGATATATTTCTGTAGTGACATATATTATAGAGTGAACAACTTGATTGTTCTATGTTCTACTACCAGCTACAAGAGTGGGTTATGGAGAATCAATTAGATGTTGACATATTTCTGTAGTGACATATATTATAGAGTGAACAACTTGATTGTTCTATGTTCTACTACCAGCTACAAGAGTGGGTTATGGAGAATCAATTAGATGTTGATATATTTCTGTAGTGACATATATTATAGAGTGAACAACTTGATTGTTCTATGTTCTACTACCAGCTACAAGAGTAGGTTATGAAGAACCAATTAGATGTTGACATATTTCTGTAGTGACATATATTATACAGTGAACAACTTGATTGTTCTATGTTCTACTACCAGCTACAAGAGTAGGTTATGGAGAATCAATTTGATTTTGACACATTTCTGTAGTGACATATATTATAGAGTGAACAACTTGATTGTTCTATGTTCTACTACCAGCTACAAGAGTAGGTTATGAAGAACCAATTAGATGTTGACATATTTCTGTAGTGACATATATTATACAGTGAACAACTTGATTGTTCTATGTTCTACTACCAGCTACAAGAGTAGGTTATGGAGAATCAATTAGATGTTGACATATTTCTGTAGTGACATATATTATACAGTGAATAACTTGATTGTTCTACGTTCTACTACCAGCTACAAGAGTGGGTAATGGAGAATCAATTAGATGTTGACATATTTCTGTAGTGACATATATTATACAGTGAACAACTTAATTGTTCTATGTTCTACTACCAGCTACAAGAGTAGGGTATGGAGAATCAATTAGATGTTGACATATTTCTGTAGTGACATATATTATACAGTGAACAACTTGATTGTTCTATGTTCTACTACCAGCTACAAGAGTAGGTTATGATGTTAGATGTTGACATATTTCTGTAGTGACATATATTATAGAGTGAACAACTTAATTGTTCTATGTTCTACTACCAGCTACAAGAGTAGGTTATGGAGAATCAATTAGATGTTGACATATTTCTGTAGTGACATATATTATACAGTGAACAACTTGATTGTTCTATGTTCTACTTCCAGCTACAAGAGTAGGTTATGATGTTAGATGTTGACATATTTCTGTAGTGACATATATTATAGAGTGAACAACTTAATTGTTCTATGTTCTATTACCAGCTACAAGAGTAGGTTATGGAGAATCAATTAGATGTTGACATATTTCTGTAGTGACATATATTATACAGTGAACAACTTGATTGTTCTATGTTCTACTACCAGCTACAAGAGTAGGTTATGAAGTATCAATTAGATGTTGACACATTTCTGTAGTGACATATATTATACAGTGAACAACTTGATTGTTCTATGTTCTACTACCAGCTACAAGAGTAGGTTATGGAGTATCAATTAGATGTTGACACATTTCTGTAGTGACATATATTATAGAGTGAACAACTTGATTGTTCTATGTTCTACTACCAGCTACAAGAGTAGGTTATGGAGTATCAATTAGATGTTGACATATTTCTGTAGTGACATATATTATAGAGTGAACAACTTGATTGTTCTATGTTCTACTACCAGCTACAAGAGTAGGTTATGGAGAATCAATTAGATGTTGACATATTTCTGTAGTGACATATATTATACAGTGAACAACTTGATTGTTCTATGTTCTACTACCAGCTACAAGAGTAGGGTATGGAGAATCAATTAGATGTTGACATATTTCTGTAGTGACATATATTATACAGTGAACAACTTGATTGTTCTATGTTCTACTACCAGCTACAAGAGTAGGTTATGGAGAATCAATTAGATGTTGACACATTTCTGTAGTGACATATATTATACACTGAATAACTTGATTGTTCTATGTTCTACTACCAGCTACAAGAGTAGGTTATGGAGAATCAATTAGATGTTGACACATTTCTGTAGTGACATATATTATACAGTGAATAACTTGATTGTTCTACGTTCTACTACCAGCTACAAGAGTAGGTTATGGAGAACCAATTAGATGTTGACATATTTCTGTAGTGACATATATTATACAGTGAACAACTTGATTGTTCTATGTTCTACTACCAGCTACAAGAGTAGGTTATGATGTTAGATGTTGACATATTTCTGTAGTGACATATATTATACAGTGAATAACTTGATTGTTCTATGTTCTACTACCAGCTACAAGAGTAGGTTATGAAGAATCAATTAGATGTTGACATATTTCTGTAGTGACATATATTATACAGTGAACAACTTGATTGTTCTATGTTCAACTACCAGGAACAAGAGTAGGTTATGGAGAATCAATTAGATGTTGACATATTTCTGTAGTGACATATATTATAGAGTGAACAACTTGATTGTTCTATGTTCTACTACCAGCTACAAGAGTAGGTTATGAAGAACCAATTAGATGTTGACATATTTCTGTAGTGACATATATTATACAGTGAACAACTTGATTGTTCTATGTTCTACTACCAGCTACAAGAGTAGGTTATGGAGTATCAATTAGATGTTGACACATTTCTGTAGTGACATATATTATACACTGAATAACTTGATTGTTCTATGTTCTACTACCAGCTACAAGAGTAGGTTATCGAGAATCAATTAGATGTTGACACATTTCTGTAGTGACATATATTATACAGTGAATAACTTGATTGTTCTATGTTCTACTACCAGCTACAAGAGTGGGTTATGGAGAATCAATTAGATGTTGACATATTTCTGTAGTGACATATATTATACACTGAATAACTTGATTGTTCTACGTTCTACTACCAGCTACAAGAGTAGGTTATGGAGAATCAATTAGATGTTGACATATTTCTGTAGTGACATATATTATACAGTGAACAACTTTGTTGTTCTATGTTCTACTACCAGCTACAAGAGTAGGTTATGGAGAATCAATTAGATGTTGACATATTTCTGTAGTGACATATATTATACAGTGAACAACTTGATTGTTCTATGTTCTACTACCAGCTACAAGAGTAGGTTATGGAGAATCAATTAGATGTTGACATATTTCTGTAGTGACATATATTATAGAGTGAACAACTTGATTGTTCCATGTTCTACTACCAGCTACAAGAGTAGGGTATGGAGAATCAATTAGATGTTGACACATTTCTGTAGTGACATATATTATACAGTGAATAACTTGATTGTTCTACGTTCTACTACCAGCTACAAGAGTGGGTAATGGAGAATCAATTAGATGTTGACATATTTCTGTAGTGACATATATTATAGAGTGAACAACTTGATTGTTCTATGTTCTACTACCAGCTACAAGAGTAGGTTATGGAGTATCAATTAGATGTTGACACATTTCTGTAGTGACATATATTATAGAGTGAACAACTTGATTGTTCTATGTTCTACTACCAGCTACAAGAGTAGGTTATGGAGAATCAATTAGATGTTGACATATTTCTGTAGTGACATATATTATACAGTGAACAACTTGATTGTTCTATGTTCTACTACCAGCTACAAGAGTAGGTTATGGAGTATCAATTAGATGTTGACACATTTCTGTAGTGACATATATTATACAGTGAATAACTTGATTGTTCTATGTTCTACTACCAGCTACAAGAGTAGGTTATGGAGAATCAATTAGATGTTGACATATTTCTGTAGTGACATATATTATAGAGTGAACAACTTGATTGTTCTATGTTCTACTACCAGCTACAAGAGTAGGTTATGGAGTATCAATTAGATGTTGACATATTTCTGTAGTAACATATATTATACAGTGAACAACTTGATTGTTCTATGTTCAACTACCAGGAACAAGAGTAGGTTATGGAGTATCAATTAGATGTTGACATATTTCTGTAGTGACATATATTATACACTGAATAACTTGATTGTTCTATGTTCTACTACCAGCTACAAGAGTAGGTTATGAAGAATCAATTAGATGTTGACACATTTCTGTAGTGACATATATTATACAGTGAACAACTTGATTGTTCTATGTTCTACTACCAGCTACAAGAGTAGGTTATGGAGAATCAATTAGATGTTGACATATTTCTGTAGTGGCATATATTATACAGTGAACAACTTGATTGTTCTATGTTCAACTACCAGGAACAAGAGTAGGTTATGGAGAATCAATTAGATGTTGACATATTTCTGTAGTGACATATATTATACACTGAATAACTTGATTGTTCTATGTTCTACTACCAGCTACAAGAGTAGGTTATGGAGAATCAATTAGATGTTGATACATTTCTGTAGTGACATATATTATACAGTGAACAACTTGATTGTTCTATGTTCTACTAACAGCTACAAGAGTGGGTTATGGAGAATCAATTTGTTGATTAGATGTTGACAATTTCTCGTAGTGACATATATTATACGGTTAAACTACTAGCCACGGAATAGGTACTATAATATCAAAATTCGAAACTTTTTTTAAGGCGTAAATTCTTTTTGAAATTAAACAATTTCTACTGCCCTACTACAGTAGTAATTGTTTAATTTCAAAAAGAATCTTACACCTTTAAAATAGTTTTGAATTTAGATAACAGATGGCGCGCTAGTGCATCATACTATAATATCAATTGAATTTCGCATTTTATGGTGAAATTTGCAACTATAACGTGAATAACCTCATTTCCCTTCTACTATGAGTAACCATGGTAGAGGCTGTCAAATAAATTCGATTCAAAATTTTCCTGGTGACATACATCATGCAGTGAATAATTTGATATTTCTTGGCTCGAACAAATACTACCAACAACCAGGATAGGTTCTCTTAAATGATATTCATTTTGCACATATTAGTGATAATTTTCTATATATATATATATAAAGAATGACTCGATTGGTTCTACTACAGACCACCAGAATAGGGTCTGTAATATCCATTAAATGAAGATTTATTTTAGCATTTTTGTGGTGAAATACATTAAATAGTGAAAACATCGATACCTCTTAGTTTTCTACTATAAACTAGAAGGTAGCTGAAAAATTAATAATTTGTTGCATTTCTGAGGTGAAAGAGACCTACATTAAGCAGTGAATGCCTCCATAAATCATTTACTGAAAAATGTACAATCAATCACCAGAGTAGGCTCTGGAATATCAATAAGATGTTAAATATTTGAGGGAACACATACATTATTAGGTAAATAACTTGTTACTTTTGGCTCTAATACATGCGTCACCTGGGAAGGTTCTGTATTATCAGAAATATTTTTGTAGTTAGATACTAAGTGAATAATTTGAATTTGTCCTCGGGAAATATATTTTACAAGAGTAACTAAAAGAATACATTTTATGGTAACATAGGTTCTAAAATATCGCTATTATTCGGTTCTACCGGACACATGGGTTAGGTTAAAAGCTAATATTTTACTATAGGTTTCGTGGAGATGTGTACAATTCAGATAATTAGTAATTATAAATTCTCGATGATTAATCTTGGATATTCAATGGGGAGTATATGATTATAGAAAAAAAGTATATATTTGAAAATTATAAAATTCCTATATTCTCTCTTCTTGTACGGCCATAATTAACCACTCTATTGAAATTATTTATCAATAAATGAAAATGAAAATGTAAAAAAGAAAGCTATATTTGAGATTAATGAACAAAGGAGTAATTAACATAATTCTTGCAGTCATTGCGGAAGGATATTAAGCCAATTGTTCCAAGCTTCCACTTCAACAATAAGATCAGCATCATAATGGATCAACATGTTGCCTTCCTGAGCTATACCTGGTCACCAAGATTGACAATCACTTCCAATATAATTTATAATCAACATGGCCTGCTATTATAAAAAGAATGGATAATGATGATGTTCCTTCAGATTTAATACGGATCATAAAATCTTATTTGAATAATGAAAGGGAGGTGAAATTTACATACGAATCAGAAACTTTTTATAAGAAACTAACTAAAGGATGTCCACAGGGTGGACCTTTATCTCCACTTCTATGGAATATTTTGCTAAATGATTTGTTGATAAATTTTGATTCAATGAATGCAGATATTATATGTTATGCAGACGACGTTACAATAATTTGCTGGAATAAGACTATTGAAGGACTAAAAACCGCAAGTGAATACACCTTAAATTATGTGATCCAATGGTGTAATAGAAATAAATTAACGATCAGTACAGAGAAGACTAATATGCTATACCTACATAACAGACAAAAAATACCTATTAAGGTTAATAACAATATAATAATGCCGGTCAAGCAAGTAAAAATTCTGGGAATGAAATTTTCTAATCACAAATGGAAAAAACAAAGTTAACTTTACACCGCATGTTAATGATATTCTGTGTAAGGCAGGACGTATGAAAAATTTATTGTGTTCACTAAGTGGCAATATGTGGGGTTTAGACACTGAAAAGAGGTTAACTTTATTCAAAACAATCATTAGGCCTGTACTTACATACGGTTCTGAAATTTGGTTCAAATATTTAAACAATCGTTGTAAACAAAAACTGAACTCCATGCAGTACCAGATCATTTTATGGGCAGTTAGAGCATACAAAACCACTTCATCAAACTGTGTGCATAGCTTGGCAAAAATTCCACTCCTAACAGATTATATAGAATCCAGAATAATCAAATTTGATCTAGCTCAAATGTCCATTGAAGATCTAATTACTTACGAACCCCATGCTCCAAGTATAGTCAAATCATTCTTACACGCAAAAATGAATGAAATTTTTGAGAACACTAATGAAATTTTCAGAAGCTTTTTCGTATTAGGAATTCCAAGATTTTTCCGTCCAAATTTTTATAATATCCAATTCATTACAGATCATGGCAATTTTGGGAAATTTTTGGCAACTATCGGCGCCGTGAAGGAACCAGGATGCTTCTGCGGAGGTGAAATTCAAGACGCGAGACATCTACTTCTGGAGTGCCCAATTTTCCGGGATTTTAGGGAAAATAGATTTGGTCGTATTGGACAGCTTGATGAATTTGTAGACAAAAAAGAAAAGTATAAAAATTTTGATCAATTTTGTAAATACATATACAACTTTCTCTTGAATTGGAAAAAAGAGAAGGAATCTTAGAAAAAAAAAAAGAACTGCGATGCTTGCTCTGTGTGTTTTGCTTGTTGTTTGTTTTTCTCTTTGGACAATTTTCTTTAGTTAATTTATGTAAAATAATGAATTGAACAGGATTGTATATAGCCGTATTGCTGTAATGCAGTGAAATGTATTGGCGCAAATATCCCTGAGTTTGGGATATCGCGTTTCATGATGTTAATAAAGTTAATTAATTAACACTAATTTTTATACATTTATATTATCATAATTATATATATATCATAATTTACATAATATCCAAAAGGTATAATTTCTTTTCGCCAAAAGGGTATGTTAAACTGTAAATATGTTAAGCTTGTGTTAAAATGTAAATATACAAATTCATCCATCTATAAAAAAAACTACAAAATAAAAGTGACAAACATCGCGGGCAAATGCAACGGCCCGTCGCGGTTTTTTTTTGTTTTTCTTCGTTTTTTGTGTGGACATTTCCAAGCCTTCCACTCTGCCTTGACCAGGACTGCCTGTACTCTGTGAGAACTGTTAAAGGTCTTCCAAAGTGCAGAGAGGTACTGGAAAACTCTGCACATCCTGACTGTTTCTCTCGGTTAACACAGTATAGCGAGAGTCGACAGGATCTCACACCAAGCTTAAGTCGACCGGATACCTCATAATAGATTAAGTCGACTGGATACCTCGCCATATATATCTATAAAGAAAGACGAACTGCCTCTTTGAATATCTGTTGAAATAAAATTTATGTTAAATTCAATACCCACAGAAGTCTGTGAGAAGTCTGTAAACCCCTGGAAAATATCACCATAGCCTGATTTCTCCGACGCCGTCTCTACTTCAGTTGAATTTTTGCTGGACCTCAGACCTTTCTCTCTCTTCGGTCAAAACAATACAGATTCTTGTTCATGACTTCTGTGTATTCTCTACCACTTTTTTTCGAAAATGTTTCAAATCATCACGTATACAAGTATACAATTGTATATGTGCGTAAATTTACTTACGTGTTTGGGGGAACCGCCTCAACACTAAAACAAACCAAATAAGGTAAAGCTCAAGAACAGACCAATACCCGAATTCCCCACAAGTATAAGATCTAGAGTTCTAATCTGAATTTTGATCTTCCTTGTGTTTTTCACCAATAATGAATTTCAATTCGTCAAAGGTTTTCAAGCACCCTAATTGATAATCCATAAGTCTTATGTTAATTATTAGATTAGGGTTTTTCCTCTATATATAAGAAAAGGAAGGTTTAAAGGTGACTGTCATCAGAATAATTATCTCTGGCTCTAAGCCTAGAAAAAAAACCCAATAAGAATAAGAAATGAAATGAAACGATGAAATTATACAATCTAAGTTCCTTATATGGTGATGCTTCCATATTGGTTTACGCTATAACTAAATTCTATAAAGCATTTTCAAAAATTTCAGTATCAGTAATAACATCTACCAAGGTAGTTCTGTTTTATAAACTATATTTAGGTGAATACATAGCGAGACATTAATATATGTCTATATATATGTATACTTGTATGTGTTCGAATTTCAATACTATCTATTATAATGATCGTTTGAGATGACCAACCTTTTCTTTGCTAGACCTTCTCTAGATCTCTGAATTCTCTATCCTCGGCTACACCATCCAAACCTTGTTCCTGAATGGCTTTTGCAACTTTAACCTTAACTACGTTTCAACTCACCCCATATAAAATTCCTTCAAATATTCTCTCTTGCTAAATATAAATATCTCATTAATAGGGAAATACAATTCACGATTCTGTAAGGTTCTAAAGTAAAAATATAATTTAATCTACTTACATCATGGACGAGACTTCCTGGGCGCTAAACACACCATTTAAAGTAAGGTTCAAGATCCCATATCAAATTTACAATGTCCACACAAGTTCAACATCGAAGGTGATATTCTAAATACTGACACTCATATAAACCTTGTTTAATATAAAAAATAAAATGAAAAATCAGAAAAATAAAGTCTACTTAACACGGAATTAATCACATTTATAATTTTCAATTATCTATATATATAAAAATGAATGTATGTGTGTGTGTGTGTCTGTCTGTCCTTTATGCCTGACCAAACCACTCATTGGAACGCCATGAAACTTTGGGAAGTTATTTAGTATATTACTGGGAAGGTTTCTAGCAAATAAAATTTTTGAAATAACTTTTCGCTTTAAAATAATCAAGAATAAATATTCTAATTTATCTGTTATAATTCAACAATCTGCTCTAAATATTATCATGATGATACGATGATTTTGTAATGTAGAAAATTAGGAAAGACAAAATTCAGGATGACACGGCAATTTATTTGAGACAAGAATAATGATACAATTCCAAGGCAAGATACTATTCCTTTAACTTCCAATTACCGAGGGAACCAATTAATATTGATTTCATTCAACTTATCGAGTATTTTTCAAGGGACCGGGAAAAAATGTTCACTTTATTGAGAGATTCGTTAGACAAACCTTTACTCGGGTAAAACCCGGGCGAAGCCGGGTACGTCCATACAAGAATAATGATACAATTCCAAGGCAAGATACTATTCCTTTAACTTCCAATTACCGAGGGAACCAATTAATATTGATTTTATTCAACTTATCGAGTATTTTTCAAGGGACCGGGAAAAATTGTTCACTTTATCGAGAGATTCGTTAGACAAACCTTTACTCGGGTAAAACCCGGGCGAAGCCGGGTACATCCGCTAGTTATATATATATATGAACATAATTATATATATATACTAGCGGATGTACCCGGCTTCGCCCAGGTTTTTCTCGAGGGAATGTTTGTAGTCTAGTAATAAGAAAATATACTACACCTAAAAACTATCAGAGAAAAGAGAAACCACGGAAGGTGAACAGAAAAATGCTTACAATGGATGTATATGTTTACGATATCAAGTTAAATAAAAACAAAGATAAAATTTGCATATGTTGGTCACTATAAATTTGTATATTTGTTAGGCGAAATTAGAAACATGATATAACAATTGGGTATTTAAAAACAAATGTAGAAATAAAAGTTGCAATATAATAAACAATGTTAAAGGTTAGTTAATTATTAATCAAGATTGTGTGTGAATATGTGAGAAAGATGTAATATCGTTGTTGTTTTCTTGGCCGACTGTTTTGCATATGGTGTTATCTTAAAATTGCTTGTATTGAATATTTTTTAGATTGAGATTATTAGCTAGTATGTAAAAAAATTAACTCTGTTGAAATTTAATTTTGTATTTATATATAAATAAAATTAACTCTGTATATATTTTTTGTATTTAATCGATAACAGCGAAGTTACACATGTTAATGTTAGGAAATATATTTTGATGTTAAGCAAAACCTGCTCCATCTCGTTTTACATAAATGTTGAAAATTTGGTTGAAATTGATGCATTGTAACGAAAGTTTTTAGTGATGTCCACTTATGAAATTTCCATTTTATTAATATATATATATATTATTGTAACAATTGATTCATGAGACATGAGATTCAGTTCAAATCATAAAAAAATATATAAAGAGAGGCGAAGTGCCTCTTTGACTATTTATTTATATAAAAATGCCTTTTAAATCAAACACAAACAGTCATGCTGAAATTTATATATATATATATATTTCAATTTTATACTGAATAGAATTATTCCCTTTGATATTTGGCTCATGCAGCATGTACAATTCTGTTAGGTTCTATAATGTACATCTATCTCAATTTACTTACCCTACAACTGGTTCCTCCTCAGCCCTGGAACACAACATTTAAAACTTAAATAGACAACACACAAATTAAAATCGAGAGTAAAGTAGATATTCTGATAACTAACAATGTAGACTATGAAGAATATCAAGATATGTTTGAAATCAAGATATAAAGCAATGAACTGTTCCATATGTAAAATATACTCAATATAAAAGATCCAAAAGAATGTATAAATGGAGTAATATAAACCTAAAGGGTTACCCTTCGAAAATCCACGTTGTCTGATAATAATTTCTGCTTTTTCACCAGAGACCTTTACGCAGTCCAAACTTTGAGAAGACTATAAAACTTCCTGGAAAAGATCACTACAGCCTGATTTCTCTGACACCGTCTCATCATCAGTTGAAACTTTGCTGGACCTCCGACCTCTCTCTCCCCTCGTCAAAATCCATGCAGATTCTTGTTTATGACTTCTGTTGTGTATTTTCTGCTAATTTATATTTCGACTACGTTTCAAATCGCTACATATACGATTCCTTGAAGTATTTCTACTTTATAGGAATCTACAATTTACAAATATGTAAGTATCAAAAGAATAATTATTTCTGAATTTAATTACGTGATGTGGGGAACCTCCTCAACCCTGGAACACACCATCGTTATTTTAAAAGGTAACACCCTCTGTATAATCGATAAATATAAATATATTAAAATAAAATTATAAGGAAAAGACATTCGATAAAAATATCCTTTAGAATGTATGAACATTGTGAGGTTTTAAACTGAAAAGGTTAACCCTCGAAAAACCACATTGTCTGGTAATATTTTCTGCCTTTTTACTAAAGATCCTTACCAAGATCTCTCTTTGAGAAGTCTATGAAACCCCCTGGAAAAGATCACTACAGCCTGTTTTCTCTGAAGCAATCTCTATATCAGTTGAATCTTTGCTGGACCTCTGACCTCTCCTTTCTCACCAAAACTTTGATAGTTCTTGTTCATGACTTCTGTTGAATAATCTGCTACCTTTTTTCGACTTTGTTTCAAATCACCACATATACAATCCCTTCAAATATATATCCTCTACAGGAAACTATAATTTATGATTCCTCAGCGCGCCATCTGTTATGAATATTCGGAACTATTATAGACGCGTATGATTCTTTTTGTTTAAATTTCAAAAGAATCATATGTGTCTACAATAGTTTCGAATAAACTATAATGAACAAATATGAAGGTTTATAAATAATTATTTTTCCAAAATTTACTCACGTTATGAGCAGAATCTCCTCAGCACTGGAACACACCATGGAAGATAAAGCTCAAGACCATATCAAATATCCAAAGTCTATACAAGTATAAGATCAAGAGTGATATTTTGAAATGTGATCTTCCTATAAATGTTTTTAATAATTGTTGGATTCAATGATACACAATTGGACATAATTGCTTAAAACCCCTAACTGTTAATCCATAAATTAATTGATAATTAATAGATTAGGGCTCTATTTCCTCTATACATAAGTAAAGGAAAGTTTAAAACTGAGTGTCATAAGAATATATAGCCCACACACTTAAGTCTAGAGCGCGATATAATAAGAAATCACATGAAACGATGTAATTCTACAATCTGAGTTCTTCATATGGTGATGCTTCCGTATTGGTTTACGCTATACAGCCCCTTCAAATATATATTAAAATAGATTTTTTTTTTAAATCCAATATATGCTGTTAAAATTTTTTATTGAAAATACGTATACAGTAATCCCTCGTTAGGAAGAACTCAACGGGAGAATTAAAAGAATATATACCGAATTCGTATAAACCGAATTCGTATTAGACGAATTGAATTCGTGGTATCCGGGGGTTGTACTTATGTACTACTGATGAGTAAGAAAACTACATTTCTGAGGAATAACGAATAAATTTATTTGAAAACAATATTAATGAAAATATTTTATAATTTTAAGGAACAATTATGTATATGTATGTACATAAAGTATTTTATTTTAAAAGACAATATGGATAATATAATCACAATGTAAGGCAATAACATGAGAATATAAGTTTATTTTAAAACACAAATAAAAAAGAACAACAAAAGAAACAACTTACATAATATACTTGATACATACAATGTTTATGTGTATGCAGCATATGCAGTATGCATAGAGTATCCTATATCTGGGTTTTCTCTGCAGGCTTCAGAAAGTCTGTTATAGTTTTTTGGTGGTATTTGATTGGGCACTGTTTCAGACACTCCCTTCTTATTTTATCCAGGTCATCTTCAAAATGAACATCGATATCCGCAGAGGTTTTGGACAGCTTCTGGAGGGTTTCGAGGGCCGCGATTACTTCCCCTCTAGTAGGCATCATTATCTCTTCTTTCACCTCATCGTCTTCTGTTTCTTCTTCTTCTTTTCTTCTATTTCGGGTGAACCGCAAATTTCCAACCCTTCATCCAGGGCAGCATACTCCAGGAAAGTCAAAGTCTCAGCTGGGTTTGTAGCTGAAAGGAGTTCGGCCCATTCTTCAGGCTCATCAAGCATTGTTTCTGGAAGTGAAAACGAATCAGCTGTTTTTTCCACACCCAATGAGACACTTATTTCTTTAGCCTTTTCTTTGACAAGTGCGCCGGATACAGGAATATTATTTTGTCTACTTTTTTAAAACCATTTTAAAAGCTCATCTTCCACGTCTTGATGGGATGCTTTTCGAAGTCGTTTTGAAGAGCTCGAAGACCCTGAGGCAACAGCCGCATCTATTTTTCCTTTGTTTTTTTAGAATGGTTGATAATGTGGATTTCGCAATTTGAAAATTTTCGGCAATTTGCGACTTAGATAACACTCCACGTGCACTTTCGCGGTTTAGATGACATGTTTATGTAGGGTTTTTTATGGAAGCTCAAACAATTCACACTTCGATTATTTAGAATTTAATAATTTTTATTTCAAGCGCATTATTTTATAATACAATCAATTAGTCGGTTATAAAAAAGAGATATAACAAATAGAAATAAGTCCTTTTTCTTCTGAGAGCTCGATTTACACAGATTATTATTCACAGAATATATTTTTATTATTTATATTATATTTAATATTTTTAAATATATGTTTTGTATAAAAATAAGAATAATATAATATTCTGTGAAATTCCGTGAAAGCGTGCGCTCCTTGGCTGCTGGCTGGCAGGGGTCACCATGGCCCCTACATTTATCAGTCGAGAAAAACAGCAATACTGGCACAATAGAGTCGAAATTTTCCACTGATTGAGTACATGGAACGATCCCAAGGGGATGGTTTCATAGAAAATGAGTCATCATAACAAACAAAGGACAAATGTTTACACAAAAGACAAAGAGAGCCAATACTCGATATCAACGGCGTTTTTGTTGTTTTAATAGTTTATTGTTTTACTTATAACTCGCCTTTAAAAATATTAGAATTCGTTTTAACCGATTGATTAGTTCTGCTGGGGACTAAATTTAATTCGTATTTCGTCATAACCGAATATTTCGTCTTAACCGGCAAAATCTCTTTGGAAAGCATTGAAATTTAACGGGGGAAAAGAAACGGTTCGCGCAAACCGAGAGTTCGTATAATCCGAGTTCGTGATAACGAGGGATTACTGTATTAAAAATATTATACATTAATTAAAATTTACCTTTGCCATTAGGCACATATAGCATAAACAGATTCTTGTCCATGACTCCTGTGTATATATACTCTGCCACATTTTAGTTTGACTGTGTTTCACCATATATAAAATGAACAAATCTGTAAGTATCTGAAGAATAATTATTCCTGAATTAACTTACGTGATGTGGGAAGCCTCCTCAGCGCTGCAAAACACCATGAAAGGTAAGGCTCAAGACCACATAGGTATAAGATCAAGGGTGATATTCTGGGTTTTGATCTTCATATAAATGTTTTTCAATCAATCTTGGGTTCAGTGAAATACAATTCTTCACAAGTATCCAAACACCCCAGTTGATAATCTCTAAGTGTAATGTTAACTAGTAGAATTGGGCTATTTCCTCTATACATAAGATTTGGAAAGTATGAAATTGAGTGCCAATGAATTCCTGAAATTTTAGCCTAGAGTCAGAAAGAATAATAAATAAGATAAAACTACGTAGTTATATAATCTGAACTCTTCTTATGGTGGTGCTTCCATATTGGCTTACGCGATACCCACAATTTATAACGCATTTTCAAAATTTCAGTATCAGTAATAACATCTACCAAGGTAGTTCTGTTCTATAAATTATATTTAGGTGAATACATAGTGATATTAATATATTTATATATGTTTGTACACTTGTATGTGTTCGAATTTCAATACTATCTATTACAATTATCGTTTGAAAAGACCAACTTTCTCTTTGCTAGACCTTTTCTAGATCTCTGAATTCTCTACCCTTGGCTACACCATGCAATTCTTGTTCCTGACTCCTGAATGGCCCTTGCTACCTTCACCTTAACTACGTTTCAACTCACCCCATATAAAATTCCTTCAAATATTCTCTCTTGCAAAATATAAATATCTCATTAATAGGCAAATACAATTCACAATTCTGTAAGGTTCTAATGCAAAAATATAGTTTAATCTACTTACATCATGGACGAGACTTCCTGGGCGCTAAAACACATATTTCAAAGTAAAGTTCAAGAATCCACATCAAATTCACATTGTCCACACAAGTTCAACATTAAAGGTGATATTCTTAATACTGACACTCATATAAACTTTGATATATAAAATGAAAATAAAATATTTTTAAAAAATGTCTATTCAACATTGAATTATTTACATTTATAATTTATCATTATTATATATAATCATATTTATTTATTTTTATTATAAAAATTGATTTTATGTACATATTAAGTGTACAACAAAACTTTCAATAGATTGTTTCTCACTTGTATAGCGAGAATAAATCACCTGAACATGAGATTCAGTTCAAATCATAAAAAATATATAAAGAGAGGCGAACTGCCTCTTTAAATATTTATTGGTATATAAATGTCCTTCAAATCCAATAAACACAGTCATGCTGAAATTTATAGAAATTCTTTTCAATATTCAACTATATAGAATTTTTCTCTTTGCCGTTTGGCTAATGCATCATGTGCAATTCTGTCTCAATTTACTTACCCTACGACTGGCTCCTCCTTAGCCCTGGGACACAACATTTAAAACTTAAATAGACAACACAAAAATTAAAATCAATAGTAAAGTTGATAACAATGTAGACTATGAAGAATATCAAAATATGTTTGATATCAAGATATCAAGTAAAGAACTGTTCCCTATTAGAAAATACATTACAAAGGAAAGAATATTCAATAGAAAAGATCAATAAGAATCTATAAATGGGGTAATCTAAACTAAAAAGGTTACTCTACGGGAATCCACGTTGTCTCAAAATAATTTGTGTGCTTCTTTACTAGGAACCATTACGAATTCCTTACTTTGGGAAATCTATAAAACTCCCTGGAAAAGATCACTATAGCCTGATTTCTCTGTCGCCGTCTCTACATCAGTTGAATCTTTTCTGGACCTTCTTTCTCCCTTCGTCAAAGACCATGCAAGTTCTTGTTCATGACTTCTGCGTATTCTCTGCTACTTTTTAGTTAGACTACGTTTTAATTTACTATATTCACGATTACTTGAAGTATATCTACTTCGAAGAAAACTACAATTTACAAATATATAAGTATCAAAAAAATAATTATTCTTGAATTAACTTACGTGATGTCGGGAACCTCCTCAGCCCTGTAACACACCATCGTTATTTTAAAATTGAATATCCTCTGTATAATCGATAAATAGAACTATTCTACATTAAAATGAAATTATAAGGGAAAGTATTCGATAAAAATTACCTTTAGAACGTATAAACATTGTGAGGTTTGAAACAGAAAAGGTTAACCCTCGAGAATCCACATTGACTATTAATATTTTCTGCTTCTTTACTAGAACCCTATACCCAGTTCTTACTTTGGCAAATCTTTAAACCTCCCTGGAAAATATCACTACAGCCTGATTTCTCTGACGCCGTCTCTACATCAGTTGAATCTTTGCTGGGCCTCTGATCTTCTCTACCCTCGTCAAATATTTTGCAGGTTTATGTTCATGACTTCTGTTGAATAATCTGTCACTTTTTATTTCGACTTTGTTTCAAATCACCACATATACGATCCCTTCAAATATATAAACTTTACAGGAAGCCTAATTTTCAAATCTGTAAGTTTATAAAAAATAATTAATCCTAAATTAATTACGTTACGGGCAGAAACTCCTCAGCGCTGGAACCCACCATGTAAGATAAAGCTCAACCCCATACCAAATATCCAAAGTCCATACAAGTATTTAAAGTGATATTCTAAATTTTGAACTTTCTAGAAATTTTTAATTCAATCATGGATTAAGTGATATACAATTCATCATGAATGTTCAAACATTCTAATTGTTAATCCATAAATTGATTGTAATTAAATGATTAGGGCTATTTCCTCTATACATCAAAAAGGAAAGTTTAAAAGTGAGTGTCGTAAGAATATATCTCCTTGACACTTAAGTCTAGAGCGCGATATAATAAGAAATTACATGACAACGATGTAATTCTACAATCTTAGTTCTTCATATGATTATGCCTCCATAGTGGTTTACGCTATACTGCCCTTTTTAAAAATATATTTAAATAAAATTTCTTCTTAATTCAAAATATGCTGTTAAATTTATTTATAGATAATATAAATATTATATATTGAATTAAAATTTATCTTTTCTATTGGGCTCATATATATATATATATACAGCATAGACAGGTTCTTGTTCTTAACTCCTTTGTATTCTCGGCTAATTTTTATTTTGATTTTGTTTCCAATCACCACATATAAAATTCAAAATCTGTTAATATCTGAAGAATATTTATTCCTGAATTTACTCACGTGATGTGGGAAGCCTCCACAGCGCTGAAAAACACCATGTAAGGTAAGGCTTAAGACAACAAAGGTATAAGATCAAGGGTGATATTCTGGGTTTTGATCTTCATATAAATGTTTTTCAATCAATCCTGGGTTCAGTGAAATACAATTCTTCACAAGTACTCAAACACCCCAGTTGATCATCTATAAGCGCAATTTCAAATTGTAGAATTGGGCTATTTCCTCTATGCATAAGATATGGAAAGTAAGAAATTGAGTTTCATAAGAATAATGATCCCTGAAATTTTAGCCTAGAGTCAGATAGAATAATAAATGAGATAAAACGATGTAATTCTACAATCAGAGCTCCTCATATAGTGATGCTGCTATATTGGCTTACGCTATACCCACATTTTATAACGCATTTTCGAAATTTCAGTATCACTAATATCATCTACAATGTTAGCTCTGCTTTAGAAGCTAATAGATAATAAGTATATTGGAGCATTTTTAAGTGAATATATAGTTAGTCACTAATATAGCGTAATATACTAATCGTTTTAAAGGCTAACCTTTTCTTTTCTAGATATCTGAACTCTCTCTACCTCCGGCTACACCATGCGGTCCATGTTCGTGACTCCTGAGTGTCTGTTGTATTTTATTTTTGAATACTCTGTGTGAAAGCTAGATTTGGAATAGGAACTAACCTATAGGTTGTTTGCTTTCTTGTCTTGCTAAATGCAATAAATAATTCTTTTGTTGCTTTAAAGAGAGTTGTAATTATTTAAAATACTACAATTTATGGTAGCAGAGCGCGGTTCAATTTAAAACTTGAGAAAAAGCGAAAATATTTTATCAGAAGTTTGATACGTTTATTCTAATCGGTAAACAAAGATCTCTTCTGCATCAAGGTATGTAAATTTTGAAATATTTTTCAATAGAATTTGAATTATATTGATAAAAGAAAGTTTTAAATAGAAGGATTGAAATAAAAAACATTTTTGAATTATAAACTACCTTTAAACTATATTGTTTATTTTTAAAAAGTTGAAAACAAGGCTAAAATGGATTGCAATTTTTCGCCAACGACAAAAATTGAACCTTTAACAGGAACAAATTATCCGATTTGGGCTTTAAAAGTCGGAGCACTTTTACGTGGAAAGAAATTATTTAAATGCGTAATTTTGGATCCCGAGCCTGATATAAAAGATGAAGTCGCTTGGCAAATATGGAGTGAAAAGAATGACGAAGCCTTTGGAATTATAGTTACAACTCTATCAGATGAACAAGCAGGAATGTTTCTAGATGAAACTAAAGCAAAGAAAGTATGGGATGAATTAAGGAAAATCTACACAGGCAACCTAGAAGATAAGATCATTGATATTGGACTTGAACTTAAGAATATCAAGATGAAAAATAATGAATCCATAAATGAATATATGGCTAGAGCCAAAAATATTGCCTCTCAAAGTTCTTCACTCGGACACCAAATATCCCAAAGAGAACTAGCGTTTCATATTGTGCGAGGTATCCATCCAAGATTGGAAAAGATCGCTGTTGTACTGAGAACTAGAAGAGACTTAACTCTTGATGAAATTCGGCAGTCACTTAGAGAGGAAGAGAATCGAATGAATTCTAAGATGAATGGGAGTCCTTCTGATGAAAATGAACAGGCTTACAGAAGTAAAGACAGAAGAAATCACTATCAACAGAATCGACAAAAGGAGTGTTTTGTTTGCCATAAAAAAGGACATTTAGCTAAAGATTGCTGGTTCAAAAATAAGCGAACTCAAGAACAACATGGGAAAAGAAATGCAAATTCAAATACGAACTATAACAAACAAAATTTCAGAAATAATGCGAATACCGTCTCAAGCAAGCCTGCGGAACAAACTTTCAATACCAGCACAGATCGAGTTTTTGAAAACTCCTCAAATAATTATAGTCAGATACAAACCTGGTGTCTTGACTCAGGGTGTACTACGCACTTATCCCCACACTTGGACTGGATGGAAAATGTAATGCCTTATGAAAGTGAGATAAATTTGGCAGAAGAAGGTAAAGTTACACATGCTACAGCTAAAGGTGATATCAAGGTTTCTACTTGTACCGAAAACGGAATTGAGAATGTTCAAATTAAAGGAGTTCTGCATGTACCTAACTTAAGGTCTAATCTTTTATCAATATACGAATTAAATAACAAAGGAAATACTGTAATTTTCAATAGAGATGGAGCAAAGATTTACAATGAACAGGATGATTTAATTGCAGAGGCTCAAATCCAGGATAGGATGTATGTAATGGAAACAAGGTCCAGAGATGAATACTCGGAAAAGACGGAGAATGTCATGACCACAAAAGATGATTTCTCAAATGACAATATCAGCTTGTGGCATAGAAGACTGAATCATTTGAACGAAGCGTACATGAAAGAGATAATTCAACGGAATGTGGTATTGGGGTTTAATGTTAATTTTAAGAACTTGCCAGAATGTGAAGCTTGTATAATGGGTAAATTGACTCGACAACCTTACCATCCCGTTACCACCAACTGTACAACCAAACCCCTTGAATTGGTGCATATGGATTTGTGTGGTCCAATGCCATACCAATCTCTAGGTGGATCAAAATACCTTTTTGTTCTGGTTGATGACTTCAGCCGAAGAACCTTTATCTACTTTCTGAAAAACAAAGATGAAACTTTGGGGAAGTTTGAAGAATTTAAGGCAAGAGTGGAAAATGAGCTAAACCTGAAAATAAAGGATGTGCGAACTGATAATGGCACAGAGTTCACTAATCACAGATTCAAGAATTTCTTAATTAAAAATGGAATACACCACCAACTCTCCACCATCTACTCGCCACAAAGTAACGGAGTTGCTGAGAGAGTAAACCGAACCCTAATTGAAACAGCAAGGACATTATTGTTTGATTCAGGATTACCCATGGCTTTCTGGGCGGAGGCAGTCGCTACTGCATCATATGTCAAAAACTGTACTCCACATAGGTCAATCAAGCTTGATACACCAATGGAGAAATGGAAAGGAAGAAACCCCTCCATTCGACATTTCAGAATATTCGGTTGTTTGGCGTTTTGGCCCATTACACAACAACATAGAAGTAAATTTATGCCTAAAAGTCGAAAAGGTATTTTTGTAGGCTATTCTCTGAAAAGAAAGGCTTATCGAGTGTATGACATAATCACTAAGAAAATAGAAGAAGTAAGATCAGTAAAATTTGTCGAAAATGAGAAAGGAATTGATTATGCAAAAAATCTTCAAGAAGACACAAATTACGACCATTTTTCATATAAAAAGGAAGAGGAAAATGATAATGAAATCGACCTTCGGGCGCGTCCAGAAACCTCAGAACTAAATGAAGAAACGATTCCCACGCTAGACGAACCTAACGAGGAAAGAATTGTAAGATCAGGTCGCAAAAAGGGAGATACACAAAAAGTTTTAGAGCAAAAACACAGAGCAAAACTGAGAGAAGGAGAAATGAAATTGCTTGAACAAGGCGTTCGACGTTCGCAAAGAATAAAAGAAAGAAATAAAGTGAATTTTATATTAGAACCAGAAGAACGTATTCCCGAAAATTATGAGGAGGCGATTAACTGCGAGAATAAATATGAATGGCTCGAAGCAATGAAAGAAGAACTTTACTCTATTGACAAGCATAAGGTATGGACTCTCGTTCAAAGAGAAAAGAATATGAAGATCATAAACTGCAAATGGATCTTTAGCATAAAGAGTACGCCTAGTGAAGGTGTTTATAGAAGAAAAGCTAGATTAGTTGCTATTGGTTGTAATCAAAAATATGGCGTAGAATATGAGGAATCTTTTTCACCAGTGATCAGAAAAGAAAGTCTTCGTGCAATTGTAGCCCTAGCAGCTCAGATGAATTTGGTTATAACATCATATGATGTGAAGACCGCCTACCTTTACGGAGAATTGAAAGAAACTATTTTTATGAAACAGCCGGAAGGATTTGTTGAAAAAGTTGAAGAAGACAAAGTTTGCAAATTGTTAAAAAGTATATATGGACTTCCACAATCGGGACATTGTTGGAATAAAAAGATCACAACGAGATACTGATACAACTGGGAATTGAAAGATCGCAATATGATCCATGTGTGTACACTTTTAGAAAAGGAAAGGAATATGGAATATTGGGTTTATACGTGGATGATCTAATAGTAGCCGGAACGGATAAAACCTTTAATGAAAAACTAGCATCAGAGATAGGAAGATTTGTTACTTTAAAAGAAAAAGGGGAGAATGAACCTTTCATTGGTATAGAGATAAGGAAAACAGAATACGGTTTTGATCTATCACAAGCCCATTATATCGATAAAATCTTGAAGAAATTTGCACTCGAAGAATGTAACATTGTACAAACTCCGGGAGATCGAGACCAAAGTTTTGATGAATGTCAAGACTCCAAACCAGTAGACAGGACATTGTATCAAGAGATGATCGGATCCCTGATGTATTTGGCAACCGGAACTCGTCCAGATATTTCTTTTAATGTGAGCAATTTATCCCGATTTTGTAATGATGCAAGAGAAGTACATTTAACAGGAGTTAAGAGAATATATATATACCTGAAGGGCACCAGAGATTAAATGTTAAGATACAAGCCATCAGAAAATAGCATTCTTGTCAGCACAGATGCAAGCTGGTGTTCAACAAGTGACGCAAAGTCCTATTCCGGATACACAGTTAAACTGGGAAACAACCTGATCAGTTGGAGAAGCAAGAAACAAAGTTTGGTGGCTCTGTCTACATGCGAAGCCGAACTGATTTCGATATGCGAAGGGATGCGCGAAGTAAAATGGATTAAAGTACTTTTAGAAGAACTATGTAAGGATGCGAACTTTCCTACAACGCTTAAAACAGATAGTCAATCTGCTATCAAGTGGATTAAATCTGAAAAATAACTTCCCGGACGAAACATATAAACCGGAAATTGTATTTTATAAAAGATGCTGTGGAAGAAGGAACAATCGACCTTGAATTTGTTAGGAGTGACGAAATGGAAGCGGACCTATTAACAAAGAGTTTTCCCAAGGAGAAAC
The DNA here is from genome assembly GCA_030710605.1 of Cordylochernes scorpioides. NCBI lineage: Eukaryota > Metazoa > Arthropoda > Arachnida > Pseudoscorpiones > Chernetidae > Cordylochernes > Cordylochernes scorpioides. Next base: position 66,561,610 of record CP092869.1, read on the forward strand.
TTAAAAACTGTATAAACTCTCTCGGACTTGTTTGATAGAAGCTTCCACACAGGGGAGGGATTGTCGTATTTTATTTTTGAATACTCTGTGTGAAAGCTAGATTTGGAATAGGAACTAACCTATAGGTTTTGGTTTGGCTTTTTTCGGTGTTTGTTTTTGTTTGCTTTCTTGTCTTGCTAAATGCAATAAATAATTCTTTTGTTGCTTTAAAGAGAGTTGTAATTATTTAAAATACTACAGTGTCCTTTGCTACCTTCACCTTACCTAAACTCCAACTCGCCCCATATTCAATTCCCTCAAAAATATCTCTCTTGCTAAATATATATATCTGATTCATAGGGAAATACAATTCACAATTCTGTAAAATTCTAGAGTTAAAATATTCCTTAATTTACTTACATTACTGGCGAGACTTCCTGGGCGCTAAACACACCATATAAGTTAATCTCAAGATTCCCATACAATTTACATACTCTATACAATTTTTTTATTATATTTGTTAAACTTTGTTTAATTAACTCTGTACTCATTAATATACAATGAACGTCACAGACTCTAACAAAAACTAATTGTGACTCCATAATTGGAGTTATTCGAAATAGAAGATACCCTACCAGAAAATTGTGTATATTTTCTCAAAGTTTGGGGAAAATCTTTTATCTTCGTCAGTAAAAGTAAATCATTAGACAAGGTAATAAAATTATATCAGAGGTTTCAAGGGCGATCCTATGCGATTTTCTAATATTAGTAAATCACGATTCATAAACAAATATTTACACTCACCAAATCACCATTCCTCTCGTTAAATCGTCTCTTTGCTGGAACCACCTCGGCTGGCGATGGCCTGCTACTAAATGTTTTCTCTGGGTGAAAAAACTGAAATTTCAAATGCTTTCTTCATCAGATAGACATGTTCGAATATTATAAAATTTGAAAGTTCCATCTCTTATATCTCAACTACATACACAGGATAAACCTTCGCAATTTGCATCACTTACATAACTTGGTGAGATAACTACATCCTGAAACTTTCATATATTTCTGCCTAGTATATCTTTATGTTTCAAATTCAGATTCACGCGGTTTTTTATGCAAACCATTAATTTTTAGTGAATAAAAAATAATACAAGAATTTGCGCAACTATAAATTAAATTAAAATCTATTATAGAAAAATTAATACATTTGTGAAAATAATTTTAATTATAATTCATTGTAACACCTCATTATATAGACGTCTTATAGAATTTGTGTCTATTTGTAACGGGAGTTTGAGAATCTACTTATATAATTGCCTTATTCTGTCTGTGTGAAGTTCACTGTGTGAAGTTCACGGATAGATTTTGGTCAGAATGGATAAAATAAAAAAAGTGTCAAGGGATGGGAATCGAACCCACGACCTTCCGCTTACCGGGCAGATGACATGACCACTAGGCTACCCTGGACATATTTTTCCGTTCATAAAGTTAATATATGATGCCAATATATATAATAATTGTATAAACGAATGCAAGACAAAATCACCGCGAATGTTTCTTTTTTTAAGGCAATTTCTTTTTAAGGCAATTATCGTTTTGAACAATTACTTAATCTTTTAAAATAAATAACAATATTTAAATGAAAATATGTTTATTTAAATAAAATAAAATAAACTTTTAAATCGGTAACCTTTATGAGAACCTTTAAATATATATAAGTACCTTTAATCGATAATCTTTATAAGAATAAAATATGTAATTCATTAAATAGAAATTTAATTTTTAGTATCTCATTTATATTTTATTGTATTATATTATATATTATATTATTATTTATATTATTATATATTATATTATATTATATATTTGAACGATAGGCTCATTATTTCTTTATACCGTTATTATACCGTTATATTATATATTATATTATATTATATTGTTGGATAACTGAATGCTACGACAGCTAGCGCCACACTGGACCTATCATCATCACAACTGTTTGTTTACCTTCTTCTCTATACTTCAATAACTGTTCGCTACCATAACTTTGTCTTTTCTTGCTAAATGGATAATAAAGATTATTATCATATAATCCTCAACGTCCTCATGCCTTCCTACAAGCTGTAAGTACCCAAATCTTACAACAATTAAATTATGAGACTGATATTGCATGAAATTCAACTAACGAGTTAAGACAAAGAAAAAAGGCTTAGCAAAAATGGCGTCACTCCCGAGCCACGATGTAACCCTAAATAAGCTCGACGGCTATAACTACTCACTATGGTCTTTCAAAATTGAAATGCTCTTGCAAAAGGAAGATCTTTGGGAAGTTGTCACCGAAAATATTCCAGATGAACCTAAAATCGAATGGAAAAAGAAAGACTCAAAAGCTAGAGCTATCATTAATCTAAGCATCGCCGACTCACAAATAGTGCATGTCAAAAACCTACTAACAGCCAAAGCTACCTGGGACACTCTTAAAAATATCTATGAAAGAAAAACACTCTCAGGAAAAATTTATTTGCTAAGGAAGCTATACAGCTTAAAACTCGAAGAAGACAAAGACATGCAACAGCACATCACTACCATGATGGAACTAATTGACAAACTGCGAACCATTGGCGAAACACTACAGGACTCTCACATCACGGCTATACTGCTTTGCTCGCTTCCAAAGAGCTACTCCAATCTCATCACGATGTTGGAATCAAGGCCTGATGACGAGCTAACGCTTGAATTTACCAAGAACAAACTCCTTGATGAACACACACGCAGAGTAGAAAGCTCGAAAGACGAAAGCACCGCATCAAAAGCCTTAAAAAGCCTCCACGGAGCTTCAAGCCAAAGGAGAGAAAAAGAGAAGAAATCCTGTTCTTTCTGCCACAAACCAAACCACTCCAAAGAAGAATGTTGGCACTATCAAAAGCGAAACAACAGCAACAAAGAGTACAAATATGAAAACTTCAGAAGAGGAAACGTACCAAAGTACACAAATCAGTCGAGTGTCACCCAAGAACAATCAACGAATCAGAGAACAACAAAAGGACCTAACCCAAAAGCTCTCAATTGCACTCAACGAGAAGCAAGTGTACACAACTGGTTCGTCGACTCTGGAGCCACATCTCATATGGCGTACGACGAAAGCTTCTTCACTGAACTTAACAGAGAACAAACACAAAATGTTGTGGTTGCTAATGGCAATAAGCTGCAGGTCAAAGGGATAGGACAAGGAGAAATAAAAGTCATCACACCCCAAGGAAAGACTGACACCTTACTTCTCACAAAAGTTCTCTACATCCCGGAACTAACAGACAACCTTCTGTCAGTGAGTGCGGCCACCTCCAACGGATGTAAAGTAACGTTCAACAGAGATTGGTGTACCATCGAAAGAGACAACACAGCCCTCGCGAACGGTATACTTGACAATGGAATGTACCGACTCCACCTGGATGACAACCCCCAAACTCGCACATTCAAAGCAAATGTTGCAAAACAAAACCACTGCAAGAACAAAAATTGCCTCATGCTCTGGCACGACAGACTAGGACACAGAAATATAGAATCAATTAAGAAGATTCGAAATGAGAACCTAGCAAGAGGACTAAGTCTAAATAACTGTTCGCACAGCACAGACTGCGTTCAGTGCATTCAAGGAAAACTCACCGAAACCCCATTTCCAAAGAAGACAGAGTACAGAGCAACTGAAACGCTTCAACTTGTCCACAGTGATATCTGCGGTCCATTACCAACTAACTCTCTCAGCGGTAAGAGATACTTCATCACCTTCACTGATGACTACAGCAGATACACGAAGATCTACCTCCTGAAAGGAAAAGACGAAGCCTATGAAAAAATAAAAGACTACGTCATCTCAGCACACACGGAATTTGGAAAAAATATCCAAACCATACGGACAGACAACGGTCGTGAGTACGTAAACCGACAAGTCGAAGATTTCCTGAACCAAAGCGGAATCAAACATCAGCTAACAGTCCCCTACTCACCAGCCCAGAACGGAGTAGCAGAAAGGAAAAATCGATCACTAATGGAGATGACAAGATGCATGCTGTTTGACTCAGGACTCCCACAGTCTCTATGGGCGGAAGCGGTTACCACAGCTAATTACCTACACAACCGAATACCCTCGAAAGCTACAGACAAGACTCCTTTTGAACTATGGACCAACAGGAAGCCCAGTCTGAAGCATCTAAAAAGATTCGGATGTAAAGCCTTCGCCTATATTCCCAAGATAAAAAGAAACAAGTTGGATAGCAAAGTTATCGAAGGGATCTTTCTTGGATACGATGATCGAAGCAAAGGATACAGAATCCTGCACGATACAGACAACATCACAATCAGCAGATCCGTAAAATTTATAGAAAAAGAAAATGGGTTTCACCTCGCTTCCACAAAAACAACTTCACCACAAGTACTAAGTACAGATCTAACTTCCTCCAATCATATTGGAAATGCAGAGGAAAGTCAGGAACCAGGAACACAACCCGAAAACCTTGAGGACTCAGAAACCGAGGATTACCTTCAACCCGGTACAAGCACAGGAACACAAGTGGTCACACAAAGAAGATCCACGAGACCAACAAAGGGAATACCTCCCATAAGAAATGACTACATGCTGTACAAAACTGAAGCTCTAGACATTCCGACACCCACCAGCTACTCGGAAGTCCTACAATTACCAAAAATAGAAAGAGAAAAATGGCTACAAGCAATGAACGAAGAACTAAATTCTCTTGAGAAGAACAATGTCTGGGAACTAACCCCTCTACCTAAGGACAAAAAGATCATAGGATGTAAATGGACCTATAAACAAAAACTCAATTCCAAAGGAGAAATAGAGCGGTACAAAGCCAGACTCGTAGCAAAAGGGTTCAATCAGAAATTTGGCCGAGACTACGAAGAAACCTTTGCACCAATTGTGAAGCATTCTACAATTAGAGCCTTCCTAGCTGCATCAGTCTACAAAGGGATGCAAGTGATCCACCTCGATGTGAAGACAGCGTTCCTACACGGCGACCTAGATAAAGAACTCTACATGGAACTCCCAGAAGGACTCCATACAAAACAAACAAACAAAGTCTGCAAACTAAAGAAGGCAATTTACGGTCTAAAACAAGCCGGAAGATCTTGGAACACAAAAATCGCAAGCACTCTAATTAAAAACAACTTCAAACAGAGCACTGTAGACCCATGCCTATTCACCAAGAATGAAGAAAACCATTCCATCTACTTGATTCTATATGTGGATGACATGCTCCTCGCAAGCGATTCCGAAATAATCATCCAAAACACTGTAAAAACTCTCGAAAAAGAATTCGAAATAAAGAACCTTGGAGACCCCACTCAATTCATTGGTATAGGAATCTCCAGGAACAGAGAAAGTGAACTCCTACTGAGCCAAAAGAGTAAAATCCAAGAATTAGTTTAAAGGTACAATCTCCAAGAAGCGAAACCTACTTTCACTCCCATGGAAAGCGGATACCCCGGTATATCTGATGAAAAACTTCTACCAAACAACGTCCAATACCAACAACTGATAGGCTCACTATTGTACCTAAGCGTAGTATCCAGACCAGATATCGCAGCTCCAGTCTGCATACTTAGCAGCAGAAACCAGAATCCTAGAAATTGTGACTGGAATGCAGCAAAAAGAATCGTAAGATATCTAAAAACTACTAAAGAACTCGAGCTACGCATATCTAACCAAAAACCTCCCACGCTGGAAGCATACAGCGATGCCACATGGGCAAGCGACAACACCGACAGAAAATCACTAAGCGGAAACTTGTTCCTACTGGGATCAAACCCCATCTCATGGATGACTGGGAAACAAGGTTGCGTATCTCTCTCATCCACCGAAGCGGAACTAATCTCCGCAGCTGAAGCCTCACAAGAACTGTTATGGCTTCTCGACTTGCTAAAGGATCTCGAACTGGAACAGAAAGCTCCAATCTACTTCCACCAAGACAATCAATCATGTCTCAAGATATGTTCATCCGAAAAAGTGTCTTCTAGAACCAAGCACATCGCAACCAAGATCCATCACCTGAAGGATCTTCAGAAGAAGACAGTGATAAAAATGATCTACTGCCCAACTGGCGACATGAAGGCGGACATTCTGACCAAGCCGCTACCAAGGCCGACATTTGAGAAGTTACGCTACAACCTCGTGATGTCTCCACATTCATGCCGGGGATTTGTTGGATAACTGAATGCTACGACAGCTAGCGCCACACTGGACCTATCATCATCACAACTGTTTGTTTACCTTCTTCTCTATACTTCAATAACTGTTCGCTACCATAACTTTGTCTTTTCTTGCTAAATGGATAATAAAGATTATTATCATATAATCCTCAACGTCCTCATGCCTTCCTACAAGCTGTAAGTACCCAAATCTTACAACATATATATATATATATATATATATATATATATATATATATATATTATACCGTTTTGCACTTATATATTACACACATATATATTATATATTATATTATATTATATTTTATATTTGAACGATAGAGGCTCATTATTTCTTTATACCGTTATTATACCGTTATATTATATATAATTAAAACATTTTAAAAACACACAGTTTGGAACGGGACGTTTCACAAGAGTGACATCTATGGCACCAATTTATAATTGTAACGAATAGTATTTGAATTAAAACGTTTTTAAAATATATACGCACTCGGATAAAACCCGGGCGTTGCCCGGGCCATTCGTCTATAGTAATTTATATTCAACAGAAATTATATCACTCCACACATATAAACATATGTTGAATCTAATAATTATTTCGTATTCTTATTTAATGTGATACTTAAAAATGTGGAATAAAGTATGGATCCACAAGAAGGGGCTCAAAGAGAGGTATTTTATATTTTTAGCTGTCATTTTTTTTCCAATTGAAATAACCTCAAAAACCTATTTATAAGATATATATTCTTTGATTCGAGCCGATACCTCTAGCTAACTCGAACAATGGTTAAATTAGCATGGGTTATGGTCAACATATCTGTTTTCAAATATCACGTAGGAAATTAGGAAAGACAAACTTCAGGATGACACAGTGATTTTATTAAAGGCGCACAAACTATAAACAAATATATAAAATACGATAGAATCAATAAGGAAGGTATACTTAGTAGCAAAATATAAATATAAAAATTAATTATCTTTTATTTAAAATAAATATTTCGATACATAGCTCCTTCCTCATGGGAGCTGTGACTCACAGCTTGCAAAACCTGTTGCTACTAACATCGATGGATCTGACGTGCTTCTGCCAAGGATTCACTCAGATTCTTGGAACTTTGTCCCTGGTTCTTTAACACCCATTTCTTTCGGGGAGAAGAGCGGCTTTGTCGTTGTATCGTTTATAGAGTCTTCGTCATCTTGGAAGGAAGTCTTGGCTTTAACACGGCGGTTTAATCCTGGAGCCCTTAGATGAAAATGTAGATCATAGCACCCATTGCTTCAAGGTCTTCTCAGCGATCTCTATATTGTATTCCCTAATTTACCCAGCATCTCCACCAAATGTAGCGTAGTAAATTAGGAAAGACAAACACAGGATGACACAGCAATTTATTTAAGACACAAGCTCAAACCAAAACTCGCAAAATTCAAGAGAAGCATTGAGGAAAGTATACAGAATAGCAAAATATAAATATCAAAGTTACATATTAAATATTGACCTACATTCTCGTATAAAAGCAGAAATAACGAATCATTTCACTCATTGAGAATGTTTCTAATTTATTTATGCTATACTTGAAATTTTAAAAATAAAATGTTCTCCTATATTATAGCTTCTCTCAATTTGTAAGTATATTTTCCTCCAACATATATTGGTTTATAGAGACGTCATTAAGGAATTTGTCAAAATAAAAAATGTCACTAAATTTGATGTGGAAAAGATCAGCTTACATTTTCCCGCAGCAGGAAGAAAACAGCCGGCGGAATCTGAAACAGAATTAAACTTATGAATATTCAGTTCTCTCTATCATTACCACAGACACACAGAGCATGTGTATTTATCTCCCTTTTAAAATGGACAAATTGTTATTTAATTTAGATAAAACCTAATTTAATAATTAAAATATTTTAAAACTATAAATTCTTAAACGAATGTATATGTTTTTTTATAAATGTAGTGAATATGAATTTATAATCAGTAATATAGGACTATGTTTGAGTTGAAACAAATCTCCCCAATTGAATATAATTATGTAAAAAATAGATAGCAATACCTCGAAATATTGTGAAAAAGAAATTCCTTTCACAGATCCCGATACGCCTTCTTACACAGAAGTAAGTGTCAAGCCTTACAAAAACATTATTTCAAAACCCTTTATAAAAAGACAAAAATATTTTTAAAAATATATTTATCAGACAATAACGTCCCAATGATATGAAGTGCTAAAACTGAGGAATTATTTTCCCTCTAATCAGTTATCAAATATCACAAACATCCTTCTACAGACACATAGCATTGAAGAAGCTAAATGAAGAGGCTTCATATGTAGACAAAGTTGGTACCATATTATTTGAACTTCAATTCTATTCATCTGTTGGAGGATAGTTAAGTCTGAGAGCTTGTGTTGAAAGATTATTGAATAAAATAGATGCGCTCAACTGTCTTCTTGTTTAACCATTTTCATATATATATTCGTTAAATATTACAGTATCCATCATATACTTTTTATTTGTCGTTATCAATATTAATACTAATGAGGATTTAAAATGAATCTCGTTCCGACCTGTGCACATTTCTCTATTTTAATATATATACAAGAAACTCATGTTCTTGAGTCAAACCTTTTTATTTTTACTCTTACAACAAATGGAAATCTGGGAATAAAAAGAACAAGAGAATAATTTTCACCTATATATAATATGGTCGTCGTAGCCTTAAGGAAGTTTTTTTTAATTGATTAACCTTTTTGCTTATCCCTAGGACACGTGGTATAGGCCATAATAATCATGGTGGGTAGAAGTTGGCGACTGCTTTTACTGTAAGTGCGCCACATGTCTTCACATATGAAAAGCAGTTCGACTTTGCACTTACAAATGTGCCAGAGCCCCGTTTGGTTACTTGCACTCGCTGGTGGGGTTGGACTTCTTCAAGAATCAGGGGCCATTGAATAATTTTTTTAATCAGAAAAAATGCCTAATGAGGGAATTTTACCCGGGTCGAAAGCCAACGGTTTAAACCATTCTTCCATCGACCCCATTGATTAACCTGATCCCAGTATATTTTAATTTTGTGTTACATTTAAAAATCACAATTTCTTTTTTTATATTTTATTATTAATTTAGAAGTATATTCATTATATATGGAAGAAAGGTGAGAGATATAAATTTATTGATATAGATATGTGTGAATTAACTAGTCTAGAATAAAATTAATATTTAATTTATATTTATTCCAAAAGATGGCGCACTCTACATTTCAAAATTTCTCTTTAGTTTAATTAGAAAAATAAATTAAAAGGTTTACCTTCTCCATTGTTTTCTTTTTGGGAAGAGGCGCTTCCAAAACTTTCTACACAAACAAATACAAATTTGGATGTATATAAGGTTAAATACAATATTTCTATATATATACAAATTAAAATGGTTGAGAAGAATATTTTCAGGACATCTGTAATCCTAAGCGCCGTAATTTTTTTCCAGACTTCTTGGAAGGTATTATCATTATTTTTTTTTAAACTGGGTTCCTGGAATTTCCAATGATATATTTAGGACAACACTATTTCTGCTAATACTGTCGAAAGAAGGTTATCAATTTGGGAGCGTCTGTTGTTTGTTTAAATAGCTGTGTAACGAAAGAGAATACATTCAAGTTTAGACATGTCTCTCTGAGCTGTTCCGACCTACGGTTGGTAGAGTGCTGATATTTAAATCTGGGAGTAAAACATTCTCCAATATGATACGAAGTATTATATATACAAATTAAAATGGTTGAGAATAATATTTAAGGACACGTGTACCATAACGACTTAATTTATTTTTCCAGACTTCTTGGAAGTTATTATTATTAATTAGTTCAACCTAATTTCCTGTGATCTATTTAGAACAAGACTATTTCAGCTAATACTGTCGAAAGAAGGTTATCAATTTGGAAGTCTGTTGTTTGTTTAAATAGCTGTGTATCAATGGAGAATACATTCAAGTTTAGACATGTCTCTCTGAGCTGTTCCGCCCTACGGATGGTAGAGTGTTGATATTTAAATCTGGGAGTAATACAGTCTCCAATATGATACGAAGTATTATATATATACAAATTAAAATGGTTGAGAATAATATTTAAGGACACGTGTACCATAACGACTTAATTTCTTTTTCCAGACTTCTTGGAAGTTATTATCATTATTTTTTTTAAAACTGCGTTCCTGGAATTTCCAATGATATATTTAGGACAACACTATTTCTGCTAATACTGTCGAAAGAAGGTTATCAATTTGGGAGCGTCTGTTGTTTGTTTAAATAGCTATGTAACGAAAGAGAATACATTCAAGTTTAGACATGTCTCTCTGAGCTGTTCCGCCCTACAGATGGTAGAGTGTTGATATTTAAATCTGGGAGTAAGACATTATCCAATATGATACGAAGTATTAGGCTGAAATAGGAAGAGTTGATAGAACACACTAGGTAGTTGCGATCCGAAGTGGTTTTGTCACCAATTAGAGTCCGTTAGTTTGAAAAGATAGTCAATAGATTGTTCTATCGTTTATTTTGAAGGGAGAGGCGACTTTTATTTTCATAAATCAATATCCTCCCAGCATAACTTCCATATTATATATGAGATACTATTACTTCCATATATTATTATGGATTAGTGCGACATCTGTTATGAAAATTCGAAACTATTATAGACGCGCCCTCCCATTAATTTTTCCATTGCAGTAATGATAGTAGAAATTGTTTAATATTTAAAAAGGAATCATACGCGTCAATAATATTTTCGAATTTTCCATGAATTATAAGGATGCTCCCTCTAGGACTGTTTTGAAAATGTTGAAATTCAGTCTACATCACGCTGACAAGGACCAACAGCTCCAAAGGGATTGGATATTTTCAAAAATTTTGTTGATATTCAGGAATTTAAAATATCCAAGCTTAGTTGATAACTAATTCCGATATATGGTACAAGACATCAGTCATATAGAGTTTCACGGTCAAGAGATAAATATTTGCTAATTTTACTTCATATATGTTACATTATCACTTTGGTTTATTTACATAGTAGAAATAACACAATTATTAATTTTAAATTAGTGATTCCTGCATAAAAGTGTCCTATTTATATAATTCAGTGTCTTCAAGAAAATTTGAATTCCAGTAAACGAAATAGAGATAATAATTTGTATTGTATCTTGAAATATGATTCCACACCTAAATTTCATGTTTGGACGGTAAAAACAAAGATTCAGCTACATGTAATAATGGCCTTCATGTTTACATATATGGTTTATGTTTTATACGCCTTTTGTTTGGGTGATTAGAGTCACGTGATAGGGATTGGCTTTGGTTAAATGTCCATTGCCAGGTTACCTTATTTAACCAATCAACGTTGAGTTAATTAGCCAATCGACACGATGATGACAATCTATATTCAATATAAGATCGCGGGTTCGATTCCAGGAAGTTTCTTTTTTGTAAAAATTAAAATATATTATTTGTTTTCTTTCTATATTAACTTTAATATAGTTTGTTAACTTAGTTGTATTTATGAATTAATTTTATATTTTCTTTATTTTTTATATTAGAGGGATCTGAAGCTTGGTCGCGTTTTGTAATGGAAGATTATTTATCCCAGGGTGGTGATATCTCGTTGTCACAGTTCAGTATTTCTTCACATTATTCATCGCATGTACGACGGAATAATGCTCTTTTCAGTTTAAGGTAAACTTTGAGATGGGTTATAACTGCCTATTGTTCTAGGTCCGTTCGTTGAACAAACTCATGTTCCACTATACAGTACATGTTAGTTTACGAGATTTTCCATTTTTCATTCTGAAATATTCCTCAGTTCTCGGATATTTTCTAACGAATTGCTTCGTTTCGTTGGCACAACGAATAATTCTTTAAAACCCAATGATGATTTTAAAAATCAATGAAGATTTACTTACTATCGGAATAAATTATATTTACGAATTTAAAATTTGACGCAGATATTTACCTCGATCGTGAATTATGAATTATCAATAGCAATTCTATATCATATGTTTTAGTTTATGCTTGCACCATAACACGCTAATTCAAGTAGAACATAGAGTTTAAAACGGAGTTAGATCGTGAAACTATATGAATATATTGCATTTACAATCTTACAACCACAATAATTAAAAATATAACAATAAGGCCTTTATATCAAGGAGTCTAGTCTTATACCGTCTCACCCCGGAGTTCACAATACAAAATCAAAACATGTGTGTTGAGTGTATTAATAAGTAAATAAGTAATTAGCTACACGAAATCTACATCTGTGTTAAGGCCAAACAACTACTGATTATTTTCTAGTCATATATTTACTTACATTTTCAAAATGTATTTTCATGTATGACAGCATTTATTTTTGTCAATTTGTTTAAGGTACAATATTTAAATAAACACAATTGTCACACATCGCAGAAATGTCCAGTTATCGATGACAATATCATAAACACATCGTAAAATATTCAATAGAAAACAAGAGATTTAGTTACCACATAAATGGAATAGATTTGACAATCTTCTGTTATATTTATATACTGAAGTAAACCAATATTTCAATAGAAGGAATATACTTGAATAGTCAGTTTAAGCCCTGGTCTTATTATCTAGGTAACTCAATATATCTTTCAGTCCTCGATAAATTTATTTATAAACGGAGAAGTTCCTTGAAAACCTCTGGTTTTCACACAAAAGGACAATTAAGGCATTTGAACTCTTTGTCAATTTCAAATCAATTTTGATATCAGAAGAATTAGGTTAGATTTGACTTACTTGGTTCTACCAAAGCAAGACATTATGAAAGTGATTTTGGGAAGATTAAGAAATTTTAGTAATTAAGAGCAGGTTTTAAGAGATTTGTATTTGTAAATTTATCAATAGAATGATATATATTTTACAGATCTCTAAAAAATCAAACTAGCTAAACTTAATCGAGGCAATATAATAATCAATTATAACTATCTAGGCGACGGATATAAAGGATAATTAAATAAAAATGAATAAATTCAAGATGGCGTTGGAATGGAAAATTTATTAGTTCTTCGATGAAAATAAAATTTTCTTTTCATGTATGATAATCAAATAATAAAGTTTCACTTAAGTTATTCATCAACTTATAGTTCTAAAAATAATTAATTTCTCTGTCATTTGCCTGTTTTTTTGGCTCAGATGATCCAAATACTTTACCAAGAATAATTATGGTACCTGAAGACAATTTAATGGCCCCATTTCCAATTGTCCATAGTGTTTGGAATGACTGAAATGTGAAAGTGTCATCATTATTATCAACCTCAGTTATTTTTTTCTATATTTTATTGAATGAAAAAAGTTATTCAATTTTATACTAAGCCGAAAATAATAATAGTATATGGGCGTCACTCATCAGTGACAAAATTCCCTAAGTGTTCCGATTAAACTCATCCAATATATCATCATAGGTTGACTGCAATCTGATCAAAAGTCTGTAGAGAGAAATAACTTTTAAAAATCAATTTATTGATATCCGATGGGTCAATTATTTTACGTATTTCCTCTTCGGTTTTGTTATATCCATCTGGGTAGAGATGGTTGTATGGCTGTTCACTTTCTTGATAATCCCATTGTCCCCCATTTCTTCAAGTTCTTTCTTTACTCTTTCTCTAATCTTCAGAGGTATTGTTCTGGATGGTCTCACTTGCATGTTTATCTCGGAAGTCTGAAACTTTCCCTCGTATTCTTATCCTTTTAAATATCCAAACCCTTCAAATACTTCTTAATATTCCTGTGTAATTGTTTTATACAGATGTTTATTCTCTCGCTTGACAATTGGAACAGGTTTGTTTTCCTAGGATGGGACAAGTGTTATCTCTGGATATGATGAAACGTATGTTCGCGGTTCTGTTTTTCTCCACCCGCATTACGAGACTTTGTCCTTCTACAGGAATTCTATGTCCCGAAAAATTAGTATTTTTAATGAGTATTTCTATTTCTAGATTTAGTTACACTAAATTTTCATGAATGTAGGGGAATATTTGATATACAAGCCAATATATATTTTAATTTTATATTTAAACCCCTATAATTTTATATCGACAAAGAAAAAATATATATTGGATTGAATAAAGATATTTATTTGTCAATATATATAGTTTTATTCAAACCAATTTATGTCTTTTAAATCTATAGATTTAAGTTTTAATTTCTCTAGTTTTGAAATAATTGAATATATAATAGTGGCAGAATATGTAAATAATATTGCTATCATTTGCAAGATACAAAGTAAACAATATACAGGGTGATCCAAAAGTCCCGCACTATTTTAAAAATTAATAACTCCGCGAATATTTGCGCTAGAGCAATGCGGTAAACACCATTGTGTTCAGGATTCAATGGGAATTTTTATGGCAAATAATGAAAAATTCGAAATTGATTTTAGTTACAAATTTATTCGCCAGATGGCGCTCTACCAGAATCAGAGATTCAGCGGCCAAATTGTTTGATAAATTGAAAAATATAACTGATCGGCATGTATTTTTCCTTTTTGAATACCAGGAAAGAACCCTAATAATATCAAATAACAAATTAATAAAACACCACTTCGCCAAAAGTATGAAGAATTGGTTAACGATTTTCAAATACAATCAGAGATATGTAAAATAGGTAAATGCAAATTAAAACATGTAGCAAAAAGAAAATTGATATTTTAGATACGGTTTGTTTCCGAAGATAATAAATTTCTAATATTTTTAATTCAACTCTCACTCAGTATCGATTATATTTATTTTAATTCATTTGAAAAATATGTATCTATCTCTGATAATTTATTTTACTCTGGAATGCCGTTGTTGTTGTCGTGTCCAATAAAGAGCCTCAGATGTATCCATGTATCTCCATCACAGCAGCAGCAATGTCCACTATCTTAGGTGTGTAAAGCTGCTGCTCAGGGTCTATGTCTAATTTTTGCAAGGCTGCGGCCATTGCTGGCTATAAGAATATGTGGGTAGGTGTAAGTTCCACACCAGGACAATTGTTGCATGCCCTATAGGTTCTTGTGCCATCTGGATGTATTGTCATTCCTTTATAGTGTTTTGTTCTAAGTCTTGTTATAGTTTTTGTCATTTTTCTCTCAGAGTTTATTTCGCATTTTGATCTTTTCTTATTTTTTCGTTTAATTATCTTGTATTTTGACAAAGAATCAGCGTCAAATAATGACATTTGTTCTTTCCTTTGGCTCAACTTTCTGGCTTCCTTTGCCAATTCGAATGCCATTTCATTACCCCTGATCCCAGCATGGGCAGGGATTCATTGTAGAATGCAGTTATTCTCCAATGGTTCCAGTTGGGTAAGTAACGAGTGTATTTTCTGTGTTATTTTAGTATTGCCCTTCTGAATTTCTTCTAGAGCGGATATGGAGTCGCTGTATATTAAAATTCCTTCTGATTGATGCAGGGATGGTTGGTTAAGGCATACATCAAGGGCTTTCCAGATAGCTGTCAGTTCACAAGTGAAGTTTGACGAAATCTGTCCTGCTCCTTCTTTGATTTTGATGTTTGTTCCATCTTGCAGTATTATGTTAATTCCGGCCCCTCCATTACTCAGGGTAAGGTCTGAAGATCCATCTGTATATGCTGTTGAAGGGCGTGGCCTAGCCATTTTAATCAAGAATTTGTACTATGAGGACATAGCCGTTAATATTACAAACACATTAGACCTCGAAGCCCAAGGTATCAAAGTCTACCTCAATCAAAACAAAGCCATCCACATATATAATATGTATCACCCTCCAAACAATACATTTATTGACGATGGAACAATGGCTCAATTTCTTACAGACAACACTATTATTGTAGGTGACCTTAATGCCAAACATCAACTATGGGGATGTTCTACGCCAAACCCAAGAGGCAAAATACTATCAAACATATTTGACGACAATGCCTTCTCATGTGCTTAAATGATGGGAATCCTACCCATCATTCCTACAAGCTATAATACTGCACAAGCCCTTGATATAAGTTTTTACTATCCTGATATTTTCCACAAATGTAAATAGAAAATATTAAAAAGTTTTGGAAGTGATCATTTGCCTAATTTGATAGAAATTAGCACCAAGACCAAAACTAGCTCAATTAAGAAAAATTCTGGAACTTCAACAAGGCTAATATGATACCTTTCGAAAACACCATTATTAAAGCAGCCAAAGTTTCAATACCAAGAGGTAATATTAAGAAATGGATTCCAAATAATCACACCAGGCAAAAAATATTCAAACACTTATAACTAAAAGAAATGAACTACAAAAAAGTGCAACCAAAACCAAAAATATTGTAGAACTGAACTGAACATTGTGATTGCAAAAATAAAAAGAGTATGCGTAAATGTGAAAAGGGAAAAATGGAAACAAACTTGTGAAAACCTGAACCCAAGAAACCCAAATACAAAACTTTGGAATTGGGCAAAACAAATTGACAGAGTCCAGCCACAAACTGAAAACACAAATATGATTAAGAATACAGATGGCACACCAGCAACTAATGACAAAATTGCTGCCAATCTTTTAGGTAATTCATATCAAATAAGTAGTAAAATCAAGGTTGAAAAAAGGCCCGAAAGATTATTCATGACTGTAAAAAATGTCACCAGCACTCATAATATTTTCCATGAAAAAAATCAATATGAAAGAGCTAGCTTATGCATTAGAAAACACTGACCTAAACAAGACTCCTGGGCCAGATGGAATCCATGGCCGAATGATATCAAACTTGGGCAAAATTGGCAAAGAAAGACTTCTTAATATTTTCAATAACTCCAGGAAAACTGGAAAATTGCCTCAAGACTGCAAAAATGCAACAATAATTCCCATTAAAAAACTTGACAAATCTGCTGATGACCCAAAAAACTATCGACCTATCTCCCTAACAAATATTTGCTGCAAATTAATGGAAAAAATTATACTCAGACGACTCACCTACCACCCCGACACAAGAAATCTCTTACCAGAAGAACAATATGGATTTAGGAAAGGACATGGGACAATAGACCAACTCTTATTTTTCACACAAAAGGTAAAAGATGCACAAAACGAAAAACCAACTAACCACACCATAGCTGCTTTTTAGACCTTACACAAGCTTTTGATAAGGTATGGAAAACAAGTTAATTACAAAATTATACAAACATTTCAAAATTGATGGAAAAGCTATCACTTGGATAAATGATTCTCTTAAAAATATATAAATCAGGATCAAATATAATGGCACTCTATCTAAAACCTTCAAATTGTACCAAGGATTACCACAAGGATCAGTCCTTAGCCCAACTCTCTTCACCCTATTTATTGCAGGCATAGAAAAATAAATTTAACATAAAACCAATATTGGACTTATCGCTGATGACATTATTCTATGGAGCAGCAGCACTAACTGGAAAAAAGCTGAAAGAGATTTAACAAGACTCTTCTCCACCTAGAAAAATTTGCTAATAAACATAAATTAGAATTTAACCCCCAAAAATCTGAAACCTGTCTTTTTACTACCGATAAGAAACTATACAAAATAAGACCAAATATTATTCTGAAAGAACAACAATTGCAATATAATAAACATCCTAAATATCTCGGCTACACCCTGGATCCAGAAATCAACTCCAGTAAGCATATTGAAGGAGTTGTTAGAAAAGGAAGAGACCGACTAAAAATCTTGAAATATATTTCAGGAAGAGTGGGGAGCTGAAGCAACAACAATAAAATTAATTTATACATCTCTAATGAGACCTATCCTGGAATATGGATATCAAATCTATGGTACAGCATCTGAAACAAATCTAAAATCACTGGAAAGGATACAACTAAGTGCAGCTAGAATTATTACAGGTCTTCGAAAACCCTGCCCTAATGATATTGTACTTTACGAGGCAGACATTATGCCCTTAAAGAATAGAATAAGCTACAATCTGCCAAAATATATAAACAAAATCAAGAGTTATGAAAACAAACACAGAACTTTCAATTACATACTTAATTGGGAATCCAATCTAAGACTAAAAAAAGAAGGCCCTCTCCACCTGGCCAAAAGAAATGGATTTTTAAAATATAAAGTGGAAAAATATTATTTAGCTGAAAAAAATATCTCCTTGCGAACCACTAACAAAATGTTATTTTTAATGCCACTTTAAATGAAACCACCAACAGACAATACCAAAATCCAGAATACTTAAAACAATTATCATTAGAAATAATTAATAAAACTCCTAAAAATGCAATAACTATCTATACCGATGGTAGCAGAGATGAGTTGGGACACACTGGCAGTGGCTCTCTCATTAAAACCACAAATGGCATTGAGAAAATAAACAGAAGAAACCCAGAATTTTGCTCAGTCTTCAGATCAGAACTTATAGCCATCTATGAAGTCTTAAAATCCATCAGAAACATTAAACATCACGATATATTGATTCTTACTGATAGTAGAAGTGCCATACAACACTTGAGTCACACGGGGAACTTAGAGACAAAGTAAGCAGGAACATAATTGGTTATCTCCAAAAACTCTCAATACCTCAAAAATTCACCTTCAATGGATACTCTTACATGTTAGCATTGAAGGCAATGAAGCTGCTGATGCGCTAGCGAAAAAAGGCACAAAAGAACCCTTGCTACAGAAAAATAAACTTACTTTTAAAGAAATAGAAACAGTAGCCAAAATAAACAAGAACTGGAGGATCCCACCTAAGCACAGTTGGTATACCCTAGAAGCAGATGGCCACCCAGACCTTTCGGTCCACAAGCCGGCATGCGAAGCATGCCTT
The DNA here is from genome assembly GCA_030710605.1 of Cordylochernes scorpioides. Lineage (NCBI taxonomy): Eukaryota > Metazoa > Arthropoda > Arachnida > Pseudoscorpiones > Chernetidae > Cordylochernes > Cordylochernes scorpioides. The sequence goes on from CP092869.1 coordinate 66,580,618, forward strand.
CGCTGCTATTCTGTTCAACTCATAAGCCAAGTAACGGTATCCAAGCTAGTGATTGGACATTGTACCTGGAAACACCACCTCCCAGACAACGTGTCTGGAAGGATTTCTATACCGGTGGCCTTTAATCACAGCAAAATAGGAAACTATCTACTGTGTCCAGCAGGGACCGCGGGGAGGCAGACCCCGGTCAACTCTGTTCACTCACAGCTGAGGAAAAGCTCAGCTGCCACGTCGTGGGCTTTCTCAAGAAGCTTGCTGTGATTTCTCGGCAGCTTACTCTCGATCGCGCCCCTCGCCCTCCTTCTCTCTTCCTGCACACCCACTACCCTTGGACAATCCAAGACGTAGTGGCGTGCATCCACATCCCTTTCTCCACAGACGCAATCAGGATTGCTCTTAATTTCAAATCTGTGGAGACTTGGGGAAGAGCCCATGTCCCGAACTACCCTAATGAGTTTGTGGGACATTACCTTACAGAGGTACTTGGGTGTTGTTACCCCATTGAATAATTCTCTCCTTTTCACAATGTTCCTCCATCTGTCCAAACATAAGTCCTGGACGTGCCCCCTGATCCTCCTATAAACTTCTTTCTTGGTCACTGTGGTCCTCAGTGATCTACCTTTGTAGATGAGGCTGTGTCTCCTAAACCAAGGGAGCTCCGGAGCACGCGTCATCATCTCCAGCTCTTGGATTATTTGATGCGCGAGTTGCCCTTTCTCCAGATTGATGGCGACGAGGGCCGACATACAATCTGAATAGAGGCGGTCCGGGCTGAAGTTCTTCTCGGCGCACACTCTGCGGGCTACCCTGATCGCAACCAGCTCGGCTGAAAAGACCAATTCGTCCACTCTGAGTGTTAAACTTTCTTGGAAGATCAGCTCTCCATTAGTGAAAATCACTACCCCAGCTCCAGTATTGGTTCCAGACCTACTCCCATCAGTGAAAACCTCCGTGCCAATCCCTGTCGGCTCTCCAGGACTCCAATTCCACTTTGGCAACCACTGCGGAGGCTTTCTTGGGTCCCTCTTCCATTCCAGGGCACCCGCTTCAAGTCCCAGGGCATCTTCCCTGTTCTCCCAGATCTTCTGTCTGTGGTCTCCTCCTCTAGTTTCAATCCCAGGTGAATAAGCCCAGCGAGGATCAATAAGGCCTCACTGCTGGTAGTGCGATATCCCCCTGTGATTATGAGTGCCGCTGTCCTCTGCATTCTCTCTAGAGTAGTCGCCACCTTCTGATCCCTGTTTCGGCGACACCAAGCCCTGGAAGCATATAGCAGGATTGGCTCGACACAGGAGAGGCAGAGGTTCCTAAAAATAGTACCCTCCTTCTCCCCCCCCCCCCCCTCCTGTTGAGAGCCAACCAGGACAGGCCTGCACAACGCCTCCCTGCCTCTCGCCACCATCTCCTCCGCCTGGTATTGCCAACCCATTTTGTCATCAATGACCACCCCCAGGATGGTCATCCTATTGACCAACGCTACCCTCCGTCCTTCGATCCCGATAGCCGGCTTGTGTTCCCATTTGATCCCTTTCCTTTTAGTTCTTATGTCCCTAGGCTTAAAGCTGAGGGCTTTAGTTTTGGAGACATTGAACTTAAGGCCAGAGTCATGGGCCCAGTTCGAGAGAATTTGGAGAGAACTTTCAACACACTTCTCAGCCTTCGCTCTCGAAGCAGCCTCAACAATGAGGAACTGGTCGTCAGCATAGAGAACCAGCCTGGCTCCCTCAGGGAGCTCCTCCTGGAAAACGGTGTTTACCAGGATATTCCACAGAATAGGTCCGCAGCAAGAGCCCTGGGGGCAACCCCTAGCACAGTTTCTTTCCAACTTCCGCCCACCAAAACTAAGGCTAATCCGTCTATCCCTCAGGAAGTCACGAACCAAGCTGCACAAATTATCAGGACAACCCATGTCCATTAAATTTCTCATCAGCTTGTTCCAGTTCATGGAGTTGAACGCGCCATCAATGTCCAGGGCCACGAAAAGAACCCAAGCACCCTTATTTAAGCCCATCTCAACCCCCTCTAACACCTCGTTCAGAGCTGTGGTTGTGGACTTCCCTTCCCTTCCCTAAAACCATGTTGGAAAGAGGAAAGGAGCTCATTACCTTCTAGCTAGTGCTTCAGTCGCTGAGCTAGTAGGCTATCCAGGACCTTACCTAGACACGCTAGTAAAGAAAGCATACGATAATCATTAGGAGAATTACCCTTTCTACCAGACTTTTCGAGAAGCACTACTCGGGCAACCTTCCATGCCTCAGGAAAAGTACCAGTGTCCAGGCACCTATTGAATAACCTGGAAAGAAGCGATGGGTGCATCCTTACCAGGGCTTTCACGACCGTGTTATCGATCCCTTCGGGACCAGGAGATTTCCTTTTCCCGAACTTGAAAGCCGTCAGTTTCACCTCATTCTCAGAAAAGGGCGGATCTACCAAACCACAAGTGGTCAGAGAGATCTCGTCCTTTGGTTCCTCGTTTCCGAAGTGCCGATCCAAGTTGTTTTTATATTGTCTTCTGCTTTCGAGCGAGTAGGTCTAGAACACATTCTCTCTGAATTTTCTCATTGTTGGTGGATGAAACAGCACCAGTGATTATTTTGGCCGCTTTTGCTTGAACACTGTCTAGTCTTACTTTTAGTGATGAGCTTGAGGGAGCCCAGACCGGTGTTGCATATTCCATTATCGGCCTTATTAAGGTGGTATATGTTGTTCTGAGAATTCTGGTTTTTGCTCCCCAATTTGTTCCACATAGCCTTCTCAGAATGTTTAGTTTTCTGATAGTTCTATTTGAGGTGCTAATTATGTGTTCTGAAAATTCTAATTCCTCATCAATAATAATTAAAATAATTTTGTTGACATCTTGTCAATACATGCATAGTCTGCACTATTAAAAAAAAGATAATATGCATTATATACACTATGTACAATGAATATGGCGCCTCTTCCAGCGCTGCAGAGTTTGTGGAGAATCGCCAGTGGGTCTCCAGCGACACCACGCATTTTGCGATCTACGATGAATACGTAGATCGCGTACTTTGCCGCTTAGGAGATGGCGATGGCGTGGTCCTCGAGACCAACTTATCACACCTAGGTATTATGGATTTCTAATTTTATCAATCATTTGTTTGTTTATGCTTATTTATTTGTTATATTTATGCCTTTTTCCCTGTGAGTGGAGAATACGCATAGGTTTGGTTTTATTGGGTTTATGGTCATTTGGAGTTCCATTGCCCACTTCTCCAGTCCTCTCATTGATGTGTTCAGTATTTTTTACGATTTTTCTATGCTGCTACTTGTGTGCCATATGGCTATATCATCTGCATAACAGACAACCTTTGTGTCTTCAGTGAGGTAAGGATAGATGTCGTTAATATATAGCAGATAGAGTAGAGGACTGAGCACAGATCCCTGAGTTACACCAGCCCACGTTCTTCGGTCCTTGGAAAATTCTCCATTGACCTAAACCTTTAACCTTCTTCCCCTTAAGAAGTCTGCAATCCAGATTAAGGTTTTTCTCTTACTCCGATGTTGTGCAGCTTTTCACGTAATTTCTCCCTCCACACTCGATCAAAAGCTGAGGTCATATCAAGGAATATAGCCGTGGTCTTCTTTGGCGGTTTTTCCTGGAAAGAATCTATTATTGATTGACAGAAGTAAAACAGTTGATCAGTCGTACAGTGCTGGGATCTATAGGCAGTTTGGTAGAGGTTTATTTTATTATTGTTAGTGAGCCATACTATGAACCTAGAGTGGATAATTCGTTCTGGTATTTTACAAAGTTTGCTGGTGAGAGCAATTGGCCGATAGTTCTTGTATTCCTTGGCATCTTTGTTGTATTGGCACTATAATTGATATCTTCCAATTTTTTGGTAGTTTACCAGTTTGCCATGAAATGTTCAGTATTCGTAGGAGTTGATTATTAGCTTTGTCTTCAAAGTGTTTGATCATTTAACCGAAGATTAGATTATCTCTTGGTGACCTCTTGGATTTTTTTATTGATAAGTTTAGCTCATTCAGTGTGAAATCTCTTGAGAAAATATCTTGTTGATGGAAGTTTCTTGCTTGTTTAACTAACTGGTTTATATTATTTTTAGAGTCCTGTCTTCATTCGTATAGTTGAGTATGGAAGTGCTTGAAAGATATTCAGCAATTATGTCAGCCATCTGTTTGTTCTCGTTCGCGCTGTTCTATTCATATCGGTTAGAGTATTGGAGGATTGGTGTTGGTGTTGATTGTTCTCTAACACTCTAATCATATTCCAGTGTTGGCTGTCCTTTCTTGGATCCATTTTTTCGCAGAATTCTGCCATTTTTCTTGTTTGCATATCCAAATTTCTTGTTCTATTTTGTGACTAATTTCAATGAGTTCTTTCTGTTTTCTTCTGTTTTATTTTTTAAGAAGTTCATTGATATTGTCTCTCTCTCTGAAATCACTGCCTCGATGTTGTGGTCCTTCCAGTAAGGTATCCACAGGTCTTTACGTCTACCTCTAGGTATCGATGCTTTTGCAGATTTTGAAATGTTCGAAGAGAATTTTTCCAAGTTTTTGTCAAGCGTTCTGTAATTCAATTTTTCGTTGCACAGTTCTTCAAGCTTTTCTGTGAATTTTTTTCAAGTCGGCTTTCCTAAAGTTCCATGTTCTTTTATTCTAATGGACGTTCTCAATTTTGAAGTTTAGGGTTGTTAAAATTGGTCTGTGGTCACTGATTGCACCTCTCATGATTTTCCATTGTGTTGTGGGTGCGATGTTGTAATTTATCGCTGTGATGTCTATTGCGGATTCTGTGCCTGTGGACTTAGATAGGTGTTCTCTCCGTTATTTAACGGTGTAAGGTCGAGGTCTGTTAGCATGTCCTCAACCTGCTGACTTTTGTTATCCAGGACAGGTGATCCCCAAATTGAACTTTTGGCGTTAAATTCGCCGAGTATGATTGTGATATCCGAAGACGCTTCACTTAATGTCTCTATTGTGTGTACCCATACAAAATTCAAAGATTTCACGAGCTGAAAGTTGGCGATTTTGAGATGCGTCAAGAATTCGCTGCATGGGTTTTCCGGCGAATTGATATTGATGAAAACTGGCTGTCGAATGTTCTGTGGACAGATGATGCTCACTTTTCTCTAAACGGAGAATTTAACATTCAAAACAGCCGCATTTGGGCAACAGACAACCCTAGGATTTTTACAGAAATGCCACTTTACCAGCCTAGAGTTACAGTTTTGTGTGGGTTCACTTCTTTTATTATTGGGCCATTTTTCTTTGAAAAATCAATGGAAGAACTTTTAAAACCGTTTTTGTAACTGATGAACGTTATGTCCAACTTTTGAGAGAAAAGGGTATTCCCATATTGCAGGGCAAAAGCACTAAGCGAAATAACATTCATGAAAGATGGAGGACCTCCTCATATCTCCCGAGGTGCCAAACAATTGCTGAAGGATACGTTCTGTGAAAATCGTGTGATAAGTCGCCACTTTATATACCAGTGGCCTCCAAGATCACCAGACTTGACGCCTTGCGATTTTTTGTTTATGAGGGTACATTAAATCGTGTGTTTATCGATGCTGGCCTACCACATTGGCCATGTTGAAGGCTTCTATCAGATGGCACGTTTTATCAATTTCAACAGATATGTTATTTAATGCTGTCCATTCTGTCATTTATCGTCTGCAGGCGGTGATTGAGAATGAAGGGTGCCACATTGAGCAAGGATTGTGACCTAATACAAGAGAGAAGGCAGTTACCTTATGTGTTATATAAGCCGCCATGTATTATATTATCTACCAATATTTTGCAGCTCTTTGTGTTGGGATATGGGGATAATAAATGCTGTCCTCACATCTTGACTATCTTTTTTTATTTGTGAACAGTAATTTTTTGTTTGTCATTTGCTCACATATTATGTCGTGCAAACCAGAGTGTTATAACTTCTCGAATAACACTGGTACACACAATTTTTCCCCTTATGTTTAGTTTTCGCTTTTCGCTCATTAGAAGAAATAGCATAAGGAATGTTTTCTGTATACCAATAACTTTAGAAATTTTGTGAAAAAAAATACAAAATGATTTTACTACCACGTTTTTCAACGCAAAAGGTCGATTTAAAAATTATTTTTATTTGAGGGGAAACATTTTTTAAAATTGTGTACAGTATAATAAACAATGATAACATTTGACAAGCCCATAGGATATTTAGAATAAAGTACGACAAATATATTTTGTCACTCCCCTCTATATTTCATTTGTTGGATCATGACAAATATCCAGTTAAATAGTCAAGGGTCTCCAATTAGTCAAGAAACTACACATTTCTTATAGCAAGAAATCCTATTAGTAGTGCCATCATAATTTTTGGTACTATATTAACATATCAAAAATTCGTGTATTGATATCAGCAGTATTTTTCAAACATTCAATCTATTTCACAAAACCCCATATAAAATATAAATATTTTTGCTACATGTTTTAATTTGCATTTTCCTATTTTACATATCTCTGATTGTATTTGAAAATCGTTAACCAATTCTTCATACTTTTGGCGAAGTGGTGTTTTATTAATTTGTTATTTGATATTATTAGGGTTCTTTCCTGGTATTCAAAAAGGAAAAATACGTGTCGTTCAATTATATTTTTCAAGTTATCAAACAATTTGGCCGCTGAATATCTGAATCTGGTAGAGCGCCATCTGGTGAATAAAATTGTAACTAAAATCAATTTCGAATTTTTCATTATTTGCCATAAAAAATCCCATTGCATCCTGAACACAATGGTGTTTACCGCATTGCTCTAACGCAAATATTCGCGGAGTTATTAATTTTTAAAGTTGTGCGGGACTTTTGGATCACCCTGTATATATAGTGAATAAAAGTGTTTATTTTTCTAGATCAACTGTGAATTGTGTCAGAATGTTTGTGCTTTCTATTTCCTGTTTGGTTTTATGGGGCTTGGTAGGTCGTTGATGTGGTTGTGCTGGGTGCTCCCTTGCAAGTACGTTGGAATACGTTTCCCTGCACATAAACATTTACATTTATACATTCTTAGCGAACAAAACTTACACATAGCATATCCTAAAATATATTCATTTATAATGAAAATGAATATATATGTAGTACAAAATTACAGGAAGATGAATATCAACCTCCCGCAACATTAAGTTGTATTCTAGCCTGATAATCCTCCTCGGCCAACATACCAGCTTAAACCTCTTTTTGGTAAATTCGACCCCAATCTCATAACATGCATAAACATAGTGCGTTGTTATAATGCATAATTAATACCGAAGAGGTGCCTTATCCGGTATATACGTATATAAAGGCATATATTGGAATAAATAAAAAATATATATGTTTATTCAAAAATATTCCTTTGGATGAAGGCTAATCTCTGACCAGGGGGGCATAACAACGTATTTAATCTTTCAAAATTAAAGAAGATGGAATTATTCCTGAAGCACGACACCTGTGGTTAATATGTAAGTGTAATATTCAACTGTTGATCGAAATAGAAAGCTTTTCCATTGTTCGTACTAGGCGAATAGCTTCAGAACTGGTTAGAACCGTTTCGATAATAGAGCAATCCATATTCTAAAAAGGTTGATATACAATCAACCAGAATATTTACACAAAAATAATTTTATTCATTCCAATTAATGTTTTTTATAATCTAGAGCTTTGAGTTTGGAATGCTCTATTTACAAAACAATAACATAACCAATCACATTTTAGATGGTTAGAGCATTTTAGATGGCTTAGCGCCATCTATGTGTGAAAATTAAATACATTTTTGATTCAGGTTATTCTTCAATAATCGATAACCTATTTATTTAAAATAAAAAATAACACATACTCCTTTTTGGCTTTTCATTCTTATCAGCGTAGTGCAAGCTGTAAGACAACTACCAAAATATCTTATCAAGATGGTTCGCTTTTCTTGCTTCATAAAGAAAAAGGGCGGGTCAAATATTGCTGAAACCCTAAATCAAGATTTACTTGAATTTTATTCCACTAAATGGCGCTTTCTGCTATCTTAAATGCTAGTGTGAGCAGTCAGGACATACCTGATAAGTGCGGTTATACATGTAAAAAGTAAGAAAAATATATAATTCCTTTTTTATCACTTTTTCACATGTTTATTGCACTTACATTCTTTTCTTACATAGATTTATTGGTATTTGATATCTCTAGGTTAGCAGAAGTATAGCGGTACCAAGTATTGTATGTAAAAAGATTAAAACACACTCACTCTATGATCACCATAGCTAATATGAAGGTGTAGTTACAATTCACTTACCGCACAATTCAATCCTTCGGCGCACGGACATCCAAATGGATCGGAGCAAGGCTCTCCTGTCGCACAGAGATAAAGTTATACTTGATAATATTTTATTGCGAAAAAATATCAATAATCATATTTCTATACAAATAGAAAGACATTGAATTTAGGAGTATTTGGATATTTTAATCGAATAATGAAAGTCATTTGTATTTCAACTATGGAATCACTATTGCATGAGATTAATGAAATACGTAGGGCACAAGGAAAGTTACAAGATATGAATTTAATATTTACAATATTTAAAAGTAGTTTCTATCACACAATCAATACACTTCTCCGGTCTTCGAAACTAGTTATCAAGCCAATATGATTATTTCCATCAAGTATAACATGTAAAATCTAAATTTTCAAATGCCCCATATACCCAAAAGTCAAACGGTATTTCAAAATTCAGCTTATTCTAAAGGTATTTTAATTTTTTAGAAAACTATTACATCGATTTTTAAAATTTTAGTATTCGGGTTTTTAAAATATTTTTGAATAACATATTTCAAATTTTAAAAAACCTAAACACGTTTCTATAAAATATATTACTCAATATGAAATTAACAAACTTAACACCACTAATGTACTATCAATTTTATTGGTATTTCTCTTTCTTCTGGTGAATGTGATTTTAGATAAATATTTAGATGTGACACATAATAAAAGAGACAAAATGACGACTCGCAGTAGGGGAAGATCAGGCAGTAGGCTAAAAGACAATAATAAGTGAAATATTCGAGTGCATAAATATATATGTGGCTTTATTAAATTAACTCTTTATTTCAAAAATTAATATATCGATTAAGTAATTGATCCACCTTTCTAACTCATGGAATAAAAATCTCAGATGCATTCAAAGTGCATTATCTAGCTTATTCTCCTTTATATAAATTTACTCTCAAAATACTTATTGTTTGAAACACAAAGTTGTTTTCTCGTTTCTACTTTCACTCTGATATTTACCTTTTAATTAATAAATACTTATGCCAAGTCCATTCTAAGACAATATTGAATAATTATTTCATATTTGATATTATTTGAGCGATAAAATATATGCAAAATGTATTACATATTACAAAGAGATGACGATATAGATTATATGTGGATCTGTACTTACCTGGACCTAGCAGGCCGCGACACGCGAGATTCTGACATCTGCCTTCTCCACACACTTCATTGAAAAAGCAAAGTTGCTGGAACACAGGAAACAGGATAACAAAATACACTAAAGAAAAACCGTTTAAAAAGTCATAATTATATTTTGAATGCATTTTTATGAAATTTAGTCGACAATATATATTTTATTGGAATATTTAAGTGACTGATTGTCACTGTCACAGATAATTGGTCATAAAAATAATTTGTGAATTAATTATATTCTAGACTCAAATTCCGATATAATATCTACAAAATACTATATAAAACAAACATGTTGATGTTTAAAACTAATGGCATATTCGCCGTAAAAATGCAAATACACAAATATCAAATTTTTCAACAAAATCTTCGAACTAATTGATTTAATTCTGTAAATTAAAAAAAACAACTAATTTTGGCAAAACTGGAAAACCTAATAAAGATTACTGTTTAAATATGATTCCGCTAGAATTATCTGAAGGAAACATAAATTATTTTAAAACTTTGAAAAAAGACCTTTTATAAAGGTAATAGCTCAAGTATTTGGAAAAGTTAGCAACTTCTCCATTAAGAGACGAGAAATAATTATAAATACAACTTTCTTTATGTGAGAAAAACAACAAATATATATATTTTTTATTTTGCAATTAAATGCCATTTTATATATGACATCTAAGAAATATTAATTTAAAAATATATTTTTTTCAAATTAAATTTTAATGTCTTTACTACGGCTGGAAAAAATGAAGACATGGCTCATCCGTGGTGAACTCTTCCAGTTGTTCTGAGAGTTTATATAACAATTAATTTCAATTTGTAGTGGGAAGTTCCGTTTATATGTCCATATGAACGAGATATATATTTACATTTATCATATTTTGAAATATTTTCCTCACATCTTTTTAAATACATTTAAAATAAATCCATTAAAAACTATATTTATAAGCAGAACAATCAAATATTGAAGAAATATATTGAGTTTATTATTGATTAGCAATATCTTTTTTTCTTCTATTTATAATTCCAATATAATACCTAAAAATAGTAAATAAAAATATTTGTTAACACCCATATCTCTTCAGAAACCTTGACTTTGAGTAAAAATAATATTGAACCTGAAGGATCAGGTGGTTACATTTTGAAGGAATTTCTTAATTTGGAAACTGAATGTTTCTGATGGCCATCTCTTGGAATAAATATCAACTTATCCTTGAATATAGGTTTTATTTCAGAATATTGACCAACAACTCTTTATTGAGAAGTGAAGAAATATAACTGTGTACATGAGTCAGTGTGTTGGTTCTCGTCAGGTTGGTGCAGTCTGTACCTCAACTAAATGAAAGCTGGTCTTAGAGATTTCTTCAATATTGAGAAACAGTAATGTAAGGTCAAAATATTTACATTCATTCTATAAACGGTTTTACCCCACATATGTTTTAGGTTTTACGATCAGATGATGATTTTTGTTTATTTTTGAACAAATTGTAATTGACAATTAAGTTTTGAATCAAATGTGCTAATTAAAATTCAATGGAAGAAATAAATAGAAAAAATGTAATACACGAGAAAAGGGACCAACAATTGAACATGTTGCTGTAAAGTACAACAATGAGATATTGTTGCTAGGGACTAACAATGAGATTAATTGCTAGGGACCAACAATAGTACATGTTGCTGTAAAGGCCAACAATGTGACGTTGTTGCTGTAAAGGCCAACAAAGGGACATGTTGCTGTAAAGTCTAACAATGGGAAATGTTGCTATAAAGGAAAAAATAAGTGATTATTGCTAGGGACCAACAATTGAACATGTTGATGTTAAGACCAACAATGAGATATTGTTGCTAGGGACCAACAATAAGATTAATTGCTAGGGACCAACAATGGAACATGTTGCTATAAAGGCAAACAATGAAACAATGTTGATGTTTACATTCATTCCAAAAACGGTTTTACCCTACATATGTTTTAAGTTTTACGATCAGATGATGATTTTTGTTTATTTTGAACAAATTGTAATTGACAATTAAGTTTTGAATCAAATGTGCTAATTAAAATTCAATGGAATAAAAAAATAAAAAATGTAATACACGAGAAAAAAGAAAATAGCTGATTCTCTCTAACAGAAATGCCTCCATTAATTCTCTCAATTAACAATTCCAATCGTACAGATCGGTTGGAAGGATGAACAAGTATCGACTCTTTATCTTATGTTCTCCTCCAGAGTGAAGAGTGGTAAACCCAGAGTGGCACTAAAACCAATAGTTACATCAATTTATATCAAATCCCAGAACTCATTATTCACAAGAAGAAGGAGTTAGTTAAGAATAGATATCGTAGATGCACAACTATCTAACTGTAAATAGGTGTGATAATGGTATTTAATCAATGATTCAATGACTAGGGGCAAATTCTAAATTTTAAATGAGCCTTCAAGATGGTAAGTCTCTCACCTGCATTGATGGTCCCACCATCAACAGAAACATCAATGGAATCAATATGGCGGCTTGCATCTTGATCAATCAGTCCCTACTCTCTTCACTTTACCTTTTATACCTACCTGTATAGCTGGATGTAATAGTAATATATGGCGCACGTGTTTATTGCAAGACATGTCTATAATGTACTGATTATAACCTAATTTCATGGCGTTCACCAACTGTGGTTTACGTGGAAATATAGAAATTGCCTCCTTGAATAATAAATATATCAAGGCTGACGTATAATTAATTAGCAAATATTGATTTGCATTTTATATCACATTTCGACACACAATCATAACGATTCCTATTTATTCTTCAGACACAAATTTCTATCCAGGTATTTCAAAATATTTAATTTTTAAATTTATTTGATTTGAGACCATTTGGATTAGATGTTTGTACATAGGTATAAATTTATATAAACGTTGAATGTCGTGGTCCATTTGGATGAGGAAAGCGAAGACTAAAACGCGGCTGATTCCACACTCGTCTTTTTCAGTGATACGTTAACCTATGCACTTGAATTTTGTGCACACTGTATAGGTGTCAGATGTGAAGGCTGTTGGGCTCTGCGCTGCTTGGAGTATAGGTAGCTCCATCTATGCTTCATTCCTGTGGTGAATCTGTATAAGCCGACACACACACACACATATATATATATATATGGTAATTTAAACCAACAACCCCATATTGTATATAACTTATAAGAAGATTTTAATGTCGTATAATAGAAACACATCTGTAAATGATTATACGCATTATTGTCATGTGTAATTACATCATCATATGCATTGTACTTTGTACAAACTGAGGACAAATAAATAAAACTCTGTAATAGATTAAGAGTTGAGCTAAGGAGATGGAAGTCACAAAACAACAAGGTCTTAAGATAGATTGGAAGCTGTGAGGACGGCGCCAGAAGAATGTCACCAGACGACCCACACTCTTCACATCTGGTGACATGCAAAACCCCTTTCTCAGAAACGGTATATAAATCCCCCATCCTAGCTAAAAATACAGTTAGTTTACCATCTGCGTCAGCTCTCGTCGGTTGTACCCCAGGTCCTCCTCATCCATCATGTAGACCAGTAAGAAATCTTATATCTCTCCATCTTTCGCTCCTAGCTCAACTTTTATCTGTTCACGGAACTTCCTTAGTGCAACTGTGTCTTCGTTTTTTTTTGTGTGGACATCCACAAGCTTTCCACTCTGCCTCGACCACGACTGCCTGTACTCTGTGAGAACTTTTAAAGGTCTTACAAGGTGCAGAGAGATACTGGAAAACTCCCCATCCTGACTGTTCCTCTCGGATCCCATCACATAGTTTAAGTCGACTGGATACCTCACCACATCACATTTCTAGTCGACAGGATTCTACAAGAGCTACCAGACCTCCTCATTACAGTTAGCCGACAGGATAACCAAAACGAAGGATACCAAACGAAGAAGGCCAGAGAGTCCAGATAGAAGCGAGAAAGTGCAAAGATGGAAGAGCAAACCGAACAGTCCAACGATTCGACCGGGCCATCTGTCCCCAAACAAGAGACGACATTTGAAGAGGAGGAAATGTCGCCGCCCCAAGGGACTCCGCAGACCCGCTGACACAAATCGCCGATGCCCTGAGTAAGCTGCTGGTCGCCCGATTTCCGAGGGAGATAGACGTGAGTCCATACGATGGTACCTTTGAAGCCCAGAGCTTTTTCGACAATTTCGATGCCCAAGCAGACCGAGCGGAGCTGACCTACACGGTCCGCCTACGCAAGTTACCCTGCTACCTGCAAGGTAAGCCCCTCCAATATTTCCGAAGCCAACGGTTAGATAGGTTATTTTATAATGAAGCCCGCCAAACCTTGATAGATTTATTCCCAACAACGACAGAAGCGTCGTTTTCACGCTTCCTAGCCATCAAATTGACACCCCAAATGCCCCTAGAAGACTACTACCAAAACAAAACGGTAATGGGCATGAAATTAAACCTACCCGCCGACATATTAATAGAGTCTCTGACCGAAGGACTACCCGTCGCAGACCGGCGATTAATCGCAACGGTGCAGCCAAACACCATTAAAGAATGGTTCGACCTAGTGTCAAGAATAAGGAGAACTCAGTGTGCCACCAGTGCAGCGTACCAGCGCCAAGTAGACAAGGCCCCACATTCAACCTACTACAACCCACCACCGCGGCACAACAACCAGCGGTCATCACGTGTAACGTACCAAGTTGCACCCCCCACCCTCGCCTTGCAAGTATTGCAATGCTATGCACTGGCACTCCCAGTGTGAACAACGGTTCCCACAGGACCGAACACGCCAAGTCTACAGCGCCAGACCACGCACAACCACTGTACCAAATTCTGGTACCCGGCCCAAGGTCCAATCTCGGAGCCCTGTTCCCCAAGTCCAAGCTGCAAGCCGAGACGACTCCACAAGCCCCGCGAGCAACTCAACGGTAGGAAAACCTGCAACCTTTTTTCGTTGAACAGCTCATAATATGGACTGAACTGTCACCAAATGTAAATTTGCCCTTTTTAATAGACACGGGAGCATCTATTAACATACTTAACTTGGATATTTTAAGAACCATAGAAAATAGATTACCATATAAAATTATTATCCATCAGTACAGTTTAACTATAAACGCAATAGCCCACAATGTAAATACCCTTGGATATATTTTTTTAAAACTTAAAATAGGTAACTTCACCCAAAAACTAAATTTTTTTATAATAGAAGCTTCACTACCTTTTGGTATTTTATCTATTAATACCCTTAAAATATTTAAATTAATTATAGATTTTAATAATCTCCAAATTTATCAAAAGAATGATGCTCTCCCAACGAATGTCTATAAGTTCACCAAGTGCAAACAGGATTTATGTTTCACTCAACCGAGGAAAACAGCTATTTTTACCACCTTCCATTCGAACCAGTCCTGTTTACACGTGGCGGACCCTACCCCAATTAAATGTTCCCCCACTATTGTTTCACCCACTATATCTCCTACCTATGTTAGAACATTGTCCACACGAACTCCACCGAATTATATATGAATTCTCGCAAGTGTTCTCTACTAATAAATACAATGTGCCCAAATTGAACATACCACCGGTAAAAAACAACACCACCACAGATAAAATAATAGCATTACGCCCATATACCAGGTCTATTAGTATGAAACGCGAAAATTTTCAGTGAATTCAAAAGTTCACCAATTCCATACAACAAAATATTTTTTATTCAAAGTAATTGCCCTGATTAGCTATACACTCGGACCACCTTTCAGGCAATTTTCGAATTCCTTGTCTGAAAAATTCTATTCCTTTTGAGTCGAATCAGTCAACAAGACATTTTCGGAGTATGTCTGAGTTCGAAAATTCATGGTTTTTTAGGGCGTGTCCTAAAGATGTGAAAAGGTGGTAGTCCGACGGCGCTAAGTCTGGTGAGTACGGCGGGTGGAGTAAGAGTTCCCAGCCCAAGTATTTTATGGTGTTTTTGACCACTGTAGCGTTGTGGACTGGAGCGTTGTCATGCTGCAGTATCAGCTTGTTGTGCTTTTCACGCAATTCCGGTCTTTTTTTCATTCAATGCCTCTCTCAAACTGTGCATTTGTTGTTCGTAGCGACTAGTATTGACCGTTTCGCCAGGTTTCAGGAGCTTGAAATATACTACGCCGGTCTGGTCCCACCATACGCAAAGCATTGCCTTTTTTCCTAAGCGATTGAGCCTAGGCTTCCGTTTTGGAAATTGGCCGAGCAGGCCCCACGACTTTTGGCGCATAGGATTGCTGAAGTGGATCGATTTCTCATCAGAAGTTACGATTCGGTGCAAAAATGACTTCTTTTCATGCCTGGCGAGCAGCCCTTCGTAGGTTACCAGACGCCGTTCTTGCTGCATTTCGCTCAACTCGTGGGGGACCTATCTGGAAAGCTTTTGGGTCATTCTGAGGCTGTTTAAACGTAGGGAAACAGAACCTTGAGACACCTGGAGCTGATTCGCGAGTTTCTCCTGCGTTTGTGTACTGTCGTCATCCAACAAAGCTTGCAGTTCAGCGTCCTCGAACGTTTGGTGCGGTTTTCCACGTGGTTCATTATCAAGTTCGAAATCGCCACTTTGGAATTTTTTAAACCACCTGTAACACTGTGATTTGCTCAGAGCGTGGTCGCCGTGAACTTCCTCGAGCATTCGGTGGGCTTTAGTGGCACTTTTCTTCCAGTTGAAGGCGAACAACAAAACTTCCCGCAAATGGGCACTTTTTGGCTCGGAAATCACCATTTTCCACGGGCTCCAGAAATTTTCCACGATTTGAATTTTTCTAAACCTTCAACAGCGCCACCGTCGGCTCAAATAAAGTTGCACAACGCCCTCTGGCAGCCATTTTCGCGTTTCATATTAATAGACCTGGTAGAGTGCCACTACACGACCAACAAGAAATACAAACCCAAATAGAGCAAATGCTCCAACATGGAATCATTGCCCCGTCAGTCTTACCTTACGCCAGTCCTATTACTCTTGTTACGAAACGTGACAAAACGAAACGTTTCTGTATTGATTACAGAAAACTTAACGAAATCATCGCTCCAGACGTACATCCTTTACTTTTAATAGAAACTATTCTTGACAAATTATCGAAAGCCAAATACTACTCTTCTGTAGATTTAGCATCTGCATATTGGCAAGTGGAAATAGAACCTAACTCACGTAATCTACTAGCTTTCGTGACGTTAGATAGTCAGTAAGAATTTTGTAGACTTCCGTACGGATTTAAAAATTCGCCACAGATATACCATCGTGCCATAAACCAGGTCATGCAAAAATATAAACTAAATTTTGTTACCCATTACTTCGACGATTTCATTATTTTTTTCTGACACCTTAGAGGATTATCCACAACACCTACAACAATTTCTAACGGTGTGTCAACACGAAAACATCAAACACAATTATAATAAAAGTTCGTTTTTTAAAACATCTATAGATTTTTTAGGATACACTGTTACCGCAGGTACTTATGCACCACAGACGCGCAACCTTGATACCATAAATGCCATCAAACCACCTACCAATCAAAAGAAGTTACAATCATTTTTAGGAGCAGTGAACGTGTATAATAAATTTATACCAGATTATGCTCGCTTTCGAGCACCTTTAAATAAACTACTTAAAAAAGATGTGAAATGGAATCGGGACCCAAACTGTCAACAAGCTTTCACCACTCTCAAAGAGAGTTTAACCAGTAAACCAATATAACACTTGTATCAAGTCGGTTTACCATGCCGCCTTTAATTGCGACGCATCCACCCAAGGGATCGCCGTCATACTCAAACAGGTACATTCAGACGGACAAGTACATCCTGTACAATATTTCAGCCGCGCCCTTAGAGCACATGAGAGAAACTACACCGTTTCCGAACTCGAGTGCCTCGCCATCGTCGAAAGTGTAGACAAATTCCGAATATACCTCACCGGTATAAAATTTACCATATACACAGATCACCAAGCTTTACAATGGCTTAAAACTATAAAAATCCGTCAGGACGACTCTTTAGATGGAGCCTGAGACTATCTACCTATAATTACGAAATCCACTACCTCAAAGGCAGCCAACAGTACGAGGCAGATTTGCTATCACGAAATTACTTTGTAGGATTTGTCAGTGCTGATATTATCAAACAGCATCAACCAACAGCATCCCCCTTTAACATTGATACAAACGGCTTACATACATCACCCGAAAAGGTGTAATTAAAATAATAATTCCCGAAACCCTGCAACATACTCTAATGAATAAAGTTCACCGAGAATATAACCACCCAGGCATCTCTCAGATGATCCGCATAATTACTACCCAGTACTACTGGAAAGGTATCTCTAAATCTATAGAAAAATTTGTCAAGTCGTGTCACACCTGCCAAATCATTAAAAGACCCAAAGGTAAACCCTATGGTGCCCTCGGACAAATTCCACCACCTCAACAACCATTCGACTTAATCTCTATTGATACCATAGCTGGATTTTCGAAATATGGACACTCCAAGACATATCTACACGTAATAGTGGATCATTTAACGCGATATGCTTGGACCTTTCCATCGAAGTCCACCAGTACCCTAACGTACATTCAAACCCTCAAAATTGTACTACAACAAGGATCTCCAAAACGTCTGTTATCTGACAGAGCGCCCGCTTTTACCTCAGAAAAATTCCGTAAATTCCTAATAACACATGGTATACAACCCCTACTCACCACCAGCAATCACCCACAAGCAAACGGTTTAATAGAACGCTTAAATGCGACCATTACAGGCAAGCTCAGACTAGCCTATCTAGAAAATCCGAAAGCTTCCTGGACTCAACTAGTTAAGCGCGTCACTCAGACGTATAAAAATACACCCCATTCTGTCACAAGGTTTCCACTTACCTACTTAATGTTCAATGTTATCCCCCCAGATCTAAGAAAAAACTCATCTTAACCCATATCCCGAAATAAATACAGCTCGAGAAATAGCAAGCTCTCGTACCCAAAATAAGCATAAAAAAATAAAGAAACATTTGATAAGAAGCACAGAACACCACATTTCGAAGTAAATGATCTTGTTTTGGTCAAAAATCATAGACATCCCGACACAGGTAAATTAGCACCATATTTTACTGGACCATACACAATAATTGAAATAATCTCACCCAATGTCGTTCGAATAGATCGCCCCAATCAACCTCTCAATAGAGACAGTGACACCATACATGTCAATAAATTAAAATATTACACAGAGAATGTTCTGTACATTACACCTCCACAACCCCGATTTGCTCAAAACCCACAGCGATTGCCTCAAGATGTATATCTCAGTGAATTCAATCATTTGACTCCAGATATCTTCGAAAGGCAACTATTCCGAATTATACTGCCTACAAGCTCACAGCCCTTTTTGCATTTAAATCCCGGTATTTTCAAATAGGCAAGAAAATTGCCAACCTCAACAAAGAAGAAGGTCAGTTTCAAGTAAATGACAATCATAGCAAACCATCCCACATGTGTGACCATCCCAGAAATAGAACCCGGCAATTCCCGTGAAAAACAGGAGGAGTGAGCCCAGTAATAGGATCCCCGAATCTATTTCAGTTCATATCCTCGTCCAACGTCCTTCTCCCCTAACAAGGCAGATCTTGACCGCTAGCTTCATGATCGCCATTTTAAACGCATGTTTCACACTAAACATTTCGATTTATTCGAGAATCTCACAAATCTCACCAACGCCTTAATCACAGCACAACATACATTAACATTTAACATGTTAATTGATAGAACCAATTAAAACAATTTGGTTAAGTCTTATATAGACTTTATGACGCAAAAGAGAAATCATTCTCTACATATCACCATTTTGGACAAATGAAAATGTAATTTCACGTATTCCCAGCTTCAGAGAGTCATAGAAACACCGATGTTTACCAATGGGATATGATCTAGTTACACACCACAGTTGTAACCTTTCTTCAAAAGAGACAATATTGTTCAATTTTCCACTACTTAACATTTATCTAATCATTAATGACCTTTAATATATAATTATATTCTAATTTTTGTATAAAATCTTGAATAATTATTTTTATTTTTTATTTTTCAATTATATAGTCAAATTTTTAATCCAACATTATTGAAAAAAAAAATTTAATCAAATTTATTTTTATTTTTCATAATATTATTTCAGTATTGCAAAACATTTAATTGTTTCAAAAATCATTTTTATTTTATTAATTATTATATCTTTTATATATTACATATTTGATTTTGTCACTTACACTTTTTTACCCGCAATAATATTTCTATCTTTTTATTCACTATTTTTTTTAATTTTTTTTGAAATACCTTTATTATATGAGAATGTTTATCATCAACTATCGGGCATACAACAATCGTTTTCAACAATCATATTATCTAACCACACTTCCCTAAACTTTATTATTACTATCTTTCCAGCCATTGCTTCACTTCATTGTATAAAAACGAGAGCACTGCTTGACAATTTTTTTTTGACTTCGTAATTTCAACAAACTCTTTGAATACAGTTCCCAAGATTTAAAAATCCCAACTTCTGGCCTGAACACGCTTCAAGAGTTCATTTCAATCATCCGCAGAGCAAATCACCAACACATACACAAAGCGTTCACTTTTTTCAACTTTCAATTTTATTTCAGCTCTAGCGGACCACAATCAACCTTTGATTTCGAGTCAAGTAAGAACACCTACTGTCGCTACAACAATTCAACTTATCGCATGGCTCTACCACTCCTTTCAATCATATCAATTCTTTTCTTCAACAACTTGTAACCCAATAACCCTAAAATTGTGACAAAACACTGTAACTCTTATATAGGATCGCAAGTGAAACATTGCCTAGGAAGACGCTCAAGTCTATTTCCTCGCTTTGCACCTGGATCTAAGTATTTGGTTTACAAGTGCACTGCTAACAATTGCATATTATTCAACTACTAACCCTTTCCAACGCCCGCCGATATTCTCTTCGAATGTGAATGTTTATGTCGTCATTTTATTTTAATCAACATTTTTTTAGATCAAACAAAAATGTCATTTTTATTTCACTTTTATATATCCAAACAAATCATCTTGTTATAGCCCTTTTTAACCCTCACAGTTTAAATTAATTAAAATACAATTTAATTACTTACCTGTGTTAGAGAGGCTTTACCCGCTTAAACCCGGATTAACCCTTTAACTCCCGGGGCCCATCTATGGTAATTTAAACCAACAACCCCAAATTGTATATAACTTTAACAAGATTTTAATGTTGTATAATAGAAACACATCTGTAAATGATTATACGCATTATTGACATGTGTCATTACATCATCATATGCATTGTACTTTGTACAAACTGAGGACAAATAAATAAAACTCTGTAATAGATTAAGAGTTGAGCTAAGGAGATGGAAGTCACAAAACAACAAGGTCTTAAGATAGATTGGAAGCTGTGAGGACGGCGCCAGTAGAATGTCACCAGACGACCCACACTCTTCACATCTGGTGACATGCAAAACCCCTTTCTCAGAAACGGTATATAAATCCCCCATCCTAGCTAAAAATACAGTTAGTTTACCATCTGCGTCAGCTCTCGTCGGTTGTACCCCAGGTCCTCCTCATCCATCATGTAGACCAGTAAGAAATCTTATATCTCTCCATCTTTCGCTCCTAGCTCAACTTTTATCTGTTCACGGAACTTCCTTAGTGCAACTGTGTCTTCGTTTTTTTGTGTGGACATCCACAAGCTTTCCACTCTGCCTTGACCACGACTGCCTGTACTCTGTGAGAACTTTTAAAGGTCTTACAAGGTGCAGAGAGATACTGGAAAACTCCCCATCCTGACTGTTCCTCTCGGATCCCATCAAATAGTTTAAGTCGACTGGATACCTCACCACATCACATTTCTAGTCGACAGGATTCTACAAGAGCTACCAGACCTCCTCATTACATATATATATGTTCCCGGCTTCGACCGGTTTTTACCCGAGTAAAAGTTTCCCTAACAAACATTTGTTAAAACGATTCTAGCAAACATCCAATCCCTACTAATTCCACACTTGTCTATACTCTCGATAATTTGAAAATTTTCCCTGTCTCTTTAAAAATACTCGATAAGTAGAATAAAATCAATATTAATTGGTCCACTCGGTAATTTGAAGTTGAAGGAATAGTATCTTGCCACAAACGAACATTTGTAAATAACTGTATTTAGAGAATGTACCCGGCTTCGCCCGGTTTTTAACCGAGTAAAGGTTTGAATAACGAAACTTTGTTAAAACCATTCTAGAAAACATTCAATTCACCTATATATAGATTTATAAACGTATATAAATAAAAATATTGTTATATGCGTTTATATATATTTCTGAAACAATATTTTTTAAAAACCTTTATTAAATTTAAAATAAGATATTGTCATGTTTGAGAATTTTATAATTAATTATTTCTTTTTTTTCTCAATGAATTATGTATAATAATTTAAAAATTCATTTTTGTTATCATCATCATCACATACAATGAAATATTTTTATATAAACAAACGATAATAAACAACAACAACAATTGGCTCAAAAATCATTCATTCTGTGTTGGTTAGCAACTTCGTAAATAAAGATTTTTCCACAACAACAACAATGTTATTTGCATCTTCATAATTATAAAACAATGACAAATTAAATTAACAATGTTAAAATATATTTTAACATCACAACATTTTAACACTTAACACAAAAACGTTACAATATTTTCTTTAATTATTGAAATACCAAGTGTTTATAGCCATTATAAAGCACTAATATTTGTGTTGAAGATATTAATCTGTGTGTGTGTGTTCGATTTTAAATGTTTCTTTTTGACCAGTACTTTTGTTTTGGTTTTGCTTTTTCTGAAATGTTTCTTTCTTCTTCTTCATTATTATTTGTTCTATATGCAAAGCTTTGTTTTTGAGACTTGAATGAACAAATTCAAGTTTATTATATTTTTGTGTGCTTTTAAAGTTAAAACACAACATAATTGTATTTTATAGATATACATTTTATTAACTTTTTTTATATTTTAAAATTTTCTTTATTTTTCAAATATTCAATCCTCTACTCTATATTTTCTATTTTTACTCTAAGCATTTGTAAATGCGAGTTTGTTTACTTTTACTTTTTCTTTAAAACACTGCATATTTTTGAAGGGATTTTTTATATATATCCAAATATATTCCATATTTATCTATTTTTACTTCATCATTTTATTTTTCCTTTCTTCTCAATCTTCTAGAATTTATTTACGAGTTTATTATTCTGAAACGTTTCACATATTTACGTATAAAAATAATAGATATTTTAAATTTGTATTTCAACAAAGTATGGTATTTCTGGAAAAAATCCCCCAAATGTAGAGCTGGTTTGTCACTAGAGGTTTCACAATAAAAACACAAAAACACTATATTTTTATATCCTCCAGGTATTGGAAAGAACAGACCTCAATCTATTTGACCGTCTGGATGTTAGCATTGTGGGACCGATTTTCCTACTTTTCCAAGAATTCTGAAGCTGAAGCTTTCATAGGTTTTGGACATTCACTCTGCCATGGTTCCACAAGCTATTCCACCAAATATTTGCGATATTTTTCGTGATTGATTGGCCTTAGTCCATTTTATTTTCATGTTCTAGGTGTATAGGATGTATTAGGTACCAGTAGCCACTTCTAGGCCCTAGAAAAATAGTTTTCTCCACCATATTACAGTTTTTCTGAGAAGGTTGTATGTTGTACAATAGTAGCCAGCAACATCCATACCTCCCATATTCAAAGTTTTGTCTATAATGGTAGTTGGCCTCTGAATTTCTTCTGAACCACATCTAGTTTTCCTGGTGACTAGCTCTGTTGAATCTATGTGAAATGAAGAGGCAAGATGAATCACATGTTTGTCCTTCCAAAAGAGGGAAAATGCGTTTTTTTTTCTGAAGGCAAGAGTTCACTCCATTAAAAATCGTTTTCTTTTTCATATTCCGTGGCATTCCTTGTTGGTTTGGCATAATGGTCTTACTTAACAATCATTTATATTTGAATTTACCAGTCTAATATTGTATTGGTCTGTTTTGTGCTTATATAGCTGTCTCTATAGAAATACGATGTGGGAGAAGACAACATTCGTTTTCTGAAGGGAGATGTCCTCCTTTTGTGTTGCACACACATAAATAAACTGTATTTATTAATAATTAATTTTATTGCTGATTTTTATTAGGATTGCCATTTTTTATATAAGCACCTCTGTATATTATTCAATTTGAAAAAATGCATGTATTATATAAAAATAATAATTATCAATATATTATTTGAGTGAACATCAAACTTTGTCAAGGTACAACAACGCATTTATTTTATGTAAATAACAAGCTCGAAGCACAATACGTAACGTCAATAGGTCGAGAATAGTTTTGCTTGTTTTGTGGCCAAAATTTTACAGTACCTACTGTCTACTTAACATTGGTGTACTAGCTACTTGTGATCGACTTTCTTCAGCATCTGGGTATACTCAAAACTGGTATACTGCTACTTGTGTTAAAATAACACACGAGATGAGGTCTTTCTTGAGTTCTGGTAGTTTATTAAATAAACTTTTTTTTTGGAATGTTAAAGCTTCATAACAATTTTTGCACTTTTGTACCTTGACGATTTGCGTTTATTCCACAAAATTTCGAACTTGAGATCAACTTTGCAACTTTACCAGATCTTTGACTTAGGAAAGAGGAACTTGACATCCGTTTTTTACTTGAGAGAATCGATGTTAGTATTAAAACTTTCAGCAATTATGGACTTGCGGAGGATTTGGAAGCTTTTAACGTTTCCTGATTCTGAACTTGAAAACTTGATATTTTCACGGACACAAAACTTATGCTGTATTTTTTTTAAAGGAAAGCTCTTCTCGCCCAATATCTTTCAAACCCCACTCACCACAGTTCTCGGCACCATAGTACACAGAAATGGTGTCTGTTCCAATATTGCTGTAATTGTACAAAACATCACACCTTCCACCTACTCACAGCTTCACACCACTACCTCCCTACTGTTAAATACTGGATTTATATTGCAATTAGCTATTATAAAGCCTTTGTAAAGGTTTTGAGTGAGTACTGATTGACCTGATGAAATGCGTGTTGTGGCTCCCTATGTTTGTTGAAGTTATGACACAGAGAAATCACCAATAAAAAATATTAATATTTACATAAACGTCATATAATGAGGAAAAGGGTATCAAGAAAGAGCAGTGAAAGCCAAAGAAGTTCCCAATACAATCTAGTAGGCGTGAAGAAAGGTGTTTACCGTAAATTGGCGGTGGACGGAGACCATCTGGGTAGAGAACGACCAGAGGTGGAGCTAGTGGACCTGCACACAACGTGGACCTGTGGACCAACTGGCACGACACAAACAGATGGAATACTGTATGGAATGGAACAAGAGACCACTTTACAACAGTCCCGGCCAAAATGAGGAGTTAAAAAATGGAAGAGGTCTAGGGCAACGACGTGCCACTTCTTTCAACGTCGACAAAAAGGTCTTACTCCTCTTGTCTTCGGGAAAGGCGAGGTCATGACAACATCCCGGACATGGCAACGACGCACCATGTCTCTCAGGAAAAACCTAGGGATGGAGCAACGTTGATCTAGGTGGAACGGTGCTATCAGATCCTCTGACGATACCAGTTGAGCAACGCAGAAATCATGAAAGAACCTGACAGAAGTGGATAGAACCTGGCCGAGAGGAAGAGTTCCCAGTGGCTTAGCGTTGGTAACGTTGGTTGGAGGACGGTGCCCGAGGAATCACTCATCTCGGCACTCCTGGAAAACACAGCGGACACGACTTTGAGTTAAATTAGCTAGCTAAGGTGCGGTACTCTTTGGCCTTCACTGCTCGTTCCTGGCTGTTATGGTAATTTCTTGTGACAAAGTGTAGATCAACCATGGCATGCATTGTATCCGCAAACCCCCCTTAAAAAGAAGGTAATGAGTAATTTATCAGTTCTGAAATGTTTCGTTTGAAACATTTCGTTGTTTTCGTTTGGGTTATTTTTTTTCTCCATATTTTTACAATTGAAAATCTTAAGCAAGAGCTTATCAATCTACTAATAATTATAAAGCTGTTACCATAATTTAATCAAATTATATGCAGAAATATTGTCACAAATTCTTGAGGCAGAATTCGCCAAGACATGAACGTGTTCATCATGTTAGAGCGGTATATCACATCTTTTATGTGGTAAAGATAATCAAACTTCAAAACTTCAATCATCTTCGATCCAACCTGGTGGAAGTTGTTGAATAACTGAAAACTTGAAGGTTCTTGGGAACTTCTCGCTCCACCAGGAAAGATTGTTTCAGATATCAATATTGAATATTGACAGGTTGATGATCTTCATCACGGGAAACATCATAATCATTTATATAGATGGTGGTTCAAGATTCTTCTCGGTTTTCCTCTTTGAATTTCATATCAATTAAGGTCTGGCATTGAAAGGCGCGGCTCCACAGCTGGTGATACAGAAGATTTTCCAGAAGCCGGTACAGAATAAAGGACGGCAGAGAGTCAACAATGTTCTATCTGGTTCCGTGACCACAACAAACAACGCCATGTTGCCAGGTTTAATAACACCCCTTTCCCACTCTAGGCCTTCGATCTCTATTCGGACATAAAACTAGAAATAAAAATAAAAGTCACAAAGTAACATATTGAAGCAGCTCGTCCTAGAGTCAAATCATCTAACAATCTTAAGGTTTAAAATATATATACTATATCATATTGACATTCAATTCCACAGCACCCGCACGTCTATTATAAATATGCGCAATATTGAAAAGTCATTTCTATATAGTTACCTTTTAGAATGTACCGAGTGGT
>CP092869.1:66607072-66668146 GCA_030710605.1 Cordylochernes scorpioides
CATGTGCTCGTGGTCAGGATATGTCTTCTTTATTTTTAATATCAACACCTGACCTTTTTTTCTATTGTTTTTTCATATAATAATCTATTGAGTTTCTTGCTGAATTTCTTAGAATTACAACTTGAGATATCTTAATTCTTCTTATTACCATTATAGATTTCAAGATCAGTAGAACTATACAGGTTCCATATTTGTTGTATGAATAGTTTCTGTTACCCTTGGTACATAATTCTTCCACGTTTTCTTCTTAAATATTTTCTTGTGTTTTAATTTGTTGTTGTGAAGAATCTGATATTCGACATATGTAAATTTCAACAAAATATCACCGAAAATATCATAATTTATCAATTATTTTTTCTTCATAACTTGGTACTTTGAATAATGATTTCCTTTCATTTGTGCAAAAAAAAATATTTTTGATCTAATATTTCGATTTGGAAAATTTTAAGCTATATTTAGAGAGAAAAAAATATGATTAATAGACTGAAATTGTATATTTTCACGTTTTCTTTTGTGTTTTAGATTTGTTGTGTTGTGGAGAATCAAATCTTCGAAATCAGTAAATTTTAACAAAATATCACAGATAATCTCATGATTTATCAATATTTTTTTCCTTCTTCCAAACTAAATACAAATTTTTGAACTCAAATGATTCGATTGGACAAATTTTTAAATATATTTAGAGAAAAAAAAAAGATAATATGATTAATAGTTTGAAATTGAATATTTTTACAAACTAAAAACTACCATTGTTGTTACACCAACCCTATTTAAATTTTTAAATAAAATAAAGGCATGGTTGAAAATGGTCTTAAATATCTCTCCATACTTTTCTTTTTACATTAATATTAAGAATTTGTCGATTTCGGGATAAACATTTTCTTCTAGGATTTCTACATTTGTGGTCACTTTTAAAGATATCTACCAAATCTAGTTATTAAGATCTATGGTATTTTTTAATATTTCAAATATAATATTATCTAATTAATTTACATAAGATGATATCAAATCTATGAAGGAAATAGTTTTCCATAATATATTGTCAAGGCAAATACAAATTTAACTGCATTTTACCTTTACATATATATAGGTATGCTTATGTTCTATGAGAGACATTGCTGACAGTGTTGGAGGGAGAGCTCCGGGGGAAGAGATCGAGGGGAAGGAGACGACGGGGATACACAGACGATCTGAAACAATGGACTGGACGACACACCTACGAGGAGATGAAGAGTATGGCGGACGATTGGGAAATATGGAGAGACCATGTGACCCACCCTCAGTAAAGGAAGGCATTGAAGGAGGAAGATATTGAGAGACCATGTGACCCACCCTCAGTAAAGGAAGGCATTGAAGGAGGGAGATATAGAGAGACCATGTGGTCCACCCTCAGTAGAGGAAGGTATTGAAGGAGGGAGATATAGAGAGACCATGTGGCCCATCCTCAGTAGAGGAAGTCACTGAAGGAGGGAGATACGGAGAGACCATGTGGCCAACCCTCAGTAGAGGAAGGCATTGAAGGAGGGAGATATAGAGAGAACATGTGGCCCATCCTCAGTAGAGGAAGACATTGAAGGAGGGAGATACGGAGAGACCATGTGGCCCAGTCTCAGTAGAGGAAGACATTGAAGGAGTGAGATATAGGGAGACCATGTGGCCCATCCTCAGTAGAGGAAGGCACTAAAGGAGGGAGATATGGAGAGACCATGTGGCCCACCCTCAGTAGAGGAAGACATTGAAGGAGGGAGATATGGAGAGACCATGTGGCCCACCCTCAGTAGAGGAAGGCATTGAAGGAGGGAGATATAGAGAGACCATGTGGCCCATCCTCAGTAGAGGAAGGCACTAAAGGAGGGAGATATGGAGAGACCATGTAGCCCACCCTCAGTAGAGGAAGGTACTGAAGGAGGGAGATATAGAGAGACCATGTGGTTCACCCTCAGTAGAGGAAGACATTGAAGGAGGGAGATACGGAGAGACCATGTGGCCCACCCTCAGTAGAGGAAGGCATTGAAGGAGGGAGATATAGAGAGACCATGTGGCCCATCCTCAGTAGAGGAAGGCATTGAAGGAGGGAGATACGGAGAGACTATGTGGCTCACCCTCAATAGAGGAAGGCACTGAAGGAGGGAGATATGTAGAGACCAAGTGACCCACCCTCAGTAGAGGAAAACATTGAAGGAGGGAGATATGGAGAGACCATGGGGCTCACTCTCAGTAGAGGAAGGTACTGAAGGAAGAAAGGAAGGATATTTTATGAGCGGACCTAAAACATCAGTTAGTTTTTATACATTGAAAAAATTATCTCCAAAATTTGCTTTAGACACTCTGGCATAAGTTTTAAGACCATTATTTAAAAACCTGGTATTTGAATAACCAAAAGCCTGGATATATTCTGGAATGTGGGATGAACTAACAAGCAGTAACCTATATTTTCAGGCTCGAAACTGGCCATACAAGACCGCTCCTCTTCCAGGATGATCTAAAGACCTTCCCATAAATAACCATCTACAGGACCAAAAAGGCCTCACCAGACCTCCTCTTGGAATGCATGGGCCTCAAAACAGGACCTATATTCCAACCCTACCAAGATTGTGAATTTGAACTGCGAATTTAGGCTCCATGACCTTGTATAATTAAACAATCAGAAAATAATTTTATAAATTTATATGTTTGAAAATTGAGCAATCCATATATTCATTATGTGAAAATGCTTATTTTGGATCATATATTTTACTTTCAAATATTTCGTATGGCAACACGCCAAACTCATTCGGGGAACAAGATTGTTTTGAGATGCTCGCGTATCTATTTACGAGTATGTACAACTCCTGTAAAATTTAAAATATATAAAACCTACAATTATAATATGAAATTTAATTATAAAAAATTGAACCTCATTTACAGAATCCCATGCCGATCATGCCCAGCTACATACATAGGAGAGACAGTAAAAACTCTAGAAGAGAGAACCAATCAACACCGGACAAAACTATAGCCCTCTTTCCCTCATAGTTGACCACGCACTGAAACAGGACCAACTACCAAATTTTGATTCAACTGAAATAGTATATCAAAATATTAAGAACAAACATTCAATACTTTTTCTAGAAAGCTGGACTTCAATAGAATATAAAAACAGTATTAACTGTGAAATAGACATCCCTCAAATATAATTACAATTTAAAGTCATATAGCCCACTATATTTAAATCACAATTTACTGATATCCAATTCTTAGATTTTAAATTTTAGTGTTTTAGTAACTTCAAATCTTATATTTGCTGCCTCATTAGGGTTAAGAAATTTGCATATTTCTTCTGTTTTTAAAATAATATCCAAAAATATTATCACTAGATCTTATAATTGGAGAGATTAGATTTCATTGGAAAAATATTCATTTCAATACTAAGGCTATAAAGATTTTAAATTTATATAATTATTTATTCATTATATATATATGTTATATAAAAATATTATTTTATTTTAAATTATAATTTCCATAGATTCAAATACTCTGCTAAATCGACCGCCAGAGGTCACCCTTCCCCTATAAAAGCTCGTTGTTGTTTTATTCCGTTGGCCCTTTTCCACTCACGCACTACAGTCCTTTGGGAAATCCAGACTTTCTAGACATCGCAATTCTTAGAAACATCCCCTGGACTTCGAGGATTAAGACCCTGGATGCCTTATCTTCAGATCACCTCCCAGTAATCCTAGAACTGACCTGGATGAATTCACGACTAGGGCTTGCCGACTCACTAACTGGGTACACTTCCAACAAGACTTAATTTCCAGTACGCCTCCTAGAGTACCCTTGAAAACGGAAGCCAATATTGACTCAGCAGTGACCATACTAAATGATAAAATCTACAACAGCTACTCAAAAAACACAGTTATATCATCCTCTTCATCAAAACAGAACCCCTCAACCAAGGCCTTGATAAAAGAAAAGAATAAAGCTCGTAAGAGATGGCAAGCAACCTGGGATCCAGCCCATAGAGCCATTTATTTAAATCTACAGGGAAAAGTTAACAAAGCCCTCAAATCTGACTCCATCGAGAACTGGAATCAATTCATACACAAGATTGAATCAAGCCCAAAGGACTTCTGGAGAAAAACAAAACCTATCAGGATAAAAACGGAAAGGATCTCAAATTTAGTAATGAACGGAAAAACCTTATTGACCGACAAAGAAATCGGAAATGAACTTGCAGAACACTTCTCCAACCAGTTCTCCAAGGAAAAAGAAGAAGACCAACCAAACATAACTTATAATCACCAACAAGAAAAAATGCTCACAATGACGACACCAAATGAAGTCAAGGAAGTGATTAAATACTTAGCTAACCACAAAGCTTCTGGTCATGACAATATCACTCCGAAAATGGCCAAGAATCTTCCCATCAAATGGATTGTATTTCTAGCTGGAGTTTTCAACGCCGCACTGCACTTGTGTTACTACCCCAAAGTCTGGAAGCATGCTATCATAATTCCAATTCCAAAAAAATCCGCTAAATCCCCTGAAGATCTAAGACCTATCAGCCTCCTCCCCACCATCGGCAAAATTTACGAAAGAATTATTTTACGTAGACTTCAGAGGTACTTGGACAACTCTAACTACATCATCCCGCTGCAATTCGGATTTAGAAGGGGGCATTCAACAACTCACCAACTCATTGCAGTTATGGACTACATCCAGATAAGAAGATCCCACAAGGAAGTGGTAGGTGCTGTCTTTCTAGATTTTGCGAAAGCATTTGATAAAGTTTGGCATAATGGCCTTATAAAGAAACTCACAAAACACCAGTTTCCAAGTGACATTATCAATTTTATGCAGAATTATCTACAGGGCAGGACATTCTCAGTCAAGCAAGGAAATTTTATAACTGAACCAAAGCCAATCCAGACTGGAGTACCTCAAGGCTCTATCCTCGGACCCTACCTTTTCAATATTTACATTAATGACATCCCACTGCACTCTAAATGTAAACTTAAGCTCTTCGCAGATGACACAGCAATTTTATTTAACTCTAAATCAATCGACCTATTGGTTACTCAGCTTCAGAATTACCTAAATAACATAATCAAATGGTGCGATGAGTGGAAACTAGACATTAACCCAACTAAGACTCAAGCAATAGTCTTTCCCCCAAGAGATAACAAAAAATTCAAGCCACAAACCATCTTGACAGTAAACTCAATCACTATTAGTTGGGCCGACCATGCCAAGTACCTTGGTGTCACTTTGGATTCGAAATTAAAATTTAACCTACATGTCCAAAACACCATAAGAAAGGCAAAGATAGCCAAAATATCTCTATCAAGCCTGCTTAATTTTAAAAGTAATTTAACAACAAAGCATAAATTCACGTTGTACAAAACCTGTATTCTACCCATCATCACGTACGCACTACCAGTCTGGGGCAAATATATCACACCTACGGATAAAAAAAGAATAGATGCCTTCATGAGGATTTGCTTACGAATCACTATAGGAGCCCCATTCAATCTTTCAAACAAAATTCTCAAAGATCTCAACCAGCCTAATATAGAATAGATTTATCAAGACTCTGCGACAAGACTATTCACGCAATTTCAAAAATCATCAAATCCAACTATACAAGAAATTGTACAAAATCAAGGTGACCTCAGCCACCGAATCCGACGACCTGGACCCAATGGCTAGCTGACAGCCAAACACCCAACAACTGCCCTCCTGTAAGGTTCGGGGGGCCACTCCAGCATTACAACTCGCCATGTGTAAATAATCTGGACAAGGTGACTCGCGAGCTGTGCTCGAATGTACCACCTGCAAATTGAGATGAAATAAATAAATAAATAAATTCCGTTGGCCGGCTACAATCTTTGTACATTATGTAAATAATATTTTGTTTTCCTTATTCTTCTCGCCTTAAGCCAGGCATTACTTTTATCAAATTATGTTTTCTTATATATTCTATATCGCCTTCCCTAGAAGCATCCTTACGGCACTCCATTACAAAAAGCTCCATCAAACTAAACCCTCTATCCCTCAATAACGGCATCTATAAAATATCATGCAACGATTGTGAGCAATGCTACAGTGGTGAAACTGGTCGAACCATCGCCACTAGAATCCGCGAACACAACCGTAATATACGTTCCAAAGATCGAAAATCTCTCATCTTTCAACACATGGCAGATTTCGACCATTCCTTTAATTTAGACGATTCTATTTCTGTATACAGGGATATTGGAAACAAGTACCAACGCTTGGTTCTGGAAGCACTGGTGTCCAACTGTACTCCCAGTTTTAACCGGAAGATTGATCTTCCACCGCAATATACAATATTTTACGGCCTCACTCGTTGATATGTTTCTGGGTTTTATTGTTATTTACGGTTTAATTTTTATCTCCGTTTTTTTTTTTGCCTCTATTTCTCACACAGAGTTTGTTCTATTTTTATTTGTAAATATGCAAATTCCCCTTTCCAATCTTTAGTATGTAAAATTTCTTATTCCTTGCGCGTATATATGCAAATATTTTCGCTTATAAATATGGCACTTCTTTGTCTACACTTGTATAAGACCTGAAGAAGGGCAGTTGCTGCCTGAAAGCTCGTCGTGTTCTATTAAAGAATCTTACCACGTTTCCCTGTTTTTCCTTTGAATCTTACAGCGTGGCGATATGATGTCATATTCTATAAGCTCAATTAAAGCATTTTTAATATTTACTATTTTTATTATCATAATTTCAAGATTTTAACCACGACTGCACCACCATTACCATAAACCTCAACATGATCAAAATTCGAGCAGAAAATCTCATATCTTTCTTTATAAGAATAGTCGACAGGATATTTACCTGTTCGTTCGAAAATCCAAAGGCAAACTCTAATCTGCAAATCCCTACCCCAACAATTATCTTCGTCAACGCAAGACATAGGCCAATCCATACAAACATAACTCATTTTCAATTATGCAGGTCCTTCAACCAAAATAGCTTTCCCAATCAAAAATAGTTCATTTCAATCAAAAATAGCTCATTTCAACCAAAAATGGCCTACTTTAAAAAGACATAGCCCAATTCAAACAAACATAGCTCTCCACAACCAAACATAGCTCATTTTTAATTATGCAAATCAAACATAACCTACCCCAATCAAAAATAGCCTTCTCCAACGAAAAATAGTCACCTACAAGCAATCAAGAATAACCTATCTCGGTCGGTCATGGTCTATGCGGTCAACAATATTCATCTACAATCAACAATAGTCATCCCCAATCAACAAAAGACATCAAAAACAAACATAGCTTATTTTCAATTATGCAAATCAAACAAAGCCTACCACAATCAAACATAGCCTTCTACAATCAAAAATAGCCCTCTACAATCAAAAATACCAATCTTCAATCAAACATAGCCCACTACAATCATACATAGCCATCTCCAAACAAACATAGCCATCTCAACAAACAAACATGGTCAACTTCAAGAAGACATAGCCCTCTCTAGTCATCATCCGCTCCAACGCCTACCAGCTCCGGATATCTCCTTCTCCCTTCCAACTCCAGCCACCATCAGCCATTTCAAGGTACTTTATACTTTGTTTCTGCCATTTACCCCATTTTAACCTGATTTATAATTTAATCCTCAATCATGTTTTCTATAGTTTACAATCGCTTATTTGCTTATAGTTACATCCCTTTTATGTCATTCTTAAATATTTTTTCCCATTTAAATAGTTCCACTAATTTGAATCATTTTAAAATGCCATATTTTCTTTAAATAATTAGTTCTATATCTTTCCTAAATATGTTTCCATATTATACTTTTGAAACATTTAAAATTAATTTAAACCATTTACACCATATCAGTTTTAATACGCCATATGCAAAGCAGTCGGCCAGGAGAACAACAATAATAAATTGCATTTTCTTACACTATCAATATCTTTTAAATAATTAGCAAATATTTTTCATTGTTTAATATATTTCAACCTTTCCTTTTTTATTTTATTTTTATAACACAATTATTTCCATCATTTCGTATATCACCTAACAATATGTAAATTTAGCGATACCAACTATGTAAATTTTAGCTCTTATTTTTATCCACCTAGATTATTTTTTCTTCAAATGACCATTCTCTATTCTTAACATTAATTCATTTATCTTTACATGTCAACCCTGTTTTCACATTTGCCTTTTGTACATAAACTCTGTCTCAACTTATTGTTTTTCACAAATGCCTTTTTTTTCTTATAATCATCCAATGTTTCCACCTCTCCTTTACAAATGTAATTATTTTCATATTGTTTTCCATGTTCTTCATCATTTTTCATTCATATACTTTTGTAATTATCATTCATTTTATTTTTATTCCTCATTAATAATATATGTGTATCATTTTCTTATGTCTTTCCAATCTATTGGTTCACAATAAGCCAATACGATTATGGAACACTTTT
The DNA here is from genome assembly GCA_030710605.1 of Cordylochernes scorpioides. Classification (NCBI taxonomy): domain Eukaryota; kingdom Metazoa; phylum Arthropoda; class Arachnida; order Pseudoscorpiones; family Chernetidae; genus Cordylochernes; species Cordylochernes scorpioides. The sequence goes on from CP092869.1 coordinate 66,615,525, forward strand.
TTTTTCTCTCTTTACATTTTTACTCTATACCACATTTTCACTCTATACCACATATTTGTAATCATTCACACTTTATACCATTTTGTGCTTTCCTGTCTATTGGTTACCATATAAAAAACCAATATGATAAGTGAATATCACCTCTCACGTTATTTTCTTTCTATCATCATTTTATCTTTTTTTTAAACTATATTTTTTATCACTTTTCTCTCTACCCATATTATTCTTTTCACAGGGGGGAAATGTTATATAAAAATATTATTTTATTTTAAATGATAATTTCCATAGATTCAAATACTCTGCTAAATCGACCGCCAGAGGTCGGTCATCCTTCCCCTAAAAAAGCTCGTTGTTGCTTTATTCCGTTGGCCGTCTACAATCTTTGTACATTATGTAAATAATATTTTGTTTTCCTTATTCTTCTCGCCTTAAGCCAGGCATTACTTTTATCAAATTATGTTTTCTTATATATTCTATAAGCTCAATTAAAGCTATTTTTAATATTTACTATTTTTATTATCATAATTTCAAGATTTTAACCACGACTGCACCACCATTACCATAATCCTCAACATGATCAAAATTCAAGCAGAAAATCATCTCTTTCTTTATATTGTAAGAGATATATATATATAAATGTTTTAGTTTTTTTTTTTATTATATTCCATATTATTTTTGTAGGTTTTAGATATTTTAAAATTTACAGCAGTTGTACATACTCGTGAATTGATACGTGAGCATCTCAAAACAATCTTGTTCCCGAAGAAGTTTGACGTGTTGCCATACAAAATATTGGAAAATAAAACTTTATGATCCAAAATAACATTTTAAATAATAAATATATACAGTTAAACCCGTCTATAGCGCCCCCTCTAAATAGCGCCTACCTCTCTATAGCGCCCGATTTTAAATACGTATTATGATGCGATTTACATTAAAAGTGACCTGTCTATAGCACCCCTTTTATATAGCACCCTATTTTGTTGAGTGCCAAGAGAGGGCGCTATAGACAGGTTTAACTTTATATATAAAAGGTTGAATAGGTAGATCTGATAGTGTATGGGTGAGGATATTATGATCTATAGGAGGGAATTGAAGTTAAGATGAGAGAACAATATAATTTTTAAATATAATTTTCTTTTTCTTATGTTCTTGTTGTCGTGTCAAATGAAGAGCCTCAGATGTCTCCATGCATCTCTATCACATCTATTTTTCTTATATAATATGAATATAATAATTTGTTAGATAATCTCCAAGTTGAATTATATAATTGGCCTCGCCCTATGTATCCCTCTAACAGACTGTTCCCACAGAAGTGCTGTGAGTTTCAAGCTTTAGTTGAGGGAGCACATATGTGTATGTAGCACATAATACTGACCACGTTTCTGATCTTTTTTGGTAAAACCTGGCATACTTGCCACCTTCATTTATATAAACTAACACAGAAATGGAATATTGAAATATTTATCACAATCATTGTGGCTTCAATTATAATGATTTGTGTATTTTAAAAAGGAAAATACAGTAGGACCTCCCTGTAAAGGACACCTAATTACAGAACCAATGTGTCCTTTAGGGAGAGGTGTCCTCTTACCGGAGAGTTGTTAAATAGTAAAAAAGGTAATTTTGCAAATGGAATCTGTCTTTTATAGAGAAAGGGAGGTTCTACTGTATTTATGTATTTGAAAATAACTAAAAAATAATTCTATATTGTAAATTAAGAATAAAATATCATCATTAATTTCAAAGCACATGATGCCTAAACAGCCTGTGTAAAAAAAAAAAAATAACACTCACGAGATTCACAACGGCACCGCAAAGTGAAACTTAAACTAACCAGAAATCAAAAGTGGGAAAGCGCGATCCTAAAGTTTGCTTTTCGGCGGATGCAACTCACCTCTGTAATACCTTGTTAGTGGTAAAGTTGTATGGAAACTATCAACTGTCAAAATTTGAATGGTCAAATTATCGAAAGTGTCGAATTCCTGTTATTTAAGTTATTAGACTGGAGGTTAGGCGTGGGAATCTTCAAAAGTCATAAATGTATTATATTTTTGAAGGTGTAAGTATTGTTCCGGGGTTTTGTGTGGTTTAGTTGAAAATAGGATATATTTTTGGAAAATAATAACAAATTTATTTTTTATTCAGCATATTGTTCATTGTTAGCCATTCCTTTTGTCTTACTTTCAGGCAATACGTTGTTGTTATGTCCAATAAAGAAACTCAGATATCTACATGCATCTCTATCACAGCAGGCAAAATATCCTCACCTGCCCAGAAGGGCATATGAAGGGCATATATGAAGAAATATTTAGATGCTCATTTACTGTAGTCGCACCCTCCTTCATTGATGCCACAAATATTCTATTTCAAGATAATGGAAACCCTCTAAATATATAGAGTAACATTCATTTACTCTTTTCCAAAGGAGTTAATAATTTATATACCGCATGAATGCCAAGTTATAAATAAGGGACTCGGTGACATAAGAAGGGAGCTTAAAGAAAGACAATTACCTAAATGTTAACTAGACAAGGTGAGGGCTCGAGGTGATATCTAGATACACAACACAGAGGGGGTTAGATGTATACTATACTATCTCCCTCCGTCATGTATTGCTACACCCCTGACCCCAACTTCCCAATTCCGACAGCTCGCTGTAGGGTTTCTATTGTCAACAAAGTAGAATGGAGTGGATTAGAGACTGATAACAGCACTGTTGGACACCGACAACGCTGAAAGCCGGACTTACGTCTACACGCGAGGCCTCCCGTCGGAGTTTTGCGCCAGAGCCAACAGCCTAGTAATCAGTACCTAGTCCTAGGTCAGTGGAGCGAGCAAGCTCTCGGAGGGGAAGTTGAGTATCATTCCACGCTATGTGAATACACAGTGTTGAAGTAGTAGGGTCCCCACCCCCCTTCCCAGCGTGGAAATGACCAATGACCAAAGCGGGATAGTCTAGGGCGGCTAATCGTCGCAGTGGCCACCACAGGGGAGTAAGCACTAAACCCCGACCCACTGTCAATGTCCCAGTACTGTCTATTCACTATCTAGATCCTGCAACAATGGCATTAGTAGAGCCGGATCTCAGGGAACTCACACTGTGGGTCTCTCCATCTGGAACATCTGTTACACACAGCAGCCTAGCATTCAGACTTTATGTTCAACAAATTGATATTGTCACCGAGTCCATTTTTTATCCTTGGCATTCAAGCAGTTTCTGAGTTTTTTATTCCTCCAGATTCTTGGTATTTTGATTTAGAAAAGTTTAAAGTACACAATAAGAGCTTTCAACTAAGACAAAGAACTAAAGACATTTTTGTTTTTACAAACCAATAAATGGAGCAGCTCTAACAGCAGCATAAAACACCAAATTCCTCCAAGAAAAAAAACCACAAGAAATCTTACAATCTCTAGATTCAATTCGCATTTCTTCAAGGTATATATATGAAACTCGGTCGCAGTGGTATAGCCTGCTCCACGCTGACGAACACCAACAGCTCGAAACGCGTTCATGGATGAGTTTTCTTGATATATCCAGAAAATGGGTTGGCTAAATATCAGGGAACAGGTTATATCAACGTTTAGTTGATTTCTGTTCCACTAGATGGCACTCTCTGCCATCTAACAAGCACATGTGCTTTTGGTCAGGATATGCCTTCTTTATTTTTAATATATGAAACTATGTCAGGGATATCGTTTAAAACATATGAAATGGTTTCCAATATATTTGTGGATGATACCACCATACTTCATTAAAAGGTAACTGTATAGGCACAAAGTAATACGATCAAATCCAAATAGAGAAATAGTTTATGACGTTTCTGTAACAGTGTTGTTACCAACATCAGACAAAAGTACTGAATCTGTCTGATGATGGTAACATGGTTATAGGATGTTAATAAAGTTAATTAAACAAATTAGAATTAAATATTTACAAACACACATGTTATATATTTATAATTGTATGTAATTCTGCTGTCTTCAAAGCTTATGTTCATAGTTCATCTAAAATACCCATTCCAAGAGTCTAGCATCAGTATCACTATAAAAGGAAAACCGAAAAATGCAATATAACAGCGGTATGGTAGATTAAACTGGCGAAACCGCTGAGAGGGTTCACCAATGATGAGCAAGGCCCTTCCATTTTTTCCATTGCAGTGAGGTCAGTAGAAATTGTGTATTTTTAAAAAGAATAATAGGCGTCTCTATAATAGTTTTGAATTTTAAAACATGTTTTTTTCGACAGAGTTTTTAGAATTCATATAGACAAAGTGGCAAATGTAAGAGAGTTAAATGATTTAGATCTGAGAGAACAGTCGATGTCTCACTTCTGTAAAGTTGAGTATGGTTTAGTTGAGACGTCTTCTGTGTGGATATATCTGATATAAAATCCTACCTGATTTCTTCAACATCTTTAATTTAAATTTGCGTTGAAGTTAATTGCTTCTTCTCTAATATATAATATATATGTTTTACTCGTAAATTCTTGTTGGGATCTTATATGCATATAATAATCAGGCTTTTATTGATTTATCGAGAAAATGGGTTGACCAAATATCAGGGAACAGGTTAAATTGTTCCACTAGATGGCGCTCTGCCATCTAAAAATCACATGTGCTCGTGGTCAGGATATGCCTTCATTATTTTTTATATCAACACCTGACCTTATTTTTTTTTTTCATATAATAATCTATTGAGTTTCTTGCTAAATTTCTTGGGATTCCAACTTGAGATATCTCAATTCTTCTTATCACCTTTATAGATTAGATCAAGATCATCAGAACTATACAGGTTCATTATTTTCTGTAAGAATAGTTTCTGTTACCCATGGTACTTAATTCTTCCATGTTCTCTTTTTAAATATTTCCTTGTGTTTTATATTTATTGTCGTGAAGAATCTGATATTCGAAATAAATAAAATTCAACAGAATATAACAATCTCATAATTTATCAATGATTTTTCTTCAAAACTTGACACTTTGAAAAAAGACTTCATTTGAATTGTACAAAATAAAAGAATTTAAGCAAATATTTCGACTCGGCAAATTTAGAATAAATATTTAGAGAAAAAATTAATAGATTGAAATTGTATCTTTTTACATTTTCTTTTTAAATATTTCCATGTTTTTTAGATTTTTGTCGTAACGATTCTGATCTTCGAAATAAATAAATTTCCACAAAATATCACAGAAAATCTCATAAATTATCAATGTTTTCTTCTTCTTCAAAACTTGGTACTTTGAATAGAAATTTCGTTTGTACTAAATACAAAATTTTGAACTCTACTATTTAGATTATACAAATTTTAAAATATATTTAGAGAAAAAAGAGGTATAAATATGATTAATAGAGCGAAATTGTATATTTTTTCTCTAACTAAAGACTACCATTGTTGTCATACCAAACCTATGAATATTTCAAAAATAAAATAAAGACATGGCTATAGTCTTAAATATATCCATATTAATTTTTTCACATGGATATTAAGAAATTGCCTAGTTCAGTAACGTCATTTTCCTCTAGGATTGCGCTACATTAGTAGTCACTTTCAAAGATATCAATCAAATCTAGTACTTAAGATCTTCGGTATTTTTTAATATTTCAAATATGAAATTATCTGATTAATTTACATGGAATGATATGAAATCTATGAAGGAATTAATTTTCCATGATATCTTGTCAAGGCGAATACAAATTTTACTGCATTTGACACTCAGGTTGATATAGGTATGCCTATAGTTTTTAAGCGACTGCTGACAGTGTTGGAGGGAAAGCTCCGGGGAAAGAGATCGAGGGGAAGGAGATGACAGGAATACACAGACGATCTAAAACAATGGACTGGACGACACGAGGAGATGAAGAGGATGGCGGAGGAAGTATGGAGAGACCACATGGTTCACCCTCAGTAGAGGAAGGCATTGAAGGAGAGAGATATGGAGAGACAATGTGGCCCACCCTCATTAGAGGAAGGAACTGAAGGAAGGAGATATAGAGAGACCATGTGGCCCACCCTCGGTAGAGGAAGGCATTGAAGGAGGGAGATATGGAGAGACCATGTGGCCCACCCCCAGGAGAGGAAGGAACTGAAGGAGGGAGATATGGAGAGACCATGTGGCCCACCCTCAGTAGAGAAGGGCATTGAAGGAGGGAGATATGGAAAGACCATGTGGCCCACTTTCAGTAGAGGAAGGCATTGAATGAGGGAGATATGGAGAGACCATGTGGCTCACCTTCAGTAGAGGAAGGAACCGAAGGAGGGAGATATAGAGAGACCATGTGGCCCACCCTAAGTAGAGGAAGGCATTGAAGGAAGGAGATATGGAGAGACCATATGGCCCTCCCTTTTTAGAGGAATGCACTGAAATAAGGATATTTTATGAGCGGACCTATAAAATCAGTTAGTTTTTAAACCTTGAAAAAATTACCTCCAATATTTGTTTCAGACACTATCTGACATAAGTGTTAAGACCACTATATAAAAGCTTGGTATCTGAACTAAAAGCCTGGAGCTATTCTGGAATGTGGAATGAACTGGCAGGTAGCAACATATATTTCAGTCTCAAAACTGGCCATACAAGGCTGCTTTTCTTCCAGGATGGTTAAAGACCTTCGCAATGGTACTGCAAAGTGAAACTTAAACTGCTCAGAAACCAAAAGTAAGCAGGCGCTATTCTAAAGTTTGCTTCTCTTTCAACTCACTCCTTTCTGTAATACCTTGTTAATGGTAAAGTTGTACAGTAGAACCTCCTTGAAAAGACACTCTTGCTAGAGGACACCTCTCTACAAAGGACAGTTTTCATCTGCAAAATTACCATTTTTACTATTCAGTAACTCTCTGGTAAGAGGACATCTCTACGTAAAGACAATTTGGCTCTGAAATTATGTGTCCTTTACAGGGAGGTTCTACTGTATATGTAAACAACAATCAACTGTCAAATTTTAAATGGTCGAATAATCGGAAGTGTTGAATTATCGATAGTGTCTAATTACCATGTTATTTGATAGGCTGGAGGTTGGGACATCAAAACATGGTCGAATTATCGTAAATTGGCAAATTAATGAGGTTATGCTGTATATACAAGGTTGTCCCAAAAGTTCGTAAACACTTGCCAAAAATTGAAATACCAATATTATTCGCTGTTATGTATAATGACTTTGAATTATGCATAAAGTAATTGTATTATGTAGCATTATGTATTCCCCTAATAATATTATTATTCACCAAGAAATATGAAAATCAACATTTTAAGAAAAACACTAACTTCTGGGACAACCTTATATATAGAGAAAGAGATTGTGCTAGGTGATTATACGGTCTCAAGCCATGTGCCAGTAATTATAGGTGGAGCTTATCTTCTTATCATTCGGAGTAATTGGGTGCTTGGTTTCTTGTTAATGGGAACATCTGAGGTACACAAAGGTAGGATTTTGCCTCATGGTCAGTTAAAATTCAGCTGGGCTTAGTAGGACAGTCTTCATGTCTAGGGTACCGGGACTACAAGACTCCAGACATACTGTCCTGCCCAGTGTCACCTCCTCGCCACACTGAGGCAGTTAACAGGATTTGGGAAGTAATTATGGTTTAATGCCTTAATACTAGCATTGCTAAAGTTTTGATATAGCAGTGCTATGATGTTAACCTACAAATAACTTGCTATATACAGTATAAACTCCCTTTAGCGGACACCCTGCTAGCGGACATATCTCTATAAAGGACAGTTTTCATTTGCAAAATTACCAATTTTACAATTTAGCAACTTTCCAGTAAGAGGACACCTCTCCCTAAAGGACAATTCGGCTCAGCAATTAGGTGTCCTTAACTGGGAGGTTCTACTGTATGAGAGAGAGAGAGAGAGAAGAGTGTCAAGCTTATTTGATATAAAACCAAAGAGATTTATTTTTCATCCTGTTGAATTAAAATCTATGTTAAATTGTAGTTGGGTCAGAGATGCTATGAGAAAAAAAAAATCCATTTGATAAGTGACCAAATTCAATGATTATCATGGGAGGTTCCAATATATAAATTCATCATAACATTCATCATAGTCTCCTTTTTTTCATAAATTTAATTGCCAACTATAGATAAAATTTGTAACAAATAAATTTACTGGCAATGTGCTTCTTTTTATTAAATATAAAAAGATCTGTAGAGATAATATTTGATGAAAATTCTTATTATTATTCTCCGCCTTTGCCGGTCCCAAGCACTGATTAAAAAGGAGGAGGGGAGTAGTAACAAGCTCACTAAAAAACCTGGGCTCAGCTGGCCCGGCTGATAGTACCCTGTGAGGGCTCCTGATTCAGGGATACAGGATGAGCAGCGTTTGTACTCCATGTTAGGAGCGGCTGCACATGGCGTCTGTTCCTTATGTCAGAGGCGGCCATTTCTTTTGGAGCTAAGTTGGCCTGCTACTTATACTGCACTCTAACTCCTTACTGCGTTTTAGGATTACCTACTGAACTCTAACTCTTTACTGCGTTTTCAGATTACTTGCTGCACTCTTATTTTTTGCTGCGTTTTAGGGTAACCTACTGTACTCTTATTTTTTTGCTGCGTTTTAGGATTACCTACTGCACTCTAACTCCTTACTGCGTTTTAGGATTACCTACTGCACTCTAACTCCTTACTGCGTTTTAGGATTACCTACTGCACTCTTACACCTTGCTGTGTTTTAGGATTACCTACTGCACTCTTTCTCCTTGCTGCGTTTTAGGATTACCTACTGCACTCTAACTCCTTACTGCGTTTTAGGATTACCTACTACACTCTTACTCCTTTCTGCGTTCCAGAATTACCTACTGCACTCTTACTCCTTACTGCGTATTAGGATTACCTACTGCACTCTTTCTCCTTGCTGCGTTTTAGGATTAACTACTGCACTCTTACTCCTTACTGCCTTTTAGGATTACCTAATGCACTCTTTCTCCTTGCTGCGTTTTAGGATTAACTACTGCAATCTTACTCCTTACTGCGTTTTAGGATTACCTACTGCACTCTTACTCCTTACCGCGTTTTAGGATAACCCCTACTGCACTCTAACTTCTTACTGCGTATTAGGATTATTTACTGCACTCTTACTCCTTACTGCGTTTTAGGATTACCTACTACACTCTTACTCCTTTCTGCGTTTCAGAATTACCTACTGCACTCTTACTCCTTACTGCGTTTTTGGGTTACCTACTGCACTCTTACTCCTTACTGCGTTTTAGAAATACCTATTGCACTCTTACTCCTTACTGCGTTTTAGGATTACCTATTGCACTCTTACTCCTTACTGCGTTTGTACGAAGCAGCAGCAGCGTTTGTACTCCATGTTAGGAGTGGCTGCACATGGTGTCTGTTCCTCATGTCTGAGGCGACCCTATTTTTGGAGCTAGGTCGGCCTGCTACTGAGTAGTGCTTCCAGTCTTGGCGACTGCTTTCAACCGACATGACTGGGTGAAATAGAATGCGTCTGCTTTTGTCATTATTTCACCCAGTCATGATGGTTGTAAGCAGTTGCCAACTTCTACCCACCATAATTATCATGGCCTGTACCGCGTATGCTTGAGATAATAAAAAAAAATGTTGGTTGTCAACCCTACAAGCTTAATCCCTAATACGATTGAACGAAGATAAAAAGAAGAAGAAGAGAGATGCATTTGAAGAAATAATAAGATGTTCATTTACAGTAGTCGCACCCTCCTTCATTGTTGTCACAAATATTCTATTTTAAGACAATGAAAACCTCCAAGTATATAGAGTAACATTTATTTACTATTTTCCAAGGGAGTTAATAATTTATATACCGCATGAATGCCAAGTTATAAAGAAGGGACTCGGTGACATAAGAAGGTAGCTTAAAGAAAGACAATTACCTAAATGTTAACTAGACATGGTAAGGGCTCCAGGTGATATCTAGGTACATAACACAGAGGGGGTTAGATGTATACTATCTCACCCCGTCATGTATTGCTACACCCCTGACCCCAACTTCCCAATTCCGACAGCTCGCTGTAGAGTTTCTATTGACAACAATGTAGAATGGAGTGGACTAGAGACTGGAAACAGCACTGTTGGACACCGACAACGCTGAAAGCCGGACTTACGTCTACACGCGAGGCCTCCCGTCGGAGTTTTGCGCCAGAGCCAACAGCCTAGTAATCAGTACCTAGTCCTAGATCAGTGGAGCGAGCAAGCTATCGGAGGGGAAGTTGAGTATCATTCCACGCTATGTGAATACACAGGGTTAAAGTAATAGGGTCCCCACCCCCCTTCCCAGCGTGAAATGACCAATGACCAAAGCGGGATAGTCTAGGGCGGCTAATCGTCGCAGTGGCCACCACAGGGATGTAAGCACTAAACACTGACCCACTGTCAATGTCCCAGTACTGTCTAGTCACTATCTAGATCCTGAAACAATGACATTAGTAGAGCCGGATCGCAGGGAAGTCACACTGTGGGTCTCTCCATCTGGAACATCTGTTACACACAGCAGCCTAACATTCAGACTTTATGTTCAACAGATTTCTATTGTCACCGAGTCCCTTTTTTATCCTTGGCATTCAAGCGGTTTGTAAGTTTTTTATTCTACCAGGTTCTTGATATTTTGAATTTAAAAAGTTTAAACTTCACAACTAAGACAAATAACTAAAGCTTATGTTCATAGATAATCTAAAATATAACAGCGGTATGGTAGATCAAACTGGCGAAACCGCTGGAAGGTTTCACTACTGATGAGCCATGCCCTGCCATTAATTTTTCCATTTCAGTGAGGGCAGTATAAATTGCTTATTTTTTAAAAGAATCATACGCGTTAATAATAATTTTGAAATTTTAAAACACATGTATTATTCGACAGCGTTCATAGAATTTATATAGACAAAGTGGTAGATGTAAGAGAGTTAAATGATTAAGATCAGGGAACAAACGATGTCTCATTTCTGTAAAGTTGAGTATGGTTTAGTGTAGATGTCTTCTGTGTGGATATATCTGATATAAAATCCTACCTGCTTTCTTCAACATCGTTGATTTAAATTTGCATTGAAGATAATTGCTTTTGCTCTAATATTAAATTATTTAATTGTAAATTCTTGTTGGGATAATATGCATATAACAATCAGGCTTTTGTTGATTTATCTAGAAAATGGGTTGGCCAAATATCAGGGAACAGGTTAAATTGTTCCACTAGATGGTGCTCTGCCATCTAAAGATCACATGAGCTCGTGGTCAGGATATGCCTTCATTATTTCTAATATCAACACCTGACCTTTTATTTTCTATTGTTTTTCATATAATAATGTATTAAGCTTCTTGCTGAATTTCTTGGGATTCCAACTTGAGATATCTTAATTCTTCTTATCACCAATATAAATTTCAAGATCAAGAGAATTATACAGGCTCCATATTTGTTGTATGAATAGTTTCTGTTAGCCATGATCATTAATTCTTCCATGTTCTCTTTTTAAATATTTCCTTGTGTTTTAGATTTGTTGTCGTGGAGAATCTTATCTTCTAAATTTCAACAAAATATCACAGATAATCTCATAATGTATCAATGTTTTCTTCTTCAAAACTTGGTAATTTGAATATTCATTTTATACTAAATACAAATTTTTAACTCTAATAATTCGATTCGAATTGAATATTAAATATTAAATATTGAATATTAAATATTAAAGTTTGAAATTGTATCTTTTTTTTAAACTCTAAACTATACCATTGTTGTTATACCAAACCTATCAAAATTTTAAAATAAAATAAAGGCATGGTTTAAAATGGTCTTAAATATCTCCATATCAGTCTTTTTACATGGATATTAAGAATTTGTCTATTTCAGTAACGTCATTTTCCTCTAGAATTTCTCTATACATTAGTGGTCACTTTTAAAGATTTCAATCAAATCTAGTTCTTAAGATCTTTTGTCCTGGACGTGTCCTCTTTTTTTTTTTTGGGGCTCAAAAATAATACACTCTGGTTAGTAGCCCGTAAAACCATATTCTCTCTTAAGATCTTTGGTATTTTTAAATATTTTAAATATCAAATTATCTAATTAATTTACATGGGATCATATAAAGTCTATGAAGGAAATGATGTTTCATAAGTGTTGGCGCGATAAGGACCTTCTGCCCTAGGTGCCCTTAAAATCAGATATCGAGGGACCACGTGGAGACAATTTCAGGCTGTAAAGGAGGTTCAGTAAGACGCCTGAGACCAGCCTCACTTTCACACACTGACCTTTTGTCGGGAAAAGAATATGTTAATCTTCTCCTCTGTATATATTTCTATCTTTTGAAACTATGTAAATTTAAATCTTTTTTTTTTTTTTGTAGTTCACTTTTCGGATTCTCGTGTTGTTGCTTGGCTTGTTCGAGAGGCCGATCATTGCCAGATACCTGCCCTAGAGACAACTGAATTCCGCAGTTTTTTTTTTCTTGGAGTCGCTCTTCTCTACTTAGAGATAGGTTGGTGTTCTCCCCCCCCCCCCCTCCCCCCCGCGGGACCTGAAATAAAGACTTTGGGCGTCTAGGCAAAATAGAGCCTGGGCAATCCGCCGCTGAACGCGACATTTGACATCCCAGCCGGGACTGAAGGAGAAAGCCGAGCCTATATTTGGGACCTTATGGATTAGAAGATGGATAGGGAAGAAGCGCTGGAGAGACTCAAGAAGAAAAGAACCATGCTGCGCACATCTTTATCCAAGTATGGGAAAAGAAAAGATTAATCAGAAGTGCATAAGGAGTGTGACCACGAGGAACAGCTGCTGGAACAGCTTTCGGATGTCTACGGAGAACTGAGGCGGGTAGACGAAGAAATCGGTAAATTGATAGACATTAAAGATCTAGAGAAAGACCTAAGAATGGTGGAGGAATACCGGGAGAAGGCCGTGAAGTGGAAATCTTTGTTAAAGAGAAGAAGTCTGGTGGTAGCGGACGGAATGCAGAGGGAAACAGCAATGGCTACAAAGAAGGAATATCCAGGAGAAATTGTCGACCTGCTGTAACTGGGATTGTTAATTTGCCCAAATTGACAATAGAAAGATTCTGCGGGGAAATTGGTCAGTGGTTGAACTTTTGGAATGCCTTCGATTCATCAATCAACAGAAATGAACATTCTTAACAAATGAACTATCTTAAGGCCTACTTGAGTGGAACGGCGGCCCAAACCGTGGAAGAATTTTGCCTACCTGAAGAAAATTATGATAAGGCCGTTGAATTGTTGAAGGAACGGTTCGAAAAAAAGGAAAGGTTGATCGATATGCATATGAACAACCTCTTGGCCTTGAATCCACTTAGAGTGTAGAAAGACGTGAGGGCTTTTAGGGAATTGTATGGCAGAATCCTGGTGCAGATTAGAAGTTTGGAGTCGTTGGGTGTTGTCGTTGAAAGCTATGTTAATTTATTGTCCCTTTTGCTCCTCAAGCTATTGCCGTCAGACTTAAAGCTTGAATTACATAGGGAATTCACAAGAGCTTTTTCTCTCGGAGATTTTATTGAATTTTTAAAGAGACAATTGATTGCATTGGAGAGCACGTTCGGGACGCGAGACGAAATAATAACCAGCCGACCATCAAATGAGCGCCCTCAGTCACATATCTCTATCGTGAAGTATCGAAGAAATGAGAGGAATCCACTGCCCACGGCTGCTGGTTAATTTTTAATGCCTCTGAAGCAGGGAATAGGAAGAAGAGTTACGTTTTTGTGAAAGAGGAGATCATGAGGGTACAAAGTGCGGATTTGCGGAAAATATGACATTGGAAGATAAATTGGGAAAATTGAAGAAGAAAGGGGTTGTTTCAGATGCCTGAAATATGGTCATTTGAGAAAATTCTGCAAAATTAGGGCAAGTTGCAACAGCTATGGAGACGCTCAAGTCTATATTCTCGCTTTGCACCTGAATGTGATTATTTGGTTTCATCTGTAATACTTACACTTGCTCATTCTTCAACTACTAACCCTTTATAACGCCCGCCAAAAATATCTTAGAATTTTTAATTTATAATCATATCATTATGTATTTAATTTAAACAACGGTTGTATCTAAAATATTATCTTTTTATATGGCCAATATTATAACTTTTTTATTGAACAAGCTTTATTTTTTATGTTAAGATATATCCAAACAAATCATCTTGTTATAGCCATTTTTAACCCTCACAGTTTAAATTAATTAAAATGAATTTCAATTACTTACCTATGTTAGAGAGGCTTTACCCATTTAAACCCGGATAAACCCTTTCACTCCCAGGGCCCATCTATGGTAATTTAAAACAACAAACCCATATTTTATAATACTTATAACAAGATTTTCATGTTGTATAATAGAAACACATCTGTATATGATTATACGCATTATTGTCATGTGTCCTTACATCATCATATGTAATTAATTTGTACAAATTGAGGATAAATAAATAAAACTCTGTAATTGATTAAGAGTTGAGCTGAAGCAAGAGATTGAGATAGAAGTCCAAAAACGTCTAATATTGAGATGTAAAAGTCCAACGAGGCATAAAGATAGCAAGATCACAGGGCGTTGCCAGAGTATACAATTTCACTTCCTATCCACGCTCTTGTTGCATCCGCTGAAACTCAATTCTTCCTCTCGGCGAGGATATATAAGACCTCCGCCCTAGCCGAAAATATAGTCACTTCACCATCAGCGGGAGCCCTCGTCGGTTGTGTCCAAGTTCGCCTTATCGACTATGTAGAACAGTAAGATCTCTTCTATTTCCATCTTTTGCTCCTTGCTCGACTTTTATCTGTTCACGGAACTTTCCTAGTACAACTGTGTCTCTTAGTTTTACCTATGGATATTCCCAAGTCTTCAACTCTGCCTCGACCACGACTGCCCGTACTCTGTGAGAACTGTTAAAGGTTTTTCAAGGTGCAGAGAGATACTGGAAAACTCTCCATATCCTGACTGTTCCTCTCGGTCAACACAGTATAGCGAGAGTTGACAGGGACTCACACCATAGATTAAGTCGACTGGATTCCTCAACGACAGGATTCGACATATATATATATATATATATATATATATATATATATATATATATATATATATATGGGTATTACTTTAACAAGGGAGGTTTAGAAATGACTATCGTTCTAGATATGTTCGAGCAATCCATTTTGATAACTTTGAATGAATAAAGCTTATTTTTAATCAAATCTTTATCACAATTTCCAATATTTCGATGAGGCATTTCGCCTATCTTCATCGGGAAATTCAAACCTTGTAAATAAATTATTCACGAGTGGCAAGAGTTTTTTTTTAAGGCAGATTGGTGTGGCAAAAATGGCATTAATAGAAATATATATATACTAAAACTATGCCTACAGATAAAACAAAAATAGCAATATATAGAATACGTTTAAAAATATAATTTAGGAGAAGTAATCATGGGAACAGTTTGGTCACATCAATCTGCTTTATTCAAACCCTCGCCACTCGTGCATCACGTGAATAATCTGTTTACAAGGTTTGAATTTCCGGTGAAGATAGACGAACTACCTCATCGAAATATTGGGAATTGTAATAAACATTTGAACCAAAATAAGCGTTATTCATTCAATATATATATATAATAACAATGAAAAGGTCAGAGGTGCTCATATTAAAAACAAATAGATACATGTAATATTGTTGCAAATGATCCTGTCGACGTATGGATAAACTGGCAGTCGTGTACGTGAGGCGAGTGTTGATGTTCTTTCCACACGCGGACAACAAGAAGCAGAGGCAGGGCTAGATGTTAGCACCGAGAGTGATCGGAGAGATCCCATGGGACAGAGGTAGAGGCCATGACACAAACCTGGATTTCTAACAGCGAGACACGGAGAGAGCGACAGAGAGAGACATAAGCGGTCTGCCGATGGACACCTGTAGAACATACCGCCCTGACCCACTGATAAAAATCTGTCCTGTTGACCAGGGTCGTCTATAAAAAGCCCTGAAGGGGGACCCCATATGGGCATTGGCTAGTTCCTCTCCCTCTGCCCCTAGCTGCCACCAGCTGACCACTCTTTGGCAGAGATAATGGAATACTGGAAATATATATACATTCATTCTAATATTATATTTTGAATTTGAAAAATATTCGTTATTTCATCAAATAATTCAGAGATATAATTTTGAAATGCTATTAAAGATATAAAGATATTTTTACATTCCTGAATATATTTAAAGATATACAAAAAATATAAAATATATATATATATTGATAATCAAGATGAATATTATTGAGAAATATAAATTTAACTAACATAATTTATACTAGCCGATGTACCCGGCTTCGCCCAGGTTTTTCTCGAGGGAATGTTTGTAGTCTAGTAATAAGAAAATATACTACACCTAAAAACTATCAGAGAAAAGAGAAACCACGGAAGGTGAACAGAAAAATGCTTACAATGGATGTTATGTTTACGATATCAAGTTAAATAAAAACAAAGATAAAATTTGCATATGTTGGTCACTATAAATTTGTATATTTGTTAGACGAAATTAGAAACATCATAAAACAATTGGGTATTTAAAAACAAATGTAGAAATAAAAGTTGAAGTATAATAAACAATGTTAAAGATTAGTTTTAATTATTAATCAAGATTGTGTGTGAATATGTGAGAAAGATGTAATATCGTTGTTGTTTTCTTGGCCGAATGTTTTACATATGGTGTTATCTTAAAATTGCTTGTTTTGAATATTTTTTAGATTGAGATTATTAGCTAGTATGTAAAAAAATTAACTCTGTTGAAATTTAATTTTGTATTTATATATAAATAAAATTAACTCTGTTGATTTTTTTTTGTATTTAATTGATAACAGCGAAGTTACGCATGTTAATGTTAGGAAATATATTTTGATGTTAAGCAAAACCTGCTCCATCTCGTTTTACATAAATGTTGATAATTTGGTTGAAATTGATGCATTGTAACGAAAGTTTTTAGTGATGTCCACTTATGAAATTTCCATTTTATTAATATAGATATTTCCAAACAGATAATCTAACCCCAAATTCATCTCTGTTATCCCAAAATATTTTGAAATTCACCGAAAATATCTATAAATCACAAATAATATTTATATTACACAAAAAATATCTCTGAACCACAACCATCCACAAAACAGTATCTATGATACAAATAGTATCTAAGATACAGATATCAGTTTCTAAGATACAAATATTGGTTTCTAAGTTACAAATATAATGTTTCTAGGAGATATACATGTCTTTTTTGGATTACAATAGTTATGAAATAATATTTAGTCTTTATTATATTTTTTATGTGTTTTCTAATTATTCATCTTACACAATTTATAAAAAATATATATATATATTATATTTTAAAAAAATGATAAGATTTCTGTTGTCTTGGATCATATCGATGATTATGCTATGGTGGTGCAGTCGTGGTTGAATAATCTTGAAATAATAATAAAAATATTGGTTTTGATCAGTAATTGTTTTTATTGTGCTATAGAATAAACATAACTTGGTAAAATTACTGCCTGGCTTAAGGCGTAAGAATAAAAAAAAAATGAAAAGCGTATTTACATAATGTACAAATGTTTTTGGGTCGGCCAACGGGGAAGAACAACTCCTTCTCTATTATTGTGCCTTCTACAAGCTTGGGTAAGCTTTTTAAGGCATAACTCATAGTTAGGTGTCTCCAAGCGCCCGCCGCGGGGGAGGGCCAAGGAGAAGGCTGGAGAGGCGACGGCGAGGCCGTGGGCACCCCGGGGGAGAAGAGGGCTAGTGCACGCCGTTTTGAGGGAACCAAGGCAGCGCCAAGCACAACTCAGGCGCCGCAGGCTACAAAAATAGTAAAGGGAACATTTGAGGGATCAAGATCAAGCGATCGAGACCCAGAACCCAGGAGGTCTGGTCTATATCGTCTGGCTTTTATCTCTCGGGGAAGAACAACAATCAGTTTATATAGTAGAAGCGTGACCTCTGGCGGTCGATTAAAACATAGGATTTATATCTATGAAATTATAATTTTAAATAAAATAACATTTTAATATATAACATTTTAAAATGAAATATTTCAATATAACATTTCCTAAATAAAATCTTTATGTAACATATATATTTTTCAAAATTTTATGATTTAAAATAAACAATTATCGCTAAGAGAAAAATATTTTACAACCAAATCAAACTCTCAAATATCAGAATTTAGCGACATTTTATATTTATATTATATATATTATAATAATTTAAATATAATATTTCTACTATACTATATACGTCATTTTAAATATATAAGAAATAACATTTGAATTTCTTATCGAATGACAAATATTAGATTTCGACTTTGAATAAATTTGGTGTCTTCACTTTGATATCCAACAATTTTCCTGATATACAACAACAACAACAAAACAGCTTTATTAGGGCATCTTGCCCTGTACGGAATCTCCGTGGAGTTACAGACAATATTAACCATAAGATAACAGGTGAAAATATAGTATTTACAGTCAAGGTATGTCAAACAGGGTGACTTTTTATTGTGCCCCTGTTCTTCTCTCTTCCATGAGTGCAATTTTATTCCCAACCGCTTTTAATTTTCCTGATATAATTCTGTGTGTAATGTAAGAAATTACTTTAATTCTCTAATGAATCATATGTTTGAAGATGAAACTTGATGCTATAAATATTATAACTTCCTTTTGAAATTGATAAAAACATTCAAACGTCCTATCAGAATAGATTTGAACTCTTGTACCAGCCGTTATGAATCACTGTTTTAAATAGCCGTCGCGAGATGAAGCGCAGGACCTGTTTGGAAGAAATGAGAAGTGCTTTCAAGATGTTTGTTGAAATAGAAAAGTGTCTCTTTATTTCTTCAATATCAAACAATTTATTCTCTCTCTCTCTCTCTTCTCTCTCTCTCATTAATTATATAATTTTATTTAATCCTGAATAGGAATCAAATACAAACTGCAAGATGACCCATAGTCCCTCCACGTTACCATAATATTGATCCTAATCAGGTAACCAAAGCGACAATTCGAATTGCTGTTATCGAGGAATTGAGCTACATACCGTGTATATTTGATTAACGTTCTATCCAGTCGCTGGATGGAACTCCACTAGAGGAACAACCTCAGTACAGTCCTGTGGTCAACCTGGAACTGCTGGTTGTCCTCAAAGTACTGAGCTGATAATATTGTACCATTGGATGGAACGCTGTATAACAACGACACAACTATAAATAGAACTAGGTGGCCCAGAGACGTGTTCTTTAGAAACCACAAACCTTCTTCGCCGAGATAAATGTAGAATAAGATTGCAGGATAGCAAAGATACATCGACCTTCATATAAAATATACATTTTTTTTTTATTTGTATAAACCTGGAATTTTAAAAATTGCCTTAAAAATCCTTAATTCATTATATTGATATAATTGGCGTTATAAAAACCTATATCGATTAAAACTAGGGATTTCATTAGAGAAATGTGAATTTCAAATTTGTGAAAAACAAAAATATGAAAATATGATCACTCTAATTAAAAATGTATCATCCCTAAAGTATATTCTGTGAATATATAAAAGCAAATATATTGGGTTGTATATGTGTTCGTTCGGTTTTATTCGACAATTTTATTTATAAAAAAGAAAACATAAATTATAACAATGAATTAATCAATTATGTATTATCCGTTATTATATACGACCTCCTGCTAACGTTCGACTAGTTTGTTGATGCCGTTCCACCAAAAATCGCCCGGTCTGGTGTTGAAGAAATTGTTGAGCCAGGTTTTGAGGTCACCTTCATCATCGAAGTTAGTGCCTCTCATATGGTCTGACATGGAGCGTAAAATGTGGTAATCGGTTGGTGCAAGGTCCGGAGATTACGGCGGGTGCTGTAGAGCTTCCCATTCGAGCTCTTGAAGGGCGGCTTTAACGACTTGTGCAACACGCGACCTAGCGTTGTCGTGAAGGAGAATGATTTGACCTTGTCGATTGGTTCTTTTCGGTTGAATAGCCTCATCCACGCGATGCCATTGGGCAATGTAGAGGTCCTTGTTGACCGTGGCATTTCTTTCGATTATTTACAAGTACAGCACACCTTCGCTGTCCAAAAAAAAAAAACGCAGATCATAGCCTTTTGAGGGTGAAGATCTTGCTTTATTCTTGGCTTCGGTGTATCACCTGTAGCCACACACTCTTTTCTTTGCTTCATATTCACGTATAGACACCATTTTTCATCTCCCGTAACGATTCGGTATAAAAATCGTTGTTTATGGCCCCGTGTTGATTGATGGCGTGAGAAATGTTGAGCAGCGATTTGTTGGTTTCATTATGCTCGTGAGGCACCCAAGCTCAGAGTTTTTGAGAAAAACCTATTGATTGAAGATGGTTTGAGTTGACCACAGCACTATATTTTTTTCGGGCAACTCACGGTTTTTTTTAGCGACCATCTTCCTTCAGCTGGGCCTTTGGATGATCCTCATCGAATTCTGATGGTCGTCCGCTTCGAAAAGTGTCTTCAAGGTCCAAGTCGCCGTTTTTTAACTTTGCAAACCATTTTGTGCTGCTCACTCTTTTCCATACACATAGCATATGTTCCGAGTTGCTTCGGCTGCTTTTTAACCTCGGTGAAAAGCGAATAAAAGCAGATGTCGAAAATGTTGAATTTTTTTCCTCCTGGATATTCCATTTTCAAGCCTGGAAAAAGAACAACAAAAAATAATAATAATACAGGTTTGTAGAGCAGAACAAAGTACTATTTAAAAATATAAACACTTTACCGTATAACAACAAAAACCGTTATGAAACAAAGGGATACAAAAACCGAACGAACTCTCTTTATGACCCAATAGCGAATGCCATTTTAGGCAATATATTGAACTGAGTGTTGATTGAAACAGTAGATGATATAATTTTCTAACCGAGAAATAATAAAAACATCAATCTTATTTCGAGCTGTTGGCCGTCACCAGTAGGGCACAGGCACCCTGACTCATTCAGGGAATGGATCCAATAATTATAAAACCACAAGAATTATATCTAAACCTCAAGGTACGGTTGTAAACACTGGAAACTACAACAAAAAAAAGAAGAAAAATGTTTTCAAATGTGGAAATATGAGGATAAAGCATTGTTCGAATAGGTATCTTTATTGGCTGAAATAGCGTTAGAATTAAAAAAATATTTCATAAAACATATAAGCGATACCAATAAAGAAATGATGCAAGCTTATATTTCTTATTCCTATCAAAGTTTAGAGAATATATAATGGTAATATAATATATTATATAACTATAACGGTTTAGAGATAACTGCAATGTATTTCCATATTTGCCAGTCTACTATATTATAAAGCTAACCCGACACAAATGCTTTAATTCGCACCCTAGTCTACCTCACCTATATATATAAACACGTGACAACCACTGATGGTCAAACTCAAACACACAATTAAAGGGACAAAGACAACCTAAAACACCAATTCCGTAAATACCAAGTTTTAACATTCTTCTCAATATCCTACTGGTAGCTAGAAAGTGGGCAATCCTATATTATATATACAGTTACGAGCGTCATTCTTCGTGGCCTCTGTCACGGTTTGCTTTTCTTTTTGGAATGGCGCCCTCCTATTGGTCGGCTACGATCACGCCACCTTTGCCCCCCCATCATTTGGTGCCGCCAATGCGCGAGACACTTCTGTCACCGCTTGCTTTTGGTTCAGTGGTAGAATGCTCGCCTGCCACGCGGGCGCCCCGGGTTCGATTCCCGGCCGATGCATCTTTTTTATTTACAATTTTTAAAACTCATTTATATATTATAGTGGCGGGCGCCCCGGGTTCGATTCCCGGCCGATGCATTTTGTTTTTTTTTACAATTTTTAAAACTCATTTATATATTATACAAGAATGACATCCACGGCGCCAATTTATAATTGTAACGAATAGTATTTTAATAAAAGCATTTAATCGGGTAAACCCCGGGCGTTGCCCGGGTCATTCGGCTAGTAAATATATATTAAACAGCTATTGAATATGATATTCATGTTTAATTTGTTCCTTTTAGGTATTTTTTAGTTATTGCCTGTTCCTCTATATTGATGGATAGCGCCGTCTGCCGGTAAAATGTGATTTTAATTATTATCAACTCTAATTATTTTGCACTATTATTTTATACAACAAATGCCTACATCCGCTGAATGGCAACAGCGCGCCTTCTATATGTGGGAGAAGAAATCGATTCAAATAAAACAAAATCCATACTCTCCTAGGTCACCATCGATGGTTAAACTTCCTAGTTAATTCGTAGGTTTAATCAATTGCACTTACCAGCTATAATAATGTACTGGGCGATTGTGTTTATATAGTCGACTCTGTAATCTTGGTGTTTGTATTTTATATAACAATGGAGATTAACTTTGATTACTGTAAATTTACATGTAAATATTTGCATCAACAAATGAGTTTCCGCAAATAATTCATTTATAAATATAAACTTCCAACAAACTAATTTATTTACATACTTTATTGTATGAAATCGATAACAAAATGGGATCCTACCAAGATATCGCCAGACCCCAAATTACTGATTTTATTCTCCTTATTTTGGCCAAAATCTAGGTCCAAATGCCTCCTCAGACACCAAACACACCTGATCTCGTTCCCAAACATTTCCTTTTTACAGCAGAATTAAAACGGCCCTTTAAGGACAGAAATTTGAGTCGATAAATATGGTAATCGAAAATTATCTACAAATTTTCAGGGATCTAAAAGAAAATAATATATAAAAATTGTCGCATACCTCGACATATTTGCATAGCATTGTTTTGTTTTATATATTTTTACATTATGTTTCTTATGAAAGGTTGTTATATTTGCATGTCCGCGAGAAGCACGATGTGTATATATAGGTCAAGAAAGTAATAAAGTCAGAGTTTCTATTGCTTAGGTCTTCTTTTGTTCATTCTTGCTCGTAGAACACGACAATATGGCGCAGCCGACAGGATCCCCAAGACCTTCCCTGGAAACCCTCATCAGGGCGATGGCTGATCAGCAACGCTTAATGATGAGCATTCTTTGTGGAAATACGAAAGAAGAATATTTCAGCGAAGAGGATTACTATGAACAAAAAGAATATTTCAAATATTCAGTTGTAGAAGATGTAGAGGATGTGGAAGATGTAGAAGATGTAGGAGATGTAGATGATGAGGAAGAAGAAGAGAGCCTTGAGTCTCTGGAAAGTATGGAGTCTCTAGAAAGTCTTGAAACGTCTGTTGAAGAAAGTGAAAAATCTCAAGTTGAGAAAAATTCAGTTGTAGAAACGGAAGAAAGTCATAAGGCTGAAGTTGAGAAAAAAACCGTTGAAGCAGATGAAAGTGAAAAATCTCAAGTTGAGAAAAATTCAGTTGTAGAAACGGAAGAAAGTGAAAAAGCCGAAATTGAGAAAAAAATCCGTTGAAGCAGATGAAAGTGAAAAGGATGAAGTTGAAAAAATTTCTGTTGAAGTTGAAGAGAGTGAAAAGGCTCAAGTTGATAAAAAGTCTGCTGAAGTTGAAGAAAGCGAAAAAGCTCAAGTTGATAAAAAGTCAGTTATAGGAACTGAAAGTGCAGAGCCTATTACGAAAGAGGTAGATGTTATTGCTGGTATTGATGCAGATAATGCAGGACTTTGTGATCTTGATGATGCCACTTTCACTCAAGCTGGGGAAATTGACAAAGATTCAGAGAATACAGAAGAAATTTCTGATTACATTATTGATGTTCCTACCACTCATGCTGGGGATATTGACAATAATACAGGGAATACAGAAGAAATTTCTGATTGCATTATTGATGTTCCTAACACTCAAGCTGGGGAAATTGACAAAGATTCAGAGAATACAGAAAAACTTTCTGATTGCATTATTGATGTCCCTGATACCCAAGCTGGAGAAAAAGAACCTACTAAGGAGTCTGGTACTGGCAAAAAAGAACCAAAGCCTGGTACCGGCGAAGAAGCACCTCCAAAGGAGTTGAACCTCCCCATCACCTGGAATAATAGAAACACCATCACCAAAGACATGAAGTTATTGAGAAGAGCTTTGAGAGAGCTACCCTGTTACGATACTCTGTTGGAAACTCTCAAGAAAGAAATCTATTCGTTTCAAACAAGTGGTGAAAAAAGAAATATGAAATTAGGAATATGTGATGCTATTATCTGCCATGGAATAGGTGATTTCGATAAATGCAATCACGCAAGACGTCGTTTGTTAATATTAAAGAAATTAACACGCTGCCAAAAGGTTTGGATTTATGCTAAATAATTCAGCCAGATGCAAAAAAGCATGCTTGATAAATACGACATTGGAATGATGCAAATTTCAGAGATAGAAAGTGGATTCAGAAGAGAAGCTGAAGAATTTGAGGAATATGACATTGATGATTTACGAAATGAATTGGCCATCTACAATTCCTTAAGAACCCTAAAAAATGGTCAGGTCAATTTATGTTATCCATATTCCTTTATGTTTGTTAAAGATACTGAAAAGACGTTTAGGCTTCTCATAAATATCTTTGAAAAAGGAAAACCATGGCCTTACTATTGTGAAGGAGAACGAAAAAAATATTTTGTTTTCCTAATGGAATATGGAGGAATAACTCTCGAAACGGCTATCAAATCGAGACTTTCATATGAAAATTTATTAATATTATTTCGCCAGATTTGTATAGTTTTTGCAATTGGTGAAGAGGAAATTGAACTTTTACATGATTATCTTCATATTAACAATGTTCTAGTTGCAGAAACAGAAGAGAAACTAATAAAATATGAAGTATCTTCAAAAAAGATTAAAATCCCAACTCTTGGATATATTGCTAAAGTAATCGATTTTGGGAATGCCAGGTGTATTAAGGATATAGATTATAGACAAAGGATGATTAGTAAATATGGAAAGAGACCATGTCCAATTGAGTATTCAAGAAGGAGTCTATTTATGCTGAGTGGACTCTATTTTGAAATGATAAATATGAGTTTGGAACTTCGTGCAGCACTACCTGAACTGCCAAGAGTAACTACATCTCTACAACTGTATGAGGGTTTAATTCAAATCTCAAAAGATTTGGCAATTCTTGAATTCCATGAACCGGAATCTGTTGAACAAAGAGGATCTCCTGTAGATATATACGAGGAAGTTGTGAAAGCGATTTGGACAAAGAAAGGACTACGTGACATTGCCATGATTGGGGAGGATGTTTTATCCTTTACTTTAGAGGCCACGAGGTTCTATCGTTACCTGCAGCTACTTCGAACTCAGAAGTGGTGTGTCAAAATAGGCAGACCAACTAGACCGAAGATGGAATTACTCGTAAATTGCCTGGAAGTGTATTGCATCCCACCCTATGACGAGCCTGTTCTGGCATATCTTAAAGACGTAGGTAAACCAGCATCTATAGGACATTTATGTGACATGATTCCTAAGTGGACTAATCCCATGTTATTCGTTGGCAATGAAGACGAACCTTCTGTTTTTTACCAGCATGTTTTCAAGCACGATCGTAGTATGATGTGGTGTAACCAGACTAGAGAAGCGCTAAAATGCTTGGATTTGAATGAGATACATAGCCACGATATCAATGGCGTAGACTTTTCCAATGACGCAGCAAAAAAGGACAATTGCATCCCTTACACTATGGAGCCTCTTCAGAAACCTGATAAAGTGAATTCTAAAGACGGAGATAAAGAAGATGATCCTAATCCGAATGTTTTTTACGAGAAGGTTTCTCAGCTAATTTGGACCCATAATGAAATGCGAGAATTTAACTCTGCTTGTGAAATACATACTGAATTCATTGAGGAGACATCCATGCAGGATATAACCATCACCAAGTGGCCGGAGGACAATTTCATCATAGACCACCAGGAGTCCCATCACAGGAGTGATGAGAGGTCATGGAGGGGGAGTCTGTCGCATACCTCGACATATTTGCATAGCATTGTTTTGTTTTATATATTTTTACATTATGTTTCTTATGAAAGGTTGTTATATTTGCATGTCCGCGAGAAGCACGATGTGTATATATAGGTCAAGAAAGTAATAAAGTCAGAGTTTCTATTGCTTAGGATCTTCTCTTGTTCATTCTTGCTCGTAGAACACGACAAAAATAAAATTAGGCTCTTCTATTAGCATAGACATCAAAACTGAAGGTCATCTACGAGTATTGAGCGTCGCCCCAAATTCGAGTCGGTGATAAAGCCACAACACCACCTTTGGAAAACTGAGAAGCGTCCAGAAGAGATCATGGTTTCGAGCTAATGGCCCTCGTCTCCCAGGGCGGACTTTATTCCAGGAGATCCAGATGGGGACAAATGAATCCCTCACAAGCCACCAAAGAAGTGGTCGGCTGGTGAAGTAACTAGGCCAAATCTAAGGCCAAAATATATAGATAGGTATTTTTCCGGGAGAGTAATGATTTGTAATAAATTTAAAAAAAACATTAAAAACAGAAGCTTTTATTGATATACACTAAAAGGGGGAATATTATCTTCTTTCATGGAACAATTATATGTATCAGAGTGAAAATAAAAGCAGCGGGGACGATCATCATGAATTTCGAACCTAATGTGATTTAATATGTAGCAGCTGATTAGCGATTTTTATAAGTGTTTGCTATATTTTTACCTCTTCTCTAAATATGATCGTCCCCCGCCGCTTTTAATTTCACTCAGATACATCTAATTGCTCAATAACAGAATATACAATATTTTATTTTTCCTTTTTAGTGCATTTCAATAAAAGCTTTTATTTTTCAATTTATTAATTATTTATTTAGTTTTTATTCATGAATTTACAATACTTAGAATCAGAAGGTTACTAGGGATTAGGCTTTAAATACATGGAAGCCTGCTCGTGGCAGATTGGTCAATTCCTTGTAAGGCGCGTAACATAAGACTTAAATTTTAAAAAATTAGAAAATTGTTCATTCTTGGCCATTTCGACCACACAGAAGTCTGAGAGTTTGTACCCATGCATTGGTCATTGGACTGAGTAAGTGTTAAAGGTTTTTTTACTTCTCTATGTGATCTGGAAGTATATAAAAATTAATTTACAAGGTTTGAAAGGCAATTTAGAAATTTGTCCATTTATGGCCACCCTGACAACCCAGAAGTCTGAAATATTTGTCAACTAGCATTGCCATTGGTTTCTGGAAAGTGTAACAAATTTCAGATTCCTACGTACTCTAAAAGTATGTATATTAAACAATGATTGAAATATTTGTGTACGGACAGATAGGCAAGCAAGTTGAATAAAAACTTTTGAAAATAAAAGTCGCATATCTCGTTGTAATAGAAGCCAAAATCTGGTGTTGTGGCTTTGTTCCCGTATCAACTCGAGGCCTCTAGCATTGTGATGGTACCGGTGACGGTCAATAGATGGCGTCTATTTTTAACGTCTATTTTGACAAAAGAGGTTACCTATATTTTCATAGATGGTTATTCTCTCGCTAAAATTCCGTCTAAAGGAAACTTATTACATCGGTTGTAACAACAACTGTGTGGATATATTACATAGATTTATAGATGTGGGGGGATGGTTGGCTTTGAAATAATGAAAACGTTTTCTAAGTTCAGTCCAGATATCTACAATCTGCCATTTAATCCGTTAGTTGGCGAATATACTGTGGTCACTTCCAGTCAGACCTAGCTCTCATATCTAACTTCATCCAATTGGTCAAATATCGTAAAATGTTATTTCGAGCTGATAACCAAAGGAATGGTATTTGATCCTTGTGATGGCCGTAGCAAGGTTACAATCCACCAAGTTACTGCACGCCACCAAGGTTGTCACACAAGGTGAGATTATTCCCCAAGAAAAGAAAGAGTGAGACAGTTAGAGTGGAGATAATAAAAAGTAAGTAAAATACAAGTACAATTCGACAGGTGCTGGAATAAGATAAATTTCCTTTGTGATAGATATAAAAAAATAGTTCAGCAAAAAAAAATTGTTGAAAATATTTAGTAATAAGAACGGGTTTGCTGTTGATGTATATTAATCCAAATCAGTAGTAAGTATGGCGTAAACTAACTACTATTGTACACCAGAGATCGTATAGCGCGGTCAAATTGGCCGCTGTACAGGTCAATTCGCCTCGCGCCAAAACTATTTGCCGTCTGACGTGGGGTTACAGATACAGGGGTGATCACATACGCTGGGCAGGTAGGGAAATCGGTATTACACTTAATATCATACATTAGGATGTGTCTACGAGCGGCCGCTAATATCCGTAGTTAAACATGAGTGAGGAACCTGAGTCATTTGGGTGATCGAATTTGTCCGCGCGGATGCGGGGTTTGAGTCTATCCGAAGCCTTAAGGAACTCTATACAAGCACGGCAAGTGGTCCTTCTAAAGATTAAGTCTCTAAGTGACCTCGATGCATACCCCAACTCTACTGCACAGATGGAGAGAAGGTGGAACCTAAGGGCACCAAGACGCTACGCTCAAGCACGATGTGCGTCGTTGTTCCTGTTGGCGTCGCAGTAAGGACAGGAAGGATCGTCAATGTCGTCAATGACACCTATCACGTGGGCGTAGTTGTCCGTCCACGTGTGTCTTGATAGCAGGCCAACCACGGTGTGCTCGCTCGGGACGATGTATACATACCTTTTGTCTATGAGACTCATTGGAGTAAAGCGGGTGTGGGTAGTGGGAACCAGAGAGAGGAATCTACTCTCCCACACGCCCGCCCGTAGATTGCCGATTTGGAAAACAGACTCCGCTCCCCGCTTAGCGAGTGTGTCTACAATATTATTTATTACCCATGATTGCACTGTGACCTTTAGTCGATTGGATGATACACCTGTTCCTGTTGAGATACAGTCGTGAAATCAGCAACAGAGCTCTATTGATAAGATGGTTAGTAGTCCTAGAGTTTAGAACCGACTTCACTAATGAGAGGTTGTTGAGGAGAAATCCAACAGTTAGATGGTCTGGTAAGCTTGTAGACTCTTCATGTGCCTTAACCAATCCAAAATCTTCCGTCTGGAAGACAAAACAATGGGAGCAGGACTGAATAATCACGAATTAAAAGGGGCACAGTCGAGACCAGAAATCCGGTAAACGCCGGCACCAACTTTATCCTTGGTTTTGAAGCAATCTGTATAGTAAGCAGCGTGGAATAAAGGATCAGGGATTTTACTCGCGGCGAAATAATAGGGAGGGGAAAGAAGAGGATTGGGGAGGGAAGGAGGACCGATTAGAACATCAGCGTCTAACAAACCATACTTTTCAAGTGCAATTCAGTTTCAATCGCGATTTCCAAGTCGAGGTGAAGAACACGAGAAATAGAGATAATTGAAACGTTACTGGTCGAGCTAAAATCACTGCCGAGTCCTTGATTGAAAAAGGCCTCTGACCTCTAAGCAGGAAATCTAAGGAGCACTGAGAAAGATTGGAAAATCATATCGCCAAGGCGTAGGCATTGACTGGTACAACTACTTGCAAGTACAGAGTTTAAAGGGGGGTGACCAAAACCAAAGTTGAAGTTGGACAATTCAATATATTTTATTGACACTCTTAGTCTATTGTTACAAAAATTGAAGATAATTTAAACAAAGATATATATGATTATTTGCAATTTGGTTTGTAAAAATATATTTTGAAAACCTGTTCTCAGGAAGGGAGGCTCCTCCACCTTGAGTGAGTCCTCCTCCATACAAGGACAGGATCAATTTGAACCGCTCTCAGTTCAATATTTATATAATGCTTATAGAGATATGTCTTGGCAGACGCCAGGATGGCCAGGGCGTCGTCATTCAGTCCTCGCCCGAAGACTCAGCCCTGCAGGTATGGGGGCCGCCCGATGATTGTAAATGCCTTCCAGATGAGAGGCCTGTCGCAGGACCAGTACAGGTTGGCTAGCGTCAGGTCGCTGGACCCACAGGCGACGCAGGGCTGTTGGGCCGAGGCTGGATGGGCTGGATGTGAAAAAGCGTGCAGTTTCACTGCCACGTCTGCGTCATGGCCGGAGAAGACATAGCGCCTGAGTGACGACCAAGAGATGGTGTTGGGGAGATCCAAATGAGTAATCCACCTCCTCGCAAGCTGGGTGATGGACAGGGCAGCCAGACTCCAGCATGCGGTGGCCAGTGCGGGTGGTGACACACAAGAATGGAATCCTCGTCCCGCGAAGCACCACAGCCTCTTCGATGGTGCCAACACGGAAGGCCCCGCGCAGATTCTCGTCGGCCAGATGCCGGCAGAAACCGGAAAAGGAGGCTGCGTCCTCCATGGCACACCGCGTTGGGCGAGTGAGGAGAGCGGCAGGACCCACATAGTCTCTAACGAAGGCGCCAACCCATCGTTCAGTAGCCAGAAGGTCGGGTGGACTTAGGAGGTAGCAGCCTCAAATGATGGGGAGGTCCAGGAGCTGAGACGGAGTCAGAGCCCGGTGATCTAGCTCAAGGATCTCGACGACTGCTTTCCAGATTTTGAGCAGCTGGAGACGGCGCGGCAGGAGCCAGGAACCGGATGGAGGGGGGTAGAGGCACGCGCCACTCTCTACAAGCCAGGAGTCGACCGCGTTGTCGACCTCTTCGGCAACGCGTGCCACATTCCAACTAGGAGAACACACCGGAACACTCCTGGAACAGATGGCCACCCAAACCTTACGGTCCACAAGTCGGCATGCAAAGCATGCCCTTAGCTGCTATCTTGTTCCACTCGTAAGCCAAGTAATGGATCCAAGCTAGCGCTTGGACATTGTACCTGGAAAAACCACCTCCCAGATGACGAGTCTGGAAGGATTTCTATACCGGTGGCCTTTAGTCACAGCAAAACAGTAAACTGTCTACTGTGTCCAGCAGGGACCACGGGAAGGCGGCCACCGGTTGACTCTGTTCACTCACAGCTGAGAAAAAGCTCAGCTGCCACGTCGTGAGCCCTCTAAAGAAGTTTGCTGTGATTTCTCAGCAGCTCGCACTCGATCGCGCCCCTCGCCCTCCTTCTCTCTTCCTGCACACCCACTACCCTCGGACAATCCAAGACGTAGTGGCGTGCGTCTACATCCCTTTTTCCACAGACGCAATCAGGATTGCTCTTAATTTTAAATCTGTGGAGACTCCTGGGGAAGGGCCCATGTCCCGAAACTACCCTAACAAGTTTGTGGGACATTACCTTACAGAGGTACTAGGGTATTGTTACCCAATTGAAAAAAAACCTCTCCCCTTCACACTGTTCCTCCATATGTCTAACCATAAGTCCTGTACGTGCTCCCTGATCCTACTTTACACTTATTTCTTGGTCACTGGGGTCCTCATTAATCTACCTCTAAAGCATTGCCTTGGCGAGCCTGTCTGCGAATAATGAATAGTATGGTTTGTTAGACGCTGATGTTCCAATCGGTCCTCCTTCCCTCCCCAATCCTCTTCTTCCCCCTCCCTATTATTTCGCCGCGAGTAAAATCCCTGATCCTTTATTCAACGCTGCTTACTATACAGATTGCTTCAAAACCAAGGATAAAGTTGGCGCCGGCGTTTACCGGATTTCTGGTCTCGACTGTGCCCCTTTTAATTCGTGATTATTCAGTCCTGCTCCCATTGTTTTGTCTTCCAGACGGAAGATTTTGGATTGGTTAAGGCACATGAAGAGTCTACAAGCTTACCAGACCATCTGACTGTTGGATTTTTCCTCAACAACCTCTCATTAGTGAAGTCGGTTCTAAACTCTAGGACTACTAACCATCTTATCAATAGAGCTCTGTTGCTGATTTCACGACTGTATCGCAACAGGAACAGGTGTATCATCCAATCGACTAAAGGTCACAGTGCAATCATGGGTAATAAATAATATTGTAGACACACTCGCTAAGCGGGGAGCGGAGTCTGTTTTCCAAATGATCCTTCGATGAGGCTGTGTCCCCTAACCCAATGGAGATCTGGAGCCCGCGGCATCATCTACAGCTCTTGGAACCTCACCGGAACAGCGTAAGTCTGACATTGAGGTACCAGGACTGGGAGAGGGGGCCGCAGACGCTGGGGAAGGATGTTGCTAAAAAGGTGGTAGTCCGCCGTGGGGAGCGAGATCGGCCCGTAGCCGCAGAGCCAAGGGCCACCGTGGGACCTGGGGACCAGGCAGATGGTGGTCCGCCGCGTCGATGTAGGCAAGGCGCTGCAGAGTTAGGAGGCTTAATACACCTGTCCCAGAGCATCGACGAAGAAGTCCTCGAATACCTGATATGCCTCACAAGGCAAGTCGTCCCACCAGGAAGTTTTTCCGAGAGGTAGGCGGCGGATGGCTGCAGCGAACTCTGCGGCGCTAATCTTAGAGCGGAGCAGAGGGTCGTCCCCCGGATGAACTCAGCGGCAGCTATGGGGTCGCACGACTCACGGGCAAAGCGGAGCTGGTAGATGGAAAATGCTCTGCGTCGCAGCTCCCTGCCTCGATGATGTTACCAATCTCATCGCGGATGTTCATTCCAGCAGGCCGTCGCACACGAAGCGAACGCCCGAGGTCTGGAAGTGATGGATAATCGGCGGCTGACGACGCTGCCTCCAGCCTGGCCTGCAAGAACCGCCTGGCGCGCTCGATGTGGTCGTCGTCGGCGACGAATGATGCGAATAGAGATAATTATGTACGTTAAATTCATCTACATTCGGTTAAAATACCACTCAGAACATTCTAAAAGGTAACTATATAGAAATGACTTTTCAATATTGCGCATATTTATAATAGACGTGCGGGTGCTGTGGAATTGAATGTCAATATGATATAGTATATATTTTTAAACCTTAAGATTGTTAGATGATTTGACTCTAGGACGAGCTGCTTCAATATGTTACTTTGTGACTTTTATTTTTATTTCTAGTTTTATGTCCGAATAGAGATCGAAGGCCTAGAGTGGGAAAGGGGTGTTATTAAACCTGGCAACATGGCGTTGTTTGTTGTGGTCACGGAACCAGATAGAACATTGTTGACTCTCTGCCGTCCTTTATTCTGTACCGGCCTCTGGGAAATCCTCTGTATCACCAGCTGTGGAGCCGCGCCTTTCAATGCCAGACCTTAATTGATATGAAATTCAAAGAGGAAAACCGAGAAGAATCTTGAACCACCATCTATATAAATGATTATGATGTTTCCCGTGATGAAGATCATCAACCTGTCAATATTCAATATTGATATCTGAAACAATCTTTCCTGGTGGAGCGAGAAGTTCCCAAGAACCTTCAAGTTTTCAGTTATTCAACAACTTCCACCAGGTTGGATCGAAGATGATTGAAGTTTTGAAGTTTGATTGTCTTTACCACATAAAAGATGTGATATACCGCTCTAACATGATGAACACGTTCATGTCTTGGCGAATTCTGCCTCAAGAATTTGTGACAATATTTCTGCATATAATTTGATTAAATTATGGTAACAGCTTTATAATTATTAGTAGATTGATAAGCTCTTGCTTAAGATTTTCAATTGTGAAAATATGGAGAAAAAAATAACCCAAACGAAAACAACGAAATGTTTCAAACGAAACATTTCAGAACTGATAAATTACTCATTACCTTCTTTTTAAGGGGGGTTTGCGGATACAATGTATGCCATGGTTGATCTACACTTTGTCACAAGAAATCACCATAACAGCCAGGAACGAGCAGTAAAGCCAAATAGTCCCACACCTTAGCTAGCTAATTTAACTCAAAGTCGTGTCCGCTGTGTTTTCCAGGAGTTGCCGAGATGAGTGATTCCTCGGGCCCCGTCCTCCAACCAACGTTACCAACGCTAAGCCACTGGGAACTCGTCCTCTCGGCCAGGTTCTGTCCATTTCTGTCAGGCTCTTTCATAATTTTCGGCGTTGCTCAACTGGTATTGTCAGAGGTTCTGATAGCACCGTTCCACCTAGATCAACGTTGCTCCATCCCTAGGTGTTTCCTGAGAGACATGGTGCGTCGTTGCCATGTCCGGGATGTTGTCATGACCTCGCCTTTCCCGAAGACAAGAGGAGTAAGACCTTTTTGTCGACGTTGAAAGAAGTGGCACGTCGTTGCCCTAGACCTCTTCCATTTTTTAACTCCTCATTTTGGCCGGGACTGTTGTAAAGTGGTCTCTTGTTCCATTCCATACAGTATTCCATCTGTTTGTGTCGTGCCAGTTGGTCCACTAGTTCACGTTGTGTGCAGGTCCACTAGCTCCATCTCTGGTCGGTCTCTACCCAGATGGTCTCCGTCCACCGTCTATTTACGGTAAACACCTTTCTTCACGCCTACTAGATTGTATTGGGATCTTCTTTGGCTTTCACTGCTCTTCCTTGATACCCTTTTCCTCATTATATGACGTTTATGTAAATCTTATTATTTTTTATTGGTGATTTCTCTGTGTCATAACTTCAACAAACCATAGGCAGCCACAACTCGCATTCCAGAAGGTCTTCAGAACTCTTCCAATACCCTTACAAAGTATTTATAATAGCTAAATGCAAGACCAGTCCGGTCTGTAACAGTAGAGAGGTAGTGGTGTGAAGCTGTGAGTAGGTGGAAGGTGTGAAGTTTCGTACAATTACAACAATATTGGAACAGACACCATTTCTGTGTAAATTTACTGCGTACTGTGGTGCCGAGAACTGTAGTGAGTGGTGTTAGAAAGATCTTGGGCAAGAGGGGCTTTCATTTAAAACACACAGCACAAGCAAGTTTTGTGTGCGTGAAAATATCAAGTTTTCAAGTCCAGAATCAGGAAACGTTAAAAGCTTCCAAATCATTTGCAAGTCCAGAATTGCTGAAAGTATTAATACTAACATCGATCCTCTCAAGTAAAGAACGGATGTCAAATTCCTTCTAAGTCAATGTTCCAAGAAGCTGCAAAGTTGATCTCAGGTTCCAGATATTGTGAAATAAACGCAAATCGTCCAGGTCCAAAAGTAAAAAAAATGTGAAGCTAAAACATTCCAAAAAAATGGTCATTTAATAAACTACAGGAGTCAAGAAACTCCATCTCATGTGTTATTTTAACATAAGTAGCATTTCACTAGTTTTTAATTAGACAAGAGGTACTGAAGAACGACGACCACAAATAGCTAGTACACCAGTTTTAAGTAGACCAGAAATACTGAAGAAAAACGACCACAATTAGCTAGTACACCAGTGTTAATTAGACAAGAGAAACTGAAGAAAGACAGCCACAAGTAGCTAGTACACAAGTGTTAATTATACATTAGTTACTGTAGAAAGTCTGATACAAGTAACTAGTACAATAGTGTTAATTAGACAAGAGATACTGAAGAAAGACGACCACAAGTAGCTAGTACACCCAGGTTAAGTATACAGTAGGTATGGTTGAAAGTCGGCCACAAAACAAGCAAAACTATCCTCGAGCTACGTTGAAGTAATTATATCTATATCGTAGAAAACTGAAGGCAATTGCAAAATCTACCGAAATAACATCGCTCTCAATATTGGTTCATTGGAACCTTAACATTTTAAAGAGTTTTTAATGAATCATTATCTATTTGAAAATAGAGAGAGAGAGAGCACTAGGTGGATAAATTGAGAAAAAAATCCTGATTGGGCAACTAAAAGTTGTTGATGACTTGCGCCATCTGTCGGAATAAACATCACCTAATGGTTGATTTTTTGTTATTCCAGAATTGGTCATCCACTCCTACTTGATTAATGAAACAAAGCTGACCAGGTTTAGCTGCACAATCAGGATATGCATTTTTATTACATTAACTTTTTGTTATCTATTTGGATACTGACAAAGAAGCAAAAGGAATATAGGAACAGCATGTAGTTCTGGGTAATAAACTTGTTAATAAATTCTAAGAGATTTTGAGAAGTAAGAATATATGAAATGGTGAAGTTTCTTATCGATAAAGGTCTGCCAGTGTGTAGATCATCCTTGACGCTTGTTCGACCAGCTTTATATCGTGAAAAACATTCAAATGTCCTCGATTTTGATAGGGCAATTTCTTTTAAAACCTGCTTCAACATTTTAAATGTTTCGAAAGATGATTTCCCTAATATAAAGCAAAACTCTATGCAGATTCGCTGTTTTTCAATACAGTCCATACTGAAGTTAGAAAACTTTCTGATATACTCGAGCTTATAAATTCGATAAAACGTGAGCGCGTGCGTCTGTGTGATATATATATATATTTTTACGTGTTGATAAATGTTTTATCTATAAGGTCCTTATAGAATTATTTCATTATTTTGAATATTTTACGTGATCAAGTCACATTCCTGGAAATCATTGATCACACGTTGTATATTGAAGTGAGAAAGGAAAAGTTAATAAAAATGTATTTTTACATATAAACTGCAAATATTATTCAAATTATAATAAAATTTATAAAAATAATAGGAACATAATAGTTGAATTATACTTTTTGACTCACAGTTGGTGGTATATCGTGGTTATGGACTTTAGTATAAATATTAAAGTCCCGAAGTGTCTTGTTTTTCTTGCCCTCATGTCGCGACTGTACCACATAAAGGAACTCGTAGCGGATGTGACGGAAGGATTGGAAGCAGCTTCAGAAGACTGGATGTTTGGTCGAGCTGGAAGATCATCTACAGTCCTAAAATGGACCCCATGCTGCAGGTCTGACTATCCTGTCTATCTACCTATCCTGTTTCAGCAATTCTTGTTGCAGAACTATCCACCGGCGCTTAAGAAAGTTTTGTTCGCGAAAGTAAAAAAGGGAGCAGTGGGTGTGTCAGATTATTTGTGAATTAGACGAATGTGGCCATGTTTGTACATAAAAGAGGGTTGCAACGGGATGCGAGGAGTCGATGAGTGGTGATCGTGTGGAGTGGTTTAAAGCGTTCTCTGTTTGATTGTCTGGTGATATCGTATACCTGTGTGACCCCGGTCCGATCTCTGCCAACGCTACAATAAAGGAAGTTTATAGTTTTTTTTTCTATAACAAAACGCGATTTTTTATTCACTTGCCTTTTGTTGTTGATGTTGTAAACTTGAGTGCACGCCGTGTGTTAAGTTACTCTTACTTTAGGCCCTAGTAATGTGCACTTTGTGAGTTAAACCATAAAATTTAACAGTTGTCAAAGGAGCGGTAAGTTATTTATAGCGTCATAAAACCACAAATAAACATGTTTCACATGTTGATTAGCGATAGCAGACATACGGCAGGCAGGACAATCTGAGAGAATGGAAGAAGGATTATTAAAGTTGGTGTCCTTTGTCTTATAGCTCTCAGAATTCTGTTTAAGAAGTGATTCTAGGAGTATTGATTTATTTTTATAGAAAGAAAGTTTTTAATAATACATAGAAGGATTGCTCCTTCTTTATTAATTCATGCTCAAAAATATTAAATGAATGAATGAATGAATATCATGAATGAATATCAATAAAATTCTTCCAAGGAAATAGAACCTTAAGTAAACTTACAGCTATTTGAATTGTGTCTCGATAGTGGATTAACTTTTCTCTAACTCTGTCTATAACTCTAAATTGCCTCATCAATAAATCTACAGGACTTTGGTTGTAGAGTGATTTTTAATTTAAAATAATTTAATGAAGGATTTTTATTCTTATACTGAATCTCATAATATACGGCAGAAATATTTCAAATCCTCTATTGAGATTTTTACTTAAATATATAACAGAAATTTACAACGATATACAGAAGGTCTCACGATTTTTCAGTTCAAGTTAATTGAAGGAAAATAGCACAAGTATTAGTGTATATATAAAACAGAAAATGTTACTAGAATTATAAGATATTAAACCAAAGTTTATAAATGGAACATTGGTTCCTTGTTAGATAACATTTAGCTATAACAGTATTTAACACTCCACTATCACAGAGATAATTGAGGTTTTGATAGAGAAATCAGTCTGGAATATGAACGGATTTATTCTTGTGTTTCTATCTCTGATAGCAAATATATAATAGCCAATAAGGTATGTACAAAATTTTAAATGATGAAGAATACAGAAAAATTATAAATGGAGATATTCCTTTGAGAATTACAAGGTGTTGTGATATATTTGATTCAAAAATGAGTATATTAATATAAAAAAGGGTAAAATACATACATGTCTTTCTCCCTTATAGTCCTTTAGCCCCTGTACAAGAGTAGGAAAAAGT
The DNA here is from genome assembly GCA_030710605.1 of Cordylochernes scorpioides. Classification (NCBI taxonomy): domain Eukaryota; kingdom Metazoa; phylum Arthropoda; class Arachnida; order Pseudoscorpiones; family Chernetidae; genus Cordylochernes; species Cordylochernes scorpioides. Next base: position 66,653,565 of record CP092869.1, read on the forward strand.
AATGTATTCATCATGAACTTCTTTTAAAATTTTAATTTTTTATTGTCTCTCTCTCTCTCTCTGGTTGTTGTGTATTTTCAAGCGACAATAACGTGTCCTAGAGTAATATAATATCTTTATTTTATTCCTTTTTATTTCCCTGTATTTTCTTATAAATATGTAGTTTTTACTTTGTGTCTAATTTTCATTTTTATACACTGCGTGACATTGAAAATGGAACACCAAGAAATAGTGGCCAGAAAATTATGCAAATTTCAGGGTAGACGCGCCTAACCGAGTTATGCAAATGATGTAAAATCCGCAGCTCTCGTGCGCACATGGAGTAAGATATAAGGGAAGGAACTTGCAGAAAGGACGGTATTCGTGTCGTTATTTCTTCAAGGAAAATCATTGAAGAAATTTTGTTCTTGTGTCAAACGACACGTGTAATAACAGAGAATGCCAGGTCATCGTAAACGGAGGCAGTTCAAGCAGACAGACGCTTTTACGAGGGGCATGGTGATCGGACTGAAAAGGGCAGGTTGGTCCATACGTCAAATCGCAGCTGATACACACCTTGGTGCGTCCACGGTGCACCGACTGTGGAGAAGATGGTTGGAACAAGGAAATGTTACAATTTATAGGAATGTCGGTGCAACCAGAGTGACGTCAGCACGTGTGGATCGGCCTATCCTTCGACAAGCAGTGGCGGCCCCACAAGCCACTTGTACCGCCATCCTGCAACATGTGCAAGACACCCTAAATCATTCCATCTCGACCAGAACCATTTCCCGTCGATTGGTTGCTAATGGCTTGCACTCATGCGGTCCGCTAAGAAGACTGCCATTGACCCCACCGAATAGGCGCCAACGTTTGGAATGGTGCCGGGCTAGATAGACGTGGATGACGGAATGGCACAGGGTCGTGTTCTCAGATGAGTCGCGTTTCTGCTTGTCCAGTGATAGTCGCCGTGTACGCGTGTGGCGTCGACGTGGAGAAAGGTCCAATCCGGCAGCAATTGTGGAACGCCCCACCGTGCGACAACGTGGAATCATGGTTTGGGGCGCAATCGCGTATGATTCCAGGTCACCTTTACTTCGTATTCAGGGCACTATGACGGCCCAACGATACGTTGATGATGTGCTGCGACCGGTGACACTCCCCTACCTTCAGAGGGTACCCAATGTCCTTTATCAGCAGGATAACGCCCGACCACACACTGCTCGCATTAGCCAACAAGCTCTGCAAGATGTACAGATGCTTCCCTGGCCACCGTACTCTCCTGATCTCTCACCAATCGAGCACGTCTGGGACATCATTGGACGCCGTTTGCATGCCTTGCCACAGCCGCGTTCAGAAAACGAACTGTGGCAAATGGTTGAGAGGGAATGGAGAGCCATCCCTCAGGACGCCATCCGTACTCTGATTGACTCTCTACCTAGACGTGTTGCTGCGTGCATCGCCGTCCGCGGTGGCCCTACTTGCTACTAAGCCGACGCCGTTCTCGCTCTGTATTAAGACTATCATTTTGAAATAAAGATCACTTATTGTTCGTCCCTGTCTCTCTCTGTCTGCCGAGTTTTATCACTTTCTGGCCACTATTTCTTGGTGTTCCATTTTCAATGTCACGCAGTGTATATCTACTAGCAAATGTGTACCCGGCCTAGCCCGGGTTTTATCCGAGTGAAAGTTTGGCTAACGAATATTATTGATAATAATATTCCAGAACACACAGAATATTATGATAATAATGATAATAATATTCGTTACATTATATATTTATACTAGACGGGTAACCCGGGCTTCGCCCCGAGATTGACCCGTGTGCATATCTACCTGAGTGATATATATTCAGATAAGATTTTTTTCAAATAATTGTTTGTTATTAGCATTATCTATTTGTTTGCATCAGCCTAAATTAATCTAATCTATGATAGAGGGCGCTGTTCGTGAGCTAAGTAGAATAATTTGAATATATAGTTTTAAGTTTGGCATACCCGAGACATTTGGCCTATATCGACAGATGAATCTGCTTTATAATCAATATGGGCATTATACTGCAAACCTGAAAAAGGCTTATGAGTCCAAAGCTGAATTCGCTGAACAGGAACTTGCATAGTTTGTGTAGCTGCGACGCGGGCTTCAGAATACCTAAGACGGCGAAGCGCACGACGCGCCTCACTTTGAAGTGGTGTCTCAATAGCTCTAGCATTCCTATATCTCCTGGAAGCAGCCGTATTCCTACCAAGTAAACGTCGGCTGTGGCGAGGCATATTCTGAAAAAAAATTAGATTGAGATTAATAACAAAAGCTTCAAAACCAGCAATTTCTAAACAAAGCATAAAAATTTCCTGTCTTTTTGAGGTAAAAATCAAAATTTGTATTTTTTTTATTCAAAATAACCTTCAGATATGTTAAAAATATTTTAAAAAACTAAAATCATAATATTATTACCAAAATATTAATGTACAAAACCAGTTATCATTAAAAAGCTTCAAAAATAGACCAACCGCTGGATACGGCAATGAAAAAGCATGCTTTTTTTTGAGCTAAAAAATAGAAATAATTTTCTAAAATACAAAATACAACCCCTATATGTTAAAAAAACTATAAATAATCTACTTTTAAAATATCTAAGCAATTAATTAAAATTTTGTTAAGGTCCTTAAAAAAGACATAAAATTGAGCACATTAATGAAATTTCAAGCTTTTTAGTGAAAAAAAAAATAGAAATAACCTAATTTTTTTTTACAAAACAACCCATATAAGTGGAAAACACCATAAATAATCTGTTATTAAAATATCTAAACAATTAATTAAAAATTTTGTTAAGGTCCTCAAAAAAGACATAAAATTGAGCACATTAATGAAATTTCAATCTTTTTTTGTAAAAAATAATATAAATAACCTTAGTCTTATAAAAATACTAACCACGTAAGTTAGAAATAGCATATATAATCTGTATATAAAATAAAAAAAGAAATAAATTAAAATTAGCCTAAAAATTTATCTAAAATATAAAATTGATCTCATCAAGTAAGGCTTCAACTTTTTTTGGTATAAAATATGAAAACTATAAAATAAAAGTATCTTACCATGTATAAAAGTTATTAAAATATATATAAAAAAGATTAAAACTAATTTTCAAAGAAGCGCTGAAGTGTAAACACTTTTGAAAGTGTAAACACTTTAGCTCTGTTGATTTTTTTTGTATTTTATCGATAACAGCAAAGTTATGTATGTTAAAGTTAGGAAAAATATTTTGATGTTAAGCAAAACCTGCTCCATCTCGTTTTACATAAATGTTGAAAATTTGGTCGAATTTGATGCATTGTAACGAAAGTTTTTAGTGAACAACACTTATGAAATTTCCATTTTATTAATATAGATAATATAGAAAATATATTTTTCGAGTAAACATATCCACTCTCTCTACTGAATATAATTTTAATAAGATATATAAAAATGAAAATATCTAGAGATATACTACATGATCTTAGCCAAAAGGCCGAGAAACGATATTTTATATGTAGAGATGACCTGGCTTCGTGTACCTTCTGCTCGAGTGAATGTTTCGCGGTAGAATTTTGTTCCTTCCTACTAAAAATTATTATCTGGCTCCGCCCGTGGACTGCTTTAGTGAATATTCCCCTAAAGAATTTTGTTTATGTCAATCAAGCATGATACAGCAATATTGTCATTATCATTTCTGACAAAAAAATATTGTTGCTCAGTACTATAATTTTTCTTGGCTAAAGTGCGAGACAAAAACTCTTCTAGATTTAACTCTGTCCTTTTCAAATTTCAGCGAGATTAGTTACATATTGAGGGCGTGCATAGCCGACAAATATATATATATGTGATAAGTTCCTGTCGACTTTCAATGTGGCAATATAATAATAATGTGGGGAAAGAGAAATAAGCACACACACAAGTTTGGTAGATGAACCCAGACAGAATTTTACCCGAGTAAAGGTTTGCCTAACAAACATTTGTTAAACGATTCTAGAAAACATCCAATCCCTACTGAATCTATACTTGTCATACTCTCGATTATTTGAAAATTTTTCCGGTCCCTTGAAAAATACTCGATAAGTTGAAAAAAAAAACAGTATTGATTGGTCCATTCGGTAATTTGAAGTTTAAGGAATAGTATCTTGCCACAAACGAAGATTTGTAAATAACTGTATTTAGCGAATGTACCCGGCTTCGCCCGGTTTTTATCTGAGTAAATGTTTGCCTAACGAACATTTGTTAAAACGATTCTAGAAAACATCCAATCCACCTATATATTGATTTATAAACGTATATAAATTAAATAATTGTTATACGCGTTTAAATATAATTTTGAAACACATAATTTTTTGAAAAGATTTATTATATTTTAAATAATATATTGTCACTTTTGTGAATTTGATAATTAATTATTTATTTTTCCTCAATTAATTATAAATATATATTAATTTAAAAATTCATTTTTGTTATCATCATCACATACAATGTAATTTTTTTATTTAAACAAACGAAAATAAACAACAGCAACAATGTAATTTGCATCTTCATTATAATAAAACAAAAACAAATTAAATTAACAATGTAAGAATATATTTTAACACTACATTTTAACATTTAACACAAAAACGTTACAATATTTTCTTTAATTATATATTAATATTGAAATTCCAAGTTTTTTTACGTCATTGGAATATTTTATTACTAAATTCTCAAATTAAATTTATAATACTTGGAACACATTTTAAGCATTGTTACAATTTATAAATATGATTTCACCAGATGCGGCTAGAGGCGCTGCTTGCGAGTGAAAGTAGAAATTTGCAAATAAAATTGCAAAGAATATTTATTTCAAACCAAATTCAAGCCAGAAACCTTCCCAGTAGTATAGTAAATAACTTCCTAAAGTTTCACGGCGATTGGATAATCTTACCTTTTAAAAACATTCATCATGTGAACAAACTAACATTCATCGTGTAAACAAACCACGTGTTAATTATTAACCAATCAAATTCATTTATCGTCGCGACCAGTGCTGCGCCCAAGCGGTAAAAGGCTGGAACAAACGCTTTTTTGTTTTATATTATTAAAAAAAAGCACATTAACCTTTTTAGTTTTTTGAATAGCCTATATGTTAAACGAAATCTTCAGCTACCTACATGCGAAATTTCATAATGATTTATTCTATGGATTTTGCGCAACGCGATAACAAACATCGATTTTGGATTTCATTTTTATAGATATAAGGAAGGATTTCATCGATGCCGCTGGAGGCGCTGCTTGCGAGTGAAAGTAGAAAATTTGCAAATAAAATTGCAAAGAATATTTATTTCAAACCAAATTCAAACCAGAAACCTTCCCAGTAGCATAGTAAATAACTTCCTAAAGTTTCACGGCGATTGGATAATCTTACATTTTAAAAACATTCATCATGTGAACAAACTAACATTCATCGTGTAAACAAACCACGTGTTAATTATTAACCAATTAAATTCATTTATCGTCGCGACCAGTGCTGCGCCCAAGCGGTAAAAGGCTGGAACTAACGCTTTTTTGTTTTATATTATTTAAAAAAAGCACATTAACCTTTTTAGTTTTTTGAATAGCCTATATGTTAAACGAAATCTTCAGCTACCTACATGTGAAATTTCATAATGATTTATTCTGTAGATTTTGCGCAACGCGATAACAAACATCGATTTTGGATTTCATTTTTATAGATATACTAGCGAATGTGTACCCGGCTTCGCCCGGGTTTTATCCGAATGAAAGTTTGCCTAACAAATATTATTGATAATAATATTCGGGAACACACAGAATATTATGATAATAATGATAATATAATTCGTTACGTCATATATTTATATAATATATGAAATTTATTTTTCGAGCAAACATATCCACTCTCTACTGAATAGATTTTAAAAAGATATACATAAATAAAAATATCTAGAGATATACTACATGATCTTAGCCAAAAGGCCGAGAAACGATATTTTATTTATAGAGATGACCTGTGGTCTGCTTTAGTGAATATTCCCCAAAATATTTTTTTTAATGCAATCAAGCATGATACGGCAATTTGTCATCATCATTTCTGACAAAAAAAAATATTGTTGCTCAGTACTTGGTTAAATATAATTTTTCTTTATTAAAGTGCGACAAAAAAACTCTTCCATATTTAACTCTCTGTCCTGTTCAAATTTCAGAGAGATTAGTTACATATTGAGGGCGTGCATAGCCGACAAATATATGTATATATATATATATATATTTGTTCCCGGCTTCGCCCGATTTTTACCCGAGTAGGAGTTTGCTTAACAAACATTTGTTAAAACGATTCCAGCAAACATCCAATCCCTACTGAATCTATACTTGTCTACACTCTTGATAAATATTTTCCCGGTCTCTTGAAAAATACTCGATAAGTTGAAAAAAATAAGTATTAATTGGTCCACTCGGTAATTTGAAGTTGAAGGAATATTATCTTGCCACAAACGAAGATTTGTAAATAACTGTATTTAGCGAATGTACCCGGCTTCGCACAGTTTTTATCCGAGTAAAAGTTTGCCTAACGAACATTTGTTAAAAACGATTCTAGAAAACATCCAATCCACCTATATATTGATTTATAAACGTATATAAATATAAATATTGTTATATGCCTTTTTAAATATATTTTTGAAACACATATATTTTTCAAAACATTTATTATATTTCCAAAAGGATATTGTCACTTTTGTGAATTTGATAATTAATTATTTCTTTTTTCTCAATGAATTATATATATTAATTTAAAATTTCATTTTTTTATCATCATCACATACAATGTAATTTTTTTATATAAACAAACGATAATAAACAACAACAATTAGGGGCTCAAAAATAATTTATTATGGTTAGCAGCTCCGTAAATAAAGATATTTTCACAACAACAATTAAAGTTGCATCATCATTTTTATAAAACAACAGCAAATTAAATTAACAATGTAAAAATATATTTTAACACATTACATTTTAACATTTAACACAAAAACGTTACAATTATTTTCTTTAAATATATATTAATATTGAAATGCCAAGTATTTTTTACGTCATTGGAATATTATATTACTAAATTCTCAAATTAAATTTATTATACTTGGAAAACATTTTTAGCATTGTTACAATTTATAAATATAATTTCTCCAGACGCCGCTAGAGGCGCTGCTTGCGAGTGAAAGTAGAAAATTTGCAAATAAAATTGCAAAGGATATTTATTTCAAATCAAATTCAAACCAGAAATCTTCCCAGTAGTATAATAAATAACTTCCTGAAGTTTCACGGCGATTGGATAATCTTACCTTTTAAAAACCTTCATCGTGTGAACAAACTAACATTCATCGTGTAAACAAATCACGTGTTAATTATTAACCAATCAAATTCATTTATCGTCGCGACCAGTGCTGCGCCCAAGCGGTAAAAGGCTGGAACTAACGCTTTTTGGTTTTTTATTTTTTAAAAAAAGCACATTAACTTTTTAGTTTTTTTGAATAGCCTATATGTTAAACGAAATCTTCAGCTACCTACATGCGGAAATTCCATAATGATTGAGTGAGTAGATTTTGCGTGAAGCGATAACAAACATCGATTTCGCATTTCATTTTTATAGATATAAGGAAAGGAAGGATATTTATATAACATTTATTGATAAATTAATAGGAGGGCCTAGCTCGTCAGTTGTCAATCTTCCCAGCGGTTTCACTAGTTTAATCTATCATTCCGCTCTATTTTTGTATTTTGCTGTTTTGATTTTAAACTGAAACTCAACTCTTGGACATAATCATATTTAATACAGTAGAAATACAAATGATTATAAGTATATAACCACGAGCACTGATTTCCGAAAACAACAAATGAAGTCCATTCAGACTTTATATAAACACGATGTCACCTTCTGTTATAACAAATTTGAACCGTTTATGATGTGTATGATTCTTTAAATAAACACATTTTCTACTGATCTTACTGTATTGATAAAATACCAAATACAATAGTTGAACAGCAGAAACCTGACTATATAAGTAAAAATACAATAGTAGTGCTGTTTGGTAGATCTAATTGGACAAACCGCTGGAAGGGTGCGCCATATCAATATTTTACTACTCTGATCAAAAAGTTTCGACTCTTTGCTCATAAGTTAAAAAAACTTTATTATTCTACCAAATTCAGATTGTCCCCTTTAAGTAGCCCCCGTTGGCCGCGATGCACTTCAGCCACCTTTTTTCCCAGTCGGCAAAACACCTCTGTTAGTCTGTTTTCGGGATCGCCTTCATGGGCTTCTTCGATTCCACTTTGATCTCTTCTATGCTCTGAAATTTCCTACCCTTTAACTTTTATTTGAGCTTTCCAAAAAGGAAGAAGTTGCAGGGGACCGAATCGGGACTGTAGGGGGGTTGGGGGAACACAGAGGTTGAGTGGTCCTGCAGGAACTTCGAGATTTTAGAGGCCTTTGTGCGCCGGCGCGTTATCGTGGTGGAGGATCCACGGCTTGCTCCTCCACAGCTCCGGCCGTTTCTGCCTGATCGCTTCCCTGAATCGCCTCAAAACTCCCAGGTAGGAGTCAGCAGTTATTGTAGAGCCTTGTTGTTGAAATTCATGATGAACGATGCTCTGGTAGTCAAAGAACACCGTCAAAATGACCTAGACTTTGCTGGGAGCCTTCTTCACTTTCTTTGGTCTCGGCTCATTTTTGAAGCGCCACTCCGATGCCTGTTGGGTAATTTCCGAATCAAACCCGTAAATCCATGTTTCGTCTCCAGTAATGACCCTCTTCAGCAATTCGGGTTCGTCGGTTGTCGCTTCAAAATTGAGACTGGCCGTTTCTTACAGGGCGTTCAAATCGTTTTGATCAAAATTCAATTCTTTATGAACGAGAACGGCGTTGAGTCTTCTCACTCCCAAAATGTCCTTCATTATCGATCGAGTCGACCCGAATGATATTCCTGCTTCTTTTCTCTCTGAATTTTACACATACTTATAATATTTGATGTTATTTCATATATTACTTTCATAACAGTCTACGTTTCTATAAAATTGTAACTTTATGGCAATATGTGTGTTTTCTAATCAATGATATTGACTTAGGACCTTTGTCAGATAGTTCTATGATCATCAGATAAGTCGAGTGTTTTGGAGAATCTTCTATACAACCAGAGTTTCTTAATAAAGGTTTTGTGTGTGTACATTGAATCCCTGATAACCCTTCAAACTCCTGATGCTTTCATTGGCTAGAACCTCAGCTTTTCTTCGGGATTTCTCGCTTATAATTAGGTAGTTGTCGTCAGCATAGGCTACCATGCAGGCGCCTGCTGGAAGTTCCTTGCGGATAATAGTGTCAGCCACTACATTCCACAGTATGGGACCACAGCAGGAACCTTGAGGGCAGCCCTTTGACACTATTCTGTGCATGTCCACTGCACCTACCTTAATTGAGACCCGCCTATCTCGTAAGAAATCCCTTACTAACGCCAGTAGGTTAAAGGGACATCCTTTCTCATCGAGGGCACTCACAACCATGTTCCAATTTAGGTTGTCGAAAGCACCTGCGATGTCGAAGGAAATCGCAATCACCCAGTTACCCTTTGCGATTCCTTCCTCGATATTGCCCAGTATCCCCTCTAAACAAGTGGTCGAAGACCGCCCCTTCCTAAAGCCATGTTGGGAACTGGTAAGGTGTCCGCCCGATTCTAACCACCTTGTCAGTCTTTGTGCCAGAAGACTGTCCAGTACTTTTCCCAGGCATGATAGGAGAGACACAGGCCTATAGTCCTTTGCCGTAGCGCTCGACTTGCCACTTTTTTCAAGTAGAGCAACCCTCGCCGCCTTCCATGCTCTCGGGAATCTACCCAGTTCCAGGCAGCGATTGTATAACCTGGTGAGAAGTGCCCCATATCTTCTCACCAGAACCTTCACGATGGTGTTGTCAATACCATCGGGACCAGGGGATTTCCTGTTCCAAAATTTGAAGGCTGTCCTTTTGACCTCCCTCTCAGTTAAGAGTGGATCCATACGCTCGTTTCTTGGTAACACATCCTCGCATTCCAGGTGCCCCACCCCAAAGTCTAGAATATGTGACAGCGTGTCCGAGAGGTCATGTATTCGCGATCCATCCTCCTTCCTTAACAACTTCAGGGCCGTTGGATTTCGAAGTTTTTCCATGGCCAACTTGTATAGTAAACCATACTTGTTGTTCATCAGTGTCCTGCTACACTGAGCTCTCCAATGATCTCTGCGTGCTTTCCGTGTCCTCTTCTTGTACTTGGCCAGTTCCGCCCTGTACCGAGTCCACTTCCCTTCTCTTTCATTTTCGCTACACTTCTGCGCTCTCCTCTCTAAAGCCCGCATCCGTTTCCACTCCACCTCGAGATCATCACTCCACCAGGGCTGCTTTTTCCTCTTAAAGAAAAGAACTGTCCCAGTACCAGGTCCAAGACCTCTGCTCGTAGTGATGATGTCAAGGTGAAGCCCGTCCACCGCTCTGTCCAGGCTATCATCATCCACCGCTCGTTCCAGATCATTTTCAAGTTCAGTGTTGAACCTTTTGAGAAACCTCTCGATATTTACTCCCCTGATGCTGTACCTGGGAGTCCTTTCTACGGAGACCGGGTTTGCTGAACTCTTTGCTGTGAAGCTGATTAGCTTGTGATCACCGGAACAGCGTAAGTCTGACATTGAGGTACCAGGACTGGGAGAGGGGGCCGCAGACGCTGGGGAAGGATGTTGCTAAAAAGGTGGTAGTCCGCCGTGGGGAGCGAGATCGGCCCGTAGCCGCAGAGCCAAGGGCCACCGTGGGACCTGGGGACCAGGCAGATGGTGGTCCGCCGCGTCGATGTAGGCAAGGCGCTGCAGAGTTGGGAGGCTTAATACACCTGCCCCAGAGCATCGACGAAGAAGTCCTCGAATGCCTGATATGCCTCACAAGGCAAGTCGTCCCACCCGGAAGTTTTTCCGAGAGGTAGGCGGCGGATGGCTGCAGCGAACTCTGCGGCGGTAATCTCAGAGCGGAGCAGAGGGTCGTCCTCTTCTAGGGTCAGGGGGGTAGTCGTCCCCCGGATGAACTCAGAGGCAGCTATGGGGTCGCACGACTCACGGGAAAAGCGGAGCTGGTAGATGGAAAATGCTCTGCGTCGCAGCTCCCTGCCTCGATGATGTTACCACCCTCATCGCGGATGTTCATTCCAGCAGGCCGTCGCACACGAAGCGAACGCCCGAGGTCTGGAAGTGATGGATAATCGGCGGCTGACGACGCTACCTCCAGTCTGGCCTGCAAGAACCGCCTGGCGCGCACGATGTGGTCGTCGTCGGCGACGAATGATGCGAATAAAGCGAATTATGTACGTTTGAGTAATGTACATTCGGTTAAAATACCACTCGCTACATTCTAAAAGGTAACTTTATGGAAATGACTTTTCAATATTGCGCATATTTATAATAGACGTGCGGGTGCTGTGGAATTGAATGTCAATATGATATAGTATATATTTTTAAACCTTAAGATTGTTAGATGATTTGACTCTAGGACGAGCTGCTTCAATATGTTACTTTGTGACTTTTATTTTTATTTCTAGTTTTATGTCCGAATAGAGATCGAAGGCCTAGAGTGGGAAAGGGGTGTAATTGAACCTGGCAACATGACGTTGTTTGTTGTGGTCACGGAACCAGATAGAACATTGTTGACTCTCTGCCGTCCTTTATTCTGTACCGGCCTCTGGGAAATCTTCTGTATCACCAGCTGTGGAGCCGCGCCTTTCAATGCCAGACCTTAATTGATATGAAATTCAAAGAGGAAAACCGAGAAGAATCTTGAACCACCATCTATATAAATGATTATGATGTTTCCCGTGATGAAGATCATCAGCCTGCCAATATTCAATATTGATATCTGAAACAATCTTTCCTGGTGGAGCGAGAAGTTCCCAAGAACCTTCAAGTTTTCAGTTATTCAACAACTTCCACCAGGTTGGATCGAAGATGATTGAAGTTTTGAAGTTTGATTGTCTTTGCCACATAAAAGATGTGATATACCGCTCTAACATGATGAACACGTTCATGTCTTGGCGAATTCTGCCTCAAGAATTTGTGACAATATTTCTGCATATAATTTGATTAAATTATGGTAACAGCTTTATAATTATTAGCAGATTGATAAGCTCTTGCTTAAGATTTTCAATTGTGAAAATATGGAGAAAAAATAACCTAAACGAAAACAACGAAATGTTTCAAACGAAACATATCAGAACTGATAAATTACTCATTACCTTCTTTTTAAGGGGGGTTTGCGGATACAATGTATGCCATGGTTGATCTACACTTTGTCACAAGAAATCACCATAACAGCCAGGAACGAGCAGTAAAGCCAAATAGTCCCACACCTTAGCTAGCTAATTTAACTCAAAGTCGTGTCCGCTGTGTTTTCCAGGAGTTGCCGAGATGAGTGATTCCTCGGGCCCCGTCCTCCAACCAACGTTACCAACGCTAAGCCACTGGGAACTCGTCCTCTCGGCCAGGTTCTGTCCACTTCTGTCAGGCTCTTTCATAATTTTCGGCGTTGCTCAACTGGTATTGTCAGAGGTTCTGATAGCACCGTTCCACCTAGATCAACGTTGCTCCATCCCTAAGTTTTTCCTGAGAGGCATGGTGCGTCGTTGCCATGTCCGGGATGTTGTCAGGACCTCGCTTTTCCCGAAGACAAGAGGAGTAAGACCTTTTTGTCGACGTTGAAAGAAGTGGCACGTCGTTGCCCTAGACCTCTTCCATTTTTTAACTCCTCATTTTGGCCGGGACTGTTGTAAAGTGGTCTCTTGTTCCATTCCATACAGTATTCCATCTGTTTGTGTCGTGCCAGTTGGTCCACTAGTTCACGTTGTGTGCAGGTCCACTAGCTCCATCTCTGGTCGGTCTCTACCCAGATGGTCTCCGTCCACCGTCTATTTACGGTAAACACCTTTCTTCACGCCTACTAGATTGTATTGGGATCTTCTTTGGCTTTCACTGCTCTTCCTTGATACCCTTTTCCTCATTATATGACGTTTATGTAAATCTTATTATTTTTTATTGGTGATTTCTCTGTGTCATAACTTCAACAAACCATAGGCAGCCACAACTCGCATTCCAGAAGGTCAATCAGAACTCTTCCAATACCCTTACAAAGTATTTATAATAGCTAAATGCAAGACCAGTCCGGTCTGTAACAGTAGAGAGGTAGTGGTGTGAAGCTGTGAGTAGGTGTAAGGTGTGAAGGTTTGTACAATTACAACAATATTTGAACTGACACGATTTCTATGTGAAATTACTGCGTACTGTGGTGCCGAGAACTGTAGTGAGTGGTGTTAGAAAGATCCTGGGCAAGGAAGTTTTGTGTGCGTGAATATACCAAATTTTCAAGTCCAGAATCAGGAAACGTTAAAAGCTTTCAAATCATCCGCAAGTCCAGAATTGCTGAAAGTATGAATACTAACATTGATCCTCTCAAATAAAGAACGGATGTCAAGTTCCTTCTAAGTCAATGTTCCATGAAGCTGCAAAGGTGATCTCAGGTTCCAGATAATGTGAAATAAACGCAAATCGTCCAGGTCCAAAAGTAAAAAATGTGTTTCGAAGCTAAAACATTAAAAAAAATGGTTATTTAATAAACTACAGGAAGTCAAGAAACACCCTATCTCATGTGTTATTTTAACATAAGTAGCATTTCACCAGTTTTTAATTAGACAAGAGGTACTGAAGAACGACGACCACAAATAGCTAGTACACCAGTTTTAAGTAGTCCATAAATACTGAAGAAAAACGACCACAAGTAGCTAGTACACCAGTATTAATTAGACAAGAGATATTGAAGAAAGACAACCACAAGTAACTAGTACACAAATGTTAATTAGACAGTAGTTACTGAAGAAAGTCGGACCACAATTAGCTAGTACACCAGTATTAATTAGACAAGATATATTGAAGGAAGACAACCACAAGTAGCTAGTACACAAATGTTAATTAGACAGTAGTTACTGTAGAAAGTCGGACCACAAGTAGCTAGTACACCAGTGTTAATTAGACAGTGGGTACTGTAGAAAGTCGGACCACAAGTAGTTAGTACACCAGTGTTAATTAGACAAGAGATATTTGAGAAAGACAACCACAAGTAGCTAGTACACAAATGTTAATTAGACAGTAGTTACTGTAGAAAGTCGGACCACAAGTAGCTAGTACACCAGTGTTAATTAGACAAGAGATATTGAAGAAAGACAACCACAAGTAGCTAGTACACAAATGTTAATTAGACAGTAGTTACTGTAGAAAGTCGGACCACAAGTAGCTAGTACACCAGTATTAATTAGACAAGAGATATTGAAAGAAAGTCACCGACAACCACAAGTAGCTAGTACACAAATGTTAATTAGACAGTAGGTTACTGTAGAAAGTACCGGACCACAAGTAGCTAGTATACCAGTGTTAATTAGACAGTAGTTACTGAAGAAAGACGACCACAAGTAGCTAGTACACCAGTGGTTAATTAGACAGTAGTTACTGTAGAAAGTCGGACCACAAGTAGCTAGTAC
>CP092869.1:66668246-66686294 GCA_030710605.1 Cordylochernes scorpioides
CCCTCATGAAATACCTCTCGCGAATTTCCCATCTTGGTATTAAATTCGAGAATATTGTACTTAAACTTCTCTTCATTAGCAGTTCCGCGGGGGAATTCCTTTATTACAGTTTGGGTGAATGCTCTATGAGCAAATAATAATCTTTGTAGATTCGTCTCTAAATCATCCTTCCCATTATTCTTTCTCAATAGGTTTTTAACTCTCTTACACATCTCTCAGCTAAACCATTTGTACTAGGATTATACGGACTGGTCTTAGTGTGCCGTATACCATTCATTTTGGTAAATTTCTCGAATTCATCGGAGACAAACTGTCTTCTGTTATCTGTAACCAAAAATTCGGGCAATCCAAATCTGGCAAAAATTTCTCTAAGATGATTTATAATCGTTTTGCTGGTAATATCTTTGATAAAAATTTCTATCCGCTTTGAGTATGCGTCCACGAGAACCAAAAACATTCTTCCCATGAACGGACCCGCTAGATCAAGATGAAGTCGATGCCACGGTTTTTGGGCCAAGTCCATTCCGAGATGGTAGCCGGGGGCATGCTTGCCGATTCTTGGCATACTCTACATTCTCTAGTTAACTCCTCGATGTTACTGTCTATGCCTGGCCACCTGAAAATACCGTCATTTTAACAATCCCCATGTGTATTTCATGCAAGTCATTTAATTTTAAAGATCATAATTTTTGGGGAATTACCACTCTTTCACGCCATTGAAGACAACCAAACTCCAAACTTAATTCCTCATTGATCTCATAATGAGGAGCTAGTGGATTTTCCCTCCGTACCCTTGTGAATTTACACAGTTGCATTCTCTAACATTCCTTAATACTATAGACAGTATTTTATCTCGGGACGTCTCATATGCCACCTCCATAAAAGAGAACGGTACCTCATTCAACTTCCTGAGAAGAAGTACCTGGTCTTTATCAAGAGACTCCCTGACACTCAATTCTAAAGGAAGACGTGACAATGCGTCAACATTGGAATTATCACTAGTTTTTGGAAATTCCACAGTATAATTAAATGCATCTAATTTTAAGGACCATCTTTTAATTCTGGATGATGCACATATGGGAATTGGTTTCTGAGGTGAAAATATATGAATTAAGGGTCGGTTGTCTGTGACCAATACAAATTTTCGTCCCAGTAAGTATTGTCTGAATTTCTCAACGCCATAAGTTATGCTCAACGCTTTCTTTTCTAATTAAGAGAAACGTTTTTCCGCTTCAGTTAATGTTCTAGAAGCAAAAGCTATAGGGCATTCTTCCTTTCTATAATTCCTATGACTCAGAATTATGCCTAGCCCATAATAGTCCATAGTCCATTAATAATGATTTACATTTTTAAAATAACATTCGATATTCTTTCGTCCAATTCCATCTACAATTTTTATTCAAAAGTTGATAGAATAGCGCTGAAATGTTTGCTATATTCTTTATGAATCTATAATAATAAATTAAGGGTCCTATGAAAAATCTTAATTGCGAAACATTCTTTAGGTTCAGGCGCCTCTATCACTGCTTTAATTTTATTTTCTAAGGGATGCAGTCTATATTTATCCATTTCAAACCATGAATATTCCACCGATTTCTTTTTAAATTTACATTTATATCTGTTTAACTTTAAACCTTTTTCTATAAATCATCTAAACACTAGATCCAACTTTTGTTCATGATATTCAAAGTCTTTTCCTGCAACCAAAATATCATCTATGTAGCAGGCCACACCTGGCAAATCAGCAAATAGACCTTCCATAATCCTCTGAAATTTATTTGGTGCTACCGCTACGCCATATGGTAGTCTTTTATAAGAAAACAACCTCTTTGTTGTGTTTATATCAACAACAGCTTTGGCTTCTTCCGCTAACATTACTTGTAAGTAAGCCTGTGATAGGTCTAGAGTCGAAAGTACGGTGCTTGTAGATAATTTTGAAAAGATCTCATCGATCGATGGAAGGTAATACCTATCTAATTCTATTACTTTATTAGCTGTACATCTAAAATCACCACATATCCTTACACTACCATCCTTTTTTAATACTGGTACTGGTCTAATACTGGTACGTCCAGGGTAGCCGAGTGGACAAGGCACCTGCCCGGTAAGCAGAAGGGTGTGGGTTCGATTCCCGCCCCTGGACACTTTTTATTTTTCCGTTCTCCATTACTCTTCATGTTTCACCTTTCCATACCTCATCCTCAAAGTTAGAAATGTCGCTATTTCTCTTTGAAAATAAATTTCGATTTTTAAAAGAAACATTCGCGGTATAATTTTAATTTTCGTTTTACAATCATCAGCCGCGTTATATTGTATTTTAAATGTTACTTTAAATATAAGTTATGAACGGAAAAATACGTCCAGGGTAGCCGAGTGGACAAGGCACCTGCCCGGTAAGCAGAAGGGTGTGGGTTCGATTCCCGCCCCTGGACACTTTTTATTTTTCCGTTCTCCATTACTCTTCATGTTTCACCTTTCCATACCTCATCCTCAAAGTTAGAAATGTCGCTATTTCTCTTTGAAAATAAATTTCGATTTTTAAAAGAAACATTCGCGGTATAATTTTAATTTTCGTTTTACAATCATCAGCCGCGTTATATTTTATTTTAAATACTGGTACTATTGGAGCGGTCCAATATGCATGAACTATATGTTATAAAATGCAAGAATTCACTAAACGATCAATTTCATTCTCTATTTTGTTTTTTAGAGAGAAAGGTAAACTTCTGGCCTTACACAAAACACAGAAGTCACATCCTTTTTTAAATTAAAATTTATTCTAACATCCTTTAGAGGCAGCCCAAATCTTTGTTAAACAAATCTGCCTATCTATCAATCAAACTATTTCTATTAGATTCATTATTTAAATTTTTAATGCTAAACAATCTAGAATAATCAAGCTTTAACTCTTTAAGCTATTCTCTTTCTAACAAAATCACCTGGATTTTTCATTTACAACTATTAATCGTAAATATTGGTTTGGCTTATTTTACAAAAACATTTCTTTGCCCTATAATCTCTATTGATTTACCACAAAAGGATTTTAATCTTAAATTTGTTGGTAATAATTTTTTACCTTGCCAATAAATCTTATAGATATCTTTAGGTATTAACGTAACTGGACTTCCTGTATCTATTGTAAAGCACAAAGAATTATCATCTACTGTTAAATTTATTGTGGCATCAGTTTCGCCCTGTACAGAATATATAGAGTCCTCTTGTACAAATTTACATCCCCATATTTTTTTACCTGCTTTGCAGACCCTACTTAAATGACCCAGTTTTTTACATTTTAAAACAAGTCTTTGTTCTATGAGGCCAAACAGAGGCCACGTGTGAATGTCTTTTACCACATCTATAGCACATTATTTTTCTCCTTTGCCTGAAAGGCCTATGCTGCACCATACTATTATTGTACTCACCCTTTTTATCTTTACCATTCACAGGGGATATCTTGGCCATTAATTTAACTTGTAATTCTCTTGTATTTATCTCCGCCAGTTCGAACGAGATCGCCACTGCAAACATTTATCCAAGGTGACATCGTCGTTCTCTTGCAGTAGCTTCTTTTGCAGGCTTTCCAACTTGATTCCAGCCACAAAACGGTCTCGCAACATGGTTCCCAGCATATCACCGAAATTACAATATATTGCTAAATGTTTCATTTCTCTAAGATATTCCGAAATTGATTCTCTTTCCTGTTGAATTCTCTTCAAAAATCTGCATAGCTGTGGTATCACTTTCTTCTTTGGATCCAAATGCAGCCTAATTCTTTGAATGATAGTATCATAGGGTTGATCTTTCATTAGTCCAGGAAGAAAATGTCGTTTTCCAGCTTCGAAGTTTCAGAATCTGGTAGCAAGGTAATAATCAGCACTTTAATCTCCTTCTTCAGATGCCAAAAAGAAAGCCTCAAATTTTTACAAAAAGATCGAAGTGTCCTCCACTGGGCTATAGCATCTGAAAGGTACTATTAACTTTGAACTTGTCATGCTGATCTTTTCTACTCCTTTATTTTCTTGATCCAGATAGTTTAAAAGATGTAGTTGTTATACTTGCGTAGACGCCGTTTTATTCAGATTTTTACTGGCTCTGTAGATCCTGCTCCCCCGTCGCCACTTTTGTTGTGTCGTAATTAGACGTACAAGAGCTCAACAACAAATGCCCAATTTATATATACATATATTTTTACATAATGAAGCTTTAAATACTACAAATAATATTCATCTATTTACATAAACAACAGTTAATATATAGCGAGAAGAGTAGAGGACTGAGCACAGATCCCTGAGGTACACCAGCCCATGTTCTTCGGTCCTTGGAAAATGTTCCATTGACCCGAACCTTTATCCTTCTTCCCCTTAAGAAGTCTGCAATCCAGATTAAGGTTTATCCTCTTACTCCGATGTTGTGCAGCCTTTCAAATAATTTCTACACTCGATCAAAAGCTGAGGTCATATCCAGGAATACGGCCGTTGTCTTCTTTGGCGGTTTTTCCCAGAAATATATTATTGATTGACAAGAAGTAGAACAGTTTATCAGTTGTACAGTGTCTGGATCTTTAGGCAGTTTGGTAGAAGTTTATTTTATTATTGTTAGTGAGCCAGACTATGAGCCTTTAGTGGATAATTTATTCTTTTATTTTACAAAGTATGCTGGTAAGAGCAATTGGCCGATAGTTCTTGCATTCCTTGGCATCTTTTTTTGGTTTCAGTATTGGCACTATAATTGATATCTTCCAATTCTTTGGTAGTTTACCAGTTTGCCATGAAATCTTCAGTATTCGTAGGAGTTGATTTTTATCTTCGTCTCCAAAGTGTTTAATCATTTGACCAACGACAGGTGACATCTTGGATTTAACTTTTCTATTGATGAGCTTAGCTCATTCAGTGTGAAGTCTCTAGAGAAAATATCTTGTTGATGGTAATTTCTTGCTTGTTTAATTAACTTGTTTACATTATTTTTAGAGTCCTGCCTTCATTCATATATCTGAGTCTGGAAATGCTTGAAAGATATTCAGCAATTATGTCAGCCATCTGTTTGTTCGTTCTCGCTATTCATATCGGTTAGAGTTTTGGAGGATTAGTGTTGGTTTTGATTGTTTTATAACACGAATTATATTACAGTGATGGCTTTCCTTTTTTGGATCCATTTTTTTCACAGAATTCTGCCCATTTTTCTCTCTCTCTCTCTTGTTTGAATATCCAAATTTCTTGTTCTAATTTGTGACTAATTTCAATGAGTTCCTTTATGATTTCTTCTGTTTTATTTGTTTTAAGAAGTTCATTGATATTGTCTCTCTCTGCAATCATTGCCTCGATATTGTGGTCCTTCCAGTAAGGTATTCACAGGTGTTTACGTCTACCTCTAGGTATCGATACTTTTGCAGCTTTGGATATGTTCGAAGGTAATTTTTCCAATTTTTTGTCAATCGTTCTGTGATTTAATTCTTTGTTGCACAGTTCTTCAAGCTTTTCTGTATATATTTTTCCAGTGTTCTTTTATTCTGTTGGACATTCTCAATTTTGATTTTAGAGTTGTTAAAATTGGTCTGTGGTCACTGATTGTACTTTTCAGAATTTTCCATTGTGTTGTGGGTGCGATGTTTTAATTTATCGCTGTGATGTCTATTGCGGATTCTGTGCCTGTGGACTTCTATCCAAGTCCATTTCGTTATTTAACGGTGTAAGGTGGAGGTCGGTTAACATGTCTTCAACCTGCTGACCTTTGTTATCCTGGACAGGTGATCCCCAAGTTGGTATTTAGGCGTTAAAATCACCAAGTATGATTGCGATATCCGAAGACGCTTCACTTAATGTCTCTATCAGGCCTGTATTAATGCTAGTATTATCGTGGTCATAAATATTTATGATTGTTATTGTTTTTTTTTTCTGGGAGGTGGATTTCTATTGCCTGAGCTTCTGTTTTGCTTTCTGTAGGCTTACTCTGATTATAGGCGATTTCCTTAAATTTGATTTCTAGAGTTTTAATCTAAACGGCAAGTCCTCCTCCAAATTTTCCCGGTCTGTCCTTTCGCAGTGTTGTATAACCTTTGATATTGAATCTCAGATTCGGATTCAATTTTGTCTCCTGAAGACAAGCAATATGCACATTGTTGCCACAGAGAAGACAAGTCAGCTCTTTATTTTCCTCTGGGTACCATTTATATTGAGTTGTAGTAGATTGAATTGTGTCCTCGTAGTAGATTTCTCATCATGAGCTCGAGCTGCAGCTCCTGACGCGGCGGTTACCCTGGACGCGGTAGCATCACTGGATATATCAGTTTTGCTCTTCATTTGAAAATGGGTGCCGTTGCAACGTTAGTCACCTTGGAAACGAACCAGAATTCGGTCAAATATTCCAAGGGTCCAGGGGGGACCGCAAGGAGGTGTGATCGGACTTCTCCTTCCCCCTGGAATGCCGTCACTACAGGATAAAGCACTCTTGGTGATTTTTAAAATTGTTATTCAGAATCTGCTACTGAAGCTTTACGAGCGTTTCGTTCCTTTAAAGATATTCGAAGCGGTAAAGGACCAATGAGTTGCTACTCTCTAAAAGAATGATTAAAAGTTTTGAGGAAACTGGATCTCTGGAAGCAAAACCTCGGAGTGGAAGACGATCGACATGCAAGTCAGTGGCTGTTACGGTTTTGCAGAATGCTGAAGCTATTGAAACGTTATCCACGTATG
Organism: Cordylochernes scorpioides; assembly: GCA_030710605.1. Taxonomy (NCBI): domain Eukaryota; kingdom Metazoa; phylum Arthropoda; class Arachnida; order Pseudoscorpiones; family Chernetidae; genus Cordylochernes; species Cordylochernes scorpioides. The sequence goes on from CP092869.1 coordinate 66,674,936, forward strand.
AAGAAGTAAGTGCTAGACAAGTTTCTCGACAAACGGGGATTTCGTATGGAACAGTTTGGAGAGAACACACATTTAGAATTTTTCAATAAAAATACCCTAACAAAATTCAAAGTTTTCACGAGTTGGAAGTCAGCGATTTTGAGAAGCGTCAAGAATTCGCTGCATGGGTTTTCCGGCAAATTGATATTGATGAAAACTGGCTGTCAAATGTTCTAAGAACAGATGATGCTCACTTTTATCTAAAGGGAGAATTTAACATTCAAAACTGCCTCATTTGGGCAACAGAAAACCCTAGGATTTTTACAGAAATACCACTAATCAGCCCAGAGTTACAGTTTTGTGTGGTTTCACTTCTTCTTTTATTATTGAGCCATTTTTCTTTGAAAAAATCAATGGAACAACTTTTAAAACCGTTTTTGTAACTGGTGAACGTTATGTTCAACTTTTGAGAGAAAAGGTTATTCCCGTATTGCAGGACAGACAAGCACTAAGCGAAATAACATTCATGCAAGATGGTGGACCTCCTCATATCTCCCGCGGTGCCAAACAATTGCTGAAGGATACGTTCGGTGAAAATCGTGGGATAAGTCGCCACTTTATATACCAGTGGCCTCCAATATCACCAGACTTGACGCCTTACAATTTCGGTTATGGGGGTACATTAAGTCGCGTTTTTATCGATGCCGGCCTACCACATTGGCCATGTTGAAGGCTTCTATCAGATGGCACGTTTTATAAATTTCAACTATTTAATTGTGACCATTCTGTCATCTATCGTCGGCAGGCGGTGTTTGAGAAGTAAGGGCGCCACATTGAGCAAGGATTGTGACCTAATACAAGAGAGAAGGCAGTTACCTGATGTGTTATATTTTGCAGCTCTTTGTTTTGGGTTATGGGAATAATGAATGCTGTCCTCACATCTTGACTCTTTTTTTTTTTCTGTGAACATTATTTTTTTTGTTTGTCATTTGCCCACATCTTATATTATGTCGTGCAGGCCAAAGTGTTATAACTTCTCGAATAAAACTGGTACACACAATTTTACCCCTTATGTTTAGTTTTTGACTTTTCGCTCATTAGAAGAAATAGCATAAGGAATATTCTCCGTACCCATCCAACTTTAGAAATTTTGCGCAAAAATAATACAAAATGATTTTACTACCACGTTTTTCAACGCAAAAGGTCGATTTAAAAATGATTATTTTTAGGGGATACATTTTCAAAATTATGTACACTATAATAAACAATGATAACATTTGAAAAATCCATAGGATATTTGGAATGAAGTACAATAAATAGATTTTGTCACCCCCCTCTATATTTCATTTTTTGATCATGACAAATATCCAGTTAAATAGTCAAGTGTCGCCAATCAGTCAAGAAACTACACAATCCTTATAGCAAGAAATCCTATTAATAGTGCCATCATAATTTTTGGTACTATATTAACATTTCAAAAATCGTGTATTGATATCAACAGTGTTTTTCAAACATTCAATCTATTTCACAAAACTCCATCTAAAATATAAATATTTTTGCTACGTGTTTTAATTTGCATATACCTATTTTACATATCTCAGCTTGTATTTAAAAATCGTTAACCAATTCCTATAACCTTTGGCGAAATGGTGTTTTATTAATTTATCATTTGATATTATTAGGGTTCTTTCCTGGTATTCAAAAAGGAAAAATACGTGTCGTTCAGTTATATTTTTCAATTTATCAAACAATTTGGCCGCTCAATCTCTGATTCTGGTAGAGCGCCATCTAGCGAATAAAGTTGTAACTAAAATAAATTTCGAAATTTTCATTATTTGCCATAAAAAAAAATCCCATTGCATCCTGAACACAATGGTGTTTACTGCATTGCTCTAGCGCAAATATTCGCGGAGTTATTAATTTTTAAAGTTGTGCGGGACTTTTGGATCACCCTGTATATCCAGAAATTATCTAGAGAGATCTAGAAATGATGCAGCAAAAATAATCATAATATCTAACTTTATGGATGAAAAACTTCAAAAATACTATGGAGACCCTATAATGATAATTTCTTAGAGTATTTTAAAAACTAGAGATTACCAAAATTTATCCAGCTATATTTTTATAATATACAATTTTATACGGGGGATGGAGCCTTTAACACGTACTGAATTGGTAGAATTGATTCTTCAATCTGGTTATGCGACCTAGAGTCCCTGAGCGTATTTTAATCCGGTGGCTACTTGTTGCAGATTTGAGTGTAAAATGTCAAATTATCAATTCCAGTTTAAGCCAAATGGTTTAAAGTAAAAAATAAAAAGAAAAATTAACAAATTCTGCAGACTCTATTTCAACTACTGTGAACCTAAATTACATTCGAGAATTGAAAATTCTGATTTTAATTAGTATAACTATTTTTATTTCAAAATATATTTATTTTTTAAATAAAATTACTGGGTAATTCAAACAATTTATTTTGAAAATATGTCTGTAAATAAATTTTATTTCTTGTATGAATATTGCTCTAAAATATAAATTTAAATAATTTCACTCTCTCTCTCTCTCTCTCTATAACTAGAAATAATTTGTATATATATTTCAAAACTATGTATGTGAAATAATTTAAAGTTTTACACACAAATATTCACATGGGATATAGCGTGTTTTGTAATAAATAAATAGAAATTGTGTATGGCTATGGCCCTCACAGTACAAGGGCGACATTGAGATATAAAATGATACAAAATGATTTTATTACCACGTTATTCAACGCAAAAGGTCGATCTAAAATGATTTTATTTGAGATAACACATTTTGAAAATTTTGTATTAGAAGCAATGATAACATTTGACAAGCCCGAGAATATTTGGAATAAAGTAGAAAAATAGATTTTGTCACCCCACTCTTTATTTCATTTGTTGGATCATGACACATTTCCGTTAAATATCCAAGTTTCGCCAATTTGTCAAGAAACTATACATTTCTTGTAGAAAGAAATCATATTAGTAGGGCCGTCATAATATTTGGTACTATATTGACATTTCAAAATTGATTCCAGCAGTGTTTTTCAAACATTCTATCTGTTTTCACAAACCCGTAATACAACACTGTCACATTAAAACGTAAATACAAAATATGCACAACAGCTTTAGATCACAACAAAGGTACAAAATATTGACAACACCGTCGCCTCACAACATAGGTACAATAGAATTGTACCCCATCACCCCATAACATAGGTACAACATAATTGCAACAGCGTTAGATCACATTTGTACAACCTAAATACAACAGTTCACATCACAACATTGTTACAACAGTTTCACCTTACAACATAATTACAAATCCATTAGATCAATATATATCTACAACAGAATTGCATCAACGTTAGACCACAAGATAGGTACAACAGAATTACAATAGCGTTAGATCACAACATTGGTACAAGATAATTACAAAAATATCAGATGTAAACATAGGTACAATAGAATTAAAACCCTGTCACCTCACAACATAAATACAACTGCGGCACTTCACAGCATAGGTATAACAGATTTACAACAGCGTCACATCACAACATAGGTATAACAGAATTTAATCTGCGTTAGATCACAACATAGGTACAACAGAAATATAATAGCGTCACCCCACAACATAGGTACATCATAATTACAACAGCGTCACTTACAAAATAGGTAAAGCAAAATTACAACCCTGCCCCCTCTCACAAAATAAGTACAATAGAAATACAATTATGTCACTTCACAACATAGTTACAAACGAATTAGAACTCTGTCACCCTCAACATAGGTACAACAGAATTACAAAACCTCTCAACAAAAGTCAGCAGAATTACAACATTGTCACATTAAAATATAAATACAATATATTTTCAACAGCTTCAGATCACAATATAGATAAAATAGAATTATAACCCATCACCTTACAACATAGATACATCAAAAGTACAATAGCGTTAGATCAAAACATAGGTACAACAGAATTACAACTGTGTCATATAACAACATAATACAACAGAATTACAACAGGGTCACCTCAAAACATAGGTACAACAGAATTACAACTGTGTCATATAACAACATAATACAACAGAATTACAACAGGGTCACCTTAAAACATAGGTACAACAGAATTACAACTGTGTCATATACCAACATAATACAACAGAATTACAACAGGGTCACCTCAAAGCATAGGTACAATAAGATTACATCCATGTAACCTCACAAAATAAATACAACAGAATTACAATAGCGTTATATAACTACATATGTATAACACAATTAAAAGACCGTTAGATCAAAAGATAGGCACAATAGAAATACAACAGCGTCAGATCACAACATAGTTACAACAGAATTACAACAGCGTGTTATCACTACATATGTACAATACAATTACAACAGCATTCACAAAAGCAAAAGATGACAGAATTTATGACTATGATACTTGTATATTTAATAATAATAATATAAATGAGTTTTAAAAATTGTAAAAAAAAATTGCATCGGCCGGGAATCGACCCGGGCCGCCCGCTTGGCAGGCGAACATTCTACCATTGAACCACCGATGCTTATAATAAATGGCCATATTGGGTATTTATTCCATTCACAAAAGCAACGGTGACATAATTATTGATTGGTTGTTGATGACTCTGATAAATGTATATTTTAATAATCCAAATTGTACCTTATCCTTAGATTTGGTCTTATTACCTTGTGTTTATAATCAATAATCCAAATTGTACCTTATCCTTGGATTTGGTCTTATTACCTTGTGTTTATCTTCTATCTATATATATATAAATCCTTGTTTGTATGTTTGTTTGTTTGTATATCCGGTATACAAATTCGCAGTAGTTCACTAATTCAAACCAAATTTTCCATAAATAGGTAAAAAAATACGGGGAAGACGATTGGCTATTTTAAAAAATATATAAATCAATTATTAAAACTATATATTCAAATTATTCTACTTAGCTCACGAATAGCGCCCTCTATCAAAGATTAGATTAAATTATGCTGATGCAAACAAATAGATAATGCTAATAACAAACAATTATAAAAAAATCTTATCTAAATAAATATCACTCGGGTAGATATGCACACGGGTCAATCCCGGGGCGAAGCCCGGGTCACCCGTCTAGTAATCTATAAACCAAATTGTGCCTTATCCTTGGATATATATTTTAATAATATAAATGAGTTTTAAAAATTGTAAAAAAATGCATCGGCCGGAATTCGAACCCGGGGCGCTCGCGTGGCAGGCGAGCATTCTACCACAGAACCACCGATGCTTATAAAAAATGGCCATATTTGGGTATTTATTCCATTCACAAAAGCAAACGGTGACAGAATTATTGATTGTTGATGACTCTGATAACTGTATATTTTAATATATATATATATGTCGTAATTTAAGCAATGTGATATGTAAGTAATAAAGTATGACGTCTTTTCTAGTCATCTCAAAGTGACTCCAGCTTGCCACCGGACACCCTGGGGATCCAGGGAGGGACAAAAAGGGGCGTTGGGACAAAAAAGCTTATGTCCATAGTTTACTTGAAAACCATTTCTAAGATTCCATCCTTCAGTGTAGCATATAAAAGCAGAATGATCCAATACAGTATTAGAGCTCTGAGAAGCGGTCTGGTGGATTAAATTGGCGAAACCGCTGGTAGGGTTCACCACTGATGAGCCAAGCCCTCCCAATATATATTTTTTCATCGCAGTAAGGACAGTAGAAGTTCGTTTTATGTATAAAAGAAACATTCGCGCTTTTAGGTCCTTTTATTTTATATGCATAGATGGCGCGTTATTGTTTTGTGTTAACAGTTAGTTAGGTTACAGTGGATATTTCGGACAGGCCCTCTGAGTCTAGGGCCGTTGTCATCTCACGGCGGCCCTCGTGGCCGCCGTTTTGGTTCCTCTCTGCCTCCGCGGCTTCATGCAGGACGTCGAGCTTTCCTCAGTTAATCCTCAAGTTTCCCCTGGTCCTGGTGCCACGCGAGACGAACTAGGAGAGCGTCTTTTGATCCCAAACTTTGTCCTTACTGTCCCGTGCGGACTTCCCACTCTGCACGCCTTGCCACTCAACTCTGACTGCTTCCAACTCACTTGTTGGCTTACCCGGGTTTACAACGAGACTTATCCGGCGAAAAACTTCTTCCGGCAACTGTAAGCCGTGCAGAACGACATCGTGTACAAGTGTGCGAGGCTCCACGAGCTTCTCAAAGGTGAGTCCCTGTCGCTCTTCAATGAGCTCAACTCGGCCTCCCAATCCTATTACCAGATCAAACATTTTTAATTTATTATTATATTTTCTTTTATTTTTTCATATAATTTTATTTGCTTTATTTTATATCTTTAATTATCATTGTGTCTTTTACTACTTATACATTATTTTAACCACCAGTGTGAAATATTTTCTAAATTAGAATGTCATCTTTTGATGTTACTCTTATCTTTATTACAATCATCTTCGTCAATGCCATCCATTTTAAAAATCAATCAAGCTATCACCCTTTTTATATTTGTATGCTATATTTCTTTGTTTTATTTTTCTACTAGCCGAATGACCCGGGCAACGCCCGTTTTTACCCGATTGAATGTTTTTATTCAAATACTATTTGTTACAATTATAAATTTGGCGCCTTTAATAAATGCAAATATTAGTTAATAACTATAGCCTATGTGCTTTATCTGTCTATGTACTGTTGGCTTCCGTAGGCGTCTCATACTGGGAAAAGGAAAGAGAGGATTCCATTTAGTTATTAACTAATATATGCATTTATTTAAAGAGCGACCCGCTCCAAACCAATAGTTACAAAAACGAAAGAGCGAGTGGGGGAGACATGATGGGGGGGGGGGGGGGGGCAAAGGTGGCGTGACCGTAGCCAACCAATAGGAGGGCGCCATTCCAAAAATAAAGCAAACGGTGACAGAGGCCGATAAGGAATGACGCTCGTAACTGTATATATAATAATATAATATAATTAATATATATAGTCACGACCGTCTGACGTGGCCTCTGTCACGGATAATATACAGTTATCATCGTCATGCGTTCTTAATTCTGTCACCGTTCAGTGGTAGAATGCTCGCCTGCCACGCGGGCGCCCCGGGTTCGATTCCCGACCGATGCATTTTTTTTTTTTACAATTTTTAAAACTCATTTATATATTATACAAGAATGACATCCACGGCGCCAATTTATAATTGTAACGAATATTATTTGAATAAAAGCATTTAATCGGGTAAACCCCGGGCGTTGTAGATTATAAACACAAGGTAATAAGACCACATCCATGATAAGGTACAATTTGGATTATAGATTATAAACACAAGGTAATAAGACAACATCCATGATAAGGTACAGTTTGGATTATAGATTATAAACACAAGGTAATAAGACCACATCCATGATAAGGCACAATTTGGATTATAGATTATAAACACAAGGTAACAAGACCACATCCATGATAAGGTACAGTTTGGATTATTACTATATATAGTCACGACCGTCTTTCCTCATCGGCCGCCTCTGTCACGGATAATATACAGTTATCATCGTCATGCGTTCTTAATTCTGTCACCGTTTGCTTTTGGTTCAGTGGTAGAATGCTCGCCTGCTACGCGGGCCGCCCCGGGTTCGATTCCCGGCCGATGCATTTTTTTTTTTTTACAATTTTTAAAACTCATTTATATATTATGCAAGAATGACATCCACGGCGCCAATTTATAATTGTAACGAATAGTATTTGAATAAAAGCATTTAATCGGGTAAACCCCGGGCGTTGCCCGGGTCATTCGGCTAGTATAATATATGTATGAGTACATTTTGTGTAGAAATAGGATTAGTTGACTTTATAAGGTAAACTTATTCATACAGTTTGTATCCCTCGATAGCTCAGTTGGCAGAGCGGAGGACTGTAGATGTTACAACGGTGATCCTTAGGTCGCTGGTTCAAATCCGGCTCGAGGGAGTTTTTTTTTTCCAATTTTTATTGGCTGCCGGTGAGCACGTGACCTCCTGTGCGCGCGCATCCGTGACAGAGGCCGATGAGGAAAGACGGTCATGACTATATATAGGGATACCTCAACCACTCAGCCATTTTAAACCATCCAAACCCCACCATTATTATAAACATTTTATGTTACTATTATCATTAGTCATTATACCTTAGAATATTCAACCCTCATCAATCATTTATATTATTAAATTTAGAGTATTTTTTCATCTCTGTCATCATATATAGATTTTAAAACTTTACAACTTCGAACTTTCAAACATCATTTGAGTGTATTTCAACAGTATACATTTTTTTATTACCTCAAGATCGTCTATTTTCTGATATCACTATTTCTATTAGATCAATAGTATTATTCCTTTTTTGACGCCTCTCTCTATCTCTATCGCCCAAACCTATCCTCCTATATCACTTGCTCCCACCTCCTTAACCCATTTCCTCTCAACCTCATACAGTCTCCCATAGGGTTCCTGTTGCCAACATTTTTTTTATTTATTATTAATTCATCTATTGGACCATCCTTCCTCGGTATACAATTCCCGATAACGAGTTCAGGAAATCCAAAAATTCTTTCTTTTTTTTTATTCATCACCCGACAACATCATTCTTTACATTCAACAATGGCGGGTTGTTCAATCATCAATGGCAACAGTACCTTTACCTTCCACAATCCTCACCTTTCATATTTCCCGCATTCAAGAATATCCTGCTCGCCAACCAAACTTTTATTTTTTAATTTTGATTCAACCAGCTGGCTCAACCTTCCTCGCTGTACATTTCCCAACAGTGAGCTCAGGCGACCAGTTCGAGTTTTTTTTTTTTTTTTTCAACGCTCGGATCATCATTACAACCATCATTTTTACCATTTTATTACTTTTTTTCATTTTCATCCTAGCTCAATCATCATTGGCAACAGAGCAACTCTTGACTCCACCTTTCCCATTCCTCCACTTTCAACTTACTTACCTACCCCGTCCGATCTAATGTTGATTATGGAACGTCTTGGGAGTTCGTTCAATGAAAACAATACCTCACTTTTACAGGCACGTATTGCGTTGCCGAACACCATTGCAAAATTCAACTCAGACTTCCTATATTTTTACAACTGCGTCACTCTAAACCTTCAGATATCCATTATGAGTTTACTTGTAACATTTTACTACTTTTGATAAGTTCGTTTTCCTTTTTCTCTCTCTCACCATGTGAGACGTCTCTGAAATTATAATTATGAAAAAATAAAAAATAAACCATAATGGCATATCAATTTTTTATGCTGTATATAGTGATTCAAAAATTTTAACTTCTAAATTCTTTATTTACCACTTTTGACTTTTCCAAACATCGTCTAATTTGCGTTTATAAGCATTGCATCACGTGGGAAACACACTAACCTAAATACTTACTATATTTTAAATCTTATTCATTTATAATTTTACGATCCTTGATGTGTGCCATTTATATTGTAGAATTAATCCATATATTTTTGGATATTTATTTTACATTATGATACTTCTCTTTTCCTTCCATCCCTAAACAGCTAAAACCAATAGCCAACCTATATAAACATCATCTGAAACCTTATATTCTTTGACATCATTTTTTAAAATTATTTTCCATGGCTTACGTCTAAGATAATTTAATTTCAAAAATTTTGTTTTAACAGTGACGCCTTACTACCAACTTTTCCTTCTCATATCTTGATCCTTCCAACTCTTCCTTCCATACTTCTCACGTCTCTCGATCCTTTTCCTTAGGCCTTCTATGCCTTCGTTCTAACCACCCCTCGTCCATTGCAGAGTTCCTGTTCGCCAACTTTTTTTTTGTTATTGATTTGCCCCAGTGGACTACTCCTTCCTCGCCATCCCACCCTGATGGTGTGTTCAGGAAAATACATGGCTTATTTTTTTAAAATTTTATTTACCCCCGGGTCACCGTCCCACCATTCTTCATTTCATTCTTTTTTCCTCAAACCCGGGTTCAATCAATCAATGGCAACAGTCGAACCCTGTTTTCACAATCTACCTCCATCCTCTAACCTCTTCAACGGTTCCTGATACTCCTGCTCGTCAACAATTTTTTTAATTTTATTTTTTCATGATTCATCGACCTGGTACACTCTTCCTTCCCATGTTAACTCCACACGGAGAGCTTGGGTAACCAGCGAGATTTTTTTTCTCACGCTCGACCCATCGCCATCATCAGCATGATGCGCCTACTCATTTTTATTTTACTTTTATTTTTCATCTGGTCGAGCTCAATCACCGACAGCAGCGCAGCTCTTGAGCCTCCATCTCTTTTTAACCTCTCTCAGCAAGCTTTTCTTTTCCATATTCTCCCATTACCTACTTCTCCTTCGATCTTCACGCCTTTTGCCCATCTGATCTAATGTTACTTACAGGGCATCTTGAGATATCTGATCTCTGCAAACAATACTTCGCTTCTAAGCTCGTATTGCAGAGCAGGACTCCTGAGATATCCTTTGCAGAAACCAATTCAGACCCTCTTCCTTTATTCTTCACTGCGTCACTGCCTATCTCAAACCTTTTGCTTCAGTCAGATTTCTTTTATATTTTATATTACTTTTATTATCTCTACTTTTCCTCGTTCCTGTATTACATCCCTGAAACTATGTTGCAAATACTCATGGCACCTTAGGTAACAAAAGATTATAAATAGCATACCTAACTTTCCCAAATATTTACCCTCGCTATTGTGTGTGTTTACTTCAAATTTATCCTTCCTATGTACTACTTATATATATGTAGTAATCCCGATGTGGAATGTGCTGGGCAGTCGTGGTAGTGGGTGCGTGATGGGATTCCCGCACTGGGACAGCAAGAGACAGAGGCAGGTCTAGATGGTAACTCCAATAAGGTAGAGGTAGACCACGGACGAAGGCAAGTCGGACCACGGGCGCCGCGGATGCCTACATCGCGGATAGAAGGGGGGGTGAGAGATCCCACCGACCTTATAACGGCGTCGCTCTGAAAACAACTCTACAACTGCTTTTGTCCCAATCTTGGGGGGCTTTTATATGAGACGCTCGCAGATGGCGGCGAGTTCTGATTGGCTCCCATAAAATCACGCCACCTGTCAGGCGCCGGGTTGTTTATTACGTCTGGCCACCTGTTGACGGGGTGATTGAACTCATTATCATAAACACCTGTTCGTCTGGTCTTGGTCGTCGTCTGGTCTTTGTTGTCGTCTGGTCTACCTTTACCTCTTTATTTTATTTGTCATTTCCATTGTTATACAAGGTCGATACATATTTTATATAGATATGGGGTTATGATAAATATTATAAGATGGTTGTGATCTAGCTAACTCAAA
>CP092869.1:66686394-66729033 GCA_030710605.1 Cordylochernes scorpioides
ATTTTAACCGAATGTACATGAATTTAACGTACATAATTATCTTTATTCGCATCATTCGTCGCCGACGACGACCACATCGAGCGCGCCAGGCGGTTCTTGCAGGCCAGACTGGAGGTAGCGTCGTCAGCCGCCGATTATTCATCACTTCCAGACCTCGGGCATTCGCTTCGTGTGCGACGGCCTGCTGGAATGAACATCCGCGATGAGATCGGTAACATCATCGAGGCAGGGAGCTGCGACGCAGAGCATTTTCCATCTACCAGCTCCGCTTTGCCCGTGAGTCGTGCGACCCCATAGCTGCCGCTGAGTAATCCGGGGGACGACTACTCTAGAAGAGGACGACCCTCTGCTCCGCTCTGAGATTACCGCCGCAGAGTTCGCTGCAGCCATCCGCCGCCTACCTCTCGGAAAAACTTCCGGGTGGGACGACTTGCCTTGTTAGGCATATCAGGCATTCGAGGACTTCTTCCTCAATGCTCTGGGGCAGGTGTATTAAGCCTCCCAACTCTGCAGCGCCTTGCCTACATCGACGCGGCGGACCACCATTTGCCTGGTCCCCAGGTCCCACGGTGGCCCTTGGCTCTGCGGCTACGGGCCGATCTCGCTCCCCACGGCGGACTACCACGTTTTTAGCAACATCCTTCCCCAGCATCTGCGGCCCCCTCTCCCAGTCCTGGTACCTCAATGTCAGACTTACGCTGTTCCGGTGAGGTTCCAGGAGCTGTAGATGATGCCGCGGGCTCCAGATCTCTATTGGTTTAGGGGACACAGCCTCATCGATGGAAATGAATTCGCAGACAGGCTCGCTAAGGCAATGCTTTAGAGGTAGATTTATGAGGACACCAGTGACCAAGAAAGAAGTGTATAGGAGGATCAGGGAGCACGTCCAGGACTTATGGTTGGACAGATGGAGGAACAGTGTGAGGGGGGAAAGAGGTATATATAATCAATTGGGTAACAATACCCAAGTACCTCTGTAGGGTAGTTTGGGGACATGGGCCCTTCCCCAGGAGTCTCCACAGATTTAAAATAAAGAGCAATCCTGATTGCGTCTGTGGAAAAAGGGATGTAGACGCACGCCACTACGTCTTGGATTGTCCAAGGGTAGGGGTGTGCAGGAAGAGAGAAGGAGGGCGAGGGGCGCGATCGAGCTGCTGAGAAATCACAGCAAGATTCTTGAGAGGGCTCACGACGTGGCAGCTGAGCTTTTCCTCAGCTGTGAGTGAACACAGTCGACCGGTGGCCGCCTTCCCGTGGTCCCTGCTGGACACAGTAGACAGTTTACTGTTTTGCTGTGACTAAAGGCCACCGGTATAGAAATCCTTCCAGACTCGTCATCTGGGAGGTGGCTTTTACAGGTACAATGTCCAAGCACTAGCTTGGATTCGTTACTTGGCTTACGATTGGAACAAGATAGCAGCTAAGGGCATGCATTGTATGCCGGCTTGTGGACCGTAAGGTCTGGGTGGCCATCTGTTCCAGGAGTGTTCCGGTGAGTTCTTCTAGTTGGAATATGGCACGCAATGCCGACGAGGTCGACAACGCGGTCGACTCCTGACTAGTAGAGAGCGGTGCGTGCCCCTCCATCCGGGTCCTGGTTCCCGCCGCGCCGTCTCCGGCAGCTCAAGATCCGGAAAGCAGTCACCGAGATCCTTGAGCTAGATAGCCGGGCTCTGACTCCGTCTCAGCTCCTGGACCTCCTCATCATTTGAGGCTGCTACCTTCTACGTCCTTCCGACCTTCTGGCTATTCCACGATGGGTTGGCGCCTTCGTTAGAGACTATGTGGGTCCTGCCGCTCTCCTCACTCGCCCAACGCGGTGTGCCATGGTGGACGCAGCCTCCTTGTCCGGTTTCTGCCGGTATCTGGCCGACGAGAATCTGCGCGGGACCAACCGCGTTGGCACCATCGAGGAGGCTGTGGTGCTTCGCGGGACGAGGATTCCATTCTTGTGCGTCACCACCCGCACTGGCCACCGCATGCTGGAGCGTCTGGCTGCCCTGTCCATCACCCAGCTCGCGAGGAGGTGGATTACACATTTGGATCTCCCCAACACCATCTCCTGGTCGTCACTCAGGCGCTGTGTCTTCTCTGGCCATGACGCAGACGTGGCAGTGAAACTGCACGCTTTGCCACATCCAGCCTCGGCCCAACAGTCCTGCGTCGCCTGTGGGTCCAGCGACCTGACGCTAGCCAACCTGTACTGGTCCTACCGATGCGACATGCCTCTCATCTGGAAGGCATTTATTATCATTGAGCGGCCCCCTGACCTGCAGGGTTGGGTCTTCGGGCGAGGACTGGATGACGACGCCCTGGCCATACTGGCGTCTGCCAAGACATGTCTCTATAAGCATTATATAAATATTGAACTGAGAGCGGTTCAAATTGATCCTGTCCTTGTATGGAGGAGGACTCACTCAAGGTGGAGGAGCATCTCTTCCTTAAAACAGTTTTTCAAAATATATTTTTACCACCAAATTGCAAATAATCACATATATCTTTGTTTAATTCATCTTTAATTATTGTAACAATTTACTAAGAGTGTCAATAAAATATATTGAATTGTCCAACTTCAACATTGGTCTTGGTCACCCCCCTTGAGAACTCTGTACTTGCAAGTAGTTGTACCAGTCAATGCCTACGCCTTCGCGATATGATTTTCCAATCTTTCTCAGTGCTCCTTAGATTTCCTGCTTAGAGGTCAGAGGCCTTTTTCAATCAAGGACTCTGCCGTGATTTTATCTCTGTTTCTCGTGTTCTCCCCCTCGACTTGGAAATCGCGATTTAAACTGAATTGCACTTGAAAAGTATGGTTTGTTAGACGCTGATGTTCCAATCGGTCCTCCTTTCCTCCCCAATCCTCTTCTTCACCCTCCCTATTATTTCGCTGCGAGTAAAATCCCTGATCCTTTCTTCCATGCTGCTTACTATACAGATGGCTCCAAAACCAAGGATAAAGTTGGCGCCGGCCTTTACCGGATTTCTGGTCTCGACTGTGCCCCTTTTAATTCGTGATTATTCAGTCCTGCTCCCATTGTTCTGTCTTCCAGAAGGGGAACCTTTTGGATTGGTTAAGACACATGAAGAGTCTACAAGCTTACCAGACCATCTATCTGTTGGATTTCTCTTCAAAACCCTCTTATTAGTGAACCATCTTATCAATAGATCTCTGTCCATCATCAATAACCATCTTATCAATAGATCTCTGTTGCTGATTTCACGACTGTATCGCAATAGGAACAGGTGTATCATCCAATGGACTAAAGATCACAGTGCAATCATGGGTAATAAATAATATTGCAGACACACTCGCTAAGCGGGGAGCTGAGTCTGCTTTCCCAGGCTGCTTCCATCTCGCTCCTCTGTTGTTTGCCAAATCGGCAATCTACGGGCGGGCGTGTGGGAAAGTAGATTCCTCTCTCTGGTCCCCACTACCCACACCCGCTTTACTCCAATGAGTCTCATAGACACACGTGGACCACGTGTGACACCGTGGTTGGCCTGCTATCAAGACACACGTGGACGGACAACTACGCCCACGTGATAAGTGTCATTGACGACATTGACGATCCTTCCTATCCTTACTGCGACGCCAACAGGAACAACGACGCACATCGTGCTTGAGCGTAGCGTCTTGGTGCCCTTAGGTTCCACCTACTCTCCATCTATGCAGTAGAGTTGGGGTATGCATCGATGTCATTTAGAGATTTAATCCTTAGAAGGACCACTTGCCGTGCTTGTATAGAGTTCCTTAAGGCTTCGGATAGACTCAAAGCCCGCATCCGCTCGGACAAATTCGATCACCCAAATGACTCAGGTTCCTCACTCATGTTTAACTACGGATATTAGCGGCCGCTCGTAGACCCATCCTAATGTATGATATTATGTGTGATACCGATTTCCCGACCTGCTCAGCGTATGTGATCACCCCTGTCTCTGTAACCCCACGACAGAGGGCAAATAATTTTGGCGCGAGGCGCGAGGCGAATTGACCTGTACAGCGGCCCATTTGACCGCGCTATACGATCTCTGGTGTACAATAGTGGTTGGTTTACGCCATACTTACAACCGATTTGAATTAATATACATCAACATCAAACACGTTTTTATTACTAAATTTTTTCAACAATTTTTTTTTTGCTGAACTAATTTTTTTATCTATCACAAAGGAAATTTTTCTTATTCCAGCTCCTGTCGAATTGTACCTGTATTTTACTTACTTTTTATTATCTCCATTCTAACTGTCTCACTCTTCCTTTTCTTGGGGAATAATCTCACCTTGTGTGACAACCTTGGTGGCGTGCAGTAACTTGGTGGATTGTAACCTTGCTACGGCCATCACAAGGATCAAATACCACCCCTTTGGTTATCAGCTCGATATAACATTTTACGATATTTCACCAATGAATGAAGTTCGATATGAGAGCTAGGTCTGACTGGAAGTGACCACAGTATATTCGCCAACTGACGGATTAAATGGCTGATTGTAGATATCTGGACTGAACTTAGAAAACGTTTTTATTATTTCAAAGCAAACTATCCCCCCACATCTATAATCTGTGTAATATATCCACACAGTTGTTGTTACAACCGATGTAATAAGTTCATTTTAGACGGAATTTTAGCGAGAGAATAACGATCTATAAAAATATAGGTAACCTCTCTCGTCAAAATAGGCGTTAAAAATAGATGCCATCTATTGACCGTCACCGGTACCATCACAATGCTAGAGGCCTCGGGTTGACACGGGAACAAAGCCACAACACCAGATTTTGGCTTCTATTACAACGAGATATGCAACTTTTATTTTCAAAATTTTTTATTTAACTTGCTTGCCTATCTGTCCGTACACAAAGATTTCAATCATTGTTTAATATACATACTTTTAGAGCACGTAGGAATCTGAAATTTGTTACACTTTCCAGAAACCAATGGCAATGCTAGTTGACAAATATTCAGACTTCTGGGTTGTCAGGGTGGCCATAAATGGACAAATTTCTAAATTGCCTTTCAAATTTGGTAAATCAATTTTGATATACTTCCAGATTACATAGAAGTAAAAAACCTGTAACACTAACTCAGTCCAATGACCAATGCATGGGTACAAATTCCCAGACTTCTGGGTGGTCGAAATGGCCAAGAATGAACAATTTTCTAATTTTTTAAAATTTAAGTCTTATGTTACGTGCCTTACAAGGAATTGACCAATCTGCCACGAGCAGGCTTCCATCTATTTAAAGCTTAATCCCTAGTAACCTTCTGAATCTAAGTATTGTAAATTCATGAATAAAAACTAAATAAATAATTAAAAAATTGAAAAATAAAAGATTTTATTAAAATGCACTAAAAAGGAAAAATAAAATATTGTATATTCTGTCATTGAGCAATTAGATGTATCTGAGTGAAATTAAAAGCGGCGGGGGACGATCATATTTAGAGAAGAGGTAAAAATATAACAAACACTTATAAATATCTCTAATCAGCTGCTACATATCAAATCACTTTAGGTTCGAAATTCATGATGATCGTCCCAGCTGCTTTTATTTTCACTCTGATACATATAATTGTTCAATGACAGAAGATAAATTTCCCCCTTTTAGTGTATATCAATAAAAACTTCTGCTTTTAATGTTTTTTTTAATTTATTACAGATCATTACTCTCCCGGAAAAATACCTATCTATATTTTGGCCTAGTTACTTCACCAGCCGACCACTTCTTTGGTGGCTTGTGAGGGATTCATTTGTCCCCATGTGGATCTCCTGGAATAAAGTCCGCCCTGGGAGACGAGGGCCATTAGCTCGAAACGATGGTCTCTTCTGGACGCTTCTCAGTTTTCCAAAGGTGGTGTTGTGGCTTTGTCACCGACTCGAATTTGCGGCGACGCTCAATACTCGTAGATAACCTTCAGTTTTGATGTCTATGCTAATATAGAAGAGCCTAATTTTATTTTTATATATTATTTTCCTTTAGATCCCTGAAAAATTGTAGATAAATTAGGATTACCATATTTATTGACTCAAATTTCTGTCCTTAAAGGGCCGTTTTAATTCTGCTGTAAAAAGGAAGTGTTTGGTAAAACGAGATCAGGTGTGTTTGGTGTCTGAGGAGGCATTTGGACCTTGATTTTGGCCTAAATAAGGAGAATAAAATCAGTAATTTGGGGGTCTGGCGATATCTTGGTGCAGGATCCAATTTTTTTATCGATTTCATACAATAAAGTCTGTAAATAAATTAATTTGTTTGAAGTTTATATTTATAAATGAATTATTTGCGGAAACCCATTTGTTGATGCAAATATTTACATGTAAATTTACAGTAATCAAAGTTAATGTCCATTGTTATATAAAATACCAACACCAAGATTACAGAGTCGACTATATAAACACAATCGCCCAGTACATTATTATAGCTGGTAAGTGCATTTTATTAAACCTACGAATTAACTAGGAAGTTTAGCCATCGATGGTGACCTAGGAGAGTATGCATTTTGTTTTATTTGAATTTATTTATTCTCCCACATATAGAAGGCGCGCTGTTGCCATTCAGCGGATGTAGGCATTTGTTGTATAAAATATTAGTGCAAAATAATTCGAGCTGATAATAATTAAAATCACATTTTACCGGCAGATGGCACTATCCATCAATATAGAGGAACAGACAAGAACTAAAAAATACCTAAAAGGAACAAATTAAACATGAATATCATATTCAATAGCTGTTTAATATATATTTACTAGCCGAATGACCCGGGCAACGCCCGGGGTTTACCCGATTAAATGCTTTTATTAAAATACTATTCGTTACAATTATAAATTGGCGCCGTGGATGTCATTCTTGTATAATATATAAATGAGTTTTAAAAATTGTAAAAAAAAACAAAATGCATCGGTCGGGAATCGAACCCGGGGCGCCCGCCACTATAATATATAAATGAGTTTTAAAAATTGTAAATAAAAAAGATGCATCGGCCGGGAATCGAACCCGGGGCGCCCGCGTGGCAGGCGAGCATTCTACCACTGAACCAAAAGCAAGCGGTGACAGAAGTGTCTCGCGCATTGGCGGCACCAAATGATGGGGGGGGGGGGGGGGGGGGGGGGCAAAGGTGGCGTGATCGTAGCCGACCAATAGGAGGGCGCCATTCCAAAAAGAAAAGCAAACCGTGACAGAGGCCACGAAGAATGACGCTCGTAACTGTATATATAATATAGGATTGCCCACTTTCTAGCTACCAGTAGGATATTGAGAAGAATGTTAAAACTTGGTATTTACGGAATTGGTGTTTTAGGTTGTCTTTGTCCCTTTAATTGTGTGTTTGAGTTTGACCATCAGTGGTTGTCACGTGTTTATATATATAGGTGAGGTAGACTAGGGTGCGAATTAAAGCATTTGTGTCGGGTTAGCATTATAGTAATTTAGTAGACTAGCAAATATGGAAATACATTGCAGTTATCTCTAAACCGTTATAGTTATATAATATATTACCGTTATATATTCTCTAAACCTTAATAGGAATAAGAAATATAAGCTTGCATCATTTCTTTATTGGTATCGCTTATATATTTTATGAAATATTTTTCATTCTAACGCTATTTCAGCCAATAAAGATACCTATTCGAACAATGCTTTATCCTCATATTTCCACATTTGAAAACATTTTTCTTATTTTTTTTTAATGTAGTTTCCAGTGTGTACAACCGTACCTTGAGGTTTAGATATAATGCTTGTGGTTTTATAATTATTGGATCCATTCCCTGAATGAGTCAGGGTGACTGTGCCCTATGGTGACGGCCAACAGCTCGAAATAAGATTGATGTTTTTATTATTTCTCGGTTAGAAAATTATATCATCTACTGTTTAATCAACACTCAGTTTGCCTAAAATGGCATTCGCTATTGGGTCATAAAGAGAGTTCGTTCGGTTTTTTATATCCCTTTGTTTCATAACGGTTTTTGTTGTTATACGGTAAAGTGTTTATATTCTTTAAATAATACTTGTTCTGCTCTACAAACCTGTATTATTATTTTTTGTTGTTGTTCTTTTTCCAGAGGCTTGAAAATGGAATATCCAGGAGGAAAAAAATCAACATTTTCGACATCTGCTTTTATTCGCTTTTCATCGAGGTTAAAAAGCAGCCGAAGCAACTCGGAACATATGCTACGTGTATGGAAAAGTGGTCATAGGGGAGCGAGCAGCACAAAATGGTTTGCAAAGTTAAAAAACGGCGACTTGGACCTTGAAGACACTCTTCGAAGCGGACGATCATCAGATTTCGATGAGGATTATCCAAAGGCCCTGCTGAAGGAAGATGGTCGCTAAAAAACCCGTGAGTTTCCCGAAAAAAAATGTAGTGCTGTGATATATCATCTCAATCCATCTTCAATCAATAGGTTTTTCTCAAAAAATCTGAGCTTGGGTGCCTCACGAGCTTAATGAAACCAACAAATCGCTGCTCAACATTTCTCACGCCATCAATCAACACAGGGCCATAAACAACGATTTTTATAGCGAATCGTTATGGGATATAAAAAATGGTGTCTATACGTGAATATGAAGCAAAGAAAAGAGTGGGTGGCTCCAGGAGATACGCCGAAGCCAAGAATAAAGCAAAATCTTCACCCTCAAAAGGCCATGATCTGCGTTTTTTTTTTTGGGACAGCGAAGGTGTGATGTACTTGTAAATAATCGAAAGAAATGCCACGGTCAACAAGGACCTCTACATTGCCCAATGGCATCGCGTGGATGAGGTTACTCAACAGAAAAGAACCAATCGACAAGGTCAAATCATTCTCCTTCACGACAACGCTAGGTCGCGTGTTGCACAAGTCGTCAAAGCTGCCCTTCAAGAGCTCGAATGGGAAGTTCTACAGCACCCGCCGTAATCTCCGGACCTTGCACCAACCGATTACCACATTTTACGCTCCGTATCAAGCCATATGAGAGGCACTAATTTCGATGATGAAGGTAACCTCAAAACCTGGCTCAACAATTTCTTCAACACCAGACCAGGCGATTTTTGGTGGAACGACATCAACAAACTAGTCGAACGTTAGCAGGAGGTCGTATATAATAACGGATAATACATAATTGATTAATTAATTGTTATAATTTATGTTTTCTTTTTTTATAAATAAAATTGTCGAATAAAACCGAAAGAACATCTATACAACCCAATATATTTGCTTTTATATATTCACAGAATATACTTCAGGGATGATACATTTTTAATTAGACTGATTATATTTTTATATTCTTGTTTTTCACAAATTTGAAATTCACATTTTTCTAATGAAATCCCTAGTTTTAATCGATATAGGTTTTTATAACGCCAATTATATCAATTTAATGAATTAAGGATTTTTAAGGCAATTTTTAAAATTCCAGGTTTATACAAATAAAAAAAAATGTATATTCTATATGAAGGTCGATGTATCTTTGCTATCCTGCAATCTTATTCTACATTTATCTCGGCGAAGAAGGTTTGAGGTTTCAAAAGAACACGTCTCTGGGCCACCTAGTTCTATTTATAGTTGTGTCGTTGTTATACAGCGTTCCATCCAATGGTACAATATTATCAGCTCAGTACTTTGAGGACAACCAACAGTTCCAGGTTGACCACAGGACTGTACTGGGGTTGTTCCTCTAGTGGAGTTCCGTCCAGCGACTGGATAGAACTCCTTCAAATATACACGGTATGTGGCCCAATTCCTCGATAACAGCAATTTGAATTGGCGCTTTGGTTTCCTGATTAGGATCAATATTATGGTAACGTGGAGGGACTATGGGTCATTTTACAGTTTGTATTTGATTCCTATTCAGGATTAAATAAAATTATATAATTAATGAGAACAAATTGTTTGATATTGAAGAAATAAAGAGACACTTTCCTATTTCAACAAACAACTTGAAAACACTTCTCATTTCTTCCAAACAGGTCCCGCGCTTCATCTTGCGACGGCTCTTTAAATCAACGATTCACCACGGCTGGTACAAGAGTTCAAATCAATTCTGATAGGACGCTTGAATGTTTTTATCTATATCAAAAGGAAGTTATAATATTGATAGCTTCAAGTTTCATCAATAAATTATTAATTCGAGAATTAAAGTAAATTCTTCATATATCAGGAATTATATCAGGTATATTGTTGGATATTGAAGTGAAGACACCAAATTTATTCGAAGTAGTCTGTCATTCGATAAGAAAATCAAATGTACTTTTTTATACATTTACAATGATGTATATAGTATTTTTAGGAAATAATATATTTAAATTTTATATATATTTAAATATGAAATGTCGCTCAATTTTGATATTTAGAAGAGTTGGATTTGGTTGTGAAACATTTTTCTCTTGCCGATAATTGTTTATTTTTGAATCATAAAATTTTGAGAAAATATTTTTTCTATACATTGTGTAAGATGAATAATTAGAGAACGTTAAAAATAAAATAAAGATTATATATTATTTCATAACTATTGTGACCCAAAAAGACATGTATGTCTCCTAGAAAAGTTTTATTTGTATCTTAGAAACCAATATTTGTATCTTAGAAACTGATATCTGTATCTTAGATACTATTTGTATCATAGATACTGTTTTGTGGATGGTTGTGGTTCAGAGATATTTTTGTGTAATATAAATATTATTTGTGATTTATAGATATTTTTGGTGAATTTTAAAATATTTTGGGAAAACAGAGATGAATTTGGGGTTAGATTATCTGTTTGGAAATGTATAAATTATGTTAGTTAAATTTATATTTCTCAATAATATTCATCTTGATTATCAATATATATTATATATTTTTTGTATATCTTTAAATATATTCGGGAATGTAAAAATATCTTTATATCTTTAATAGCATTTCAAAATTATATCTCTGAATTATTTGATGAAACAACGAATATTTTTCAAATTCAAAATATAATATTAGAATAAATGTATATATAGTTCCGGTATTTCATTATCTCTGCCAAAGAGTGGTCAGCTGGTGGCAGCTAGGGGCAGAGGGAGAGGAACTAGCCAATGCCCATATGGGGTCCCCTTTCAGGGCTTTTTATAGACGACCCCTGTCAACAGGACAGGTTTTTAGCAGGGGGTCAGGGCGGTATGTTCTACAGGTGTCCATCGGCAGACCGCTTATGTCTCTCTCTGTCGCTCTCTCCGTGTCTCGCTGTTAGAAATCCAGGTTTGTGTCATGGCCTCTACCTCTGTCCCATGGGATCTCTCCGATCACTCTCGGTTCTAACATCTAGCCCTGCCTCTGATTCTTGTTGTCCGCGTGTGGAAAGAACATCAACACTCGCCTCACGTACACGACTGCCAGTTTATCCATACGTCGACAGGATCATTTGCAACAATATTACATGTATCTATTTGTTTTTAATATGAGCACCTCTGACCTTTTCATTTTTATTATATATATATTGAATGAATAACGCTTATTTTGGTTCAAATGTTTATTACAATTTCCAATATTTCGATAAGGCAGTTCGTCTATCTTCACCGGAAATTCAAACCTTGTAAACAGATTATTCACCTGATGCACGAGTGGTGAGGGTTTGAATAAGGCAGATTGATGTGACCAAACTGTTCCCATGATTACTTCTCCTAAATTATATTTTTTAATGTATTCTATATATTACTATTTTTGATTTATCCGTAGGCATAGTTGTAGTATATATATTTTTTTATTAATGCTATTTTTGCCACACGAATCTGCCTTATAAAAAAACTCTTGCCACTCGTGAATAATTTATTCACAAGGTTTGAATTTCCCGATGAAGATAGACGAAATGCCTCATCGAAATATTGGAAATTGTAATAAAGATTTGATTCAAAATAAGCTTTATTCATTCAAAGTTATCAAAATGGATTGCTCGAACATATCTAGAACGATAGTCATTTCTAAACCTCCCTTGTTAAAGTAATACCCATATATATAATATATATATATATATATATATATATATATATATATATGTCGAATCCTGTCTTTGTGGAATCCAGTCGACTTAATCTATGGTGTGAGTCCCTGTCAACTCTCGCTATACCGTGTTGACCAAGAGGAACAATCAGGAGAGGAACAGTCAGGATATGGATAGTTTTCCAGTACCTCTCTGCACCTTGAAAGACCTTTAACAGTTCTCACAGAGTACGGGCAGTCGTGGTCGAGGCAGAGTGGAAGACCTGGGAATATCCATACGTAAAAACCAAGAGACACAGTTGAACTAGGAAAGTTCCGTGAACAGATAAAAGTCTAGCTAGGAGCGAAAGATGGAAATAGAAGAGATCTTACTGTTCTACATGGTCTATAAGGTGGACCTTGGACACAAACCGACGAGGGCTCCCGCTGATGGTGAAGTGACTATATTTTGGGCTAGGGCGGAGGTCTTACATATCTTCGCCGAGAGGAAGTATTGAGTTTCAGCGGATGCAACAAGAACGTGGATCGGAAGTGAAATTGTATACTCTGGCCACGCCCTGTGATCTTGCTATCTTTATGCCTCGTTTGACTTTTACATCTCAATATTAGACGTTTTTGGACTTCTATCTCAATATCTTGCTTCAGCTCAAATTTTAATCTATTACAGAGTTTTATTTATTTATCCTCAGTTTGTACAATTTAATTACATATGATGATGTAAGGACACATATCAATAATGCGTATATTCATATACAGATGTGTTTCTATTATACAACATGAAAATCTTGTTATAAGTATTATACTATATGGGGTTGTTGTTTTAAATTACCATAGATGGGCCCCGGGAGTGAAAGGGTTTATCCGGGTTTAAACGGGTAAAGCCTCTCTAACACAGGTATGTAATTAAAATTCATTTTAATTAATTTAAACTGTCAGGGTTAAAAAGGGCTATAACAAGATGATTTGTTTGGATATATCTGAAAATAATGAAAATAAAGCTTGTTCAATAAAAAAGTTATAATATTGTTTATATAAAAATATAATTTTTTAGATAAAACCGTTGTTTAAATTAAATACATAATGATATGATTATGTGAAAGAGAATTTAAAATTCTAAGATATTATTAGCGGGCGTTATAAAGGGTTAGTAGTTGAAGAATGAACAATTGTAAGTATTACACATTCAACCAAATAATCCGATTCAGGTGCAAAGCGAGGATATAGACTTGAGCGTCTTCCTAGCAATGTTTCACTTGCGATCCTATATAAGGGTTTTAGTGCTTTGTCACAATTTTAGGATTATAGGGTTAAAAGGTTGTTGAAGAAAAAGTTGTTCATTAATATGATTTTGAAAGTGGTGATATCAGCCATGCGATAAGTAGAAATGTTGTAGCGACAGTAGGTAATCTGACTTGACTTGAAATCAAAGGTTGATTTTGGTCCGCTAGAGCTGAAAAAAAAGTTGAAAGTTGAAAAAAGTGAACGCTTTGTGCATGCGTTGGTGAATATGCTCTGCGGATGATTGATATTAACTCTTGAAGCGTGTTCAGGCCAGAAGTTGGGAATTTTAAATCTGGGAAACTCTGTTCAAAGAGGTTTTTAAAATAACGAAATAATAAAAAAAGAAAATTGCCAATCAGTGCTGTCGTTTTTCTACGTTGATGTGAAGCAATGGCTGAAAAAGATAGTGATGAAAAGTATAGGGAAATGGTTAGAGAATATGATTGTTGTAAACGATTGTTGTAGATGCCCGATAGTTGATGATAAACGTTGTCATATAATAAAGCTATTTAAACAAATATAAAATATAGTGAATAAAAAGATAGAAATATGATTGCGGGTAAAATAAAAGTGTAGGTGGACAAAATCAAACATGTGATATATAAAATATATAATAATTAAGAAATAAAAAGATGATTTTTGAAACAATTAAATGTTTTGCAATGCTAAAATAATATCATGAAAATAAAAGTAAATTTGATTGATTAAAGTTTTTTATTTAAATAATATTAGATTAAAAATTTGATTTTATAATCAAAAGGTAAAAATAAAAATAATGATTCAAGATTTTATACAAAAATTAGAATATAGTGTGTGTGTGTGTTAAAGAAAATTATGATGATTAGATGAAGGTTTGGTAGTGGAATTGGACAAAAAGGTATTTCTCGTGAAGAGAAGTTACAAATGTGGTATGTAGGTTGTATAAAGGGAAAATTGAGAAGCGCAAATTATTGGTTGGATTGGTTACTAATATGTTATGTATTGTGCTCTCAATTAACATGTAAAATGTTTGATATGTGTGGTGTGTGATGTTAAGAAGTTGATAAGATTCTCGAGGAAATCTAAATGATTGGTGTGAAATACGTGTTACAAAATTTAAGATGGCCGTCATTAACATCTGCCTTGAGAGGGGACATTGCCCAAACATTGTCCAAAGATAGTAGCGACTTGGGGGAGTGACGTCATAAAAGGGCGTTCACTTCCTATCTTTCTCGGATATCGTCGGGGTTCTATTTCTGGTATGGTCACTCGTGCGGGGTGTTCATTCGATTTGTCATTTACTTGAAACTGACTTTCTCTCTTTTCTTTTGTTAAGGTTGGCAATTTTCTGGTCTATTTGAAAGATATAGTTTGCTCGGTGTTCGTAGTTGTTGTGTTTCGAAATTAGTTTAGACTTAGTAAAAATGTTATTCGATAATTTCATGTTTAGATGTGTGGTGTGAAAGTGTGACTTTCGACGTGGACACGCTTTGGTGAGATGTGTCACAGGCAGGAAAGCGTCTTTGGCCTGAAAAGTGAGGAAAAAAAATGTTGTGTTGTCTTGTGACAATTATGAAGTGAATTGAATGGAAATGTCTCACGTGTAGTCATTATTTGTTACAGAATTTAACCTGTTTCATTATGAATAACAAATTTACTAGAGTCATGGGTGGTGGGACGAACATATATTGAGAATTTTTTGACTGTTAGTCGATGTGGAACTTTCAATGCGGAATATTTTAATTGTGGCGACGATATAGAGCTAAGTGGAGCTTGTCTGGCTCGAGATTTGGATTTGTTTGTGAAATCGCGCACTAATAATGGTTGCCAATTGGAGAAAGTGATGTGTGAGGGTGTTGTAATTTGTTGAGAGTGATATGTTGATGATTATCAATTATGTATGTAAAAGGAAGAGACGAGGGAGTGTAACTAGGTTGGAATTTAACTTAGGTAATAATAAGTTTGATGGGCGGTGACATAATTTAGCTACTGGCGGGAATTGGACGTGATCTTTAATTTTAACTTGTTTTGGGAAGGACTGTTATTTTTCTAGTTGTGATTTTGAAGAAATTGTCCCCTTCGATTTTGAAATTAGGAAATGCGTTTTAGCTATGTTTATTTATATTGAAAAATTGCTTTTTTTCTTATCATTGATTATGGTTGCGCGAGAATTATACTTGTAAAAAGGCAATAGCGTGATATGACATATTTTGAATTGGGGCGTTTACATAAAATGGTGAATATGACAATATTTCTTTCAAAATTTTGAGTATTCGATTAAGATATTGGTATTTTTGTATGGAAAAGAGATATTTTAAGAAACCAAAAATAAGTTTAGAATTATGAGATGATGAGAGTCTCTTTTTAAAAAATAATAATGATTTTTTTTCTTTTTTTTTTTTTCAAGTTGTTGGTAAATTTAGGAACGACATGAAAGATTGGTAAATTTGTAAAAATATGTGATTAACTAAATTTTTAAAAGTAAATTTAAAAGTAATGAATCAAAATTATAATTTGATTAAAAGTAAAGTAAAAATTGATGAATGAGGGTGTAAAATATTTGAAAATTGAATTAAAATAAAATAAAAAGGTAAGATTTTAAAAACTCACAGTTTTGATGAAAGTTCAGTCAGGAGACTTGATCTTTAGTTGTCGTCCTGCTGACGTTGAAGGCGCTCCATGTAGAGCTTGTAGCTTCTGTAAAGTTGATTACGGCTTGTTGCATTGAGCATTGTCGATGTCAGGCCGAAAGTGTGGAACTTGTCACCGTATTTGCGTCACTCTGCTCCTCGAATTCCATGTCTTGGGGTATTTTCGGCTTTTCGTTGGGGTGGTCAGCTTGCTCCTGACGTTGGCGATCTGTATTAGCGGGTCTGCGGAGATCCCTTGGGGCGTCGTGTCTTCCGTAAATATCACTTGTAGGGGGAGATATTGCTTGGTCGTTTCGTTGGAATGGCCGGTTTCTTCCTCTATCTTTGCTCTTTCTCGCTTCTATCTGGACAGGCTTCTTAACTTAATAGTTGTGGTCTCCCTTCATAAATCATCCTTCGTTTTGGTTATCCTGTCGACTAAAACTGTGGTGAGGTATCCAGTCGACGTAAGCTATGGTGTGAGATACTGTCGACTTTCGCTATACTGTGTTGACCTAGAGAAACACTCAGGATGGGGAGTTTTCCAGTACCTCTCTGCACCTTGTAAGACCTTTAACAGTTCTCATAAAGTACAGGCAGTCGTGGTCGAGGCAGAGTGTAAAGCTTGGGAATGTCCATCACAAAAAAACGAAGAGAAACAGTTGTACTAGGAAAGTTCCGTGAACAGATAAAGTCGAACTAGGAGCGAAAGATGGAGATAGAAAAGTTCTTACTGTTCTACATGGTCGATGAGGTGGACCCTGGACACAACCGACGAGGGCTACCGCTGATGGTGAAGTGACTATATTTTCGGCTAGGGCGGAGGTCTTATATATCTTTGCAGAGAGAGGAAGTATTGAATTTCAGCGGATGCAACAAGAGCGTGGATCGGAAGTGAAATTGTATACTCTGGCAACGCCCTGTGATCTTGCTATCTTTATGCCTCGTTGGACTTTTACATCTCAATTTCAGACGTTTTTGGACTTTTATCTCAATCACTTGCTTCATCTCAACTCTTAATCTATTACAGAGTTTTATTTATTCATCCTCAGTTTGTACAAAGTACATTACATATGATGATGTAAGGACACATGTCAATAATGCGTATAATCATTTACAGATGTGTTTCTATTATACAACATGAAAATCTTGTTATAAGTATTTTACAATATGGGGTTGTTGGTTTAAATTACCATATGTATATATATATGGGTAAAACCTTAACAGGGGAGATCAGAAATGACTATCATTCTAGATCCGATTGTAAAATGGTACAATGATATTTTTTTAAATATATATCTAGACCATGTAGAAGTTCGGTTCTTAATAGGCTATTTCCTACTGCTAACGATGCAAGTTAACAATATTTCAGATTTCCAGGTGTCCTTTAAGGCATAAAATATATTATAGAACATATATTGTATAGTTTCCTTTCAAACTAAGCTATTTATGTGGTGTAAATAGCGGCCAACATTCTATAAAAATGTGTTCGGTGATTGACTAATTTTCATGCTTCCTTTCAATTTTTAATCGTTTATTGATATAATCCCAGAACACCTAAAAGTTTTAAAATTGGTATACTTGTTTAAAACAGCTTAATAGGCTAAAGTAATGAATATAGAACTTTTAACTTACTCTAGGGTGGCCAAGTATAAGACATACAATATAATTTTTATATTCCCTTCAAAATAAAGAAATGAGCGGCTGATATCACGAATATTCAACATTCTCTCCAAGCCAGATTTTCTCGTATTTAAACTTCAAATTTGCCTGAAACTGCCAATTGACTCTTTCTGTCATATGCAGGTCACCCCACTATATACCCAATTTTCAATTCTACGGTGTCAAAGGTCACAACGGTAATTTAGAAATGAACTAGCATACCAAATAGGTATGCCTGCTGCACCTTCTAAATTATTCATCTTTCAAAATAATTCCATGAAGCGTCTCTTGCCCACAATAAAATAATTCAACTCAAACAAAAAAAAAAAACGATAGCAATATTATAAGATTTACGCCAATAATTTTTATTTCCATAATTTCCAGAATCTAACAACAATGGCCATGACAACGCCCAAGCATACTCCATGAAATATTGAAAAGGATCGATTTAGCGTAACTGCTAGAAGGAAGACCAAACAGTGGGTCATATACTCTTCATCTTCACAGATTTCGGCCAAACGGCCACTCTTCTATGAATTAGGAATTCAACCTTGCATGAATGAAAATTATCCTTAGAAATAAATCTGCTTAACTTTATTGATATCTTGGACTTCCACAGTCATTGTGAATAAAACCAAAATGACTTAAGTCTCTCTGACTGAAAACACGATTTGTTCGAGAGATCTTTTAAACACCTAATGATTAATTACGTTTATTTTTCAATATCATAGTGTCAGTGGTTTTATATATCTTCTTATATATAAAAGTCAATATCTGTTGTCTGTTTCGCGATAAACTCAAAAACTACTGAACCAATTGGTACCAAATTTTGCATGTCGCTTTTTATAAACCTGAGAAAATTTTCGGCTTCCCCTTGTTTAGTTTTTTTTTTTGGCTCTTAATTTTTTTTCATTTGAAGAACCTTTTTTCACGCGGAGTAAATACGAGGCGAAAGTAACAACACGAGGCCAATTAAGCGACTAATGAGCGTTCAGCATTTTTTTCCAAGTTGCTTGCGTGCTTTTTTTGAGAAATATTTTTATACGAGTATTACTTTTTTTCTAAAAGTATTGAGAGAGAAATTTATATTACTAAGTGCACACAATGCTACAAAATTAGCGTTACTGTATATAAATAATGGCTTTCGTATTTTTTCATTAATTTTTTTCTGGCCTTTTGTTTATCTATTTAAAAAGACATCCTTTAAAATGCAGTCGCAGTCATTAGCAAACACATATGTTTGCCTTATTTCCATGTACTATTTTATTTTTTACAGAAAAATATTTACATGCCAGTATTTTGGATTATTATTTTTTTAAACCTATTTTTACCTATTCCTACTGAGAAGATGGGCATCGCAGTCAAGATCCAACGCAGTCACTCACTCAACTCAGGCAATTTCAAGGGTTAATGCGCTGTGGCGGGTATCTCGGGTGTTGGGTGGAAAAGCTGCCATCTATGAAACAACTAAATGAATTTAAAAAATAATTAAATCAAATACCTAAACACTAATATAATACAATTTTTGTCATCACACAAACCTTTTGCCTGTGGTTTATGTTTTACTTCTGTATTGCTATTCTATGGCACTTCTATTATTTATTATTGATGTGCTTTCAGTATAAAGGGAATTGCACTCCTGGAATTCTCGTGCGAAGCCGGGTCATTCGTCTAGTCTATTCTATTATCAACATATATAGTCACGACCGTCTTTCCACCGTCAATCGTGTCACGGATGCGCGCGCATCATCATTATGATCATTATCATTATCTAATGATAATAATAATAATAATTATTATTATATTATTATTATTATTAATAATCAACATATATAGTCACGACCGTCTTTCCACCGTCATGTCACGGATGCGCGCGCATCATCATTATGATCATTATCATTATCTAATGATAATAATAATAATAATTATTATTATATTATTATTATTATTATCAACATATATAGTCACGACCGTCTTTCCACCGTCATGTCACGGATGCGCGCGCATCATCATTATGATCATTATATCATTATCTAATGATAATAATAATAATTATTATTATTATATTATTATTATTATTATTATCAACATATATAGTCACGACCGTCTTTCCACCGTCATGTCACGGATGCGCGCGCATCATCATTATGATCATTATCATTATCTAATGATAATAATAATAATTATTATAATTATTATATTATTATTATTATTATTATTATTATTATCAACATATATAGTCACGACCGTCTTTCCACCGTCATGTCACGGATGCGCGCGCATCATCATTATGATCATTATCTTCTATAGAAGCTTCTATCTTTATAATTATGTATATTTACAAAATGTCAATTCGCTCGCGCCTCTAGCGGTGAAAATGAGGGGTAATACCAGCTGACCTAATATACATGTAAAGTTTGGAGCGGGACGTTTCACAAGAGTGACATCCACGGCTCCAATTTATAATTGTAACAAATAGAATTGGAATAAAAACATTCAATCGGGTAAAACACGGGCGTTGCCCGGGTCATTCGTCTAGTATATATATAAAAATGAATGTATGTGTGTCTGTCTGTCCTTTATGCCTGACGAAACAACTCATTGGAACGCCATGAAACTTTGGGAAGTTATTTAGTATAGTACTGGGAAGGTTTCTAGCAAATAAAATTTTTGAAATAACTTTTCGCCTAAAAATAATCAAGTTAAATATTCTAATATATCTGTTATAATTCAACAATCTTCTCTAAATATTATCATGATGATACGATGATTTTGTAATGTAGAAAAGACAAAATTCAGGATGACACGGCAATTTATTCGAGACAAGAATAATGATACAATTCCAGGATAAGATACTATTCCTTTAACTTCCAATTACCGAGGGAACCAATTAATATTGATTTTATTCAACTTATCGAGTATTTTTAAAGGGACCGGAAAAATGTTCACTTTATCGAGAGATTCGTTAGACAAACCTTTACTCGGGTAAAACCCGGGCGAAGCAGGGTACGTCCGCTAGTATATAATAATTATGGGTGTGTTTAATATTGATATGCATATTTGCCATATGGTAAATGTATTAGTGAGATTCATGCATACATTATTTAAGCTTTTGATTCTGTTTTTCATTTAAATGGCTTTTATTTAAATGTACTAAAAGGAAAAAATAAATTATCTTCTGTCATGAAGAAATTTGATGTATACGAGTCAAAATAAATGCAGCGGAAGATGATCATATTTAGAGAAGATGTTAAAATTTAGGTTATATAAGTCGCTTATAAGTTGTTACACTGAGAGATATTTATAACCCAGGGAGCGCAGAGCCCCAACTACCCTGGGAGTCCAGCTCATTAGTATGGACTAGTGTTGAGCCCTTTTACTCGCGTCCTGTTTTGATTACTGAGTTGTACCAGTTGACCTTAAATTTCCATAATGATGTTGAATCTAGGAAGCTGGCCATAGATCTAGGATTGAGGTAGGTCAGTCCGAGAAGGATAGCTGCTTGCATCCTATGTCTCAGGAATGCTGGACAAGTTGCTACAGATTAAATCATATTTATTTTTACTCAGAATCATCGAATTAATCAATGACTTTAGATTAAAAATAATTAATTTTTCCTTTTGAGTGCAATCAAATGAAAGATTTTTCAAAATGAAAATATTTTAATTTATCAATATTTAAAACGAAAGTTAAATTTATCTTTTGAAGAATCATATAATTATTATTCAGCAGGTTCCGCATCGAGAAAATAAGGAAATGTGATTTTATTAAAGTGCACTAAAAAGTATTTTATTATCTATCATTGAATAATTAAATGTATATGAGTGAATACAAAATGGTTGGGAACAATATTCATGAATTTAGAACCTAATGTGATTTAATATATTGCAACTGATTAGCGATATCTATGTGTTTAAAGTGTTTTAGCCCCTTCTCTGTATATAATCGTCCCCCGCCGCTTTTTTCTAACTTATATACATATAATTGCTCAATCACAGTAGTAAAATAATTCATATTTTACCTTTTAGTGCATTTGAATAAATCTTCTTTAAAATGTATTTTTATGATTATTTAGTTAGTTTTTAGTCATCAATTTTACGGAACTTAGAATCAAAAGTTGAATATACACGAAATCTCACCAACATATCAAATATGCAAACCGATATTAAAAAACCTAGTATCATTATTTATTCATAAAAAACATTCACACATTATGATATTAGAATATACAAGAATGGATAAAAAAACGATAAAAGTTTTTTTAAAAGTGCAAACTAAAAAATATATATTTTTAAATCCTCTACATAGCCTCCTCCATTTTCCATACACTTCTTCCAAAGGTCAGGTAGCTTGTAAATTCCCTTTAAGAAAAAATCTTGTGTGTGTTGGGCAAGCCATTCATGCACCGCATTTTTAACCTCATCATCAGGCTTGAAAGTCATGCCCCTTAAAATTCTTTTTAGATGTCCAAATAAATAATAATCACTTGGGGCTAAATCGGGAGAGTAAGTGGGTAGATTAGAACTTTAAAATTAAATTATTGATGGTTTCAATGGTGATATTTGCCATGTGGGGCCGATAATTTTTCCTTCATTTCCTTTGTGAGCAGCCGAGGCATCCATCTTGTGCAAATTTTTTCTGTTTTTTGAATGTTTTGTATTGTTTTTGGACGCTACCATAACTAAGGTTAAGTTCATCAGAAATGACTCTAATGATATTGCTACGATCGTTCTGTATCATCTCGTCAATGGCCCAGGTGGTTGCATCATCACTAACCTTGACTGGGGCGCCAGGTCGCGGTGCGTCATCCAAATTTCTATGCCGCTTTTGAATTTTCTAACCCATTCAAAAATTTGATTTTAAGATATACATTTATCACCGTGAACAGATTTCATTCCGGAGTAAATTTCAAACGTTTAACTCTTCCATGATAAAGATAATTTATTACTACTCGCATTTCATGCTTGGTGAAACTGTTTGTTTTGGTCGCTATTTTTATTGGAAA
This sequence comes from Cordylochernes scorpioides, assembly GCA_030710605.1. Lineage (NCBI taxonomy): Eukaryota > Metazoa > Arthropoda > Arachnida > Pseudoscorpiones > Chernetidae > Cordylochernes > Cordylochernes scorpioides. The sequence goes on from CP092869.1 coordinate 66,708,878, forward strand.
AAATGTGTTTCCAAATGGTTTCCTTTTTTAGATTTTTTAAAATATAAAAACAAAGTTCAATTCAAATGCGCATACCCATATTTTCATTTTTTTTGTTTCCTATTTTGTTTTTGTTTTTTTTCTAATAAACTTCCATCGTTTTTTATCGATCCACCCTTGTATATGGAATTAACAGAGGTTCTATAAGCCTTTAAATATCTCTCTAGCCACTCGTGTTGGTATTCAGAGACTTCAATTTGGTTTTATTTACAACGACTTTAAATTACAATATATTAATAGTTTAAAGCAGATTTATTTCTAGGTATATTTTACTTTTTGGTCAGGTGAATATTTATGATTTATAAGAGAATGGCCGTTTGATTTTATAATTATCTGAAAGCTGAGCAGATGAAGAAAATATTTGGTCTTCATTCTAGCACAGTTGGGGTAAAATTCGATCCTCTTAGAATATTTTGCGGAGTATACTTGTGCGTAGCCATAGCCACTTGGAATGATTGTTGAAGTGCATTCATATTATATTCTTGGTAGCATTGTGATAAAATTTGGCGTGAATATGGTGAAATATTTAGGTGTATAATCCATAATGTATAGGTTTATCAATAGATTTTGTTTGAGTTGAATTCTTTTATTGTGGGCAACGCTTTATGCCAATATTTGAAAGAATGTATAAGTTAGGTGCAGCGGGATTAGCTCTTTGGCCTCCGAGTTTATTTTCCAGAATATCGTTGTGACCTTTGACACAGTAGATATGAACATTGGGTGCATAAAAGGGTTAACTGTATTTGAAAGAAAGAATCAATCAGCAGTCTGAGATAATTCAGAAGTTTGATTGCGAGAAAATCTGGCTAGCTTTATTCAACTAGGGGTTTTTTTTTAATTGTCAATATTCGTTATATCAGTTGCTCATTACGCTACAGAAATTGCTGCGCTTATTTTCTTTATAGGGAATGTGAAAATCATATCCTCTGTATTATACCTGGCCACCATAGTCGGTAAAAGTTTGTATTTATTACTTTTGCTTTGTAAGTTGTTTTGAGGGAGTATACCAAATTTAATACTTGTATGTGGTATGGAATATTATCAAATAACTTTCACAAAAATTGAAATGAGGCATTGAATAAGTCCATTCCAGAACACATTTTTATAGAATGCTGGCCGCTTTTTACACGATATAAACAGCTTCATTTGAAAGGAAATATACAATTTATATTCTCTGAAATCTATTCCATGCCACGACAGTCACCTGAGATTAACTTGCATTATTAGCAGTACTGCAGTAGTTATGGTAGAACCCTAATTTATTGTAAACTGTATTAAAAAGTCGCAGATACATAATGGATCATTGTTGAGGTATAATTGGTACATATTTAATATGGACTATGATTATTCAATTGATTAAAATCAATACTAAGTAATAAACAAAATAATTAGGAGTATATTTTAGTTAATTTTCGAAAATTGAAGCTTTATTGTAAAATATTTGTTTGTCATTTAATGTTCAAATTATTGTCCGTCGCTAGCTACTACCTTTACCCATCTTTCCCGCAATTGACGGATCACATCGCGCGGAAAAAGGTCGGCTCTTAGGCCGCTATCCATTCATCCATTCATTGATCTAAAGCATCACAATTCTAGTTATGTTCAGACTCCCATTTGTATATATAGATTTAAGCGCAATTTTCTTTATTTATCAATCACTAGCGGATGTACCCGCTTATCGATAAGTTGAATAAAATCAATATTAATAGGTTCCCTCGGTAATTGGACGTTAAAGGAATAGTATATTTTCCTTGGAATTGTATCATTATTATTGTCTCGAATAAATTGCCGTGTCATCCTGAATTTTGTCTTTCCTAATTTTCTACGTTACAAAATCATCGTTTTATCTAGTGAACATTTTTTCCCGGTCCCTTGAAAAATATTCGATAACTAACTTTGACTTGTGCGCAATTAATAGGTAGAAAATCTTACTTTTGCTAAATAATATTTAAGATAATAAACTTAGTGATAATAAAACTTATAGATAAAAAAAACTTGTTATTATCGTCGCAATGGGGGCGCTGCTTGCGAGTTAAATCTACAAATCTGCAAATAACTCTAAGGATATTCAAGATTTTTTTTTCAGAAACCTTCCCATTACTATACTAAATAACTTCCCAAAGTTTCATGGCGTTCCAATCAGTGGTTTGGTCAGGCATAAAGGACAGACAGACACACACACACATACATTCATTTATATATATAGAGAGATAAATTCTCTATTTACAGCCCATAAAATCTATAGAGTTATTAAATATACTCTAAAAGAAACTCATACCTGGATGAACGCATTCCTCACGTTGATGAGTTGTCTTAGATATATATACTTTACACAGAAAAATAAAATTACTTTATTATTAAAATTAAAATAAAATTAAAATTTTCAAAACAAAATGAATTTGTAATTTAAAAATAATAAAGTTATGCTCGATATATATATTTTCAATTATGAAAATATATTTAAAAATATGTTTTTTTAGATCCGAGAATATTCATAATAAACGATGACAGCAAAAATTTTGCAAGTAATCATAAATTACGCAGTCATGCTTTAATAATTAAAAAGAAAGATTTGTCCATTAATTAAAGATGATAAAAATTTGGGTAGCGCTCCTGCTACTGGTAGCCTCAGTTACTGAAATTAAAGCAAGCTGTAATCTCGAAAAAAGTAACCTAAAATATAATCTTACGCCTATTGAAAGGTAAGTGAAATATTGTATAACTTTTAAATACCACAATTTTATTATGATGCATTAGCGCGCCATATGTTGTGAAAATTCGAGACTATTATAGACGCGTATGATTCTTAAAAAAAAAAATAACAAATTCTACTGCCCTTACTGCAATGACTCTTTCATTAAGTTTTCCCATCGCAGTAAGGACAGTAGAAATTGTTTTATTTTTAAAATAATCACATACACGCCTATAATAGATACAATTTTTCATACCACAATTTCTTCTTTTTTTTTCGCGAATACAGGCGATCTAGTTATGTTATAATTATTCTACAATTAAAAGCAGCCGAATGGGATGACACTTTGTTAACACACTGTCACAATTTTTAATGCACTTTTATTTAAAATATGCCCTTTACGAATTCAATATTTGGTAAATCATTTTGCTGCAAAAAATACAATAATAATAAACTCCTATTTATTTTTTTTTATAAATTGAGAACTATACCTCTTGCACCTTATACATTACCGATGTTAGAAAGTGAAGGATAAAACATCAGAAATATAAGGAAAACTCAACTTTAGAGTTCAACTAGCTATTCATGAACATATATATGATGGCCTATTTACTTGGCAATATTTAAGAGTAAATATATTGCATATACAAGCGAATGTATCTGGGTTTCACCCACGAGTGAAGGTTTTTCTAACTAACAATTATTAAAGAATATATTTTCGGAGAAATTATACACTCCTTACTGAATCTATTCTTTCCAACATAAATTATTGTTTGTTACTTCTATCTACCGACACTACAGAATAAAGCATTGCAATTTTTTCACTTGAATAACTGAAGATATAGATTGACAAATTCATATAAGTTATTCAGAGATAAAAGTTAGAAAATAATTCATCAATTGCATTTTTCGGAATTTGAAAATTTTCATATTTGTTAAATGCTAACTGAATAAAACCCAGCTCTACCCGGCTTCTTCTCAGGTTAAAGTTTGCCAGACGAATATTGTTTCAACAATTGTTATTTATTAGTATTATATCATTATAACTCAAATTAGTATATTGCCACTTGGAAAATTAAGAAAGACAAACTTCGGGATGACACGGCAATTTATTTCAAGTCAATAAAAATCTATATGGATGATAAACAAAAGATAAGCAATGAGGGAATTTTATAGAGTATCAAAATATAAACATTAAAAACGATACTCTGTTAATAAAATAATAAATACTTTGCTACAATATCATTATTATAACTATCATTATATTTTTGTTTCATTAGTTTTTATTACAAATTATCTCACTGTAGAATAATATCAATATAGAATAAATGATATTTGTTAAAGCATTATATGTTGGAAAACATTCACTCGGCAGGAAAACGGGTGGAGCAGAGTAAAATGTATGATCGTAACTATAATGAATTAATAAAACTGCAAATTATTATATTTATGGACACAGGTTGAAAGAATTCCGAGATAGTAAATTGATTATGAATTCCAAAATAAGAGTAAAGGTGGGCAGATGTCATCAAATATATTGGGAGATTAGATAGAAGAATTAAATGAAAATTAAATCATTAAATGTTTTTAACATTGATTTTTAAAATTAAAAACATATTAGTAAAAATTATAATCTAACTCATATACCTCATTTTTAAAGATTATTAAGGTGAAACCTCAATATTGCTTCAAATTTATTTTGATTTAGACCTGTTCGTAGAACAGGCTAATGTTCTAGTATTATCATTATGAGAATTCATCATTATTGCCTAATATAATACTGTAATATATTATATATATTGAGAAATTTATTATTATCTTGATACAAGTATATATACTTGATACTTGTATATACCCTTTTTCAAAATATGGGTTTGAATTTATTCCAGATCTAATTTCTATTTTTTTTTTCATCACTAAAAAGTTTGAATTAGTTATTTGGGTAGATGGAATAGGATTTTGAATCCTTATATTAAACTGCATATTCTTTCATACACCTACCTTTTAAATTTACGATATTTTGAAACGATTTTGATGCAAAAGTGAAAGTTTCCTTTCCTATTTAATTTAAATAGGCTTCAAATGAAATGTGTCATTCTTTCTTCTTCCCAAATGCTAACCATTGACACATTTTACATGTTATAACAATGATTATTCATTATGAAAAAAATCCTATTCTAATTAGAAGTCCAATGAAGATTCCAATTAATGTTATATTATTGCTATATTCATTCTTTTGAGAATCAATTAAATTTTTATTTTCATATTATTTTTATTTTTGAATGGTATGATAGAGGATACAATCATAATAAATAATATTTTTAATCATTCTGTGTTGAGCGAGCATTCATTCTTAGATAACCCGGACGAAGCCAGTTTATAATATACAAATATACTTGTATGATTGTTACCATTATTTTTGGTTTTAAAAAGCCTCATTATATCAAATGAAAAATTAACATTAAAAAATATATATTCTGGGCAAGCTTCCTCATTCACCAGAACTATGATATAATTTCTTCAAAGCCTCGATGATCGTAAATGATGATAAATTAATACCATTATCTCTATTATTAATGCGGTTTTAAACTTGTCTTTAAATGGAATAAATATACTAAAACTACTGAATGTTATCTAAAGATAAATTGATGTGTGCCATTATTTCGCACCAAAAATAAATACACACACAGAACGAATGCCAGAACTGCTGTTGTCTCACCGGATTTAAAACAGAATTGAAGATGAAGATTATTTTGGTGGTTTCCTAAATTAAAGTATTGTAAGCATGGGTAATAAATTAGAGTATTCCATCCAAATTCTTTCGGTTCTTTTTAACATACAACTGAGCATATTGATGAATGTTCTAATTAACCGCTCTTTCAATCCTTCAGTTTGGGAATGGTAACTCGTTGTGAAGAGAATTTAATCTTTCACATTTTCATCACCTCTTTCATTAAATCACTTGAAAATTAAATTATATTATTTCACATTAAAATCAAAGTATAACAATGTTGTTTGTGCAGCCATGTGTGGAGATTCACAGACGGCAAGATCTCCAAGGACCCCGATGTGCTGTACCTCCAGATGTGCTCCCCCATGAAGGATATCTCCGACCGCTGTGATGGCTCCAACCTCTGTCTCCGCAGCCAGTACAACCGGCAGGACCTGCCCATCCTTCTGCCGCAGGACATGGTACCTGTTAGCTCCAGCCGCCAGCAACAGGCCGCCACGGTTACCTACCATGGGCAGTCTTGTAAGAAGGATATGAACTACACCGTCATCATGGACCTCATCTGTGGTGAAACATTGGTATGTGATTTAGTAATACTTCTTATAGAGGTCTAATTGTAGGAATAATTAGAAATTCTTATTATAATTTAAATTAAACGTCTCTCATTATAACTATAGCCATTTGTAAAATATATAATCGTTTTAAGGAGACATGGATTTTAGATAGGCGCTCTCTGATATAAAACCTTTCTTTGTGAGCACGACCTTGTACTACCTACGTCTCTATAACACCAACCTTTGTTTTATTAATGGTTTAACAAGAGACGTTTATTACATTTACTAAAGAAAGAGGCCTTGATTTTAAAACTGTTCGCGCTAATCTGGAGTGGTAGAGGTGCGATTGAAAATGGGCCTTTATCTGTTATACTGTGAGATCTCCCAAAGGCGAGTATACAAATTAACGGCAAAATTTGGACGTTTTAGTAAATGTTGGATGCCTTGGGGAGGTATATGAAATATTAATCAAGAGATAAACTAATATATATATAAAGAGATATTAATTTGAATTTTATTTTAAGGATCCAAATATATGGTCATGTTTTGTGTGTATAGTTAGGAGTTGGCTTAAAAAAAAACGAATTTAATTTCATTAAATTGTCGCGAGAAGAGAGGATATCTCTTTCATGAGGGATCACTTTGCGTAGTTTAAAAATCAATATCCAATATTCAAAACCGCATATCACTATTCCATATTAAAAAAAAAGCGTAATATCACCAAGCAAGTGAAATCTATACAACTAAAAATGGAATGTGAGTTATTTTTTTAACGTAAACCTTTGTACATACAATTCTTGACATATCTGAATTAAACTTTGCCTCGTTTATGAGTTAAGAGCAAATGCAGACACTGCCATGACTAAAACAACATGATAATTGCTACTGTGAAGTATCCATGATAGATAATATCCTAAAGAATTACTAAACCTTGTAATTCACCTGGATGTAAGTCTCTCTTATCGAAAACTTTGTCATGTCAAGACATGAGGAGTCTTACAACCAAAACAGTTCAGATGAGAGGCCTGATTTAGTATTGCTTTTAGGCGGTCACTTTCAAGAAAAAATAATCCTTATAATTATCTTCTTCATGTGAATTTGAGGACTATTTTAAATAAAAGGTTGACTATAGATAATCAAATTGTCAAATAAATGTCAGTGAGATTCATATGAATGTTCATATATTCATACAAAGGACAATATCGCTCCATCTAAATGAAATAAATGAAACTATTTGCCGCGATATTTTTCAACTAAAACATTTCTTATTGTTATTACTACAACGTAAAGATATTCGGTGGCCTGTCTCATCAGTGGTGTACCCTCCCAGTATTATTCAATGAGGTATGAGGTATTTATTTGAATATAAAAGGGAAAATTGTGCAAAATAATTTCCTTTCCTAGTCATAGTTATATTTAAACAGAACCTCTGTTCAACAATCTAATTGCGGAGTGTTGTCCAGGGCCGGCCTGATGTCCTCTACATCTCCGAGTGCACCTACCACCTGACCTGGGCATCCTCCGTGTACTGCCCCCCAGGGAAGAAGCAGGTCCCCAAACAAGTCCCCTGCAGCATCATGGACCCCGACAACCCTCGCAACATCTACGACCTCGACTCTTTGCAGTTACAAGAGGGAGGATATAATGTCAGAATGGAGAATGATGAAGAGATGGTCATCAATATCTGCCAGGGAATCAGTAAGTGCTGTCTTACATGCATTTTAAGTTGAAAATATTTACAAAAATATTGAAGTACGTCTTCAAATGTCGAATTCTGTCACACACACACACACAGTGTTTTTATGTAGGACAAAACTCTCTCAGCGCGGCAGATAACAAGGATGATAATAATAATGATAAAGTACTATAAATAGTAAAATTCTATTAATAATTCGTTCAAATAAGATTTACCTATCGAAGACTCATTCATGTGAGTTGAGGTATGTGAAATACTGCCTTTCGAGAATCACTTTAAAATGTCTGGATATTTGCAGTACTACCTTTAGCCATAATGATATTGAGTTTAAAATAAGTATATAGAATATTACAGTGCTTACATATTTAAAATCAATTTTGTAGAAGTGCTAAAGAGACATGTTTATGGACATGTGCAGAGCCGAACAACAAGACCAACGTGAAATGCGGCCCCACAGATAAGTATGGGCCGGCCGCCTGCCTCAAGACCAAGGACGGGAAGGTCGAGGCATTCGGCAATCCTACTTCAGCCCTAGAAGTCTTAAAGTCGGGGACCTTAAAATTGGTTTACCGCGCTGAGAAACCGGTCCCTGGTTGCGACTTCCCACCTAGCACCACAATCCTACTGAAGTGTCCTCCTTCAGGAACTCAAAATGTAAGTTGCGCAATTTGGTAAATTCAAGTTAGGAGCCTGATACACAGGATACACTGTCGATCTTCCACAACCAGAATCTAACCCTCAACAAAAACTTTTCTATCAACATTTCTACTCAACCAATAAGCTTTTGGGCTTTTTTTCTCTCATATCAATGTGCTTTCATTGTATATTTAACCTTTTAAAAGAGCCCTCCGGGTCTTCATCCCATATCTCATACGTTCCTCCAGCAATAACTTTATCCACTTCGAAGTTAGGACAAGAGGTTCAAACATGCTGGTTATCTTCCTTCCAATCCTGTCTTACAAATCAAGTGTCTCCTCATATGAAATTAATAATTTGGTTTAATGCCCCTCTCATCGATTCCAGAACTAGTGAGCTCAAGATACCAGACTGGGGGAGTTTATTATTGCATTAAACTATAAACTGTACAATTAAGTTATGAATTTCCTAAATTCTATACCAGTGCATCTCTATAATTCGGGGGAAAAAATGACTTGAGAGCAATATTTAAAAAATAATTTTTGAAAATTGTAACAGAAAATTCTCTCTATATGATCTCTTTCTTTCTCTTAAAAACCAGAGTATGTAGACACAGTATATATTTATTATTTCCTTTTAGCTCTTTTTGACAGCTATTTTATTTAGAATAACATGATCGACTTCCAGTCAGGTGAATGATTTCTATTCTTCTTCTTCTTTCCAGTTTGGCGCAAGTTTCTGTGTTAATTGACGAGATAAAACGCTTGGATAGCTTCCTTGACATGGGGAAGAGTCCTTGTGAGGCTCACTGTGCCGTTAGAGTTCTTTAAAATCAAATACTGCACACACATCACGAAACAAACCGTTACTACCTTCAGAGATAAATTAACCTATAGTCATCTCTTATCTTTCCTACCAATATATTTTATCTTTTAACTACATATATCAGCCTTCCGATATATTAGACCAAAGAGGGGTCCATTAATACAGAATTCCATAAGACATCCTCAAACAGAAGTCTCCCATCAAATACCGTCAATAACGTCGGACTCTCCTTAGTGACAGTCTCTCATCAGAGACTTTTTTTTTTGGGTGAAAGACAAATCATTATTTGACCCGATATGACACAAGTCTATTATAAGATATAATCTCTAGGTGAAACTAAGTTTAACCATGTTTTAAGCGATCTGTCATTAAAAGCTCTCCCCTTCTTAAGATCCCTTAAGACTCAGAGGACCACATTAAATCCACTTCAAATATTTGGAAATCTGACTATGTTCAGTTTATGATATATTAAAGATATATTTTTGAGGAATATTACTCAAGTTGCTTTTTTCCAAGGACATAAGGATGTGACCTGGCTGTGGCAGAACCATCTCCCCGTTATGTTGGCGTCCTCTCACTGCGAGAGGATCATCGAATGGGTAACAGAGGAAGCCTGTCCCATTCACACCCGTGTGGAAAGGAACCTGAGACCTTCTGTTAATATGATGGACACTATCGAACAGGGGAATGCCAATGGGACTAAGAACCAGACTGATTTATTGTAAGTTCTAAAATCCTCTTCACATATTTTTTTACTTTAAAGTGATTAAGATATAACACACATATATTAAATTAGTATCTCGCTCAAATTATAATTCGACCAATTTATGGACGTGCCACAAAGGAAATCGTAAATATCTGTCGAAAAGTGTTGGGTGGATATGATGAAGTTTAATTAGGTCAATTTAATGATATCTGGCCAACAAACCTTTTTTATAATTAAAAAACGGTTTAAAAAAGTCATGAACTTTTGGGACAACCTTATCAAAAAGGCATATTCTGGCTTCTCACATCAGCATTTTAGATGGTAGAGCCATATCTAGTGGAACAAAAAACAACAAAACATTAATTAGGCTAAAGTCATATGATATTTGGTCAACCAATTTTTTATGTATCAATTAAAGCCAACAACGAGCGTGTTTCAGTGTGTTGATTCTTAACCTAGTGGTGCAGGTTGTATTTCTATGAATGGCTTTAAAAAGAAAATAGATTAACCAAATATCATTGTACAATCCTGAATCAACATTCAATTGAGTTTTACTCCACTAAATGGAGCACTGCTATCAAAAATGTTCATGTGAGAGGTCAAAATATTACATTTTTGTATTTAATATTAAATTTTGCCCACATTTTCATATTTTTTTTCTTATTAAAACAAATTAATATATATAATAATATTGAAGAGTAAGATGAACAAAAATAAGTATAAAAAGTTCATATTTCTATTTTTGAGCTAAAATTTCTGAATGTATCACAATAAATATGTAAAATGTTAATTGAGACACTCAGAATATTCACCTAAAAATTTAGAATATAAATTTCCTCGTACTCAATTTTGGTTTCTCTTACTCTCCTTATTTTTGTCTAATTAAAATAAATCAGATTAAACATGTTTCTCTCTTAAATATATATTCATATATATATATATTACTAGCCGAATGACCCGGGCAACGCCCGGGTTTTACCCTATTGAATGTACCCTATTCAAATACTATTCGTTACAATTATAAATTGGCGCCGTGGATGTCACTTTTGTGAAACGTCCCGCTCCAAACTTTGTGTCTGAGAAGCGATATTTTTATAGAAAGATGATCTGGCTTTTGTTTTCTGCTCGAATGAATGTTTTTCTGTTAGAATTTTGTTCCTGTATACAAAATAATGAACTGGTTTCACCCGTGGTCTCTGCCTTTTGGAATTTTTCCCGATATAATTTTGTATCTGATAATCAAACATGATACAGCAATATCGTCATCATCATTTTCTGACTGAAAATATATAGTTTTAATGATTGATTTATATATTTTTTAAAATAGCCTATCGTCTTCCCCGTATTCTTTACCTATGTATGGAAATTTTGGTTTGAATTAGTGAACTATTGCGAATTTGTATACCCGACATACAAACAGACAAACATACAAACATTCATTTTTATATATAGAGAGAAGAGATATACTATCTAACTATACATATAAAGACTTATTGTAATGTCTTATATTGAATATGCTAGAATTGTACAAATATCTAACAGTTGAGGAATGTTTCAGTTACCTCGCCCATGCCGGGGATCTCATCTACAACAACCTAGATAAATGGTCCTTCAATATCTCCCAGATCATACGCCAGTGAGTATCTCTTTGTTGTTGTTGTCGTGTCCAAAGAAGACCCTCAGATGTCTCCATGCATCTTCATCACAGCAGCAGCAATGTCCACTATCTTGCTCTTCATTGGAAAATGGATGCCTTGCCGCTTTAGTCACCTTGGAAACGAACCAGAATTTTGTCGAATATTCCAAGGGTTAAGGGGGAACCGCAGGGAGGTGTGGTCGGACTTCTCCCCCCTAGTATATCTTTGTATGCTACTCATATTAGAGCTTCAGTCAATTCCTCAGTGTCTATTTGAAGTAAATTCTCTCAATTTAGAGTATAATCTCTTTTCAACGACACTAAACGGCTCTACAAAATCTATTGATGAAATTATATATCGCTTGATGATAAAATAACAATTCATATTATGAGCTTCATACGAAAGTAAGCAATTTAAAGAGATTTATTATTTTTGCATTTAATTTCACCTATGCGAACAAGGCGAGATTTATTCCGGCACCCTGCTGTGTCTCACCCCATTTCTTTTAAATTTGCAACTAATCTTATGATAATTTCGACCTTTATCATTTTAGATAATTTAGAAATTATATATAAAAATACCGAGAATACATTATATACTTTTTACGAATATACTGTTATTTCTTGGTATATGTGAAAAAATAACATGTTGATATATATATATAACAAATAGGCATTTCCGTTCCACTTCCATGAGTATTTTTTTAAGAGGCAGAGCGCCATCTAGTGGAGCAGAAATAAACTAGACCTTGATTTGGCCTTTCCTTCATAATTGGCCAACCCAATTTGTTGATAAATCAAGAAAGGACAACCACAAACGCGTTTCGGGCTCTAAGCCTTTGTTAAAGTGTTGCAGGCTGCGCCTTTTGAAAACTTTTGATACGTTCTTGAGAAATCAAGAAATGGCGTTCTGCCATCTAAAACACTCATTCTAGTGGTCAGGATATGGCTAATTTGTTTTTAATATCAACACCTGACCTTCCGGGATATCGCGTTTTGTGTGTTGAAATAAAAAAAAAAACAACCTGACATTCCCTTAACACATATATATGGATAGGATATAAGCATAGGGTGCAATCTCGATGGTGTCTTTGTTTATGTTTATCTTGACGGGAGAATCGCCCTATGCTTTTATATATATCTATAAAAAAATATCTGTTTTGTATTATAAAATCAATCAATGTATAACTCTGACTGTGTATCTGCAGGAGATTGATAATGGGCACTGCCATGAATGAAGAATATATCATCAGCCTGAAGAAGGACGTCTCTAAATTCGACTGCTCGGGGGCGGCAGTTTGCCTCATTACTGGAGAAGAAACTTCGATCAGCGTTGGGGATCGGGAAGGTTACAAAGTCCACAAATATAGAGGTAGGAACCATCCAATGTACTGTTGTTTCTGTTTACGGAAGTATATAAAATATATATCTTATGTAAACATCATTTTTCTATCCAATACACATATATACTTTAAGTTGACCAACTTATACAAGTCCACCATAGATGCCATTTTCAATCTTCAAAACAATACATGAAAAGGATTAAAAAAAATCAATAATATTTTGGTCGGGGCAAAAATATATATATATAGTTGTAAATATTTATATAGTGTCGCGTCAAGGCATCGCGTGATGAACCAAAGCAGTTCAAAAACAAGTAAAGCTCTGACGAAGTTAGGCGTATAGCCTATTGATATATTGACATTTGTAATAAATAAAATGTTTTGTTTTATTTTTGATCCAAAATATGCCTTCTAATTGATATTTATATATATCAAGAACTATTTAAGTTTTTCTGTAATTTAGTCAAAGCATTTCAAATATTAATTGAACTCTTCGAAACCCGTCATATTCTTTTTGCTTTCTAGAAGAATCATTATCTATATTTATTTATTATACTATAGAGAAAGATCTCTAGTCCTAAATCTTATTAACGTCTTATCTTAAAATATCTGAATATTCTTAATGTGTTTAATTTAAAAAATAGTGTTATAAGAAGTACTTTTGATATGTGGCTCGCCGCATAATGTTTCACCTAATACAGCAGACATTTATCTAGAATACTCTTGCGTCTGCCTGGGCTCTTGATGTAAAAATACAGTTTATTGCTGAGGCGATATTTAATAAAGATTAATAACTGGCGGTTATTTAAGGTCAGTTATACGTATTCGTCTAGTAGATATGATAACTATTGGCAAATGTAGATTCAAGTACGCTGAAACCTTCCTAGGTAGAGTGAGGCTGAAAGTTTGTGGGTTGTTCAGGCCAGACGGGGTACAACCATCGCCCTACGATCCAAGTCGCCGTGCCAGAGCAACACGTCAGACGAGAAGTACCGCAGCTCCAAGATCAACCTCCTCTGTGACGACAATGCCGGGGTGGTAAGTATCGAGATCTACCGTGGAGCGAGCGCCGGACACTAACCGCCGTGTATGTGGCAGGGCTTACCGGCCTTCATGTATACCACGGATAACTGCGTCACGGTTTTCCACTGGAAGACTAACCTGATCTGTCCTAACCAGAAGACGTAAGTTACCTGCATAATTTTTCTATTCCTTTGTTGGGTATGCAATTAAAATTAAATATTTGTATCTATGCGATACATTTCCTCTAAATGTTAAGCAGGAACTAAAAAGTGCAATATTTTTTAATTGTATTATCACACCAATTCGAATCATTTCTCTTAATCTTAAGATAATATATTATCTTTGAAATAGGTTTCAGTAGAATATCTGATATAAGCCAGCTAATGTATAAGAAAATGTAGGATATACAAGAAATACAGCACAAACAAAATAAGTAATACATTATTGTGATATAATTTTGTTATATATTTTCATGACTGACTTTGGGAAAAGTCAGTTTCATATTTCCGTGACATGGTTACCTAGCATTTTTATTGGTAGCTATCGAAAGAGGATGTGCCATGCTGCTAGAAGCTTGAAGAAAAAAATCATTTTTATAAATTTGAGTATCTTTATTTTTTATATTCTCTAGGCATAATTGATAATTGAAAATAAACTTCTCCAAACAACCAACCTCTCAAAAGCGAACAATCTCGCTTGTAATTGACATGTTTATCCAACCAAGAGATATCTTTGTTTAGCTAAATACTTTATATATTCCTTCACAATGTGTCGTGTGTTCAGCGAAATGTCACAAAAGGAGTGGGACAGCTATGTCGTCAGTGCGTCATATGACGACCTCGATTCTTCGGCCCAAGACGTCCTAGTTGTCCTAGGAATGGCGTTGGTAATGGGGGTCCCTTCTCGTCGTGGTGATGCGGGAACCCGACATGGGGTAGGTTCTGTCTTCTTTTTCAATCCTATCACTTGTTTTTTACATTAGATGATTTTGATAAACAGCTTTGGAGCATTTTATATATAATATTGTGCATAAATGAAATCGAATTGAATATAAATAAATATGTTGTGTAATTTGGTTTATTTTTGATCTGTCAGTGGAGAATTAAAAAAAAATGACAATATAAAATTTCATCATAAATTTGAAGTCTATAAAATTAAAACGAACTCATTGCAAAAATATAGGCACTTATTATTTTTTTTTTTTTTACTTTTAGATTTTTTTGTGATGATTTGTAAACTCTATAACTCAATTTACAAATGTAAAAAAATGATAATAAAATAAAATTAATATGGCGCTTTTCTTTGCATATTCCACAATGTATAAAATCTAAATAAACCCAATAATTTTACATTTAATTGAAAATTATAGAATGCTTTCAATTTAACTATTGATAAATTAATTGACATTATTGATCTGAAAAAACTAACTCTTTCTTGAGAAAAAATCTTAAGGTGTGCTCTTTTTTATTCTATAGTTAGAAGAAAACAAATAATATAAAACAATTATGATTATTTGTAAAAATTATAGAGAAGGATTATTAAACGAAATTTACATCAATATTCTACATTTTGAACCAGTGAAATTTGTAAACAAAAAATAAAGAATATACCAACCTTAATTTTATACTTACTAATCATGTTTAAACAATCATTTCAAAATAAGATCCACAGCAAATACACAAACAATTAAATCGATATAACCCATATCTTAAAATATTTTGATTATATATATATACCCTTAATATACTAATTTCTTTTCTTAGCATATAAACATCCATTAATTATGTTTTGGGTAGATTAACAACAATATATAATGCTCTGAGGTACTTATATATATATATACGATAAAATGCTAAATCCAATGTTGTGCTTCAGGGAAGAATTTATTAGCAAATTCAAAAGACGGCCAGAGCAGGCCAATATCAACGACTCCAGGGTAAGTTGACTGAAAACGTAGCATGATATTTTAAGCGATATTTTATTTTTTGCGTAAAACCTTCAGCAAACACATTCTCATAATGTTCAAATCAATAAGCTTGAGGGATGAGTATCTTCTTGATTTGAACATTCTATTAAGGGATTAACCTATTAACATTCCCATAATACTAATATAATAGTGTCATATATAAGGTGCTATGATATCGCCATTTTCTTTGCACAGTACTCAATGTAAAAGATCATTAGAATAAACACATTTCAGATTTCTTCAACTTATTATACACGTTGGGTTTTGTAGACTCTTATAAGCACATTGAATATATGAATATGTGTGGTTTTATGAAATATTTCATGAAATAATTTCAATAAACACAAAATCGATTACAAATAAAAATGTTTCAAACGAATGTAGTTTCAAAGAACAAATATATTTTAACGGGTTTGAACTATTCCATTATTTCTATTAAATCCAATAATTATTCTTTAAAATAATGAATTGTATTATAAAACCTTTTTTTTTTTGCTGAATGCCTACTTACCAAAGTACACAAAAGCCCCTCTATCCTAGAGAAATGTAGTTTCTATCCCTATATAAAATTGATGGATACCTAAATGTCAAATGATTTTGGCAAGTTTATTGATATTTGTGCTATTTGTGTGTTAATAGAAGGAAGGCAACACTCTGCCAGTTTAGTGGGCCGAAACTTATCTGAAGAGATTCCCATCCCTATTGTATATATATTTTCTCTTGTTATATAACTCTATATTTATATATTAAAATATTATTTTTCTATTGTTTTTTCATTTATATATATATATTATCACAATAATCTATTACTTCCTAAAATGTAAAATAAACTTATCGAACTGTGATTATATACATGCCTAATTATTAATTGCATTGAACTATATTTTTGATTATGAAATAATTATATTACTATATAATATAAATATTAAAAGAAAGACGTTTAAAATAGAATAATAATTTTACAGTACCCTATTTGTGTGATAACAAATTACATTATTATATTGTAGCGTTATTTGTTGTATTGTTTTACATAATTAAGCTTTAGATTTTGTTTGTGTTTGTTTTGCATATATTGAATTAATGATTGCTATATATATATATCCGTGTATTCTTTGATTTAGTTAGTCTGCTCGTTGGCAGCAATAAACGTTTATCGTTCGATTTATCTACGCCTGTTGCTTGCAATTCTTACCGTGACAAGTGGTGGAGAAGCTGGGTACCGATACCATCACGGATACCTCTGTCAGAAGAAGTCGTCGCCTAGAAGGCTTGGAACCACGCTTTGATTTCGACGAAAATAATAAGCTAATAAGAAAAATGTCAATATCGGCTGGAGTTAACACGGGTGTTAATACTTGCAAACATTTGACAAGAATCCCAACTGTGTTTGGCGGCAATGGAACGGAGGATTGTGGCAAATGGATGAAGGATTACGAACGTATTGCGAGATCGAACTGCTGGGATGCCACGATGAAATTGGCGAACGCACCATTCTTTTGGAAGGGACCGCTGGCCAATGGTATGATAACAACGAAGAAGGAATGGATTCGTGGGATATGTTCAAGGAGATGTTTAGCCGGACATTCGACAATAGCGGTGTCCTTCTCAGACGCGCTAAGGACAACCTTCAGAGTCGAGCTCAGAAGAGTACAGAATCCTGTGAATCCTACATCCAAGACGTTCTGAGCTTGTGTAGGCAGGTGAATCCCGATATGAGTAAAGAAGAGAAAGTGGCACATCTAATGAAAGGTGTGGTAGAAGATGTCTATCAGGTCATCTTGATAAAGGAAATTGATACTGTTGAAGCCTTTGTCGATTGGTGCCGAAAAGTGGAGGCTTGCAAGCAGCGACGCATCGGGAAACCAAGGTTTGAGCGACTCCCTAACGTCGCAAGTATAGAGCAACCAAACTCCTCGTCCCTGGAAGATCTGATTCGACGAATCGTGAGAGAAGAAATTAAAAGTGCCCTACATTCCGGGCCTATAGTGCCGGAGGTGAACTCCCTGAAGAAAATTGTTCATGAAGAGGTTGAGAGAAATCTGACCCCAATTGCGCA
The DNA here is from genome assembly GCA_030710605.1 of Cordylochernes scorpioides. Classification (NCBI taxonomy): domain Eukaryota; kingdom Metazoa; phylum Arthropoda; class Arachnida; order Pseudoscorpiones; family Chernetidae; genus Cordylochernes; species Cordylochernes scorpioides. The sequence goes on from CP092869.1 coordinate 66,726,781, forward strand.
GCAGGGTCCATACTACCGAGAACAACGCCGCCAATTTGAAGGACCGGCGAAACCACCCCCGTATTACCAGCAGCAAAGTCCTACAAGGCTGACAACTGCCCGAGGAAAGACTGACGAATGGAGGACGGTGGATAATATTCCCGTTTGTTTCCAATGCGGACGCCCGGGTCACGTCGCCAGGTACTGCCGAGAGCGGCGAGGGATGGTGGGTCGACAGCCACCGGGGAGATACCCCACTGTCCAGAACGGCCCGCGAATGATCTATAATAGCAATGAAACCCCCAGGCCGCCCGGGTTATCGAAGCCCGTCGCCCTATCCAGGTCGTGGCCGATCCCCAGCTGAACGTCGCCCCTCGATATCGCCAAGCCGACGATCTGACCGATCGCCTTATCGTGAGGAAAACTAGAGCAAGCGCCCCTTCGCAGGAGGTAAGGTCGCTGAGGAGATAATAAATCCTCCGCCGCTCATAGCCGCTAAACTATCACAGAATATAGTTGACGTTACTATTGACGATAAAACTTTTCCTGCCCTTGTCGACAGCGGCGCTTCGTTTTCGGTTATTTCGGACCACTTTAGACAACACACAAAAAGACTATGTTCATGACGCTGGCATGACACTTAGAGTTGCCGACGGGAAATATATCGTTTCCAGGGGCCGAATGTACTTTACGTTTAGAAATAAACGGATTAGTACAGCCGTTTGAATTCATCGTTTTACCCAAGTTGTAGCCACGACATCATTCTCGGTTGGGACTTCCTGGAGGCGTCAAGGGCTATAATCGATTCTGTTAGAAAAAAGCGGGACTACCAGGGGGCTCTTCTAGCATGCGAGCTGTGGCCGCCAACGGTAGCCTTATGATTTCTACTGGTTCGACCAGGCTGAATTGAGACCGTCGTCTGCGGAGGGGATCGTCTTCTGGAGAGGTGGCCCGTCCTTCTGCGGAGTTGAGACCGTCGTCTGCGGAAATTGCCGTCTGCAGAAATTGCCGCCTGCAGAGAATCGCCGTCTGCAGGGGTCGCGGTCTGCGGAGATGGTAGCGCCGTCTGCAGAGATTGAATCGCCGCCTGCAGATCCGGACGAGCAACAAGCCGACATTGTCTGACAGCGAGGACGCTGTCCTTTTGGAGAGGAGGGCATTGTAGCGTTATTTGTTGTATTGTTTTACATAATTAAGCTTTAGATTTTGTTTGTGTTTGTTTTGCATATATTGAATTAATGATTGCTATATATATATCCGTGTATTCTTTGATTTAGTTAGTCTGCTCGTTGGCAGCAATAAACGTTTATCGTTCGATTTATCTACGCCTGTTGCTTGCAATTCTTACCGTGACAATATTCAAAGAAGTTCAACATCAACCATTTTCTATCTTTGAAGGAGTGAATTTATCCCTTTAAATAAAATTATTTGGACAGCCCCTTTAAGCATTAATGTACCTATATTAATTTTTTTTTCAAAACAAAAATGAACATTGAATCTTTCAAATATCTTTTAAAGAATCCATATAATTATTATTCAGCGAATTCCATATCGGAAAAATGAGAAGGATATGATAATACCTCCAAGAGAGAGAATGTGATGTAGAGTTTGGACTTTCTTTTGGGAATTTGTACCTTCCTGGCCATCCTGATAACCCAGTCTGAATATTTGTCAACTTGAATTGTCATCGGGTGGTCTATAAATATATTAAAAATGGATTACAATATTTGTGAACAAACAGACATAGAAACAAGTTGAATTGAAGATTTTGAAAAATAGAGAAAATACATTTCATATACTGTTAAACCTGTCTATAGCCTCCCTCTTAGGACTCACCAAAATAGGGTGCTATTGAGAGGGGGTGCTGTAGACAGGTCACTTTTAATGTAAAACGCATCGTACTACGTATTAAAAATCGGGGCGCTATAGAGAGGGAGGCGCTATTTAGAGGGGGAACAACGCCCCTTTTTTGTCCCTCCCTGGATCCCCTGGGTGTCAGGTGGCAAGCTGGTGTCACTTTGAGACGACTAGAAAAGACGTCATACTTTATTACTTTCATATCACATTGCTTAAATTACGATAGAATGTGCCCCGGTGCTAAAGGTTTGATTAGGGGAGTGAAATAAAATGGAGCGAAAAGCAAGCAAACCTATTAAATGGGAAATAATTTATGGCACAAATTAGTTACTAGAATAAAAATAACGATAAAGGGGAGAGTAGCGTTGACACACTGATATAATATTATAAAACTACAAAAATATATATGTAGTATAT
>CP092869.1:66729133-66768519 GCA_030710605.1 Cordylochernes scorpioides
TAAAATATAAAAGAAAACTGACTGAAGCAAAAGGTTTGGGATAGGCAGTGACGCAGTGAAGATTGGAAGAAATAGTGAACCAAATTATCATCCATGATATCCTTACAAAGTAAACAGTTCCGGCCATTTTTTCTTTCCAGAAGTCTTTTCTTTCTTCCCTGAAAAATTGCCATACAACTCGATGTTGTGCAACTAGTCTTTTGTTGGGAAGCGAGATATTTAATCGTAGATACTCCTCTGTCATGAATGATTCACTCAAAAATTTGTAGTGAGCAAAGTGGGTTGAATCAATGATTTTCATATGGTCGTTTTGAATTAGTTGGTCTGTGGTGGTTCTAATTATGCCTGGAAGTTCTTTCTGTATGGGTAAGTAGTCTTCGAAGCCCTTAAGAAAGGAATATCCCCTAGAGTCTAAATTTTTATTAAATTTTGAGTAGAACTGTTTTCTATTTCCTTTTTCGCGGTGACTTTCCAGAGATAGTTTAAGCAAGCATGTGGTAATCTGCCCGTCTCCATTTTTAAAATCCTGACCCAAAACTTTAATGTGAGTTTTACAGCATTAAGTTCAGTTGATATTCTTCCACATTCTCTTCTGAGGATATATCCTGGTGTGAAGTTTGTTAAGTCTAAGAGACGACGAAGGAATGCATCTTGGGTATTATTGACTGTCTTCACCTGGTTAATTGCCCACATTGGTGCCGCATATAGTAACGTAGGAAGAACAATAGTGTCAAGAAGTTTCATCACCGAGGTAAAGGACTTTATTCGCGCCTTTGTAAGGATTCTCCAAAGGTACTCCTTATATATATATTTTTTGTATTTTTATAATATTATATCAGTGTGTCAACGCTACTCTCCCCATTATCGTTATTATTATTCTAGTAACTAATTTTTGTGCCCTAAATTATTTCCCATTTAATAGGTTTGCTAGATTTTCGTTCCATTTTATTTCACTCCCCTAATCAAACCTTTCTCACCGGGGCACATTCTATCGTAATTTAAGCAATGTGATATGAAGGTAATAAAGTATGACGTCTTTTATAGTCGTCTCAAAGTGACACCAGCTTGCCACCGGACAGCCGGGGGATCCAGGGAGGGACAAAAAAGGGGCGTTGTTTCCCCTCTAAATAGCGCCTCCCTCTCTATAGCGCCCGATTTTAAATACGTAGTACGATGCGATTTACATTAAAAGTGACCTGTCTACAGCACCCCCTCTCAATAGCACCCTATTTTGGTGAGTCCTAAGAGGGAGGCTATATACAGGTTTAACAGTATATGAAATGTATTTTCTCTATTTTCAAAATCTTTAATTCAACTTGTTTCTATGTCTGTTTGTTCACAAATATTGTAATCCATTTTTAATATATTTATAGACCACCCGATGACAATGCAAGTTGACAAATATTCAGACTGGGTTATCAGGATGGCCAGGAAGGTACAAATTCCCAAAAGAAAGTCCAAACTCTACATCACATTCTCTCTCTTGGAGGTATTACCATATCCTTCTCATTTTTCCGATATGGAATTCGCTGAATAATAATTATATGGATTCTTTAAAAGATATTTGAAAGATTCAATGTTCATTTTTGTTTTGAAAAAAAAAATGTAATATAGGTACATTAATGCTTAAATGGGCTGCCCAAATACTTTTATTTAAAGGGAGAAATGCACTCCTTCAAAGATGGAAAATTGTTGAAGTTGAACTTCTTTGAATATAATAATATAATTTGTTATCATACAAATAGGGTACTGTAAAATGATTATTCTATTTTAAACGTCTCTCCTTTAATATTAATATTATATAATAATATAAATATTTCATAATCAAAAATATAGTTCAATGCAATTAACAATTAGGCATGTATATAATCACAGTTCGATAAGTTTATTTTACATTATAGGAAGTAATAGATTATTGTGATAATAATATATATATAAATGAAAAAACAATAGAAAAATAATATTTTAATATATAAATATAGAGTTATATATAACAAGAGAAAATATATATACAATAGGGATGGGAATATCTTCAGATAGGTTTCGGCCCACTAAACTGGCAGAGTGTTGCCTTCCTTCTATTAACACACAAATAGCACAAATTTCAATAAACTTGCCAAAATCATTTGACATTTAGGTATCCATCAATTTTATATAGCGATAGAAACTACATTTCTCTAGGATAGAGTGGCTTTTGGGTACTTTGGTAAGTAGGCATTCAGCAAAAAAAAAGGTTGTATAATACAATTCATTATTTTAAAGAATAATTATTGGATTTAATAGAAATAATGGAATAGTTCAAACCCGTTAAAATATATTTGTTCTTTGAAACTACATTCGTTTGAAACATTTTTATTTGTAATCGATTTTGTGTTTATTGAAATTATTTCATGAAATATTTCATAAAACCACACATATTCATATATTCAATGTGCTTATAAGAGTCTACAAAACTCAACGTGTATAATAAGTTGAAGAAATCTGAAAATGTGTTTATTCTAATGATCTTTTACATTGAGTACTGTGCAAAGAAAATGGCGATATCATAGCACCTTATATATGACACTATTATATTAGTATTATGGGAATGTTAATAGGTTAATCCCTTAATAGAATGTTCAAATCAAGAAGATACTCATCCCTCAAGCTTATTGATTTGAACATTATGAGAATGTGTTTGCTGAAGGTTTTACGCAAAAAATAAAATATCACTTAAAATATCATTCTACGTTTTCAACCAACTTACCTTGGAGTCGTTGATATTGGCCTGCTCTGGCCGTCTTTTGAATTTGCTAATAAATTCTTCCCTGAAGCACAACATTGGATTTAGCATTTTATCGTATATATATATATAAGTACCTCAGAGCATTATATATTGTTGTTAATCTACCCAAAACATAATTAATGGATGTTTATATGCTAAGAAAAGAAATTAGTATATTAAGGGTATATATATATAATCAAAATATTTTAAGATATGGGTTATATCGATTTAATTGTTTGTGTATTTGCTGTGGATCTTATTTTGAAATGATTGTTTAAACATGATTAGTAAGTATAAAATTAAGGTTGGTATATTCTTTATTTTTTGTTTACAAATTTCACTGGTTCAAAATGTAGAATATTGATGTAAATTTCGTTTAATAATCCTTCTCTATAATTTTTACAAATAATCATAATTGTTTTATATTATTTGTTTTCTTCTAACTATAGAATAAAAAAGAGCACACCTTAAGATTTTTTCTCAAGAAAGAGTTAGTTTTTTCAGATCAATAATGTCAATTAATTTATCAATAGTTAAATTGAAAGCATTCTATAATTTTCAATTAAATGTAAAATTATTGGGTTTATTTAGATTTTATACATTGTGGAATATGCAAAGAAAAGCGCCATATTAATTTTATTTTATTATCATTTTTTTAAATTTGTAAATTGAGTTATAGAGTTTACAAATCATCACAAAAAAAATCTAAAAGTAAAAAAAAATAATAATAATAAGTGCCTATATTTTTGCAATGAGTTCGTTTTAATTTTATAGACTTCAAATTTATGATGAAATTTTATATTGTCATTTTTTTTTAATTCTCCACTGACAGATCAAAAATAAACCAAATTACACAACATATTTATTTATATTCAATTCGATTTCATTTATGCACAATATTATATATAAAATGCTCCAAAGCTGTTTATCAAAATCATCTAATGTAAAAAACAAGTGATAGAATTGAAAAAGAAGACAGAACCTACCCCATGTCGGGTTCCCGCATCACCACGACGAGAAGGACCCCCATTACCAACGCCATTCCTAGGACAACTAGGACGTCTTGGGCCGAAGAATCGAGGTCGTCATATGACGCACTGACGACATAGCTGTCCCACTCCTTTTGTGACATTTCGCTGAACACACGACACATTGTGAAGGAATATATAAAGTATTTAGCTAAACAAAGATATCTCTTGGTTGGATAAACATGTCAATTACAAGCGAGATTGTTCGCTTTTGAGAGGTTGGTTGTTTGGAGAAGTTTATTTTCAATTATCAATTATGCCTAGAGAATATAAAAAATAAAGATACTCAAATTTATAAAAATTATTTTTTTCTTCAAGCTTCTAGCAGCATGGCACATCCTCTTTCGATAGCTACCAATAAAAATGCTAGGTAACCATGTCACGGAAATATGAAACTGACTTTTCCCAAAGTCAGTCATGAAAATATATAACAAAATTATATCACAATAATGTATTACTTATTTTGTTTGTGCTGTATTTCTTGTATATCCTACATTTTCTTATACATTAGCTGACTTATATCAGATATTCTACTGAAACCTATTTCAAAGATAATATATTATCTTAAGATTAAGAGAAATGATTCGAATTGGTGTGATAATACAATTAAAAAATATTGCACTTTTTAGTTCCTGCTTAACATTTAGAGGAAATGTATCGCATAGATACAAATATTTAATTTTAATTGCATACCCAACAAAGGAATAGAAAAATTATGCAGGTAACTTACGTCTTCTGGTTAGGACAGATCAGGTTAGTCTTCCAGTGGAAAACCGTGACGCAGTTATCAGTGGTATACATGAAGGCCGGTAAGCCCTGCCACATACACGGCGGTTAGTGTCCGGCGCTCGCTCCACGGTAGATCTCGATACTCACCACCCCGGCATTGTCGTCACAGAGGAGGTTGATCTTGGAGCTGCGGTACTTCTCGTCTGACGTGTTGCTCTGGCACGGCGACTTGGATCGTAGGGCGATGGTGTACCCCGTCTGGCCTGAACAACCCACAAACTTTCAGCCTCACTCTACCTAGGAAGGTTTCAGCGTACTTGAATCTACATTTGCCAATAGTTATCATATCTACTAGACGAATACGTATAACTGACCTTAAATAACCGCCAGTTATTAATCCTTATTAAATATCGCCTTAGCAATAAACTGTATTTTTACATCAAGAGCCCAGGCAGACGCAAGAGTATTCTAGATAAATGTATTAGGTGAAACATTATGCGGCGAGCCACATATCAAAAGTACTTCTTATAACACTATTTTTTAAATTAAACACATTAAGAATATTCAGATATTTTTAAGATAAGACGTTAATAAGATTTAGGACTAGAGATCTTTCTCTATAGTATAATAAATAAATATAGATAATGATTCTTCTAGAAAGCAAAAAGAATATGACGGGTTTCGAAGAGTTCAATTAATATTTGAAATGCTTTGACTAAATTACAGAAAAACTTAAATAGTTCTTGATATATATAAATATCAATTAGAAGGCATATTTTGGATCAAAAATAAAACAAAACATTTTATTTATTACAAATGTCAATATATCAATAGGCTATACGCCTAACTTCGTCAGAGCTTTACTTGTTTTTGAACTGCTTTGGTTCATCACGCGATGCCTTGACGCGACACTATATAAATATTTACAACTATATATATATATTTTTGCCCCGACCAAAATATTATTGATTTTTTTTAATCCTTTTCATGTATTGTTTTGAAGATTGAAAATGGCATCTATGGTGGACTTGTATAAGTTGGTCAACTTAAAGTATATATGTGTATTGGATAGAAAAAATGATGTTTACATAAGATATATATTTTATATACTTCCGTAAACAGAAACAACAGTACATTGGATGGTTCCTACCTCTATATTTGTGGACTTTGTAACCTTCCCGATCCCCAACGCTGATCGAAGTTTCTTCTCCAGTAATGAGGCAAACTGCCGCCCCCGAGCAGTCGAATTTAGAGACGTCCTTCTTCAGGCTGATGATATATTCTTCATTCATGGTAGTGCCCATTATCAATCTCCTGCAGATACACAGTCAGAGTTATACATTGATTGATTTTATAATACAAAAAATATTATTTTCATTGATATATATAAAAGCATAGGGCGATTCTCCCGTCAAGATAAACATAAACAAAGACACCATCTAGATTGCACCCTATGCTTATATCCTATCCATATATATGTGTTAAGGGAATGTCAGGTGTTTTTTTTCAACACATAAAACGTGATATCCCGGGAAGGTCAGGTGTTGATATTAAAAACAAATTAGCCATATCCTGACCACTAGAATGGGTGTTTTAGATGGCAGAAAGCCATTTCTTGATTTCTCAAGAACGTATCAAAAGTTTTCAAAAGGCGCAGCCTGCAACACTTTAACAAAGGCTAACAGCCCGAAACGCGTTTGTGGTTGTTCTTTCTTGATTTATCAACAAATTGGGTTGGCCAATTATGAAGGAAAGGCCAAATCAAGGTCTAGTTTATTTCTGCTCCACTAGATGGCGCTCTGCCTCTTAAAAAAATGCTCATGGAAGTGGAACGGAAATGCCTATTTGTTATATATATATATATATATCAACATGTTATTTTTTTCACATATACCAAGAAATAACAGTATATTCGTATATAATGTATAATATGGATTCTCTGCATTTTTATATATAATTTCTAAATTATCTAAAATAATAATGGTCCGAATTATCATAAGATTAGTTGCAAATTTAAAAGAAATGGGGTGAGACACAGCAGGGTGCCGGAATAAATCTCGCCTTGTTCGCATAGGTGAAATTAAATGCAAAAATAATAAATCTCTTTAAATTGCTTACTTTCGTATGAAGCTCATAATATGAATTGTTATTTTATCATCAAGCGATATATAATTTCATCAATAGATTTTGTAGAGCCGTTTAGTGTCGTTGAAACGAGATTATACTCTAAATTGAGAGAATATACTTCAAATAGACACTGAGGAATTGACTGAAGCTCTAATATGAGTAGCATACAAAGATATACTAGGGGGGAGAAGTCCGACCACACCTCCCTGCGGTTCCCCCTTAACCCTTGGAATATTCGACAAAATTCTGGTTCGTTTCCAAGGTGACTAAAGCGGCAAGGCATCCATTTTCCAATGAAGAGCAAGATAGTGGACATTGCTGCTGCTGTGATGAAGATGCATGGAGACATCTGAGGGTCTTCTTTGGACACGACAACAACAACAAAGAGATACTCACTGGCGTATGATCTGGGAGATATTGAAGGACCATTTATCTAGGTTGTTGTAGATGAGATCCCCGGCATGGGCGAGGTAACTGAAACATTCCTCAACTGTTAGATATTTGTACAATTCTAGCATATTTAATATAAGACATTACATTAAGTCTTTATATGTATAGTTAGATAGTATATCTCTCTATATATAAAAATGAATGTTTGTATGTTTGTCTGTCTGTTTGTATGTCGGGTATACAAATTCGCAATAGTTCACTAATTCAAACCAAAATTTCCATACATAGGTAAAAGAATACGGGGAAGACGATAGGCTATTTTAAAAAATATATAAATCAATCATTAAAACTATATATTTTCAGTCAGAAAATGATGATGACGATATTGCTGTATCATGTTTGATTATCAGATACAAAATTATATCGGGAAAAATTCCAAAAGGCAGAGACCACGGGTGAAACCAGTTCATTATTTTGTATACAGGAACAAAATTCTAACAGAAAAACATTCATTCGAGCAGAAAACAAAAGCCAGATCATCTTTCTATAAAAATATCGCTTCTCAGACACAAAGTTTGGAGCGGGACGTTTCACAAAAGTGACATCCACGGCGCCAATTTATAATTGTAACGAATAGTATTTGAATAGGGTACATTTAATAGGGTAAAACCCGGGCGTTGCCCGGGTCATTCGGCTAGTAATATATATATATTAATATATATTTAAGAGAGAAACATGTTTAATCTGATTTATTTTAATTAGACAAAAATAAGGAGAGTAGAAGAAACCAAAATTGAGTACAAGGAAATTTATATTCTAAATTTTTAGGTGAATATTCTGAGTGTCTCAATTAACATTTTACATATTTATTGTGATACATTCAGAAATTTTAGCTCAAAAATAGAAATATGAACTTTTTATACTTATTTTTGTTCATCTTACTCTTCAATATTATTATATATATGAATTTGTTTTAATAAGAAAAAAAATATGAAAATGTGGGCAAAATTTAATATTAAATACAAAAATGTAATATTTTGACCTCTCACATGAGCATTTTTGATAGCAGTACTCCATTTAGTGGAGTAAAACTCAATTGAATGTTGATTCAGGATTGTACAATGATATTTGGTTAATCCATTTTCTTTTTAAATCCATTCATAGAAATAAAACCTGCACCACTAGGTTAAGGATCAACACACTGAAACACGCTCGTTGTTTGCTTTTATTGATACATAAAAAAATTGGTTGACCAAATATCATATGACTTTAGCCTAATTAATGTTTTGTTGTTTTTTGTTCCACTAGATATGGCTCTACCATCTAAAATGCTGATGTGAGAAGCCAGAATATGCCTTTTTGATAAGGTTGTCCCAAAAGTTCATGACTTTTTTAAACCGTTTTTTAATTATAAAAAAAAGGTTTGTTGGCCAGATATCATGAAATTGACCTAATTAAACTTCATCATATCCACCCAACACTTTTCGACAGATATTTACGATTTCCTTTGTGGCACGTCCATAAATTGGTCGAAATATAATTTGAGCGAGATACTAATTCAATATATGTGTGTTATATTTTAATCACTTTAAAGTAAAAAAATATGTGAAGAGGATTTTAGAACTTACAATAAATCAGTCTGGTTCTTAGTCCCATTGGCATTCCCCTGTTCGATAGTGTCCATCATATTAACAGAAGGTCTCAGGTTCCTTTCCACACGGGTGTGAATGGGACAGGCTTCCTCTGTTACCCATTCGATGATCCTCTCGCAGTGAGAGGACGCCAACATAACGGGGAGATGGTTCTGCTACAGCCAGGTCACATCCTTATGTCCTTGGAAAAAAACAACATGAGTAATATTCCTCAAAAATATATCTTTAATATATCATAAACTGAACATAGTCAGATTTCCAAATATTTGAAGTGGATTTAATGTGGTCCTCTGAGTCTTAAGGGATCTTAAGAACAGGAGAGCTTTTCATGACAGATCGCTTAAAACATGGTTAAACTTAGTTTCACCTAGAGATTATATCTTATAATAGACTTGTGTCATATCGGGTCAAGTAATGATTTGTCTTTCACCCAAAAAAAAAAGTCTCTGATGAGAGACTGTCACTAAGGAGAGTCCGACGTTATTGACGGTATTTAATGGGAGACTTCTGTCTGAGGATGTCTTATGGAATTCTGTATTAATGGATCCATCTTTGGTCTAATATATCGGAAGGCTGATATATGTAGTTGAAAGATAAAATATATTGGTAGGAAAGATAAGAGATGACTACAGGTTAATTTATCTCTGAAGGTAGTAACGGTTTGTTTCGTGATGTGTGTGCAGTATTTGATTTTAAAGAACTCTAACGGCGCAGTGAGCCCCACAAGGACTCTTCTCCATGTCAAGGAAGCTATCCAAGCGTTTTATCTCGTCAATTAACACAGGAACTTGCGCCAAACTGGAAAGAAGAAGAAGAATAGAAATCATTCACCTAACTGGAAGTCGATCATGTTATTCAAAATAAAATAGCTGTCAAAAAGAGCTAAAAGGAAATAATAAATATATACTGTGTCTACATACTCTGGTTTTTAAAAGAAAGAAAGAGATCATAGAGAGAATTTTCTGTTACAATTTTCAAAAATTATTTTTTAAATATTGCTCTCAAGTCATTTTTTCCCCGAATTATAGAGATGCACTGAGTATAGAATTTAGGAAATTCATAACTTAATTGTACAGTTTATAGTTTAATGCAATAATAAACTCCCCCAGTCTGGTATCTTGAGCTCACTAGTTCTGGAATCGATGAGAGGGGCATTAAACCAAATTATTAATTTCATATGAGGAGACACTTGATTTGTAAGACAGGATTGGAAGGAAGATAACCAGCATGTTTGAACCTCTTGTCCTAACTTCGAAGTGGATAAAGTTATTGCTGGAGGAACGTATGAGATATGGGATGAAGACCCGGAGGGCTCTTTTAAAAGGTTAAATATACAATGAAAGCACACTGATGGGAAAGAAAAAAGGCCCAAAAGCTTATTGGTTGAGTAGAAATGTTGATAGAAAGGTTTTTGTTGAGGGTTAGATTCTGGTTGTGGAAGATCGACAGTGTATCCTGTGTATCAGGCTCCTAACTTGAATTTACCAAATTGCGCAACTTACATTTTGAGTTCCTGAAGGAGGACACTTCAGTAGGATTGTGGTGCTAGGTGGGAAGTCGCAACCAGGGACCGGTTTCTCAGCGCGGTAAACCAATTTTAAGGTCCCCGACTTTAAGACTTGTAGGGCTGAAGTAGGATTGCCGAATGCCTCCACCTTCCCGTCCTTGGTCTTGAGGCAGGCGGCCGGCCCGTACTTATCTGTGGGGCCGCATTTCACGTTGGTCTTGTTGTTCGGCTCTGCACATGTCCATAAACATGTCTCTTTAGCACTTCTACAAAATTGATTTTAAATATGTAAGCACTGTAATTTTCTATATACTTATTTTAAACTCAATATCATTATGGCTAAAGGTAGAACTGCAAATTAAAAAAATACAAACATTTTAAAGTGATTCTCGAAAGGCAGTATTTCACATACCTCAACTCACATGAATGAGTCTTCGATAGGTAAATCTTATTTAAACGAATAATTAATAGAAATTTACTATTTATAAAACATTCTCATTATTATTATCATCCTTGGTATCTGCCGCGCTGAGAGAGTTTTGTTCAACATAAAAACACTGTGTGTGTGTGTGTGACAGAATTCGACATTTGAAGACGTACTTCAATATTTTTGTAAATATTTTCTACTTAAAATGCATGTAAGACAGCACTTACTGATTCCCTGGCAGATATTGATGACCATCTCTTCATCATTCTCCATTCTGACATTATATCCTCCCTCCTGTAACTGCAAAGAGTCGAGGTCGTAAATGTTGCGAGGGTTGTCGGGGTCCATGATGCTGCAGGGGACTTGTTTGGGGACCTGCTTCTTCCCTGGGGGGCAGTACACGGAGGATGCCCAGGTCAGGTGGTAGGTGCAGTCGGAGATGTAGAGGACATCAGGCCGGCCCTGGACAACACTCCGCAATTAGATTGTTGAACAGAGGTTCTGTTTAAATATAACTATTACTAGGAAAGGAAATTATTTTGAACAATTTTCCCTTTTATATTCAAATAAATACCTCATACCTCATTGAATAATACTGGGAGGGTACACCACTGATGAGACAGGCCACCGAATATCTTTACGTTGTAGTAATAACAATAAGAAATGTTTTTGTTGAAAAATTTCGTGGCAAATAGTTTCATTTATTTCATTTAGATGGAGCGATATTGTCCTTTGTATGAATATATGAACATTCATATGAATCTCACTGACATATTTTGACAATTTGATTATCTATAGTCAATCTTTTATTTATATTAGTCCTCAAATTCACATGAAGAATATAATTATAAAGATTATTTTTTCTTGGAAGTGACCGCCTAAAAGCAATACTAAATCAGGCCTCTCATCTGAACTGTTTTGGTTGTAAGACTCCTCATGTCTTGACATGACAAAGTTTTCGATAGGAGAGACTACCTCCAGGTGAATTGCAAGGTTTAGTGATTCTTTAGGATATTATCTATCAGGGATACTTCACAGTAGCAATTATCATGTTGATTTAGTTATGGCAGTGACTGCATTTGCGTTTAACTCATAAACGAGGCAAAGTTTAATTCAGATATGTCAAGAATTGTATGTACAAAGGTTTACGTTAAAAAAATAACTCACATGTCATTTTTAGTTGTATAGATTTCACTTGCTAGGTGATATTACCCTTTTTTTAATATGGAATAGTGATAAGCGATTTTGAATATTGGATATTGATTTTTTAAACTCCGCAAAGTGATCCCTCATGAAAGAGATATCCTCTCTTCTCGCGACAATTTAATGAAATTAAATTAGTTTTTTTAAGCCAACTCCTAACTATACACACAAAACATGACCATATATTTGGATCCTTAAAATAAAATTCAAATTAATATATCTTTATATATATATTAGTTATCTCTTGATTAATATTTCATATACCTCCCCAAGGCATCCAACATTTACTAAAACGTCCAAATTTTGCCGTTAATTTGTATACTCGCCTTTGGGAGATCTCACAGTATAACAGATAAAGGCCCATTTTCAATCGCACCTCTACCACTCCAGATTAGCGCGAACAGTTTTAAAATCAAGGCCTCTTTCTTTAGTAAATGTAATAAACGTCTCTTGTTAAACCATTAATAAAACAAAGGAGGGTGTTATAGAGACGTAGGTAGTACAAGGTCGTGCTCACAAAGAGGTTTTTTATATCAGAGAGCGCCTATTTAAAATCCATGTCTCCTTAAAACGATTATATATTTTACAAATGGCTATAGTTATAATGAGAGACGTTTTATATAAATTATAATAAGAATTTCTAATTATTCCTACAATTAGAACTCTATAAAGAAGTATTACTAAATCACATACCAGTGTTTCACCACAGATGAGGTCCATGATGACGGTGTAGTTCATATCCTTCCTACAAGACTGCCCATGGTAGGTAACCGTGGCGGCCTGTTGCTGGCGGCTGGAGCTAACAGGTACCATGTCCTGCGGCAGAAGGATGGGCAGGTCCTGCCGGTTGTACTGGCTGCGGAGACAGAGGTTTGCGCCATTACAGCGGTCGGAGATATCCTTCATGGGGGAGCACATCTGGAGGTACAGCACATCGGGGTCCTTGGAGATCTTGCCGTCTGTGAATCTCCACACATGGCTACACAAACAACACACACACACATTGTTATACTTTGATTATAATGTGAAATAATATAATTTAATTTATAAGTGATTTAATGAAAGAGGTGATGAAAATGTGAAAGATTAAATTCTCTTCACAACGAGTTACCATTCCCAAACTGAAGGATTGAAAGAGCGGTTAATTAGAACATTCATCAATATGCTCAGTTGTATGTTAAAAAGAACCGAAAGAATTTGGATGGAATACTCTAATTTATTACCCATGCTTACAATACTTTAATCTAGGAAACCACCAAAATAATATTCATCTTCAATTCTGTTTTAAATCCGAACAGCAGTTCTGGCATTCGTTCTGTGTGTGTATTTATTTTTGGTGCGAAATAATGGCACACATCAATTTATCTTTAGATAACATTCAGTAGTTTTAGTTTATTTATTTCATTTAAAGACAAGTTTAAAGCCGCATTAATAATAGAGATAATGGTATTAATTTTTCATCATATTTTTTAAAAATGTTAATTTTTCATTTGATATAATGAAGCTTTTTAAGACCAAAAATAATGGTAACAATCATACAAGCATATATTTGTATATTATAAACTGGCTTCGTCCGGGTTATCTAAGAATGAATGCTTGCTCAACACAGAATGATTAAAACTATTATTTATTATGATTGTATCCTCTATCATACCATTCAAAAATAAAAATAATATGAAAATAAAAAATTTTCATTGATTCTCAAAATAAGGAATATAGCAATAATATAACATTAATTGTAATCTTCATTGGACTTCTAATTAGAATAGAATATTTTTCATAATGAATAATCATTGTTATAACATGTAAAATGTGTCAATGGTTAGCATTTGGGAAGAAGAGAGAGAGAAAAGAAATTTCATTTGAAGCCTATTTAAATTAAATAGGAAAGGAAACTTTCACTTTTGCATCAAAATCATTTCAAAATATCGCAAATTTAACAAGTAGGTGTATGAAAGAATATGCAGTTTAATATAAGGATTCAAAATCCTATTCCATTTACCCAAATAACTAATATAAAACTTTTAGTGATGAAAAATAGAAATTAGATCTGGAATAAATTCAACCTCATATTTTGAAAAAGGGTATATACAAGTATCAAGTATATATATACTTGTACAATATATACTTGTATCAAGATAATAATAAATTGCTCAATAAATATAATATATTACAGTATTATATTAGGCAATAATGATGAATTCTCATAATAATACTAGAACATTAGCCTGTTCTACGAACAGGTCTAAATCACAATAAATTTGAAGCAATATTGAGGTTTCACCTTAATAATCTTTAAAAATGAGGTATAGGAGTTAGATTATAATTTTTACTAATATGTTTTTAATTTTAAAAATCAATGTTAAAAACATTTAATAAATTAATTTTTCATTTAATTCTTCTATCTAATCTCCCAATATATTTGATGACATCTGCCCACATTTACTCTTATTTTGGAATTCATAATCGATTTATATTGAATTTACTATCTCGGAATTCTTTCAACCTGTGTTCATAAATATAATATTTTGCAGTTTTATTAATTCATTATAGTTACGATCATGCATTTTACTTTTCTGCCGAGTGAATGTTTTCCAACACATAATGCTTTAACAAATATCATTTATTCTATATTGATATTATTCTACAGTGAGATAATTTGGAATAAAAATTAATGAAACAAAAAAATTATGATAGTTATAATAATGATATTGTAGCAAAGTATTTATTATTTTATTAACAGAGTATCGTTTTTAATGTTTATATTTTGATACTCTATAAAATTCCCTCATTGCTTATCTTTTGTTTATCATCCATATAGATTTTTATTGACTTGAAATAAATTGCCGTGTCATCCCGAAGTTTGTCTTTCTTAAATTTCCAAGTGGCAATATTTATTAATTTGAATTATAATGATAAAATACTAATAAACAACAATTGTTGAAACAATAATCGTCTGGAAAACTTTAACCTGAGAGGAAGCCAGGTAGAGCTGGGTTATTCAGTTAGCATTTAACAATTATGAAAATTTTCAAATTCCGAAAAATGCAATTGATGAATTATTTTCTAACTTTTGTCTCTGGATAACTTATATGAATTTGTCAATCTATATCTTCAGTTATTCAAGTGAAAAAAAATTGCAATGCTTTATTCTATAGTGTCGGTAGATAGAAGTAACAAACAATAATTTATCTTGGAAAGAATAGATTGAGTAAGGAGTGTATAATTTCTCCGAAAATATATTGTTTAATAATTGTTAGTTAGAAAAACCTTCACTCGTGGGTGAAACCCAGATACATTCGCTAGTATATGCAATAAATTTACTCTCAAATATTGGCAAGTGAATAGGCCATCATATATATGTTCATGAATAGCTAGTTGAACTTTAAAGTTGAGTTTTCCTTATATTTCTGATGTTTTATCCTTCACTTTCTAACATCGGCAATGTATAAGGTGCAAGAGGTATGGTTCTCAATTGTTAAAAAAATAATAAATAAGAGTATATTATTATTGTATTTTCTACAAGCAAGATGATTTACCAAATATTGAATTCGTAATGGGCATATTTTAAATAAAAGTGCATTAAAAATTGTGACAGTGTGTTAACAAATTGTCATCCCATTCGGCTGCTTTTAATTATAGAATAATTATAACATAACTAGATCGCCTGTATTCGCGATAAAAAAAATGAAGAAATTGTGGTATGAAAAATTGTATCTATTATAGGCGTGTATGTGATTATTTTAAAAATAAAACAATTTCTACTGTCCTTACTGCGATGGAAAACTTAATGAAAGAGTCATTGCAGTAAGGGCAGTAGAAATTGTTTTTTTTTTTTTTTAAGAACCATACGCGTCTATAATAGTTTCGAATTTTCATAACAGATGGCGCGCTAATGCATCATAATAAAATTGTGGTATTTAAAAGTTATACAATATTTCACTTACCTTTCAATAGGCGTAAGATTATATTTTAGGTTACTTTTTTCGAGATTACAGCTTGCTGTAATTTCAGTAACTGAGGCTACCAGTAGCAGGAGCGCTACCCAAATTTTTATCATCTTTAATTAATGGTCGAATCTTTCTTTTTAATTATTAAAGCATGACTGCGTAATTTATGATTACTTGCAAAATTTTTGCTGTCATCGTTTTATTATGAATATTCTCGGATCTAAAAAACATATTTTTAAATATATTTTCTTAATTAAAAATATATATATCGAGCTTAACATTATTATTTTTAAATTACAAATTAATATTGTTTTGAATTTTAATTTTATTTTAATTTTAATAATAAAGTAATTTCATTTTTCCGTGTAAAGTATATAAATCTAAGACAACTCATCAACGTGAAGAATGCGTTCATCCAGGTATGAGTTTCTTTTAGAGTATATTTAATAACTCTCTAGATTTTATGGGCGGTAAATAGAGAATCTATCTATATATATATATATATACTAGCCGAATGACCCGGGCAACGCCCGGGGTTTACCCGGTTAAATGCTTTTATTCAAATACTATTCGTTACAATTATAAATTGGCGCCGTGGATATCATTCTTGTATAATATATGAATGAGTTTTAAAAATTGTAAAAAAAAAATGCATCAGCCGGGAATCGAACCCGGGGCGCCCGCGTGGCAGGCGAGCATTCTACCACTGAACCAAAAGCAAACGGTGACAGAATTAAGAACGCATGACGCTGATAACTGTATATATTATAGTGTTTGAAATCCGCATCCGTGACAGAGGCCGATGAGGAAAGACGGTCGTGACTATATATATACAAGGTATGTCCCATAAGTTCCCGGACTGGGTCCATAAAAAAAAAATAAATGAAAAATGTAAATAAATTTGACTGTTTATTATAGAAAAAAATATCAGGCAACACGGTGGTACCAATATCGAGGCGGTACATTAGCGCGCGCCAAGGTCATTCTAATTTATTTAAAGGTCACACCTAGCGCTGCGGCGATTTTACGATGGAACAAAAATTGAAGCAGAGGATTTGCATAGAAATTTGTGTGAAACTTCAAATATCAGCAACCGAAACTTTTAAAATGCCTAATAAAGCATTCCCCAATGACCCCCCAAAAAGAACAACTGTTTTTGAATGACATTCTAGATTTAAAGCTGGCAGAATTTCTATTGAAGATGATCCTCGGCAAGAACGCCCAAAATGTGCAAAAAATCACCGATTTGATAAAAGAAAATCCTCGAACCACTTTGCTGGAGCTAGAGCAAGACACAGGCATCTCTAAAACAACGATTGGAAGGATCGTAACCAAAGATTTGAAGCTCAAAAAGACTCCTGCAAAATTCATCCCAAGATTCCTCACTAATGAGCAAAAACTGTGTCGGCTTGCAACCTGTGAGAACATGTTGGAAATGACAAGAACGGATCCGGAATGGAAAGACAAGATAATCACAGGCGACGAGACATGGGTCTATGACTATGACCTTGAAACCAAGCGTCAATATGCCGAGTGGAGAGGTCAGGGTGAGCCTAGACCAAAAAAATCCAGGATATTGAAATCCAGAAACAAGGTGTTGCTGGTCGCTTTTTTGGATAACAAGGGCATTGTTCATCACGAGTATCTTCCTGCAGGCCAAACGGTTATTAAGGAAATGTATTTGGACATTCTTCGCCATCTAAGGGAAGCGATTCGAAAAAAATGCCAGAAAAATGGCCTAATGGTGACTGGATCCTACACCATAACAATGCCCGCCCTCACACAGCGCACTTGGTGACGAGTTCTTTTGGCTAAAAATGGGACAGAAATCCTACCTCAACCACCCTATTCCCCAGACATCGCACCAAATGACTTTTTCCTGTTCCCCAAACTTAGAGCAGTTCTAAAAGGAAGACATTTTGACACCAGGGATGACATAATAGAAAAATCGCTGTTGGCATTGAAGAGCATTCCAAAAGAGCTCTATAAAAACTGTTTCGACAATTTGGAGAAACGATGGCGCTGGTGCGTTGAAGCAAGGGGGGATTACTTTAAAAAGTTTTAATATATATATTTTTAAATATCTTACCTTTTTTTTATGGACCCAGTCCGGGAACTTATGGGACACACCTTGTAATAATATATTTGTGTAGAAATAGGATTAGTTGACTTTATAAGGTAAACTTATTCATACAGTTTGTATCCCTCGATAGCTCAGTTGGCAGAGCGGAGGACTGTAGATGTTACAACGGTGATCCTTAGGTCGCTGGTTCAAATCCGGCTCGAGGGAGTTTTTTTTTAAATTTGTATTGGCTGCCGGAAAGCACGTGACCTCCCTGTGCGCGCGCATCCGTGACAGAGGCCGATGAGGAAAGATGGTCGTGACTATATATAGGGATATAAATGAATGTATGTGTGTGTGTGTGTGACAATTGACAATTAAAAATATTTATTGTCATCTTAGACAATATTACATATTTTCAATCAAAGGGAGAGAAAAAGAAATATATTACATAAAGAGGATGAGAAGAGAAGAGAAAATATATACATATATGAAACATATATTACAAGATGATGATGGGAGATGGAGGAAGAAAACCTCGGCGCTGGAGGGTCCTGGACCAGGCGATGAGCGGGTCCTCCACTGCTCCTCCGAGCCCAACCTGGACAAAGTAGCGATATACTCGCAACTTTGCCGACGCCAGGATGGAAAGGGCGTCGTCCTCAAGGCCGGACCCGCCGAAGATCCAAGCCTGCAGGTCAGGGGGCCGCCCTATGATGTTGAAGGCCTCTCTGATGAGAGGCCTGATGGAGCGGCAGCACCAGTAACGGTGGCCGAGGGAGCGGTCGATGGACCCGCAGGCAGGACAGGAGGGGCCGACCGAGGCAGGATGGACCGGATGGGGCAGGGCGTGGAGGGCCAACTTGAGGGCCGCGTCAGCCTCGTGGCCCGAGTAGGCGCAACGCCGCAGTGAGGCCCAGTCGATCCTGGATGGTGGATTGATGGTGGGCGTCCATCTCGCCAGGAATCTGGAGATGGGCGTGGCGGCGAGGCGCGGGCGATCCAGGGCCCGTCGGGCCGAGCGGGTCGTGAGGCCGTTGAGGAACGGCGTAGCCGTCCCCCGCAGCACCACGGCCGCAGCTAAGGAGCTAGATGAGGGCGTAGACTCCGCCCCGAAGCCCACGGCGTTCTCAGAGGTCAGCCTCCGGCAGAAGGCGCCCAGGGTCACGGCGTCAGCCAGGGCCGAGCGCGTTGGGCGGGCGATGAGATTTTCCTCCACGATGAGATCCCGGACTCGGGCTCCGCGCCAGCGGGCAGGGGCCAGGAGGTCGGGAGGGCGGAGGAACCGGCAGCCGCCGATGATGGGGAGGTCCAGCAGCTGAGCCGTGGGGAGCGCCCGGTGGTTGAGGCTCAGGATGTTGGAGGCCTCCTCCCAGAGCTTCAGAAGCCGTAGACGGCGGGGCTGGAGACGGGTGCCGTCTGGTGGTGGGTGGATCCAGGCCTCGCTGCTGATGGCGACCAGCCAGTCGAAGCCGTTCCTGCCTCCGCGGAGCGCGACCTGCACACCCTTGAGGCAGGCGAGCTGGAGTTGGGTTGCCAGGTCGAGGAGGCCGAGGCCTCCGATGGCAACGGGCTTCGCCATGACGGCGGCGGGAAGCCACGCCGTGTGCTCGGGCCCCCAGACGAACCTCGCTAGTCTGGCCTGCAGTTTGGCGATGGTCGGGGGTGATGGCAGGTACCCGTGCAGATGATGCTGGATGGTGGAGCCCACCAGCGAGTTCGCCGCTCTAGCTCGTCCGACGAGGGATAGGCCGCGGGTGAAGGGCGTCCATCTGCGGCAGGCGGACTCCAGGAGGGCGAGAAGATGCTGCTCCTGATGGGCTACGGAGCTTCTGGGGGCGATGTCGAGCCCGAGGACCCTGATGGAGGTGGTCGACCAGGAGGCGCCGAGAGGGGAGTCGCCGCGGTTGCGCCAGGCTCCGCACCAAAGGCCCGCGCTCTTCCCGAGGTTGACGGCGATACCGGAGGCCCGCTTGAAGTCTTCGAGGACGGTCGCCACCCGCTCGAATTCTTCGTCGCGATGGAAAAGGAGGGCGATGTTGTCGGCGTAGGCGATGACGTTGCCCACGCCGAGGGTCAACTCCAGGCGACGTAGCAGCGGCCCCGTAGCGATGCTAAAGAGGGCGGCACTCACGGCGCAGCCCTGCCTTTGGCCGTTGAGGAGGGGGAAGGCGGTGGTGTGAAAGCCTCCGGCCCGAATGGTGACGTCCGCCCCGGCGTAGATGATGTTAATTCAGGCCTTGAAGGCCGGCGGGAGGCGGAGGGATGTTAACAGGGACTCCAGGAAGCCTAGGTCCAATGAGTCAAAGGCGGACTCTAGGTCGACGCCCATGACGGCCAGCGGCGAGCCCAGGCCGGTGGCCTCCTCGATGGCGTCCGTCACCATGGAGATGTTCCATGACGGGGACCTCCCGGGGACGGCATAGGTCTGGCATTCCGGCACAAGGGTCTGCAGGTGGGGCTTGAGGCGCCGGTGAAGGATGGCGGCCAGGACCCTGTAGTCGGCCGAGGGCAGCGCGACAGGCCTGTAGCCATCAAGGCCGCGACCTCCGCGGGCCTTGGGCACGAGGCAGATGGAGCTGCGCCGCGTCGACGGAGGCAAGGCACCGCGGAGCCGTGAAGCCGCGAACACCCGGGCCAGAGCCTCCGCGAAGAAGTCCTCGTTGAAGGCGACGAGGAGTTCGCACGGCAGGCCGTCCCAGCCGGGGGCCTTTCCGCGAGGGAGGTGCACGATAGCGTTGGCGATCTCGCTGGGGCTGATGTCCAGCCGGTGGAGCGGGTTCTCCTCGCTCAGCTCGCGGGTGGTGGTGGGCGCGCTGCTGGCGATGAAGGCAGCTCCCGCAGCTGGATCGCTGGTGGGACGGGCGAAGCGGGGCTGGAAGGTCGCGAACGCCCTCCGCCGAAGCTCGGGGCCCTCGATGATGTTATCCTGCTCGTCCCTGATGACGCTGACCGGGCGTCGGAGGCGGATGGCGCGTGCTAGGTCCGGCAGCGATGGGTAGTCGGCCCGGATGGAGGAGGCCTCGAGCTGCGCCGCGATATAGCGCCTTGCTCTTTAGATGTAGCTGTCGCTGGCAGCGTGGCGCGGATCGTGCAGGGATCTGGCCTCCGCCAGCAGTCCCGCCTTGATGGTGGTCCACCTGTCCCATAGGATCCCGTCGTCGTCATCGTGCGCCGTGTCTTCCTCGAGCTCCCGGATGTAACCAGCCAGATGTTCGAGAACGAGGCCCGTGCGGAGCATCGCGGCCAAGCGAGGCTGGGTGGGGGAGGAGACGGCGGTGGTGAGCGGGCCCACCTGGAGCAGCACGAGGCGGTGGTCCGAGAGGTGGTAGTGGCTGGTCGCGTAGATGGACACGCGATCCAGGACTCCAGCAGGGACGAGGATCCGGTCCAGGCGGTTGGATTCGACTTGGTCGCCGTGCATGGCGACTCTGGTGGGCAGGTGGGCGGCGTCGAACTGGGTGGCCACGTCGACCAGCGCGGCCAGGTCCAGAAGAGCGGCGAGGGCATCCGATGATGATGATGATGATGAGGGCCCCCGATCCCTGATGTTAAAGTCGCCGATGATCCAGCAGGCCCCCTCCTCCTCCTGTGCCGCTGTCGACGCCAGGAGCTCCAGTTGTCGGTTTCTCTCCCGTGGTTCATGCGCCAGATGAACGGTGATGGCCGTCATCTCCTCGCCGTGGACATCTATTGTTGCCAAGGCGATGTGGCCCGGCCACAGGATACGCTGTTGTAGCACGGCTACGCCTGGTCCGAAGACGCAGGCGAGTCCAGATCCCGAGATGGCTACGGGATGGGCCAATACAACAGCGCTGTAGCCGAGGCAGAGGTCTTGGCCGCTGCCCAGATGAAATGCGTTTGTCTCCTGGACAAACGCGATGTCCACGTGATGTTGTCTGAGGAGATGACAAAGGACAAGGCTCCTTCCCCGAGTGGCGAGCCCTCGCGCGTTGATGGTGGCGACGCGGTGGTTCATTGGCGCTGTAGGCCTCGCAGGACCTTCCTGGTCTTCTGGAGGGTCTTGCGGATGGTGGAGTTGGAGTCTGGGCACGAGGCCTTGAAGGTGTCGTGCAACTTGTCGAGGGTGGCGACCTGTGCCTCTGTCAGCGTGGGCGCTAGTCTCTTCATGGTGGTTTCAGAGGTGAGGAGCTGCTGTGCGTCCTTGCAGTTAAGGCCTGGCAGCTTGTCGCAGTCGATGGAAAGGGTGGGGGTCTCCTCGATGTGCTTCAGCAGCTGTTTGAGTGCGGATTCTCCCCGGGCAGGCGTGGAGGGAGGTGAGGTCAGCTTCTCCACCGACATCTCGTGGTCGAGCGGAGAGATGCGAGGCTCGAGGGGCCGCTGGGCAGCCAGGGGAGCAGGGAGGTCGGCATGGGCGGGCTGGGCGAGATCCATCGGTTCGGCAGGATGGGGCGCCGAGGGGATCGCCGGAGCCTCTGTTGATGTCTTCGCCGGTTGGACAGGGGACGCCGGTGTTGCGGGCGCCGGTGCCGGCTTCCTTGGCTGCTGAGGAGGAGGAGGAGGGGGGAGTTCTTGCGTCGGTGGGAGACGCTGCTTGTCTGGGGCTGCCGTTCCCTTGCCTGGCGAGCGCTGGGCAGTTGGCTCTGCGGTGGCCCTGCTTGCCGCACTTGGAACACTTGATGCCAAAGGAGAGGAAGGCTGACAGGGTGTCTCCCTTGTACTTGATGGTCAGACGGGTGGGCAGCGACTCCAGCCTCACGCCCTCGCGGAGCAGGATGAACGCCTCCCGGCGGCCGTCGTTGAAGGTGTATTCCCCCATCTTGATCATGATGGGGGCGATGGAGGTCACGATGCCGAAGTTGCGCAGGGGCTCCACGATGGCGCTGTCCTCGACGAAGCCGGGCAGATTTGCGATGGTAATGCGTTCTGCCCTTTTTCGGAAGGGGAAGACCTTCAGGTGGGTGCCCTCGATGTCCAGGCCCACCTCCACCAGACGGCTCGCATGGTCTTTGCTCGCGAGGCCCACGACATAGTGGCCGTTCATCCTGTTGAACTGGCTTATTTTCTCTGGCCCTCCGAGCAGGTTGCCAATTGCCCGGAGGTAGGAGTAGTCCGGGATGTCTGGGCACAGCTCCACGAAGATGTAGTTCTCGTGGTTGGTGGTGGCCTGCCTCGCCCTGGCTGCGGCGATGTTGGCGCGCGTCGCCTTGATTTCCTGGGGCGGCATTGACCTCGGCCCTGTTGTCCGCTTCTGCTGCTGGGGGCCGCGTTTCTCAGCAGGCCTGCTTGCCTGCTTTGCGGCGTGCTCAGGTGTTGAAGAGAGGCGCTTTTTCTTGCTCTTCAAGACGGTGTAGCCGTCGTTGGCGTCCACCTCCGCCATCTCGCTGTCGGCCCAGTTGAGCGAGGCTGGAATGTCGCTGGTAGCAGCAGCAGTCGTTGGCGCCGTGACGTCACGCGCGGCGGCCGGATTTGCATACTCCTTGCCAGCAGGCAAATTTGCAAGTTTAGAATTTTCTTGATTTTCTTCAGAAGAATTCTTCTGAATAGCAATTTTCGCTGATATCTCAGCACTGGTTTGAGATTTCGAGCTGAGCCTTTCAGGCTCACGAGCAGCTCGTTCAGGGCTTTCAGCCAATATCACATTCGACACACCTTTCGGCATTTTTACACCTGCCAAAGGTGAAAAACGGCGGAGCTAAAAATTGCGTGGCCGCTCGATAGGTGTGTGTGTGTGTCTATCTGTCCTTTATGCCTGACCAAACCACTCATTGGAACGCCATGAAACTTTGGGAAGTTATTTAGTATAGTACTATGAAGGTTTTTGAAAAATAATTTCTTGAATAGCTTGAATATCCTTAGAATTATTTAGAGATTTGTAGATTTAACTGCAAGCAGCGCCCCCATTGCGACGATGATAACAGGTTTTTTATCTATAAGTTTTATTATCACTAAGTTTATTATCTTAAATATTATTTAGCAAAAGTAAGATTTTCTATCTATTAATTGCGCACAAGTCAAAGTTAGTTATCGAGTATTTTTCACTAGATAAAACGATGATTTTGTAATGTAGAAAATTAGGAAAGACAAAATTCAGGATGACACGGCAATTTATTTGAGACAAGAATAATGATACAATTCCAAGGCAAGATACTATTCCTTTAACGTCTAATTACCGAGGGAACCAATTAATATTGATTTTATTCAATTTATCGATAAGCCGGGTGCTTCCGCTAGTGATTAATAAATAAAGAAAATTGTTCTTAAATCTATATATACAAAGAGGGGTCTGAACATAACTAGAATTGTAATGCTTTAGATCAATGAATGGATGAATGGATAGCGGCCTAAGAGCCGACCTTTTTCCGCACGATGTGATCCGTCAATTGCGAGAAAGATGGGTAAAGGTAGTAGCTAGCGACGGACAATACTTTGAACATTAAGTGCCAAACAAATATTTTACAATAAAGCTTTAATTTTCGAAAATTAACTAAAATATACTCCCAATTATTTTATTTATTACTTAGTATTGATTTTAATCAATTGAATAATCATAGTCCATATTAAATATGTACCAATTATACCTCAACAATGATCCATTATGTATCTGCGACTTTTTAATACAGTTTACAATAAATTAGGGTTCTACCAAAACTACTGCAGTACTTCTAATAATGCAAGTTAATCTCAGGTGACTGTCGTGGCATGGAATAGATTTCAGAGAATATAAATTGTATATTTCCTTTCAAATGAAGCTGTTTATATCGTGTAAAAAGCGGCCAGCATTCTATAAAAATGTGTTCTGGAATGGACTTATTCAATGCCTCATTTCAATTTTTGTGAAAGTTATTTGATAAAATTCCATACCACATACAAGTATTAAATTAGGTATACTCTCTCAAAACAACTTACAAAGCAAAAGTAATAAATACAAACTTTTACCGACTGTGGTGGCCAGGTATATTACATAGGATATAATTTTAACATTCTCTATGAAGAAAATAAACGCAGCAAATTCTGTAGCGTAATGAGCTACTGATATAACGAATATTCACAATTCCAAATAAAAAAAAAAAACCCTAGTTGAATAAAGCTAGCCAGATTTTCTCGCAATCAAACTTCTGAATTACGTCAGACTGCTAATTGATTCTTTCTTTCAAATACAGTTAACCCTTCTATGCATCCAATGTTCATATCTACTGCGTCAAAGGTCACAACGATATTCTGGAAAATAAACTCCAAGACAAAAGAGCTAATCCCGCTGCACCTAACTTAAACATTCTTTCAAAATATTGACATAAAGCGTTGCCCACAATAAAATAATTCAACTCAAACAAAATCTATTGATAGACCTATACATTATGGATTATACACCTAAAAATTTCTCAATATTTACGCCAAATTTTATCACAATGCTACCAAGAATATAATATGAATGCACTTCAACAATCATTCCAAGTGGCTATGGCTACGCACAAGTATACTCCGCAAAATATTCTAAGAAGATCGAATTTTATCCCAACTGCTAGAATGAAGACCAAATATTTTCTTCATCTGCTCAGCTTTCAGATAACTATAAAATCAAACGGCCATTCTCTTATAAATCATAAATATTCACCTGACCAAAAAGTGAAATATACCTAGAAATAATATATTGCAATCTAAAGTCGTTGTAAATAAAACCAAATTGAAGTCTCTGAATACCAACACGAGTGGCTAGAGAGATCTTTAAAGGCTTATAGAACCTTATATTAATTCCATATACAAGGGTGGATCGATAAAAAAAAGGAAACAAATGTATATAGGTATACGCATTTGAATTGAACTTTGTTTTTATATTAAAAAATAAAATAAAAAAGGAAACCATTTGGAAACACATTTTTTCCACAAAAATAGCGACCAAAACAAACTGTTTCACGAAGCATGAAATGCGAGTAGTAATAAGTTTTCTTTATCATGAAAGAGTTAAACGTTTGAAATTTACTCCGGAATGAAATCTGTTTACGGTGATAAATGTATATCTTAAAATCGAATTTTTGAATGGGTTAGAAAATTAAAAAGCGGCATAGAAAGTTTGGATGACGCACCGCGACCTGGCGCCCCAGTCAAGGTTAGTGATGATGCAACCACCTGGGCCATTGACGAGATGATACAGAACGATCGTAGCAATATCATTAGAGTTATTTCTGATTAACTTAACCTTAGTTATGGTAGCGTGCAAAAAACAATACAAAACATTCAAAGTACAGAAAAATTTGCACAAGATGGATGCCTCGGCTGCTCACAAAGGAAATGAAGGAAAAATTCTCGGCACCACATGGCAAATATCACCATTAGAACCATCAATAAATTAAGTTTTAAAGTTCTAATCCACCCACTTACCCTCCTGATTTAGCCCCAAGTGATTATTATTTATTTGAACATCTAAAATGATTTTTAAGGGGCATGACTTTCAAGCCTGATGATGAGGTTAAAAATGCGGTGCATGGATGGCTTGCCCAACACACACAAGACTTTTTCTTAAAGGGAATTTACAAGCTACCTGACCTTTGGAAGAAGTGTATGGAAAATGGAGGAGGCTATGTAGAGGATTTGAAAAATATATTTTTTAGTTTGCACTTTTAAAAGCTTTTATCGTTTTTTTATCCATTCTTGTATATTCTAATATCATAATGTGTGAATGTTTTTTTTTTATAAATAAATAATGATACTAGGTTTTTTAATATCGATTTGCATATTTGATATGTTGGTGAGATTTCGTGTATATTCAACTTTTGATTCTGAGTTCAGTAAAATTCATGACTAAAAACTAACTAAATAATTATAAAAAAAATACATTTAAAGAATATTTATTTAAATGCACTAAAAGGTAAAATATGAATTATTTTACTACTGTGATTGAGCAATTATATGTATGTGGCGACCACACTTTGCTTCAGCGAGCCGAACTAAGACGGCCTCGGCATCCGCGGGCGTCAACTTCACTACGCATGCGCGGGCGTCATCCAGAACTTTCTAGCGGCTGGCTTCTTCCTACACTTGATCTGGCCACTCAGCGGTAAACAACAAGGCTAAAGCCGGCGGCCGTTATTTCAACCGTTGTTTCTTTTCTCTTTATAATTTCTTGCTTTAAATAAATTAATTTTAATTTTATCAGCAGCCACAAGCCACACCAGCACATCACAACAACCATCCTACAAAATTGGTGAGCCGGACGTGATGCAAAAGTTATTTTAATCACACTTCTATATATTTTTTTATTTCATCCACGAAACTTTCAACAGCCCCAGAATGCAAGACGCAACTACGGAACATCCGGAAGGGCCAACATCCACGGCACCCTCCCAAATATCAAGATTGGCTTTCCGTGCACCACCATTCTGGCCCAACAACGTTGAACTGTGGATAAGCCAGCTAGAAGCCGCTTTCGGTCTAGCCGAGATCTCCCGCGACGAAACTAAATTCCAAGCAACAGTAACGAGCCTAGACCAGCCAACCCTTACTTACGTCGCGGACATCGTAACGGCCCCCCCACCCTCTGGTAAATACGATGCGCTGAAAGCAGGCCTTCTCCAACGACTCGGTCAATCAAAACAAACTAAAATCTTACAGGTTCTGGATGGGCGTCCCATGGGAGATCAGAAGCCATCAACAGTCCTAGCCGCGATGCAACATCAGGCAGGAAGAAATTTCTCCGATACAGCACTGAAAATGCTGTGGACTCGACGCCTACCTCAGGACATAAGGGCCGCTCTCGCAGCATCCTCTGAAACAAGTTTGAGTAAGCTGGCGGAAATGGCAGACAACATACACGAAGCAATACTGCCAACGGTCTCAGCAGTGGACCAACCAAGCACAGGTCATAGCGCGGAAGCCCACCAACAGCTGATGACGCAAATCCAAGACCTGCATACGCAAATCGAAGCTTTGAAGTCATCCATGGACACCCCACACAATCGCTATCCGAACGCTAGGTACCCGACCCACAACAAAAAAGGAAACGCAGGAACTTGCTGGTACCATATGAAGTTTGGAGCGCAAGCTAGGAAGTGCCTTCAACCATGCAACTTCAAGGTCCAGGGAAACGAATACGCCCGCCGTCAGTAGGAGCCACTGACGGCGCAGGCCTTACTCACCGGCTCTTCATTACGGACCGACGCAGCGCCTATTTGTTTTTGGTCGACACTGGAGCCGAAGTCTCAGTGATTCCACCACCAGTAAAAAACGCTAGGCCCTCGCACAGGCAGCTTTTCTCAGCTAACGGATCTATCATCCACACTTACGGGGAACGACATCTTGAGCTTGACCTCGGTCTCGGACGAATATTCCGTTGGCCTTTCATCATAGCCGACGTCGGCGTGTCCATCATCGGCGCAGACTTTCTCCGACATTACGGGCTGACAGTAGACCTGCGTAATCACCGGCTGAGCGACCCAGTATCTTCCCTTCACTCCATTGGACAAGTTTCCCCTTCCCCGCTGTTAGCATTCACCTTACAATCGCCAATTCGCCTTACTCCAGAATACTCAGACAATTCCCAGAGCTCACTAGTCAGAATCTTGTAAAAAGCCCTCCCCGTCACTCAGTGACTCATCATATCGTCACAAAGGGCCCCCCGATTGCAGCAAAACCGCGACGACTCCCCACGGACAAACTCGCCGCGGCAAAGAAAGAATTCGCCTTCATGATGAAGAAAGGCATCTGTCGTCCATCCAAATCACCGTGGGCCAGCCCTCTCCACCTAGTACCCAAAAAAGACGGCTCGCTACGACCATGTGGAGACTACATGAAACTGAATGCCGCTACCGTCCCCGACCGATATCCAGTCCCTAACATTATGGACTTTGCATCGCACCTGCATGGTAAGAAAATATTTTCTACTATCGATCTGGTTAGAGCGTACCACGATGTGCCCGTGGAATCTAGAGATATCCCTAAGACTGCCGTTATTACGCCTTTCGGCCTTTTCGAGTTTCCCCGCATGTCCTTTGGCCTATGTAAAGCAGCCCAAACCTTTCAAAGGCTCATCAACGAAGTACTCCAAGGTTTGGATTTTGCATATGCCTACATTGACGACGTGCTTATCGCATCCGATTCAGAAAATCAACATGTATCCCATCTTCAACAACTTTTTGGTCGCCTTCGAGACTACGGCCTGACGATCAACGAAACCAAATGCACCTTCGGCCAACCTTCAGTCAAATTCTTGGGGTTTATCATCACTAACGCTGGAATCTCGCCAGACCCTCAGCGAGTACAAGCAATTAAAGACATCCCAATCCCTGATACTGTCGGAAAACTTCGACGTTTTCTGGGTATGTTAAATTTCTATCGGCGCTGCCTCCCCAATGCCGCTAGTACTCAGGCACCACTCCACGCCATGGTCGAAGGGCGCAAGAACGCATCCTGCCAATGGACCCCAACAGCACTCCAGGCTTTCGACCAGTACAAATTTCAACTAGCCAACGCTGCCCTCTTGCACCATCCTTTTCCAGAAGCGCCTCTCTGCCTTACGGTAGATGCCTCGGATTTTGCTGTGGGCGCCGCGCTTCACCAGCAAGTTGGCAACAATTTCCAAACAATAGCGTTTTTCTCAAGGAAACTAGACGCTGCACAAAGAAAATACAGCGCATACGACAGAGAACTCCTGGCGGTATACTTGGCTATCAAGCATTTCAGGCATTTATTGGAAGGGCGACAATTTCCGGTCTATACGGACCACAACAGACATCCGCCACATCACGGGCTGTGAAAATGTACCTGCAGATTTCCTGTCACGCGTGGAACCCATCTCCCATCACCAACCTTATGACCCTAAATCCCTCGCCGAAGCGCAAGCTGTAGACCAGGAGCTACAAGCTCTCTTGACATCGGAAAACCGCAGCTCACTACAACTGGAAAAAGTACAAATCCCAGAAACGAACATTTCCCTGTACTGTGACGTTTCCACAGCAAAACCCAGACCATTTGTACCCGCACCCTGTCGCCGCATAATTTTTTCTGCATACCACAACTTGTCTCACCCCGGAGTACGAGCTACTACAAGGATGGTCACCGCCCATTACGTCTGGCCGGCCGTCAAGAAGGATTGCGCACTTTGGACTCGCGCCTGCCACCGCTGCCATGTCTCCAAAACCGCTAGACACACAAGAACGCCCCTTCAGTCGTTTAGTCCCCCAGACGGAAGGTTCAGTCATGTTCACATTGACCTGGTCGGACCATTACCACCGAGTGAAAACTATCGGTACATATTCACCTGCGTCGACCGATTCACTAGGTGGCCCGAAGCCCTACCCATACAGGACATCACCGCTAAAACAGTAGCAAATGCCTTCCTATCGGTCTGGATATCTCGTTTTGGCGTGCCAGCAAAAGTGACTACAGACCAAGGCAGGCAGTTTGAATCAGCACTTTTCGGTGAGTTGACACGGCTTCTGGGAATCAACAGAATAAGGACATCACCCTACCACCCAGCAGCAAACGGCCTGGTAGAAAGATTCCACAGACAGCTGAAAGACTCCCTTCGCTGTCACGATTCCACGAGCTGGTCCTTGAAACTTCCCCTGGTGCTCCTAGGGATTCGTTCGTCGCTAAGGGAAGATCTCAACACCACAACCGCTGAGCTGGTCTATGGGAAGCCCCTACCCCTTCCAGGAACATTTTTCGAGGACCCCCCCCCCTCTCTGCAAGCTCGCCTACCGAACCGTGGCTGGAGGACTTCAAGCGCGCCATGGCATCTCTGAAACCTGCACCAAGCAAACCACATGGGAACCGCCACGTTTACGTGCCCAAACCACTCGAGACATGTTCCCATGTCTATCTACGTCGGGACCTGATATTGCCACCGCTAGCTCCCCCATACGACGGTCCATATGAAGTCCTTTTTAGGAAACCCAAAATTTACAAACTGAAAATTAAAAAGAGATCCACGTGGGTGTCAATCGACCGCCTCAAGCCTGCTTTCACATCAGAAGGACCGATGTTTTCCCAAGACCCGAACTTGGCAAGCCAATAAGATTGCATAGGATCGCTGGAAAGATCCTACTGGAGGGGGAGTAGTGTGGCGACCACACTTTGCTTCAGCGAGCCGAACTAAGACGGCCTCGGCATCCGCGGGCGTCAACTTCACTACGCATGCGCGGGCGTCATCCAGAACTTTCTAGCGGCTGGCTTCTTCCTACACTTGATCTGGCCACTCAGCGGTAAACAACAAGGCTAAAGCCGGCGGCCGTTATTTCAACCGTTGTTTCTTTTCCTCTTTATAATTTCTTGCTTTAAATAAATTAATTTTAATTTTATCAGCAGCCTTTCCACAAGCCACACCAGCACATCACAACAACCATCCTACATGTTTATAAGTTAGAAAAAAAGGCGTCGGGGGACGATTATATACAGAAAAGGGGTTAAAACACTTTAAACACATAAAAATCGCTAATCAGTTGCAATATATTAAATCACATTAGGTTCTAAATTCATGAATATCGTTCCCAACCGCTTTGTATTCACTCATATATATTTAATTACTCAATGATAGATAATAAAATACTTTTTAGTGCACTTTAATAAAATCACATTTCATTATTTTCTCGATGCGGAACCTGCTGAATAATAATTATGTGATTCTTCAAAAGATAAATTCAACTTTCGTTTTAAATATTGATAAATAAAAATATTTTCATTTTGAAAAATCTTTCATTTGATTGCACTCAAAAGGAAAAATTAATTATTTTTAGTATAAAGTCATTGATTAATTCGATGATTCTGAGTAAAAATAAATATGATTTAATATGTAGCAACTTGTCCAGCATTCCTGAGACATAGGATGAAAGCAGTAATCCCGCTCGGACTGACCTACCTCAATCCTAGATCTATGGCCAGCTTCCTAGATTTAACATCATCATGGAAATTTAAGGTCAACTGGTACCACTCAGTAAACAAAACAGGACGCGAGTAAAAGGGCTCAACACTAGTGAGCTGGACTCCCAGGGTAGTTGGGGCTCTGCGCTCCAGGAACCTGGGTTATAAATATCTCTCAGTGTAACAACTTATAAGCGACTTATATAACCTATATTTTAACATCTTCTCTAAATATGATCATCGTCCGCTGCATTTATTTTGACTCGTATACATCAAATTTCTCGATGACAGAAGATAATTTATTTTTTCCTTTTAGTACATTTAAATAAAAGCCATTTAAATGAAAAACAGAATCAGAAGCTTAAATAATGTATGCATGAATCTCACTAATACATTTACCATATGGCAAATATGCATATCAATATTAAACACACCCATAATTATTATATACTAGCGGACGTACCCTGCTTCGCCCGGGTTTTACCCGAGTAAAGGTTTGTCTAACGAATCTCTCGATAAAGTGAACATTTTTTCCGGTCCCTTTAAAAATACTCGATAAGTTGAATAAATTCAATATTAATTGGTTCCCTCGGTAATTGGAAGTTAAAGGAATAGTATCTTACCCTGGAATTGTATCATTATTCTTGTCTCGAATAAATTGCCGTGTCATCCTGAATTTTGTCTTTTCTACATTACAAAATCATCGTATCATCATGATAATATTTATAGCAGATTGTTGAATTATAACAGATATATTAGAATATTTAACTTGATTATTTTTAGGCGAAAAGTTATTTCAAAAATTTTATTTGCTAGAAACCTTCCCAGTACTATACTAAATAACTTCCCAAAGTTTCATGGCGTTCCAATGAGTTGTTTCGTCAGGCATAAAGGACAGACAGGCACACATACATTCATTTTTATATATATACTAGACGAATGGCCCGGGCAACGCCCGGGTTTTACCCGATTGCGTATATATTTTAAAAACGTTTTAATTCAAATACTATTCGTTACAATTATAAATTGGCGCCATGGATGTCACTCTTGTGAAACGTCGCGTTCCAAACTGTGTGTTTTTAAAACATTTTAATTAAAATACTATTCGTTACAATTATAAATTGGCGCCGTGGATGTCTCTCTTGTGAAACGTCCCGCCCCAAACTGTGTGTGTCTTGAAAATATAAAATAAAAATGTGAAT
Organism: Cordylochernes scorpioides; assembly: GCA_030710605.1. Taxonomy (NCBI): domain Eukaryota; kingdom Metazoa; phylum Arthropoda; class Arachnida; order Pseudoscorpiones; family Chernetidae; genus Cordylochernes; species Cordylochernes scorpioides. Next base: position 66,761,990 of record CP092869.1, read on the forward strand.
TTTCATAAAGATTATATCATGTCGATTTTTTTTTTTTTTTTTTTGCATTTCACCTACTAAATCGATAGAGATAATTACATTTGCAACATGAACTTAGGTATATTGACTAAATAGAAAACTGCATAGTAATAAAGATCATTTTTTAAAGGCACCATATCGTTTTTTTTTTCAATAAAATCGAAACAAAAATTAACGATAAATAACGATAATTGCCTTAAAAAGAAATTGCCTTAAAAAAAAGAAACATTCGCGGTGATTTTGCCTTGCATTCGTTTATACAATTATTATATACGAATGACCCGGGCAACGCCCGGGTTTTACCCGATTAAATGCTTTTATTCAAATACTATTCGTTACAATTATAAATTGGCGCCGTGGATGTCATTCTTGTATAATATATAAATGAGTTTTAAAAATTGTAAAAAAAAAAATGCATCGGCCGGGAATCGAACCCGGGCCGCCCGCGTGGCAGGCGAGCATTTTACCACTGAACCACCGATGGTTATGAAAAATCCCATCCGTGAGCTTCAGACAGACAAACAGACAGAATAAGGCAAATATATAAGTAGATAATAGAATAGACTAGACGAATGACCCGGTTTCGCACGAGAATTCCAGGAGTGCAATTCCCTTTATACTGAAAGCACATCAATAATAAATAATAGAAGTGCCATAGAATAGCAATACAGAAGTAAAACATAAACCACAGGCAAAAGGTTTGTGTGAAGACAAAAATTGTATTATATTAGTGCTTAGGTATTTGATTTAATTATTTTTTAAATTCATTTAGTTGTTTCATAGATGGCAGCTTTTCCACCCAACACCCGAGATACTCGCCACAGCGCATTTACCCTTGAAATTGCCTGAGTTGAGTGAGTGACTGCGTTGGATCTTGACTGCGATGCCCATCTTCTCAGTAGGAATAGGTAAAAATAGGTTTATAAAAAAAATAATCCAAAATACTGGCATGTAAATATTTTTCTGTAAAAAATAAAATAGTACATGGAAATAAGGCAAACATATGTGTTTGCTAATGACTGCGACTGCATTTTAAAGGATGTCTTCTTAAATAGATAAACAAAAGGCCAGAAAAAAATTAATAAAAAAATACGAAAGCCATTATTTACATACAGTAACGCTAATTTTGTAGCATTGTGTGCACTTAGTAATATAAATTTCTCTCTCAATACTTAAAAAAAAAAAAAAAGTACTCGTAATACTCGTATAAAAATATTTCTCAAAAAAAGCACGCAAGCAACTTGGAAAAAAATGCTGAACGCTCATTGGTCGCTTAATTGGCCTGGTGTTGTTACTTCGTCTCGTATTTACTCCGCTTGAAAAAAGTTATTCAAATGAAAAAAAATAATAGCCAAAAATACTATTCAAAATGTAGCCGATTTTTCTCAGGTTTATAAAAAGCGACATGCAAAATTTGGTACCAATTGGTTCAGTAGTTTTTGAGTTTATCGCGAAACAGACATTGACTTTTATATAAAAGAAGATATATAAAACCACTAACACTATGATATTGAAAAATGAACGTAATTAATCCTTAGGTGTTTAAAAGATCTCTCGAACAAATCGTGTTTTCAGTCAGAGAGACTCAAGTCATTTTGGTTTTATTTAAAATGACTGTGGAAGTCCAAGTTATTAATAAAGTTAAGCAGATTTATTTCTAAGGATAATTTTCATTCATGCAAGGTTGAATTCCTAAATCATAGAAGAGTGGCCGTTTGATTTTATTGTTATCAGAAATCTGTGAAGATGAAGAGCATATGACCCACTGTATGGTGTTTCTTCTAGCAATTACGCTAAATCGATCCTTTTCAATATTTAATGGAGTATGCTTGGGCGTTGTCATGGCTATTGTTGTTAGATTCTGGAAATTATGGAGATGAAGATTATTGGCGTAAATCTTATTAGATTGCTATCGATATATTTTGTTTGAGTTGAATTATTTTATTGTGGGCAAGACGCTTCATGGAATTATTTTGAAAGAATGAATAATTCAGAAGGTGCAGCGGGCATAGCTATTTGGTATGCTAGTTCATTTCTAAAATACTGCTGTGACCTTTGACACAGTAGAATTGAAATTTGAGCATATAGTGGGGTGACCTGCATATGACAGAAAGAGTCAATTGGCAGTTTGAGGCAAATTTGAAGTTTAAATACGAGAAAATCTGGCTTGGAGAGAATGTTGAATATTCGTGATATCAGCCGCTAATATCTTTATTTCAAAGGAAATATAAATATTCTATGTCTTATACTTGGCCACCCTAGTGAATTAAAAGTTCTATATTCTATACCTTAGCCTAGTAGGCTGTTTTAAACAAGTATACCAAATTTAAAACTTTTAGGTGTTCTGGGATTATATCAATAAACGATTAAAAATTGAAAGGAAGCATGAAAATTAGTCAATCACCGAACACATTTTTATAGAATGCTGGCCGCTCTTTACACCACATAAATAGCTTAGTTTGAAAGGAAACTATATATGTTCTATAATATATTTTATGCCACACACACACACACACATAAAGGTGACCTGGAAATCTGAAATATTGTTAACTTGCATCGTTAGCAGTAGGAAATAGCCTATTAAGAACCGAACTTCTACATGGTCTAGATGTATATTTAAAAAAATCATTGTACCATTTTACAATCGAATCTAGAATGATAGTCATTTCTAAACTCCCCTGTTAAGGCTTTACCCATATATATATACATATGGTATTTTAAACCAACAACCTCATATTGTATAATACTTATAACAAGATATTCATTTTTTGTATAATAAAAACACATCTGTAAATGATTATACGCATGATTGGCGTGTGTCATTACATGGTCATATGTAATGTACTTTGTACAAACTGAGGATAAATAAATAAAACTCTGTAATAGAATAAGAGCTGAGCTGAAGCAAGAGATTGAGATAGAAGTCCAAAAACCCCTAAAATCGAGATGTAGAAGTCCAACGAGGCATAAAGATAGCAAGAGCGCAGGGCGTTGCCAGAGTATACAATTTCACTTCCGATCCACGCTCTTGTTGCATCCGCTGAAATTCAATACTTCCTCTCTCGGCAAAGATATATAAGACCTAGGCCCTAGCCGAAAATATAGTCACTTCACCATCAGCGGAAGCCCTTGTCAGTTGTGTCCAAGGCTACCTCATCGACCATGCAGAACAGTAAGAACTCTTCTATCTCCATCTTTCGCTCCTAGCTCGACTTTTATCTGTTCACGGAAGTTTCCTAGTGCAACTGTGTCTCTTCGTTTTTTTTTGTGATGGACATTTCCAAGCTCTCCACTCTGCCTCGACCAGGACTGCCTGTACTCTGGGAGAACTGTTAAAGGTCTTAGAAGGTTCAGAGAGGTACTGAAAAACTCCCCATCCTGACTGTTCCTCTAGGTCAACACAGTATAGCGAGAGTCGACAGAATCTCACACTATAGCTTACGTCGACTGGATACCTCACCACAGTTTTAGTCGACAGGATAACCAAAACGAAGGATGATCAATGAAGGGAGACCACAACGAAGAGGTTAAGAAGCCTGTCCAGATAGAAGCGATAAAGAGCAAAGATGGAGGAACAAACCGGCCATTCCAACGAAACGACCAAGCAATATCTCCCCCAACAAGTGATATTTACGGAAGACACGACGCCCCAAGAGACCTCCGCAGACTCGCTAATACAGATCTCCAACGTCAGGAGCAAGCTGACCACTCCAACGAAAAGCCGAAAATACCCCAAGACATGGAAACCGAAGAGCAGAGTGACGCAAACCCAGTGACAAGTTCCACACTTTCGGCCTGACATCGACAATGCTCAACGCAACAATCTGCAATCAACTTTACAGAAGCTACAAGCTCTAAATGGAGCGCCTTCAACGTCAGAAGGACGACAACTAAAGACCAAGTCTCCTGACTGAACTATCATCAAAACTGTGAGTTTCTAAAATCTTACATAGCTTTCTCCACAAGCTTACAACTTGATTCCCCATAATTTTTTTTATTTTCAGCTTAATTATTTTAAAATCTAATTTTTACATTTTTTTATATTATTCATCAATCATCATTCATCAATTTTTACTTTATTTTTTAATCAAATTATGAATTTTAATTCTTTACTTTTAAATTCATTTTAAAAATCTAGTTAATCACACATTTTTACAAATTTACCAATCTTGCATGTCGTTCCTAAATTTACCTACAGCTTGAAAAAAAAAAGAAAAAACATCATTGATATTTTTTAAAAAGACTCATCATCTCATAATTCTAAACTTATTTTTGGTTTCTTAATATCTCTTTTCCATACCAAAATACCAACATCTTAATCAAATACTCAAAAATTTGAAATATATATTGTCATATTCACCATTTTGTGTAAACGCCCCAATTCAAAATATATGTTATATCACGCTATTGCCTTTTAACAAGTATATTTCTCGCGCTACCATAATCAATGATAAGAAAAAAAAAACAAATTTTCAATATAAATAAACATAGCTGAAACGCATTTCCTAATTTCAAAATCGAGGAGACAATTTCTTCAAAATTACAACTAGAAAATAACTGTCCTCCTCAAAACAATTTAAAAATAAAGATCACCTCCAATTCCCGCCAGTAGCTAAATTATGTCACGCCCATCAAACTTATTATTACCTAAGTTAAATTCCAACCTAGTTACACTCACTCGTCTCTTCCTTTTACATTCATAATTGATAATCATCAACACATCACTCTCAACAAATTACAACACCCTCACACATCACTTTCTCCAATTGGCAACAATTATTAGTGCGCGATTTCACAAACAATTCCAAATCTCGAGCCACAAAGCTCCACTTAGCTCTATATCGTCGCCACAATAAAAATATTTCACATTAAAAGTTCCACATCGACTAACAGTCAAAATATTCTCGATATATGTTTGTCCCACCACCCATGACTCTAGTAAATTTGTTATTCATAATGAAACAGGTTAAATTCTGTAATAAACAGCGACTACACGTGACACCTTTCCATTCAATTCATTTCATAAGTGTCACAAGGCAACACAACATTTATTTTTCTCACTTTTCAGGCCAAAGACGCCTTCCTGCCTGTGACACATCTCACCAAAGCGTGTCCACGTCGAAAGTCGCACTTTCACACCACACATCTAAACCTAAAATTATCGAATAACCTTTTTACTAAGTCTAAACTAATTTCGAAACACAACAACTACGAACACCGAGCAAACTATATCTTTCAAATAGACCAGAAAATTGCCAACCTCAACAAAAGAAAAGAGAGAAAGTCAGTTTCAAGTAAATGACAAATCGAACGAACACCCCGCACGAGTGACCATACCAGAAATAGAACCTCGACGATATCCGAGAAAGATAGGAAGTGAACGCCCTTTTATGACGTCACTCCCCCAAGTCGCTACTATCTTTGGACAATGTTTGGGCAATGTCCCCTCTCAAGGCAGATGTTAATGACGGCCATCTTAAATTTTGTTACACGTATTTCACAACAATCATTTAGATTTCCTCGATAATCTTATCAACTTCTTAACATCACACACCAAATATTTTATATGTTAATTGAGAGCACAATACATAACATATTAGTAACCAATCCAACCAATAATTCGCGCTTCTCAATTTTCGTTTTATACAACCTACACACCAGATTTGTAACTTCTCTTCACGAGAAATACCTTTTGTCCAATTCACTACCAAACCTTCATCTAATCATTATAATAATATTTAATATATATATATATATATTATATTCAAATTTTTGTATAAAATCTTGAATCATTATTTTTATTTTTATCTTTTAATTATAAAATCAAATTTTTAATCCAACATTATTTTTGAAAAAATTTAATCTATCAAATTTACTTTTATTTTCATGATATTATTTCAGCATTGCGAAACATTTAATTGTTTCAAAAATCATCTTTAATTCTTAATTATTATAGCATTTATATATTACATGTTTGATTTTGTCCACCTACACTTTTATTTTACCCGCAATCATATTTATATCTTTTTATTCACTATATTTTATATTTGTTTAAATAGCTTTATTATATGACAATGTTTATCATCAACTATCGGGCATCTACAACAATTGTTTACAACAATCATATTCTCTAACCATTTCCTTATACTTTTCATTACTCTCTTTTTCAGCCATTGCTTCACATCAACGTAGAAAAACGACAGCACTGCTTGGCAATTTTTTGATTTCGTAATTTCAACAAACTCTTTGAACACAGTTCCCCAGATTTACCAATTCCAACTTCTGGCTTGAACACGCTTCAAGAGTTAATTTCAATCATCCGCAGAGCACAATCACCAACGCATGCACAAAGCGTTCACTTTTTTCAACTTTCAACTTTTTTTCAGCTCTAGCGGACCACAATCAACCTTTGATTTCAAGTCAAGTCAGATTACCTACTGTCGCTACAACAATTCTACTTATCGCATGGCTGATATCACCCCTTTCACAATCATATTAATGAGCAACCTTTT
>CP092869.1:66768619-66794125 GCA_030710605.1 Cordylochernes scorpioides
TTATGGTAAAATTCGAGAAATCCTATAACTGCCTGTGGTTCTAGGTCCGTTAGTCGAACAAACTGATGTTCTTCTATGCAGAATATTTGAATTTACGAGATTTACCATTTCCTCGGTTCTCGGATATTTTCTGGCGAATTGATTCTTGTGTGTTTTAAACCCAATAATGATATTCTGCTCATCTTAATCAAGTATTTCCAAATCAAAAATTTGTCGCAGATTTTCATGAGTTTTTACCTCGATTGTGAACTCTCCTGTAAGATTACATTGAAAAATTCTATGCAAAATGTTTTTAGTTTATGTTTGCACCATAACACCCCAATTTCAGTATGATATTTGTGTCAAAATGGATTTAATTTGTGAGATGATGCGAATAAATTTCATCTCTAATCTCATCACCCCAAGAATTTATAAAATAATAATGAAACACTGCAGGCATGATATTTAATATATGAAATTATTTTTGCTGAGGGAATATTTAGGAGTGTTGCTTTTAGTTATATTATGTCTTAGTCTGTCTGCGAGGGTTGGTTAATTAGAGAAATAGATAGTAATGGCATGTTTCTTCAATATTAGTGCTATGGCGGTGGATTTGGAAGAGATGGGAATAATGCAATTGGATAGGTATGGAGGAGGATTTCTTTCCATGAACGGATTGTGAGAAGATTCTCAAAAATGAAGAAATTTATCAAAGCGCATACTCAGCCACTGTACTTTTCCACACTCCCAAGCAATAGAAAAACGTAATATAACCAAACATCTTAATTCTGCTGGCTATTCGATATCCTTCACTTTTTAGAATTTTAGTTTTTTGCATATCTGTCTTATTTTTCCTCTTTATTGTATTTATATATATGAATTAAATTCGAGAGAGAGAGAAAGAGAAAACCCTCAGTAGCGTAGTTATACCTTTACAAGGGCTATTGAACCCGAAAACTTGTGTGTGTGTATTGCATATATATAAAAGAAATCCTTCCCTCAGCGAATTGTCTTTCATTTGCCTCTAAAAACCAATTAATTTTTTTTTAATTTCAAAATAATGTGATAATAATTCAAAAATATACTATCAATATGATATATTATTTTTATAGATTTATAACATAACACTTATTTTAATATAAACATATATTAAATTATAGAGACGCTCTATAAAAATTTCGTTTCCCACGGTCCAACAATGGCTCAGTCGGTTGGGAATTGAGGTGAAGGCGAGTCTGCTTTGAGACTGTCCGAATTTACTTGTTTCCTCAGATATTGAGGCTTTGTCTTCCTCTCCCCCGCATCGGCAAACCAGTTCCTGGCAGGGCCTGGCCCATTTTAAACATTAATATTTATACGTGTCATTCATTTTCAAATTTATATATATTTTGTATCATTGCAAGCGGATAAATTTGCCAAGGCAGCAGCTCATTCCAACCTGCCGCTATCTTATTCTACTCTATCTAAAACGTTTGTTCGAGCCCGTAGCGAACAGTATTCGCTCCAACTCCAGAAGGAACCTTTTGCCACAGATCAATCCCCAAGAAACCTCAGAAGAAAAGCTGCAAACAACTCCCCGAAATAAATTTTCGTGATGCCGCCTCTACAATTCTCACAGGTCGCGGCTTTGTCAAAGCCGATATTTATATAACACTGATTACAGTAGAATCTCCATATGAGAGAACATTCGACATTGCTCTACAAAGGACAGCTTCAATCGTCCAAATTATTATCTTTTGAAAAATTATCAACTCTCCGTTAAGAGAATATCTCTACCTAACCTATATTTCATTTGGCAGTCATAAGCAACCCAAATTATGCGAGAATGTTGTATCTAACAATGTCTTTTTGTGTCAATTTCATAAGATTTTTCACCCGGATAAAACGCGGAGTCATACTTTTGCACCCATTAAATAATATGACACTAGGTTAAAGGTATCTTTTGTCAACTCAGGTTCTTGGAGCTACATAGGTCGCCAACTATTCTAATACATCGTAGACTCACTGGTAAAAGATACCTTTCCCTAAAGGACACTTTGACTTTGTAACTGTACCAACTTCTGAGATAGAATATAGTGCAAAGCTCTCCCAAACTCCCCTAATGTTATTAAACAGATGGGTAACTGATCAAATTCTGCGATTCTATGTACAGGAAGGATACCCTTGTGTCTCACCTCGAACCTCTGTACGTAGGGGAAAATATTGAAAGAATTTAATATACACGACTTGATGTAATTGTCCCCCGCGAACCCGAAGAGAGCAATCTCCTTTTTAAAAAAACAGACTTTTGATGATCCATTCACCATATAGTTACTGTAATTGAAACTGTAATTGTAAACAATATATGATATTGCCGATGTTGAAATTAAGGTAAATCCAGTTTTCTGCAGGAAATTGAGGAATCCAATTCTTTTACGATGAAACAAAGTTAAAATTCTTTATGCTATCCAATATATCGATGATTCATCTTTGATACTTGTTATTTGAAAATGCTGGTTGGCAAGCAATGATTGTTATTTCAGCTAGATACATCTCTAATCTGATATAATCTGATAGTATTTTTCTAAATGGGATTTTTTCGCTAATAAAAATTGCAAGGATCATGTGAACATCTAGAATCCAAAGTTGGGCAGTTATGGAGTTCGATCTTGAACCTTCCTCTACAGTAGCATGTAGTTTACATAATTCCTCAAACCATTGATCCATTCTATTGTCACTGTATAATATTTGCATATATATTTTCAATTCATCATGTGGATTTTCATATAATAACTATTATGTAAATAGTAGCCAAAATTGTCTATATGAAAGAAGCTTGTTTTGGCATGTGAAGAGAATAAACTCTCAATAGAAAACTACCGTTGGCGTGATTCCTAATACTTATTTACAGGGAAATCCGTGACATTTTGGTGTCAACAAATTCGAGTATTGATTGGGGAACGGGCGAGATGCACCTGAAGGAGTGCGCAAGTCAATGTATAGAAGATGAAGATCTAGCCGTATATGCTTGTGAATATTGCATAATTCCAGGCCGCTCGATTAGTAAAATTGCGGTTATTAGTGAAAAGGTTCAAGGCGCAAAATATCTGATCGTGGAGGGTCACAAAGATCTCCTCTTGAAGAAAGAATTGGCCATTCCATCATCGGCCATCAACTTCCATCACGGAAGAGGAGACGTATGGGTCACAAATGCAACATATCAGAACCAAATAATCCCTGCAGGTATGCTCGTGGGCAATCTAGGTAAAATTGGAAGTAGTGGGATATTCAGTATAGATATGAATGACTGCAAAGAAATTAGAACTAACATTAAAAACGAGGATATACGTCAAAATATCTTATCTCTAATAGATGATACTTTAAGCAAAGAACAGAGATCAAATATGGCTGAATGTTTGATAAACTACGCTGAGAATTTTGACTTTGAGAGAAGAACAAGTATACCTTTCTCCGGCGTAAAACATAAAATAGACACTTCAGACAACCACCCTATTAAGCAACGACCGTACCGTGTGTCACCTACTGAAAGGCGAGCAATACAAGGAGAGTCGATAAAATGGTCAAAATGGGAGTCGCAAAACCATCCGAAAGCCCCTGGTCTTCTCCAGTGGTCCTAGTAAAAAGGAAAGATGGGTCATGGAGATTTTGCGTGGAATACCGAAGGCTCAATCGGGTCACGAAAAAGGATGTGTATCCAATAACAAGAACCGATGATGTTTTGGATAGTATAACGGGGGCCAAGTTCTATTCCAGCATGGACTTACGCACAGGTTATTGACAAATAGAAATTGATTAATGATACCGTGAAAAGACAGCTTTCGTCACCCCTGATGGTCTCTATGAATTTCGAGTCATGCCGTTCGGCCTATGTAATGCCTCAGCCACGTTCGAAAGAATGATGGACAATCTGTTGGCTGGACTCAAGTGGACAATTTTTCTTTGCTACTTGGACGATATAATTGTCTATGCGTCCTCCTTTCAAGAGCACATGGAACGCCTGGAAAAGGTCCTTAAATGTATGCAGAGGGCAGGTTTATGTCTCAATCCCGAGAAGTGCCGATTTGGATCAAAGATAATCAAGGTATTAGGGCATTTGGTTTCAGAGGAAGGTATACGCTCAGATCCTGGAAAAATAGAGGCCATCATAAATTTTCCGATTCCGAAAAATACAACTGATGTGAGAAGTTTCATCGGATTATGTTCTTACTATAGACGCTTTGTGAGGAACTTCGCGAATAAAGCAAAGCCATTACAAGAACTACTGAAAAACAATACTAGGTTCGTTTGGTCAAAGGAGCAAGATGAGTCGTTCCAGATATTGAAAGCGGCGTTACTACAGATCCTCTTCACACAGAGTGGACATGGCATTGGAGTAATATTGATTCAAATTCATGAAGGAGAGGAAAGGCCAATCGCCTATGCTTCAAGAACCCTCAACGCTGCAGAAAAGAACTATTCTACGACAGAGAGAGAATGTCTAGCCGTAGTATGGGCTATTTACAAGGTTCGGCCTTATTAATTTGGGAGGCATTTTACTATAGTTTCCGACCACCATTCTCTGTGTTTTGGTTAGCCAATATAAAGGATCCATCAGGAAGGCTAGCCAGATGGGATCTACGTCTTCAGGAATTTGACATTTCTATTGTTTATAAGATATAAGAGTGGAAAAAAACACCAAGATGCGGACTGCCTTTCACGAAGCCCTCTTCTAGACACGGACGAAAACAACATTCCAGAGTTGATATCAATTATCGACGTAAGGAAAGAACAAGAAAAGGACGATCAAATTACGAAAAAAATCCAAGGTAGCCAATCTAAAGGCGATGGAGATTTTAAGTTAATCGAAGGTATTCTTTACCGCAAAAATTACGATCCCATGGGCAAAATGTGGCTTCTAGTGGTTCCTAAACAGATGAGAATTGATATCTTGAGGGAACCCCATGATTTACCGATAGCTGGACATTTGGGATTTGCCAAAACCTACGATCGAGTTAGGAAAAAATACTTTTGGCCCGGCCTGTACAGATATACGAAACAATATGTGTCGCATTGCAGAAAATGTCAAAGGCGAAAAGGATCCACGGGGCGCCCACCTGGACAACTGGTACCAATCCCACCTGTAGCCCGGCCTTTTCAGAGGGTAGAAATAGATCTGTTGGGGAGATTTCCTGTTTCGAACAACGGCAACAAGTGGATCGTGGTTGCGACAGATTATTTATCTAGGTACGCAATGACCAGAGCAATACCTAATGGAAGTGCGGAGGAAGTTGCCAAATTCATGATAGAAGACGTATTGTTGAAGCATGGAGCTCCTAGAGAGTTAATTTCAGATCGAGGTCGAAACTTTATATCCCGAACATTAAAGGAAATCAACGACCTCTGCGGGACCATACATCGATTTACGTCAGCCTACCATCCGCAGACCAACGGCTTAACAGAGAGACTCAACAAGACTCTCGCTGACATGTTTTCCATGTATGTCGATGGCCGAGGATGCACGCTAGTTGGCACGGTTTAACATCTTACGATCACAAGAAAGAGACAAATCTCGATGTGAGCAGAGCCACAGACCAGTCCATTATCAGACAGGAGACCTGGTGTGGGTGTTCACGCCTGTCCGTAAACAAGGGTTGGCGGAGAAGCTCCTAAAGAGATACTTCGTCCCTTATAGGGTGAACAGACAACTCTCCGAGGTAACCTATGAGGTGAAGCCTTTGGAAAAAAAGACCACGGCAACGGAAAACAAAAGATATCGTCCATGTCCAGCGGATGAAGCCTTATCGGAGCCCAGCAGAGCAAATTCAGGACTGAGAAAGAAGAATCATAACCTTATCGGAAAAACAGGAGGCAAATTGGGATTTCTTTTATTATTATTATTTTTATTTAGAATCAATTTTGCACTTCTAGTTCGTTTCTGATTTTTGTGTGTATGATTTGTCAGCATGTTGTAAAATCAGCGGGTCGCTGCTTGCTTTTGAGAGGGGGGTAATGTTACTGTATAATATTTGCATATGTTTTTTCAATTCATCATGTAAATTATCATATAATAACTATTATGTAGATAGTAGCCAAAATTGTCTATATAAAAGAAGCTTGTTTTGGCATGTAGGGAGAATAAACTTTCAATAGAAAACTACCGTTCGCGTGATTCCTAATACTTATTTACAGAGAAATCCGTGGCAATATTATTGTTATTCTTCTTGTCTTCTATCCTCTCTTATATACTTCCCGCAAGGCCAGTAATACTTATGTGACAAATATAGAGAAAAACACCAAATAGACATTGTTTTCCCTAATACTGACAAAGAACTGAGGGGATTACACTTTAAGGCGTATTGTCTTAACTGTATACAGCAGATGGTCTAATGAGATATGGCTAAAATACTAGATAACACTAGTGTAAAGGTTGTCTCTTATTGGAAGCGGAGTTTATTTATTTTAGTCAACTATACAAATAGGATGCCCCCTGTCTCTCAAATTGTCTATCTGTAATATGTGTTTCAACTCGGTAACCGCTGGTGGTTGAGACATGATTTTATCAGTGATTATTTATGACTTAAAAGAAGAATTAAAATCCGAAAACATGTAACCTATCTCAAATCTTCTCGGAATATATAGCGAAAGATGTTTAAAATCAATATATAAATAATGATTTATATGTTATAATTAAATAAAATTAGAGCTCAATTCAAATATTATCATGCATATATTTATATTCAGGAACTCTCTTTATAATAATTTTTACAAGTCTTCATACATTAAGGGCTTTATTGTTTCAAAATAAGCTCTGATCCACATTAAGTATTTATGATATCTTCAATTAAAATGCGTTTTATTAGAAATATGATCCAAAGATTTAAAAATGCTCCAAATAATTGAATTCTAATCACCAATGAGTAAGTTAACAATGTTGAAATAGTCAAATTTACTTTAAAATACTTTTATTTTACCTAAATAAAATTGAAGGGGCAGGATGGCTGATGTTATCATATATGAATTGAGAGAATAAATAAAATAAATATATGAAACACTATATCTTGATAATCAGTGTTTCCCCAAATATAATTATCTACATTAGGTAGAGTTAAATATTTATTAACGAAATAGTTTAGTCTCTGCTTACTTCATTTTCAAACTTTAATAAGGTAAATCTTTAATATATAATTAATAAATAAAAAATGCATTTAAAAAGCTTTTATTCAAATGCATTAAAAAGGAAAAATAAAATATGCTATCTTCTGTCATTGAACAATTAGATATTACTGAGTAAAATTAAAGGCGGTGAGAAACGATCATCATGAATTTCAAGTCTAATGTGATATAATATGTAGTAACTGATCAGCGATTTTTATAAGTTTTTTATATATAATTTCACTTCTTCTCTAAATATGATCGTCCCCCGCCGCTTTTATTTTAACTCAATTACATATAATTGCTCAATGATAGAATATAAAATATTTAATTTTTATTGCATTTAAATAATTTTATTTTAAATGTATTTTTATTAATTAATTAATTAGTTAGTTTTAGTCTTTTGAATTCATAAAACTTAAAATCAAAGGTTTAGGCTTTAGATAGACGAACCCGCTCGCGGCGGATTGGTCAATTCCTTGTAAGAGGTGAAAGTGACGAAAGCTAAGCGTAACTGTCTCTTTATCTTTCGTTTGAGGAACCCTAAATTTATATTGTGAACTATTTTAAAAGTTACAAACATATAATGAAGTATATTTGAGGAATAATTGGTATATATATTTGATATGGATTATGTGTGTGATGAATCAATTGAAAATTTGAAATAAGCCAATTATATTTCATATTGATAACACAGATAAATTAGTCGTTATATTGAACTGTGTGATAGCATGTAATTCCAAAGTATTATTAAATCATGTAACCATCGAACATTAATCCAAAACATTCCGACGCTTTGTGTCTATTTAAACCTTGTAATATTATAAAATGCACACCTATCATAAATAGGTTGGCTTTGAAATCGAATGGAGCCGGGAAGTCTTGTGAAGCGCGCATATTGCGCCTCTAAAGAGTCTGTATATGTGATTGTCTTTGACCGTTTTTGTCCTGTAACCGCAAAGAGATAAAATAAAAACTGGAAATTCTGGATTTATTCCTCCCATGATATCATGTATAATCGCTCCAAAAATCAGGTGGAAATGGATTTGTCTCCGGCCAGAGTCTCCTAGATTGCAGGAGCGATCAGAGATGAATAATGTTTTACGCATATTCAGATGATGACGTTTCTTTGTGATAAATTTAGAATCAATTAAATTCAATAAATTTAGAAATAAGTGAGCCTAAAGATTACACTAAATTTAGCGCCTAATTTCTATATCTCTAATCTCTACATTCATCCGAATACTTTTAACAATGTTCATGAAGATTTTATTGGAGATCTATTCAAAACGTATATAAATCAACCATTAATCCTTTACGGTGATTTTAATTCAAGACATACTATATGGTTTGACAATGTTATAAACTCTAATGGATATAGATTACAACCTATTATAGACGAGTGTAACCTCTTTATTCATAACCTGAAAACACCCACCTGCCGCGGAGTAAGTATAATCGATTTCACAATCTCGAATAAACACTCACTTAGTTTAATAAATACCTGGCATACCTCTGATCTTGCTAATATTTCCGACCGTGTTGCTGTAGAATATGATATCAAGTTAAAGAATGGTTATTTATTGAATAATCAAATTTTCACGTGGAAATTATTCGAAAAAGATTCGAATTGGGCAAATTCTTCTAATAACATATCATCACAAGATACTAAAAAACTGGAATCTGATATAAGCGGAGTGAAAGATGAGACAGACATTGATGGGATAGTGAACGCACTCACGAATTTATTGAGAGAAGCGCAGCATATAAATCTTTGAAGGTTAAATCCCTCATTAATAAGCATGTTTCCAGAATTGACTGGTGGACTAATGAACTGGAAATGATGAAAAATTATTTCCATTATATTAGAAACTTGCATTACCTTTATAAAACCATCAGTTAGAATATATTCAAGTTGGCGAGAAACAAATACACTAATGAAAAAAAAAAAGCTAAAAGAACTGAATGGCGATACGTTATTGAAGAAAATAACACAGATAATCCATTTGGAAATGCCTATAAGTTATTCAATATTAAGATCATCAAATGTACATAATAGAATTCCCATAATTGACAATTCACCAGGATATCTAAAAGAACAAACAATGACCAAATTGATGGGCGATATAATTCCTGAAGACAATCCTATCTTGGACAATTTTCAACAACAAATAGGCGCTAATTATGTCTTAAAAGATAACAAATACAATTTAGAACCTATCCTGGGTTTGTTACTAAGCTATCGGACTCTAAAGTTCTAGTCTTAAACCCGGTTTTATCTTAATCCAGTGATCATCATAATTCCCAAGATATAAAGTAGGTCAGGCATCTCCTGCCAGATGGTGAAATATATCCTTATATCTTTTAGTAATCGATAACATATTCAGGAATAAATGTATATTTATTTGTCGTATACAATTATTCACCGCCAATTTGAAAACTACTTGGTCTCGCATAAGATCCGTTTAAAAGAATATGGAATTGGAACTTCAAAATATTGGTTAACTATGCTGTTTCATTTAAATGTAATGAACATTGAAAATTCCCAATATATGCAATTGTTTATTTCCCCCGCGGGCACCATTCGCTACATGCGAACTCTACGCACCAAACTACAGATACAAATGTGGCACACAATACTTTCTCTTGATGTAACCTAGATTCTTGGATAAAATATATTCATATAAAAATCTAAATAATACAATTTTCAAATATCGTTGTGAAAAATTTGCATTTTTATTTTTATATTTTAAAAACACCCAAAGTTTGGAGCGGGAAGTTTCACAAGAGTGACATCCACAGAGCCAATTAATGAATGTAACGAATAGTATTTTTATTTTTTAAAACCACTCAAAGTTTGGAGTGTGACGTTTCACAAGAGTGACATCCACGGCGCATAGTTATAATTGTAACGAATAGTATTTTTATTTTTATATTTTGAAAACGTGTGTGTAACGAATAGTATTTTTATTTTTATATTTTGAAAACGTGTGTGTAACGAATAGTATTTTTATTTTTATATTTTGAAAACGTGTGTGTAACGAATAGTATTTGAGTAAAAATATTTAATCCGGTAAAACCCAGGCATTGCCGGGGTAATTCGGCTAGTGGCTTATAAATTTCTGCGCCCTGATACTGTAAGAACGTCGACAATGTCATTTCCTTTGAGAAACATCCTCTACATCTTTTACAGCTCCTTATTCTCTCAGAACTTCGAAAACAAATGTTCGGGCGACTTTCAAGAATGCAGAAAACTCTAAATTGGCGTGTTCTGCAGCCAAGGAGACAATAACTGAATGCCTCTTATTTTCTAGCGGAAGAGTAGGTTCTGCCATGTCTACCTGCAACAGAAAAAAAATGTTACTATAACACACAGGAGAGTATGACACCTATATTGTGTTATCTAATAGCTGTCATTATTTGTATATGAATTAAATATACATATAATTAATTGATTTCATAAAATAAAGTCTATGAATAAATGAATTTGCAGGCAGTTTATATTTATTGAATAAAATAATTTCGTCTTTCCGTGCAAACTAGCGGATTCGAGTCTGAGACAAATTCACAACACCAGGTTTGGCAAATTGAGAAGCGCCCATTTATTAAAAGATGACTTAGGGCTAATGGCCCCGGTCAGTTCACGGCAGAAGCTTAGATTTCAAGAGATCCCAAGAATTCAAAATAAATCCTCATAAGTATTTTCCAAGGAAAAAAATAGATATCATTTCTTATACTACTCTGATCAAAAAGTTTCGACACTTTGCTCATGAGTTTAAAAAAACTTTATTATTCTACCAAATTCAAATTGTCCCCTTCAAAGTAGTCCCCGTTGGCCGCGATGCACTTTAGCCACCTTTTTTTCCAGTCGGCAAAACACCACTGGTAGTCTGTTTTCGGGATCGCCTTCATGGCCTTCTTCGATTCCACTTTGATCTCTTCTATTCTCTAAAATTTCCGACCATTTAACTTTTTTTTAGCTTTCCAAAAAGGAAGAAGTCGCAGGGGGTCAAATCGGGACTGTAGGGGGTTGGGGAACACAGAGGTTGAGTGGTCCTGCAGGAACTTCGAGATTTTGAGGGCTGTGTGCGCGGCGCGTTATCGTGGTGGAGGATCCACGACTTGCTCCTCCACAGCTCCGGCCGTTTCTGCCTGATCGCTTCCCTCAACCGCCTCAAAACTCCCAGGTAGGAGTCAGAAGTTATTGTAGAGCCTTGTTGTTGAAATTCATGATGAACGATGCCCTGGTAATCGAAGAACACCGTCAACATGACCTTGACTTTGCTGGGAGCCTTCCTCGCTTTCTTTGGTCTCGGCTCATTTTTGAAGCGCCACTCCGATGCCTGTTGGGTAGTTTCCGAATCAAAGCCGTAAATCCATGTTTTGTCTCCAGTAATGACCCTCTTCAGCAATTCGGGGTCGACAGTTGTCGCTTCGAGATTGAGACTGGCCGTTTCTTTCCGGGCGTTCTTTTGATCAAAAGTCAAATCTTTGGGAACGAGAACGGCGTTGAGACTTCTCACTCCCAAAATGTCTTTCATTATCGATTGAGTCGACCCGAATGATATCCCTGCTTCTTCGGCGACCTCCCTGACAGTTATTCGTCGGTCTTCACGCACCAGTTCCAACACCTTGTCCACTTTTTCAGGCGTGGCTGATGTGGACGGTCTCCCGGAACGCTCGTTGTCGGCGGTCTCTTCCTGACCCTCCTTGAAGCGCTTGTGCCACTCGAAAACTCGTCTTCGACTCATGACGGCATCCCCATAGGCTGTTTGCAACATCCAAAAAATTTCGGCACCCTTGAATCTATTTTTCACACAGAACTTGATGCAAATTTGTTGATCCTCCATTTCGGTGACTAACGAAATAGAAGCACGGGCAAAAATGCTTCACTTCGAACAGCCGCCGCTCGCGCTGTTGTGGCGCGTGATTTTTGAAAATTGGCAGGTCTCCAAGCCAAGTGCGAAGCTTGGGTTTGCCACAAACCGGGAGAAAATTTATTGAGTTTTCAGGATTTTATGAGCAAAGTATTGAAACATTTTGATTAGAGTATTCATTTTCAATTACCTGGAAAGAATTACGCATTAATTATTTTTCACAGCAATATAGTATTTAAAAAATGAATCCTATATTCGTGAATTTAAAAAAGGTAGGTTAACTTTACATATTTACAACAATATTTTTAAGTGTTATGTTCTAAATCTATGGTAAAAAAAAATGTAAAACAGTCAATGAATGAAAATAAAATACATGTTTTATAAAAAATAAAATATTTGCATTTTAGATTATATAATATACTAGCGGATGTGTACCCGGCTTCGCCTGGGTTTTATCCGAGTGAAAGTTTGCCTAACGAATATTATTGATAATAATATTCGGGAACACACAGAATATTATGATAATAATGATAATATAATTCGTTACGTCATATATTTATATAATATATGAAATTTATTTTTCGAGCCATCGAGCAAACATATCCACTCTCTCTACTGAATAGATTTTTAAAAAGATATATATAAATAAAAATATCTAGAGATATACTACATGATCTTAGCCAAAAGGCCAAGAAACGATATTTTATATATAGAGATGACCTGGCTTCGTGTGTCTTCTGCTCGAGTGAATGTTTCGCTGGTAGAATTTTGTCCCTGCCTACTATTAATCATTATCTGGCTTCCCCCGTGGTCTGCTTTAGTGAATATTCCCCAAAATATTTTTTTAATGCAATCAAGCATGATACGGCAATATTGGCATCATCATTTCTGACTAAAAAAATATTGTTGCTCGGTACTTGGTTAAATATAATTTTTCTTGGTTAAAGTGCGACAAAAAAAAAACTCTTCCAGATTTAACTCTCTGTCCTGTTCAAATTTCAGAGAGATTAGTTACATATTGAGGGCGTGCATAACCGACAGACATATATATATTTATCCTTGTATATATAAAAATGAAATGCGAAATCGATGTTTGTTATCGCATCACGCAAAATCTACTGACTCAATCATTATGGAATTTCGCATGTAGGTAGCTGAAGATTTCGTTTAACATATAGGCTATTCAAAAAACTAAAAAAGTTAATGCGCTTTTTTAAAAAAATAAAAAACCAAAAAGCGTTAGTTCCAGTCTTTTACCGCTAGGGCGCAGCACTGGTCGCGACGATAAATGAATTTGATTTTTTTAAAGCATCGGTGGTTCAGTGGTAGAATGCTCGCCTGCCACGCGGGCGGCCAGGGTTCGATTCCCGGCCGATGCATTTTTTTTAACAATTTTTAAACTCATTTATATTATATCTATATTAATAAAATGCAAATTTCATAAGTGGTGTTCGCTAAAAACTTTCGTTACAATCCATCAATTTCGACCAAATTTTCAACATTTATGTAAAACGAGATGGAGCAGGTTTTGCTTAACATCAAAATGTTTTTCCTAACATTAACATGCGTAACTTCGGTGTTATCGATTAAATACAAAAAAAAACAGAGTTAATTTTATTTATATATAAATACAAAAAAAAAATTCAACAGAGTTAATTTTTTTACATACTAGCTAATAATCTCAATCTAAAAAAAAAATATTCAAAACAAGCAATTTTAAGATAACACCATATGTAAAACAGTCGGCCAAGAAAACAACAACGATATTACATCTTTCTCACATATTCACACACAATCTTGATTAATAATTAAAACTAATCTTTAACATTGTTTATTATACTTCATAATATATAATATTCGTTAGGCAAACTTTCACTCGGATAAAACCCGGGCGAAGCCGGGTACACATCCGCTAGTATATATATATATATATATATATATATATATGTTCCCGGCTTCGCCCGATTTTTACCCGACTAAAAGTTTGCTTAACAAACATTTGTTAAAACGATTCTAGCAAACATCCAATCCCTACTGAATCTATACTTGTCTACACTCTCGATAATTTTACCCGGTCCTTTGAGAAATACTCGATAAGTTGAAAAAATCAGTATTAATTGGTCCGCTCGGTAATTTGAAGTTGAAGGAATAGTATCTTGCCACAAACGAAGATTTGTAAATAACTGTATTTAGCGAATGTACCCGGCTTCGCACAGTTTTTATCCGAATAAAAGTTTGCCTAACGAACATTTGTTAAAACGATTCTAGAAAACATCCAATCCACCTATATACTGATTTTTATAAACGTATATAAATATAAATATTGTTATATGCATTTAAATATATTTTTGAAACACATAAAATTTTGAAAACATTTATTAGATTTTAAATAAGATATTGTCACTTTTGTGAATTTGATAATTGATTATTTCCTTTTTCTCAATGAATTATATATATTAATTTGAAATTTCATTTTTGTTATCATCATCACATACGATGTGTTTTTTTATATAAACAAACGATAATAAACAACAACAATTAGGGGCTCAAAATCATTTATTATGGTTAGCAGCTCCGTAAATAAAGATATTTTCACAACAAAAATTAAAGTTGCATCATCATTTTTATAAAACAACAGCAAATTAATTTAACAATGTAAAATATATTTTAACATTACATTTTAACATTTAACACAAAAAAGTTACAATTTTCTATAAATATATATTAATATTGATGTCGCCAAGTATTTTTTACGCCATTGGAATAATATATTACTAAATTCTCCAGATATATTATTTCACCATAATTTCACCAGACGTTGCTAGAGGCGCTGCTTGCGAGTGAAAGTAGAAAATTTGCAAATAAAATTGCAAAGAATATTTATTTCAAATCAAATTCAAACCAGAAATCTTCCCAGTAATATAGTAAATAACTTCCTAAAGTTTCACGGCGATTGGATAATCTTACCTTTTAAAAACATTCATCGTGTGAACAAACTAACATTCATCGTGTAAACAAACCACGTGTTAATTATTAACCAATCAAATTCATTTATCGTCGCGACCAGTGCTGCGCCCAAGCGGTAAAAGGCTGGAACTAACGCTTTTTGAAGGTGGCCTTTCTGAAAAATATGAAAGTCTCACTGGGCAGGTAGGCCTGAAGATGGTAGAATATTGATGAGAGCACCAGAATATAGGCCGCCCTCGCCCCTTTCAAAAGAGAGAGACTGTGGACAAAGGGGGACCATCTAGCGATGGATCCTTCCAATAGTTTACTAATGTGCTGATCTTGTAACGATGTTCCATGTCCCGGGGTGACGATGGTGCCCAGAATGGTGATTTTTCTGTGCTCCAGGAAATTCCCAATAGAGAGTCGATACGGTTTTTACCCCCACCGCACCAGAGGCCTTGACTTTTTCCGAAGTTGACTCTTATTCCTGACGCACGCCTGAAGTCATCGAAGTTCTTCTTAATTATCTTTAACTGCCCATCTTCGCGGATAAGCAGAACGATGTCGTCGGCGTATGCCAGAACGTTTCCTCCTTCGAGTAAATGCTCTAAGTGAAGAAGACGAGGCCTTTTGCAGATCGAAAAGAGAGCAGCGCTGGACGCGCAGCTCTGCTTTACCCCGTTGAGCAGGAAGAACAACAGAGTACGTCCAGCTCCGTCGATCCTCACGACCGCTTGTGCTCCCGCATTGAGCAGCTGGACCCACTCTACGAAGACTGGCGGAACATCGATGGAGATCAGAAGGGATACATGAAGCGGCGGTCCAGAGTGTCAAACGCAGACTCTAGGTTAGTAGCAACGACCACAAGTGGTTCATTATATATGTGGGCTGTGGCGACCGCGTCAGAGACGCTAGCCGTGTTCCAAGATGGTTTTCTTCCCGTAATCGCGTAGCTCTGGCACTCCGGAATTATGTCGCGAGGGTGACGTCGCAATATCCCGTGTAGAATGCCGCTGAGGACTCTGTAGTCTGTCGGAGGAAGAGTTATAGGTCGAAGTCCGCTGATACCTGGGCCACCGAGCGGTTTGGAAACGAGACATATCTCGCTGCGCCGCGTGGATGAAGGCAGAGCCCGAATATCTGGGAAGCAACTAAACTGGCAAGTCCATATCCCCTGATGGCTGAAGCTGGCGCGACAGCGGCGGGGTATCCCAAGCAGAGGTCCTCAACGGCATCCAGAGTCGATACGTTGGTCTCCTGGACGAAAGCGACGTCAACTGAATGCTGCTTTAGGAGGCTGCAAAGCTCCAAGTTTCTTTGACAAACGGCGATCCCGCATACATTGAGGCACGCAAGGCGGAAGCTCATTGCGGGGGTTTAGTTTTGGCTCCGATGCCGACAAGCCGCTTGTACAGAAGGCTGGTCTTATCTTCCATTTTGTCTATTAACTTTGAAGCCAGAAGGTGAAGGCCAGATTTTTGATCATTGTTCAGTTCCTTAAAGTATTTTGTGAGGAAATTTGGGGAGGTAATGGGGCGGAGAACATCTTCCTTATTTAACCTCACATAGGAGTTGTCTTGTTCTCTACAATTTCCTCTGTTTCGGACGAAGTTTCATCTTCCGCGCTGGTGGCGGACGTGGGATCAAAAAGCAGCAACTGGGTCACATATAGCTGAAACCTGCATAGCAGGTGGGGCGGGAGTGAAGCTGGTGCTGCTGTAGATTGGCTGGAAGGAGCTGCATATTGATTGCCTGAGTCGCCTGTGTCAAGGGCACACTGGAAGTGGGCGCTCGAATGTTCTGGGGGCAGTTAACCCGAATGTATCCCATTTTTTGGCACTTGTTTCATTTTATCCCGTGCATTATGTATACGGGAGTTGTTATTCCTTGCGTCAGGATGTTTATTTTTGCTGGCAGTTGTGTTACCTTCATGCCATCATGCATCAGCACGATTTTACGATTGCGCTTTCCATCAGTTAGAATCACAGGCGCGATGGAGGTCACCTAACAGAAGGGTAGCAGTGCTTTGATGACGTCACTGTCCTCTATGACGAACAGTAGTCCGTTGAGTGTAATTTTTTCTGGCTTCTTCCTGTATGGAAAAGGCTTCAAGAGGGTTTCACGAATCTCAAGTCCATCTTCAATTAGGCGCTCTGCCATTTCAGACCGGGAAAGTCCAACCAGAATCTGATCTGACATCTTGGCCAGTTGAAGGACGCAGTCTTTTCCGAGCTTGTTTTACAATGGGTCGATGTAGTGCACAGGTGAGAACTCCTGCAGGAACTCTAGGAACACCATCTGGTCGAAGGTAGATTTTGAAGACCTCACGCGGCATTGATTTTGGAGTTGTCGTGAAGCCTTTATCTGTTCAACCGCGCTGTTGGGAAGAGTCCTTTGGTGACGTAGCGCGGCCATGGTCCGAGACTCCCCGGAGCTCCTAGGCTGGGGTTGGAGGGTATTTTTCTGAGAAAGGGAGGATTTCCCTCTCTACTTGCCGACAGTTGTGGAGCCGTCGGCGTCGTTATCATTGTCTTGGGCGTCAGTTTGATCTCCCCAACTTCCTCTTGACTGTGCGGGAGCAGTTTGTCGCCTCGTGGTGGCAAGTTTATTTTGGACGGATTTCTTTCGCTGATAATATATGGTCTCTTATTTGAGGTGTACTTCTAAAATATGGTCTCTCATTAAAATCGGATTTTCTGTAGGGCGGTCTCTCATTGGTGGTGAACCTTCTAATGAGGCGGTCTTTATTTGGAGGTGGATTTCCTAAAAGGCGGTCTCTAATCTGAGGTGGAATTTCAATAGCCCGGTCTCTAATAGAGATTGCCTTTCAATAGAGGTGAATTCTAGTAAAGGTGATATCTCTATACAGTTGATTTCTCATTGGGGGGACTTTCTATGGAAGCGGTCATACTATAGAGGTAGTTCTCATTATGGTGGTCTCTCTATAAAGGTGGTCTTCCTATATGAATTCTCAAATAGAGACCACCCCATACAAAGTCCACCTTCAATGATAGATCACCTCTATAGAAAGTCACTTTTATGAGATACCACTTTATATAAAACTAGCGGATGTACCCGGCTTCGCCCGGTTTTTACCCGAGTAAAGGTTTGTCTAACGAACATTTTTTAAAACAATTCTCTATAAACATATAAAAAATATATATATTCTGATCATTTGAAACTCGTTAATTTGAATCTCTCGATAAAGTGAACCTTTTTTACCGGTCCCTTGAAAAATACTCGATAATTTGAATAAAATCAATATTAATTGGTTCCCTCGGTAATTGGAAGTTAAAGGAATAGTATCATGCCTTGGAATTGTATCATTATTCTTGTTTCAAATAAATTGCCGTGTCATCCTGAATTTTGTCTTTCCTAATTTTCTACATTACAAAATCATCATTTTATCTATTCTCCCAATATATGTATTGTAGATAAATGATAAAACTAACTTTGACTTGTGCGTAATTAATAGATAGAAAATCTTATTTTTGATAAATAATCTTTAAGATAATAAACTTAGTGATAATAAAACTTATAGATAAAAACACTTGTTATCCCCCTCTAGGGGGCGCTGCTTGCGAGTTAAATCTACAAATCTGCAAATAACTCTAAGGATATTCAAGATATTCAAGAAATTATTTTTCGAAAACCTTCCCGGGGATATACCTAATAATATCCCAAATATTTTTCACGGCGATTGGATGTATGGTTTTTGAATCTATAGAGTACAGATAGACAGACAGATATTCAATTTTATATATACAGATTAATCTCCATGAGATACAACCTCTATTGAAACACCTTCCATGAAAAGCTACCCTTATAGTATCCACCGCTCAACACTTATTCTCCAGCGCAGTTCTACACTAGATCACCAGCGGGTATCTACACTAAGTCACCAGCACGTATTCACACTAAGTCATAAGTGCGGCCTTAATCTAAGTTATCAGCACAGCTCTACATTGAGTCTTTGTGCGGCTCTACATTGAGATATTAGCGCGGGACCACATCAAGTAACCAACAAAGTTCTACACTAAGTCACCCGCGCGGCTCTAAACTAGGTAATTAGCGTGGTTTAAAATAACTAACCAGCGCGGCTCTACATTAAGTCACCAGCCAGGCTCTATAAAAAGTGATATCAGCGCAGCTCTTCACTAAGTCGCCAGCACGGCTCCACAATGAGTCACCAGGGTGGCCCTATCCAGAGTCACCAGAACGGCAATATTCCTAATCATAATCGAAGCTCTAGTCTAAGTCACAAGCAGGTCTATACACTAAGTCTCAATCGAGCTGGTAACTAACTAGCGCCGCGCTACATCAAGTCACCAGCGCGGCACTACACTAAGACACCCGCGAGGCCCTATATTAAGTTATCGAACAGTTCTACACGAAATAACCATCATGCTCTACATTAAGGCAATTTCCCGTCTCTACACTAATGCTCCAGCACTGCTCTACAATAAGTCCCCATAGCGGCTCTAAACTAAGTCACCAGCGAGACTATATATATACACTGAGTTACTAGCACAGCCCTACATTGAGTCATTATTGCAGCTCTACATTGAGATACCAAAGCGGCCCTACGAAGTTCTAAACTAAGTCACCAGCTAGACTATATACTAAGTCCCCAAAACGGCTTAAAATAAGTCACCAGTGAGATTATATATTAAGTCACCAACGAAGCTCTATATTAAGTCATCTCAGCTCAATCATTAATAACTTCTCTACACTAAGTCACCAGCGCGGCTATATAGTATGTGTTCGCGGATATTCTTAACTTAAATCATATGAGTTAATGGTGTTTCGCTGAGTTTGAGTTCTTCTTCTCCGGCAGACGTTTTAGAATAAAACAAAGACCTGACTTAAATTAGAGTTTAGAATTTTTTAATTCACTATAAACAACAAAACAAAATAATTAATAATTTTATATACACACCACTGAATACGATTTTTAATATAAAACAGAAAGCAAAACATAAAAAAATATTAACAACACACTGTTGCAGAATTAAGAAAAAAATATATACAAACATAAAAACTATTAATCAATTAATATATCTACAAATCAATAAAGCACAATAACAATAAAGTATAAGAATAAAATAACAATAATAATAATGATTTTAACCAAATATACTCCCCCTGTAGGACAACCATGTCCAACAAAGAATAAAGTTCAATCCTTGAAAGGAAAAGGAGCTATCTTGGTGATGGGACGCTTGAACACATTCTTTGGAGTTTTTACGTCTACGACTCGAACATCTGGTCCATTATAGGTATTAATAATTCGTGCCAAAGGCCAATGATGAGGAGGTAAGGGATCTTGTTTCATGAGTACAAGCTGTCCAGGTTGTAAATCTGGATAAGAATTGTGCCACCTTGGACGTGCTTGTAAAATATTAAGATGTCTTTGGACCATTTTTTCTAAATATTAGACTTCATTGATTGAATACATTCCATTTGGAAATGTGACTTAGATCTGGAATAGCTAGAAGAGGTGAGCCATTCAAGAAATAAATTAGTGCTTCATATGAATCAAAATTGGAATCAAGGGGAAGAAGTGGTCTCGAATTTGAAATTTCCTCTATCTGAATGTATCGGTTAAAGCTCTTGCTACATGCGGAATACCGTGTAGAAACGTCCATCTTTCCTGCAATGACTTATTTTGGAATAGCTGACATTTTGAAAGTAAATGTATATTTGTACATAATATGCAGGTACTGTAATTTGAATTTAAATCAGGACAGGATACAGAAGTAGTAGAATGAAAATGAAATAATTTATTTGGTTTCAACGAAATCTTTGAGTATCCCCTTATTCATAAATTTGAAAGACATACTCGTGCATACTTCTCTAAAATTATTATCAACCCTTCAAATTATAGATAGTCCTGTAATTCAATATGTAATTCCCATTACCTTTTTAGCGAATTATCAAGTTTAGACTGGATAATAAATACTAAAATTAAATCTAACAGAGTGGATCTCTCCAAACCCAACGTACCAAGATTTTGAATGCCTTCATTGCAATTATTAATCCAAATCTCCTTTAATAATTTTAAAATAAAAACTTTTGTATCGGTTTAAAAGCCAATTATTTTTTGTCATATCTGTGTGTTAATGCTTGCCAAGCTATTGTATAATTTTCATCTGAAATGCTGAATGCTCGAACTAATCTCGCAGCATCTCCCTTAAGGGCAGATATAAGATATTAAGGTTTTTGTGACTTTGTTAGAGATTTATTTTGATCTATTGCTTTTCTAAAAACTGGTAGCTGAAACTTAGGAAGTTTTATTGAAAATTCCTCAAAACTTGATTTATCTTGATATTAGAATATATTATCCACCAACTTATTGATAATGACTAACATTTAATCAATTTCTTTTTCTGCCTCATAAACAGTTTCAAACTTTTCATCAATAGCAATACTTTTATATTTCGCTGATTTTAATAGTTGATTGTTTTTTAATATTTATTTTTAATTTTTGTAAATTTTCTTTTGTCTGATTCAACATATGCAAATTGGAAGTTTTAGTTGAGATTTTATATCTCCTTTGAACAAATCCAACTTGGCTAAAAATTGATCAAAAGCAACTTCCACTTCCATATTTAAAATTAAATGAAAATATGAAACGATCTTTCCTTATGATTTCCAAATATTTCACGAATGTGCTTAATAATTATAGCGGCTTGATCTTTTCTCCTTCCTCACACGGGGCACCAAAAATGTTCGCGTATATACTTAACTTAAATCTTATAAATGTTTCGCTGAGTTTGAGTTCTTCTTCTCCAGGAGACGTTTGAGAATAAAACAAAGGCTTGACTTAAATTAGATTTTAGAAATTTTCAATTTACTACAAACAACAAAAGAAAAGAATCAATCACATTGTTTCCTATTTTGTAGGTATAAAAGAATGGCTCATCTTTTGAGACCTAAAAATTTGATTAAAATTTTAGAGACTTCATAGGATTGGAAGTTCTGTTCAGACAGGTAATGCAATATCAGGTGCAAGCCAAGATAATTAAGGGAAACATCATCTAGGGATAAATGCATGTGCAATATGACATTAATGTTATTTAAACATTTCTTTGAACACTTTTGCAACATGTGGCATCGTCTGTAAAATCACTTTCTCATCTCTGAACCCTACATATTTATCTCACAGATCTCTTCATTTCCATATTTCATAGGGGCTCCGGCAATATAAAATAAAGCCAGACCTACATTTTAAATTCCATTAAAGAAATAATTAAATGCTTATTTACTGTAATGGCGCCCTCCACCATTGTTGTCACAAATATTCTAAGCCAATATAATGAGTGCTCTCCAGAAGTATAGAGTAATAATTATTTACTCTCCAGAGGAGCTGTGATCATTTATATACCGCATGAATGCCAAGTTTTAAAAAAGGAACTCGGTGACTTAAGAAGGGACCTTAAAGAAAGACATTTACCTAAATGTTAACTAGACATGGAAAGGGCTCCAGGTGATATCTAGGTCCATAACACAGAGGGGCTTAGATGTATACTATCTCACCCCGTCATGTTTTGCTTTACCCCTGACCCCAACTTCCCAATTCCGACAGTTCGCTGTAGGGTTTCTATTGACAACAAAGTGGAATTAGTGGACTAGAGACTGAAAACAGCACTGTTGGACACTGCCAACACTGAAAGCCGGACTTACGTCTACACGCGAGGCCTCCCGTCGGAGTTTTGCGCCAGAGCCAACAGCCTAGTAATCAGTACCTAGTCCTAGGTCAGTGGAGCGAGCAAGCTATCGGAGGGGAAGTTGAGTATCATTCCACGCTATGTGAATACACAGTGTTAAAATAGTCGGGTCCCCACCCCCTTCCCAGAGTGGAAATGACCAATGACCAAAGCGGGATAGTCTAGGGCGGCTAATCGTCGCAGTGGCCACCACAGGGGTGTAAGCACTAAACCCCGACTTACTTCCCAATGCTGTCTATTCACTATCTAGATCCTGCAACAATGGCATTAGTAGAGCCGGATCGCAGGGAAGTCACACTGTGGGTCTCTCCATCTGGAACATCTGTTACACAGAGCCACCTAGAATTCAGACTTTATATTCAACAGGTTGCTATTGTTACCCAGTTTCTTTTTTATCCTTGGCATTCGAGCGGTTCATAATTCTTTTATTCTAAATGATTATTTGAATTATAAATATAGAAAAGTTAAAATTTCACAAGAGGAGAGCTCCTATTTTGATCAAATAACAAACCACATTTTTTTATTGTTACTAACCAATTAATGGAGTAGTTCTAAAGCCACAAAATAACCAAAAACCTTATACAACCTATAGAATCAATTCTTCAAGCTATATATGACTCTATGTCAGGGATATCGTTAAAAACATGTAGAATGGTTTCAAATATTTGTGAGCGATAATCCTATACTTATTTAAAAGCTAAATGTATAGGTTGTGAAGAAAGAAAGGTTGTTAAGAAAGAATCAATGAAAACTGTGTCCGGCTGATAAATAGATTGTGGTCCTCATCGGAAGATAAGTCATAACTAAGCGAATAAGCGTAAAAAAGATAAGAGGAGCTTCTTTTATAAATTTAATACGCAAGCTTTCGGACTAGACGTCCTTCTACAGGCATGGATAGTGGTAATACTAAGTTTGTTAGTATTACCACTATCCCCATGCCTGTAGAAGGACGTCTAGTCCGAAAGCTTGCGTGTTAAATTTATAAAAGAAGCTCCTCTTATCTTTTTTATGCTCATTCGCTTAACCAATTTTTTAAGAGTTCCTAATCGTTTAATAAGTCATAACTGTTCAGCTGATAAATAGATTGTGGTCCTCATCGGAAGATAAGTCATAACTGTTCAGCTGATAAATAGATTGTGGTCCTCATCGGAAGATAAGTCATAACTGCTCAGCTGATAAATAGATTGTGGTCCTCATCGGAAGATAAGTCATAACTGTTCAGCTGATAAATAGATTGTGGTCCTCATCGGAAGATAAGTCATAACTGTTCAGCTGATAAATAGATTGTGGTCCTCATCGGAAGATAAGTCATAACTGTTCAGCTGATAAATAGATTGTGGTCCTCATCGGAAGATAAGTCATAACTGTTCAGCTGATAAATAGATTGTGGTCCTCATCGGAAGATAAGTCATAACTGTTCAGCTGATAAATAGATTGTGGTCCTCATCGGAAGATAAGTCATAACTGTTCAGCTGATAAATAGATTGTGGTCCTCATCGGAAGATAAGTTATAACTGTTCAGCTGATAAATAGATTGTGGTCCTCATCGGAAGATAAGTCATATCTGTCCAGCTGATAAATAGAATCGGACCCTCATCTGCAAAGAGGTAGCATCTGAGATTGATACAATAGTATGGTTTAGTTGGAATATCTTCTGTGTGGATATATCCGATATAAATTCCTACCTGACTTGTTGACCATCATTGATTTTAACTTGCATTGATGTTAATTGCTTTTGATAAAATATTTGATATATTATATATTTATAAATTCTTGCAAGGGCAACTCAAGTGCATTTAATAATCTATTGAGCTTTTTGTTGAATTTCTTAAGATATCCACCTGGAATAACTTAATTCTTCCTCTCACCATTATAGATTCCAAAACCAGGAGAATTATACAGGCTCCATATTCATTTGCTATATGAAGAATTCCTGTTACCCATGATAGTTAATTATCTCCTCCATGTTCATTTTCCAAATATTTGCTTGTTATTCAAATTTGTTCTTGTGAAGGATCTGATTTTGTAAAGGCTAGATTTCAACAAAATTTCAAAGATGATTTCATTATTGCTCAATATTTTTTCTTCTAAAAAATTAGAATATCAACTTTGCTTATTCATAAATATTTCTTCATTAAGTCGAAAAATAAAAATTGTTGTTTTAATATTTCGATTTGGCAAATTTTAAACTATATTTGGAGAAAAAGAAATATAAATATGTTTATATATATAATTTTGATATCTTGAAATTTTAAATTTTTCTAACTCTCTCTCTAAAAACTCCTATCGTTGTTATGCCATGCCGATAAAATAAAGAAAAATTAAAATTAGATCTCATTGCTATAAATATTTGAAAATAACTCCATATTAATCTTTTCACATGGATATTGAGAATTTTCATATTTTATGAAGGTCACTTTCCACTAGGATTGCTACATTATTGTTCACTTTCAAAGATATCTACTCAATCTAGTTCTTAAGATCTTTGGTATTTCCAAATATTTTAAATACGAGATCATCTGATCAATTTGAATGTAATAATACCAAATCAATGAAGTAAATGAAGTCTCAGAAAATGTTGGCAAGACAAATGTGAAATTTAAGGCTGCATTTTACATTTATATAGATATAGCTATGCCTTTTTCTAAAGAGCGGAATTGAAACATCAATTTCTCTTCATACCTTGAGAATTACCTTTAATATTTGCTTCATCCCTTAAAGAGTACCCACAGTACAGTATTCTGGATACAGTTTAAAGCCACGAAAACCCCAACAGGAGAAAACACATTTGGCCCATTTATATTGAGACTATAAATTAGGTTTATAAAAGGGAATAGATC
>CP092869.1:66794225-66858927 GCA_030710605.1 Cordylochernes scorpioides
GATCTATTTCAAAGATAGCTATAATAGAACCTGCCAGGGGTTGTATCTGGGAAACACATTGGTCTCTCCTGGAGGTATGGCTCAGGAAGGCAGGTCACTAAAGGAACATACATGCCATTTAAAATATTTCAGCCTTGAAATTCTTAAAACATTTATGATTTAAGGAAAAAGCGAGATGGAAATTTTTCTGCCTCAAGGAACAAAAGAGCTCTGAAACATTTCTGCCTCAAGGAACAAAAGAGCTCTAAAACATTTCCGCCTCAAAGAACAAAAGAGCTCTAAAACATTTCCGCCTCAAGGAACAAAAGAGCTCTAAAACATTTCCGCCTCAAAAAACAAAAGAGCTCTAAAACATTTCTGGCTCAAAAAACAAAAGAGCTCTAAAACTTTTACACCTCAAAAAACAAAAGAGCTCTAAAACATTTCCGCCTCAAGGAACAAAAGAGCTCTAAAACATTTCCGCCTCAAAAAACAAAAGAGCTCTAAAACATTTCCGCCTCAAAAAACAAAAGAGCTCTAAAACATTTCCGCCTCAAAAAACAAAAGAGCTCTAAAACATTTCCGCCTCAAGGAACAAAAGAGCTCTAAAACATTTCCGCCTCAAAAAACAAAAGAGCTCTAAAACATTTCCGCCTCAAAAAAACAAAAGAGCTCTAAAACATTTCCGCTTCAAGGAACAAAAGAGCTCTAAAACATTTCCGCCTCAAAAAAACAAAAGAGCTCTAAAACATTTCCGCCTCAAAAAACAAAAGAGCTCTAAAACATTTCCGCCTCAAAGAACAAAAGAGCTCTAAAACATTTCTGCCTCAAGGAACAAAAGAGCTCTAAAACATTTCTGCCTCAAGGAACAAAAGAGCTCTAAAACATTTCCGCCTCAAAGAACAAAAGAGCTCTAAAACATTTCTGCCTCAAGGAACAAAAGAGCTCTAAAACATTTCTGCCTCAAGGAACAAAAGAGCTCTAAAACATTTCCGCCTCAAAAAACAAAAGAGCTCTAAAACATTTCTGCCTCAAAAAACAAAAGAGCTCTAAAACATTTCCGCCTCAAGGAACAAAAGAGCTCTAAAACATTTCCGCCTCAAAAAACAGAAGAGCTCTAAAACATTTCTGCCTCAAGGAACAAAAGACCTCTAAAACATTTCCGCCTCAAGGAACAAAAGACCTCTAAAACATTTCCGCCTCAAAGAACAAAAGAGCTCTAAAACATTTCCGCCTCAAAAAACAAAAGAGCTCTAAAACATTTCTGCCTCAAGGAACAAACAAACAAAAACATTTCTGCCGCAAGGAACAAACAAACAAAAACATTTCTGCCTCAAGGAACAAACGAGCTTTGAAACATTTCTGCCTCAAGGAACAAAAGAGCTCTAAAACATTTCTGCCTCAAGGAACAAACAAACAAAAACATTTCTGCCTCAAGGAACAAAAGAGCTCTAAAACATTTCTGCCTCAAGGAACAAACAAACAAAAACATTTCTGCCTCAAGGAACAAAAGAGCTCTAAAACATTTCTGCCTCAAGGAACAAAAGAGCTCTAAAACATTTCTGCCTCAAGGAACAAACAAACTCTAAAACATTTCTGGCTCAAAGAACAAAAGAGCTCTAAAACATTTCTGCCTCAAGGAACAAACAAACAAAAACATTTCTGCCTCAAGGAACAAAAGAGCTCTAAAACATTTCTGCCTCAAGGAACAAACGAACTCTAAAACATTTCAGGCTCAAAGAACAAAAGAGCTCTAAAACATTTCTGCCTCAAGGAACAAAAGAGCTCAAAAACATTTCCGCCTCAAGGAACAAAAGAGCTTTAAAACATTTCTGCCTCAAAGAACAAACAAACAAAAACATTTCTGCCTCAAGGAACAAACAAACAAAAACATTTCTGCCTCAAGAAACAAACAAATAAAAACATTTCTGCCTCAAGAAACAAACGAGCTTTGAAACATTTCTGCCTCAAGGAACAAACAAACAAAAACATTTATGCCTCAAGAAACAAACGAGCTTTGAAACATTTCTGCCTCAAGGAACAAACAAACAAAAAATTTCTGCCTCAAGAAACAAACAAACAAAAACATTTCTGCCTCAAGGAACAAACAAACAAAAACATTTCTGCCTCAAGAAACAAACAAACAAAAACATTTCTGCCTCAAGGAACAAACGAGCTCTGAAACATTTCTGCCTAAAGGAACAAACAAACAAAAACATTTCTGCCTCAAGAAACAAACGAGCTTTGAAACAATCCTGCCTCAAGGAACAAACAAACAAAAACATTTCTGCCACAAGGAACAAACGAGCTTTGAAACATTTCTGCCTCAAGGAACAAACGAGCTTTGAAACATTTCTGCCTCAAGGAACAAACAAACAAAAACATTTCTGCCTCAAGAAACAAACAAACAAAAAAAAATGTTCTGTCTCAAGGAACAAACAAACAAAAAATGTCTGCCTCAAAGAAGACAACCTTAAACTTCTCCCGGGAGCAGCCGTCCAGTTCCTGCTGTGAGGCTGAGATCTCAGACTCCATGTTGGAGATGGAGGAGTGGGCCTGGGTCAGCCGGGAGTCCAGCTGTCCTCTGGCCACCCGCAGTGCTGCCGTGGTTGACGCCAGGCTGAGGTGCTTCTGTGACCCCACCATATACTTATTCTTAGCTATAGAGTTAATTGATGTGGGGTAGTTATACACAAGTATGGTTTATGATAAATCACAATTTGGATTATAGATTATAATAAAAGAAAATAAGACCTAATCCAAATAATTTATTAGTGTGTGATGTTTCGGCAACAATATTGTTGCTGTTGTTTGTTGTTGCTGAAATGTCACACACTAATAAAGTATGGTTTAATAAATGTGTCATTTGATGATGATATAAATATTTAATAAATTATTTTTCTTATTTGGAATAACTGCTGACTCTCTCTTGGTGCCATCTTTTGAGAGAATAAATGATGGCAGTTAGAATTGTGTTAACAATATAAATAGTGACTTAACACATACATAATACAACACATATGTAATTAAGTAAATATTCAAGCCAGGGAGTTAGCTGCTCAGAACTGATAAGAGCTGGTCAATGAGAAGACTTAGGTTCAGAGAAATTCATTTCCCCCCAACCTAGGGGTCGGCAACCTGCGGCTCACAAGCCACATGCGACTCTTTGGATGTGAAGCTGTGTGTACTATTGTGTGTAGTATATAAATAAAAACTTTATGCGAGTAATATTTATTTTTAGCAATAAAAAATGTTGTGGCTCTTTAAAAAACTTTGAAATTTTTAAAATTATCATTTTGACTCTGCCGACTTTGCTGACCGCTGCCCCAACCTATGCACTGACAGTATTCTTATTCTCTCAGAGCTTCTTTCTCTCTATGGCTAGTCTTTTGGTGGCATCGTAGAGTCTGTTCCCAAAGAACTCATTATTGGTCTTCCCTCTATACATTCTTCAGTCCTACCATTAGCCACCCTGACAAGATGTCCAAACATGTTGGTTCTTCTACTGTCAATCTCTCATCTCCAAAAGTCCTGTATCCTTCCTCATATTCGGGTATGAGGTAAAATCTTTTACAAAATGATTGCTTGGAATTCCCATGCATCCACTACCAACCACAATGATATTGGATGAATATAGAAAATTAAAATTTGATTTTAGAGTGTTGTCCAATTTCAGAAATCATATATAATAGAAAAAAATATTCTTTACTGACTGACTATCCTTTAGGGATTTCAGGTACTTAAATGGGAACATAGCTGAGTGAATGAATGCTGATGAAAGGAGGACACTTTACAAGTTGTAACTTGAAACTACTAGAGTATTGAAAATCTGCCAGATAGAAACAGCATGATGAGCTCACTCAGTGCAGTACTTTTCACTCTACTAGAAGTATTAAAAATATACGTAACACACACCTCTTTTTTTTAATCCCTAGTACACATAGTACAGGCCATGATAATCATGGTGGGTAGAAGTTGGCTACTGATTTTACTGTAAGGGCACCACATGTCTAAAAATGTTAAAAGCAGTTCGACTTTTGCACTTACAAATGTGCCAGAGCCCTGTTTGGTTACTTGCACTCACTGGTGGGGTTGGAATTTTGCAAGAATCGGGGGCCATTGGAGCATTTTTTTTTTTTACTAGAAAAAATTGCCAATGCAAGGTTTGATCCCGGGTCGTAGCGGTCGAAAACCAACGGTTTAGACCATCCTTCCCCCTACCCCCACACACCTCCCATGAATGAACCATCTAATGAGTAATCTCTTCCCTAAGTGATCATACACTTTTACAAAATCCAAAATGTCCAGGTTTAATCCACCGCCTTCAGTAACATATACTGGTGAGGTTGGAGGTATGCAAAATTGAGAAGAACATTGAGGTAACATTAAGTGGTTCAAAGGCATTCTCATAACTAAGTTGTGGTTGTGTGAAACCCTTATAAAAATGAAGGCTGAGAGAGAGAGGATATAGAAAGAGAGGAGGGAAGATGAACAAAGAAAGGATCAAGGACTGAGAACACAAACAAACCTGGGTGAGAAGGGTAATTCTATCTCTTAGCTCCCCTTCCAGCCGACGTTGTCTCTGCCGGAAGAAAGGCTTGGAGGTCCCGAGAGTCCGCTGAATGTCCAGCTTGGTGGAGGTGGTGGCGTAGGTCTGCGCTGCCTCTGCCAGGCTGCGGCTGAGAGATTGGATTTCTTTCTGGAGACTGGCCAGCTCCAGCTGGAACTTGTTTGTTACTTGGTGGGCCATGTCTTATAACTGCTATCTTGTACAAAGTGTAAAGTCAAACTGCTTTCCACATGTGTAGACATGTGGTGCACTTACAGTAAAATCAGTTGCCTTCTTCTACCCACCATGATTATCATGGCCTGTACAGCATATACTAGGGATAAGAAAAAAAACTATCTGTACAGGTATTGTTTCTGGTGAAACAGTCCTGGTGTACCTATTCAATTAAGTTTCTCTAAGATGATCATTCTATAGCCATAGTTTTCAACTGTCTCGGGTAAAGTTGATCCATTTATAGAGGATTTTATGGGGGAAAATGCAGTGGTTTCTCCTGGTCTTCCACATCCTTTAACTTAATCCATATGCTCTTAACCAGGAAAACCTTTAAGAATATAATGGCCAACTGCTAAAGTGATTTTTACTCTTCTATATAAAATATATTTTTTGGAGGTTCTCTTGTTAGACCTATGAAATCATGCGAGCCTGGTCTGATGAGGGCCATTAGTTAAAAATAAGGGCTTGGATCATCACTGGTGAACCCTGACTCGGCAGTTTAATGTGCAATACTACTGATAAAGCACAATTTGGATTATACATTATAGCTACAAGAAAATAAGACGTAATCCAAATAAATTAATAGTGTGTGACATTTCAGTAACAGCATTGTTACAATCATCAGACAAAAGAAAAAAAAATTCCACTTCTAATTCTAAGAATAATATTTTAGATTGTCTTAGAAAACTATTTTGTTCTTATCTGCTATCTTGGTTACACACTTGATAACAGTAACTTTTTAAGAACATGCTGTGATATTTTTCTCATTCAGTACTTTTGTCTGATGATGGTAATAACGCTATTACCGAAACGTTACACACTATTAATTTATTTGGATCAGGTTTTTTTTTTTCTTGTAGGTATAATACTACTCTAATAAGAACAGCGGCTGAATATTAGATGGGGCAGCTGGCACTACAATGGGTGGAAAGTAGAGAGATTAAACAACCTGGCTCTGCCGTAGCTCCTTCCTACGGTCCACAATGTCCTGGTAGGTAGGTCCAGAGGTGAGAGACTTCTTGGACTTCTCAGCCAGCCTGAGTCTCCTGGTCCATACCAGCACGTCCCTCCTGTAAGACAGACATCCTTATAGACACGGTGGTATTCAAGATAAATTGTAAAATGCATTTGAAAACTACACAAATTTTTCTCACAAGGAGTTTCTTCTTATTTAAAAATGCTAGCTTTCAAGCGATAATTGTTCTTAAATGGGTATTTTATAGTATCCATATGTTGCTATAGCCTATAAAACATGAGTAGTTTCCTGGAGGTGGTCTTATATTGTATCAGGACTTTTATAAAGGAGGCTGGCTGCCTATAGGAGACTGGGTCATGGCAGGCTAAGTATGTTAGGTGAATGTGCTTATGCGGGAGATGTTATTGATTAAAATAATACAACAGGTTTGTGGAGATGAGTTTCTTTTCATTTTTTAATTTGTTTTTGTACTCTTGTAGAAGGGTGGAAATGCCGCGGAAAGTTTGAGAATGCATCAATTGCATTATTTTAATTTATAACCAGGAGATTCACATGAGAAGGTTTTATCACAATTTATACACAGCATGGCTGTTTGAAGTTGATACAAATACTTTCTTTATTGGTACTTACTCTCTTAGGGAAGCAAAACCTATCTCAATTGTCATTATCCCAATTAATAAATGTGATACAACTTTAAAATACTCCTGTTTTCATACAATGGCAATGAATAAACATATTTTTATTAATAAAATCTTTTATTTAACTTGTTTCCTTGCCTTTCCATCCGTCTGTCTGTCTGTCCACAAATCTTGTAATCAATTTTTAATATATTTCTAGAGCATGAAGGAATCTGAAATTTGGTACACTTTTCAGAACCCGATGAAAATGCAAGTTGACAAATTTTCAGACTTTTGGATTGTCAGGGTGGCCGGAAATGGTCAAATTTCCAAATTGCCTTTAAAATTTTGGAAATTAATTTTGATATACTTCCAGATCACATAGAAATATGAAATTTTGACACTCACTCAGTCCAATGAACAATGAAATTGTACAAATTTCATACTTCTGGCTGGTCGGAGTGGCCAGGGACGAACAAATTTCTATATTTATTTTTAAGTGTTATTTTACGCCCCTTTCAATGAATTAACCAATCTGCCACAAGCAGACCTTCCTTCTATTTAAGGCCTAATCCCCAGTGAACTTTTGATTCTAAGTTTTATAAATTCATGACTAAAAATTAACTAAATAATTAATAAGTAAAAATACATTTTTAAAAAAACTTATTAAAATGCACCAAAAAGGAAAAAATAAAATATTGTATCTCCTGTCATTGAGCAATTAGATGTATCTGAGTGAAAATAAAAGCGGCGGGGGACGATCTATTAAGAGAAGAGGTGAAAATATAGCAAATGCTTATAAAAATCGCTAATCAGTTGCTACATATTAAATCACATTAGGTTCGAAATAACTCCGCTTTTGCCGGTCCCAAGCCCGGATGAAAAAAGAGGAGGGGGAGCAGTATAACAAGCTCTCTAAAAAACCTGGGCTCAGCTGGCCCGGCTGATAGTACCCTGTAAGGGCTCCTGATCCAGGGATACAGGATGGGCAGCATTTGTACTCCATGTTAGGAGCGGCTGCACATGGCATCTGTTCCTCATGTCAGAGGCGGCCATTTCTTTTGGAGCTAAGTCGGCCTGCCACTGAGTAATGCTCCCAGTCTTAATGACAATCTACTTCACCCAGTCATGATGGTTGTCCTTGATACCCTAATATGATTGAGTGCAGATAAGAGAGAAGAGAAGAAGGTTCGAAATTCATGATGATCGTCTCCCGCAGCTTTTATTTTTACTCAGATATATCTAATTGCTCAATGACAAAAGATAAAATATTTTATTTTTTCCCTTTTTTTTTTTTGCTTATCCATAGTACTCGTGGTACAGGTCATGATAATCATGGTGGATAGTTAGCGACTGCTTTTTACTGTAAGCGCACTACATGCCTACACATGTGAAAAGCAGTTCGACTTTGCACTTACAAATGTGCCAGAGCCCGGTTTGGTTACTTGCACTCGCTGGTGGGGTTGGACTTTTGCAAGAATCGGAGGCCATTGGAGCATTTTATTTTTTTAGTGCATTTAAAGAAAACCTTTTTTTAAAATGTATTTTTACTCATTAATTATTTGTTATATAATTGGAAGAAAATTTCCCAGTGACTAGCAGTAGCGAGACTACAGTACTGCAGTCATAGGTTCGCCATCAATGTTGTTGTTAGCATCCATCCAGTCCAGTTTGAGTTTTGGTGATCATATGGACAAATATTCTCCAATTTGATCTGATATTTGGTCCATGTAGTTTTCTCCTCGAGTTTTAATTATTCCAGTTTCTGCCAAATACCCATTCTTTATCAATTAAGAAAAGCTAATGATAAAGCACAATTTGAATTATAGATTATAGATACAAGAAAATAAGACCTAATCCAAATAATTTAATAGTGTGTGACGTTTTGGCAAAAGAATTGTCACCATCATCAGACAAAAGAATAAATGAGAAAAGATATCACAGTAAGTTCTTAAATAGTACTGTTATCAAGTGTTTAAACAAGATAACAGATAAGGAAAAATTATTTTTTTAAGACAACTTGAAATATTCTTCTTAAAATTAAAATTGATTTTTTAAAATATATTTTAATATATTAAATAATTAATATATTAAATTTAAATATATTTTTTAAATATCTTTTGTCTGATGATGGTGACAATGCTGTTGCCGAAACGTCACACACTATTAATTTATTTGGATTAGGTCTTATTTTCTTGTATTAAGAAAAGCTAACTACATATGGGTTTCGGGCTGTTGGCCCTCATCAGTGTGGTGCAAGCTGGAGCTACATACATAATTGGAACTCACTCTGCCTCCACAGTCTGATCAGCCAGCCGGTTGATCTCAGCATGGAGGGCGGAGAGTTGCTCGGCCCGCTCCGCACACAGCTGCTCTGCCTCCTGTACACACACCTGGCCTTAAACCAGGTCTGGGTATGATGTGTTGTTTATTATCTCCTTGCGTAAAGATTACACCAATTCCATGAGTTCATGCTCCTCGAGCAATTCTGCGCAACAGGCGATGCAGCATGCAAATCAACATCTGATCTCATGGAATGGGGTGTATGGGTGCAGCTTTCGTTGATCATGGCACCATGATCCAGGCACACTTTGGGGTTATGATGTAGTGGGTATAAGCCTAGCTCCATCTTCTACCAATTCTGCTCTGCGTGCCTGCTTGTGAGAGCATTTGGTGAAACTCACCATTTGGGCCAGAGTGGGATGGTTAAAAACACTCGCAGCATCTCTGGCCAGGTTGTAACTGACCTACCCCAGATGTACAGTTTAATTCGCTTTTCTGGCATCCCACTCTCCATATACAAGATATTCAACACCAAAGGATATCTACCCTGTAAATAGGCAAATATAGATATAATCAAATCCTGTTCATATCATTGCAGATATGATCAATGTTGAGCTTATTTGAGAGATGTTTAGTATGTTCAATAAATAATAGTATGCCACAGAGTTTAATAAATTAAAGTGGTGAAACCACTGATGAACCAAGCCCTCCATATATGTTTCTCATTGCAATAAGGACAGGAGGTTTATAGTTGAAAAGAATGCTAGATTATTTCACAACTCTAGGTCTCAAATAAAGTTAGGTTTGAAGTGACTGCTTTAGCTACCCGCAGTGTGGCAGCTGTCTCCACCTCTGCCGCCCGGCTCTCCCCACTCAGGAAGTCCGCCTGTCTGTCCTGCCCTGCTAGGTCCTTGTTGAGCCGGACTAGGGCACTGTGGAGGGAGTCCAGTCTCCGTGTAGCCAGCTTCACCTGCTGTCTGGCCTCCTCCACTTCCCCTGGTGTACAGTCACACCATGTTGGCCTGTTTTGTTACATCCAGTGCACTTCTCTCAATGTGCTATATTAGACTACTTTATTTTATTAATTTAGAAAATAAAAAAGGCATCCCTTTATCATGCAAATTAATTATCCTTTTTTCTTTTATTAATTTATGAACCTTTTCCCAGTACAATATCACATTTGTAATATTTTTTCACATTTCAGCTCTACAAGCTTGATACCCTAATATGATTGTTGAGTGGAGATAAGAAAGAAGAAGATAAAGAAGATATCCATCACTGAGAACAGCAATGCAATGCCACCACCACCACCTTCCTTACCTTCAGCCTTGAGGCAGACCTGAGCTAGCACCTTGACCTTCTTGTCCAGCAGTCCCACTTCGTCCAAGTCCCGCTGCAGACAGTCCCGGGACTGGAGCAGGTGTCTGTGCTGGGATAGCCAGGAGGTCTCCAGCTGCCGGCACCTCTCCTCTGTGGCCTGGATCTCTTGCCGGAGGTGTTGGATCTCCCTCTCATAGGGGGCGCCGTCGAATCCCTGTTCCATACAGTCCATTGTAGCCCAGTCTCTATAACAACATGTTGGTACAGTAGACTATAACCTAAAACCTATTAGTCTATCTCACTTGCTCAAAGTGTAGCTTGGCACCTGCAGCTCCAGAACACATTTTGGCTTGCATTAGATGTACTAAACAGGACCTTTGGGAGAGGCTGCTGATTATCATAAAACAGCTAGAGGAGC
Source organism: Cordylochernes scorpioides (assembly GCA_030710605.1). Classification (NCBI taxonomy): domain Eukaryota; kingdom Metazoa; phylum Arthropoda; class Arachnida; order Pseudoscorpiones; family Chernetidae; genus Cordylochernes; species Cordylochernes scorpioides. Next base: position 66,804,602 of record CP092869.1, read on the forward strand.
ATGAACTCATGGAATTTATGTAATCTTTACACAAGGGGATAAGAAACAACAACATAGCGTAAACCCAGACTCTCCTGGAGGTGGTCTCTTATCAGAGACTGCCTTGGTCACAGACTAAGAAACATTCAGAGAAATGCCTACTTAGTCAATGCCCTTGATCATGTAACTTCCAATTTGCTGAAGCTCCTGTAGATGGAATGCCGTATTGACACACTCTATCAATCAGGATATCTGAATAGCCAGTATGGAGTTGACACATATTCTATATTAAGCAAAGATTAAAATTTGCAACAGATGCCACACAATGTACCAAGTACATATCCTAAGTACACCTGGTACAAGCCATGATAATCATGGTGGGTAGTTAGTAAATGGTTTTAATGTAAATGCAGCACATGTCTACACATGTATGATATTTACACTAAAAGTGTACCAGAGCCCTGTTTGGTTACTTGTACTCACTAGTAGGGTTGGATTTCTGCATAAATCTGGGGCCATTGAAGCTAATTTTTCTTCAGAAAAAAAGGAAACAGGAAACATCCAATTACTCCGTATGAATTCTGCTCTTCTCATTATCAAAGGTAGAGAAGAGTGGACTTCTAGACTTGGTATAAGGAGATAAACACTACCACCCCTACTTTAAATATTGATATATGGAAGATATTATTTATAGATAGAAGTTTCAGGTGCAGGAAACTCACACCATGTGACAAATGCTCCTCCTTGTCCCGCAGTCTGGCAGCCTTGGACTGGAAGCTCTCCAGCTGCCCCTGTCTGGCTGTCCAGGTCCTCTGTGCTTCTGTCAGCTGGTGGGACTCTGTCTGCTCCCGCTCACACAGCTCCTTCAGGTCACCCTGCAGCTGGGCCACACTGGCACTCAGCACCGCGGACTTCTTCTCCTTCTTGGCGACCTCATTCTGCCTCTTGTTCAGCTCCAGCTCCTGTCACAGGCATGTCAAGTGGAGTTATTAACCACAATGTAGTTATTTATGCTTAAACTTCCAACAGGTAAACATAAGGCATCTCCTGATCGTGCAACTAAAAGTAGCTGATGGCTTGCGTCATCCGTTGGAATAAAAATATCAACTAATCATTGATTTAATACAAGAAAATAAGACCTGATCCAAATAATTTAATAGTGTGTGACACACTAATAAATTATTTGGATTAGGTCTTATTTTCTCGTATTATAATCTATAATCCAAATTGTGCTTTATCATTGATTTATTTTAATAATTTCAGAATTGGGGTAAAATACCCTTTCTTGATTATTCAAGAATGAGTATTTATGGCCGAATCTGGTGATCTGTTTTGTTTAAAGATAATATATCAGTGATATATTATTACTTTACTCTGTTTTGATCATCTTGTTTTTATCATCATCTTGTAGACAACAAAATGTTCGACATATAATGAGCAGAGCACGTGTGTAAGAATTGTAAAAAGAATAAAATAATTATAGTAGCATAAAAATGGTGTATCTTACATTTATCTTTAAATATATATAAAGTGCAATTTCTTATAAAATAATTTTCACCATTAATATTCAACATTTAATAGAAACGTATCATCTGGAATAATTAAAAATCAAAGATTAATTGATATTTATTCCAACAGCGGCAGTGGTGCAAGCCATCGGCTACTTTTAGTTGCACGATCATCACAAAAATCAAATATGAAATGGTGGGACATTATTAACAACTGTAGTTGTTTCAATATCTTGAGTAAGTATGTAAATGTGCATGCCTTGTGTCGTATGTCTTTGTCCTTGGACTGCTATTTTATTTGGTCAGTCAAATCAGCAACAGTACATGCTGGTTGTCCAATACATGTCTGTTGGGAGAAAGATCAGGTGATTTCACAGGCCACTGCCACATGTTATCACAGCTAACCACAGCTGTTGTACTCAGTCAGTCAAATGAACAGCAGTACATGGTGGTTTCGGATGGATTTGTCATCCAATACATGCCTGACTTCACAAGCCAATGTTGTCACAGCCAACCACAGCTGTATGGGGGACAAACATTATCCTGTTGAAGAATGTCCCCTGGAGTAGGATCAGGAATGGCAGCCAACAGTCAGGCAGAATTATTTGTATTCAAGGTGGCTGAATGCTTCACCTGTCATAATATATTGACCAGACCATGTGTGTCTATGGAAAACACAGTTTGATTTCACTTCTAACTAACATATGGCCATCACTGGGACAAAGACAGAAGTGTATTTCCTTATTTATATGTCCTCACAAAGCATTTTTATAATTATTAATCAATAAATACCTTATAATAAAAGGTATTCTTAACATATGACACACGTATAATCATAGACGACTCTCTTTCTTTAACCCTTTTGAGAATGTTGGCACCTGAGAGCAAGGCTACTCCTAGGGTAGCAGCACATGCCAGTGTGTCTGGCAGGGAAAGTCTTAAACAAAACATGTCAGGACATTCCAAGAGGGCAGACTTACCTTCTGTAAGTTGGAGAAGACCTTCTTCTTAATGTTGGAGCGGGTGGCGGCTGCGGCGTTGGTGAGACAAGGCATGTTGATGAACACCTCCAGGTACTGGGCCTCCAGGTCCCGCAGGGTGGAGCACAGTTTCTTGTCTCGCAGCACCAGCTCCTCCCAGTGTTTCTCTGCAGAGATCCGTCTCTACACACCCCAGAGAATCATTTGTTGGTCGCAAGTTGATTCAGAGAAAAAACACAGGGGAGACCAAAATTTTATGTTGGTATTACTAAAGGACGGACTTTAGGGCGCAAATTTTGCAAAGATGCTAGAAAATTCTAAAAAAAAAGTGCAAATTATTTGCAGATTTTTAATCTACAGTATCTAGGTTGAAAAAGCTCATTGCTTCTATATAAAATAAATGTGTTTTTATGCCTTGACAAAGGTTGGTGGGGTTCAGCCAACCAAAATATTGGAATATAAATCTTGTATTCAATTCAATATATGCCTTTTAAATATCAAAAGATTATAAAACTACTGGAAAGGTTCATCAGTGATGATCAAAGCTCTTTTAGTATAAACACAAGGTAATAAGACCAAATCCAAATAAATAAATAGTGTGTGGCGTTTCGGTAACAGCGTTGTTACCATCTTCAGACTGAAGATGGTAACAATGCTGTTACCGAAACGTCACACACTATTTATTTATTTGGATTTGGTCTTATTACCTTGTGTTTATAATCTATAATCCAAATTGTGCCTTATCTCTTTTAGTATATTTTGACATCACAATGGTGCATAAGCAATGTAAAATAATGTTTCCTTTTAATCAGAATAATGGCATGCTGATGTTTTGATTGTTGTCAAAGGCAATAAGTAATTTTAAGATACTGTACTATCATGAATAGTCACCTGGAGCTGTATATCAATAAAAGAAAAATTGAGTCAAGGAGTTTTTTTTATAGTATCAAAAAACTCTTTGCCTCATGATTTTGTTATTCTTTCGATAAGTTGCACTATAAATTGATAAAGAATTTGAAAGTTTATTTATATCATCTACACTGATGAGAGGTAACAAAGAATAGAGGTGTTACAAACTGTATGTGGAGTATTTTTCTTTTAGGTTACAGATTTATATTTGTATAACATCCCCATTTCAATATTATTATTGCTATCTACACTCATGGACAAAACTTTAGAAGGTGGAAAGTCTTTACTGTCATCAGACAATATAGGTATTTTGAAAGACAGAGGCAATTTCATATACACTTGGTTATTGTGTGTCTTCAATAAAGATCACTTTGTATCAAATATCTTTCAGAGTTATTGTCTGAATCCCGATATACATTCTAAAAGGTACAACTTCCTTAATTTGTGTCCATACGTTTACATGCTAAAAGGTACAACTTCCTTAATTTGTGTCCATACGTTTACATGCTAAAAGGTACAACTTCCTTAATTTGTGTCCATACGTTTACATGCTAAAAGGTACAACTTCCTTAATTTGTGTCCATACGTTTACATGCTAAAAGGGTACAACTTCCTTAATTTGTGTCCATACGTTTACATGCTAAAAGGTACAACTTCTTTAAGTTTTGATATGAGTGTACATCCTAAAAGGTACCACTACCATCAGTGTACATGCTAACAGGTACCACTACCATGAGTGTACATGCTAACAGGTACCACTACCATGAGTGTACATGCTAACAGGTACCACTACCATGAGTATACATGCTAACAGGTACCACCACCATGAGTGTACATGCTAACAGGTACCACTACCATGAGTGTACATGCTAACAGGTACCACTACCATGAGTGTACATGCTAACAGGTACCACTACCATGAGTGTACATGCTAACAGGTACCACTACCATCAGTGTACATGCTAACAGGTACCACTACCATCAGTGTACATGCTAACAGGTACCACCACCATGAGTGTACATGCTAACAGGTACCACCACCATGAGTGTACATGCTAACAGGTACCACCACCATGAGTGTACATGCTAACAGGTACCACTACCATGAGTGTACATGCTAACAGGTACCACTACCATGAGTGTACATGCTAACAGGTACCACCACCATGAGTGTACATGCTAACAGGTACCACTACCATGAGTGTACATGCTAACAGGTACCACTACCATGAGTGTACATGCTAACAGGTACCACTACCATGAGTGTACATGCTAACAGGTACCACCACCATGAGTGTACATGCTAACAGGTACCACTACCATGAGTATACATGCTAACAGGTACCACCACCATGAGTGTACATGCTAACAGGTACCACTACCATCAGTGTACATGCTAACAGGTACCACCACCATGAGTGTACATGCTAACAGGTACCACTACCATGAGTGTACATGCTAACAGGTACCACTACCATGAGTGTACATGCTAACAGGTACCACCACCATGAGTGTACATGCTAACAGGTACCACTACCATGAGTGTACATGCTAACAGGTACAACTACCATGAGTGTACATGCTAACAGGTACCACCACCATGAGTGTACATGCTAACAGGTACCACCACCATGAGTGTACATGCTAACAGGTACCACTACCATGAGTGTACATGCTAACAGGTACCACCACCATGAGTATACATGCTAACAGGTACCACTACCATAAGTGTACATGCTAACAGGTACCACCACCATGAGTATACATGCTAACAGGTACCACTACCATGAGTGTACATGCTAACAGGTACCACTACCATGAGTGCACATGCTAACAGGTACCACCACCATGAGTGTACATGCTAACAGGTACCACCACCATGAGTGTACATGCTAACAGGTACCACTACCATGAGTGTACATGCTAACAGGTACCACTACCATGAGTGTACATGCTAACAGGTACCACCACCATGAGTGTACATGCTAACAGGTACCACCACCATGAGTGTACATGCTAACAGGTACCACTACCATGAGTGTACATGCTAACAGGTACCACTACCATGAGTGTACATGCTAACAGGTACCACCACCATGAGTGTACATGCTAACAGGTACCACCACCATGAGTGTACATGCTAACAGGTACCACTACCATGAGTGTACATGCTAACAGGTACCACTACCATGAGTGTACATGCTAACAGGTACAACTACCATGAGTGTACATGCTAACAGGTACCACTACCATGAGTGTACATGCTAACAGGTACCACTACCATGAGTGTACATGCTAACAGGTACAACTACCATGAGTGTACATGCTAACAGGTACCACCACCATGAGTGTACATGCTAACAGGTACCACTACCATGAGTGTACATGCTAACAGGTACCACCACCATGAGTGTACATGCTAACAGGTACCACTACCATGAGTGTACATGCTAACAGGTACCACTACCATGAGTGTACATGCTAACAGGTACCACTACCATGAGTGTACATGCTAACAGGTAACACCACCATGAGTGTACATGCTAACAGGTACCACTACCATGAGTATACATGCTAACAGGTACCACCACCATGAGTGTACATGCTAACAGGTACCACTACCATGAGTATACATGCTAACAGGTACCACTACCATCAGTGTACATGCTAACAGGTACCACTACCATGAGTGTACATGCTAACAGGTACCACCACCATGAGTGTACATGCTAACAGGTACCACCACCATGAGTGTACATGCTAACAGGTACCACCACCATGAGTGTACATGCTAACAGGTACCACCACCATGAGTGTACATGCTAACAGGTACCACTACCATGAGTATACATGCTAACAGGTACCACTACCATCAGTGTACATGCTAACAGGTACCACTACCATGAGTATACATGCTAACAGGTACCACCACCATGAGTGTACAAGCTAACAGGTACCACCACCATGAGTGAAGGTCCTACAGTTCCACCCCACCTGTCCCAAGGAGTCCAGGACATGGTTGGCAGCTGCCACACAGTCCACCATGAGTGAAGGACCTACAGTTCCACCCCACCTGTCCCAAGGAGTCCAGGACATGGTTGGCAGCTGCCACACAGTCCACCATGAGTGAAGGTCCTACAGTTCCACCCCACCTGTCCCAAGGAGTCCAGGACATGGTTGGCAGCTGCCACACAGTCCACCATGAGTGAAGGTCCTACAGTTCCACCCCACCTGTCCCAAGGAGTCCAGGACATGGTTGGCAGCTGCCACACAGTCCACCATGAGTGAAGGTCCTACAGTTCCACCCCACCTGTCCCAAGGAGTCCAGGACATGGTTGGCAGCTGCCACACAGTCCACCATGAGTGAAGGACCTACAGTTCCACCCCACCTGTCCCAAGGAGTCCAGGACATGGTTGGCAGCTGCCACACAGTCCACCATGAGTGAAGGTCCTACAGTTCCACCCCACCTGTCCCAAGGAGTCCAGGACATGGTTGGCAGCTGCCACACAGTCCACCATGAGTGAAGGTCCTACAGTTCCACCCCACCTGTCCCAAGGAGTCCAGGACATGGTTGGCAGCTGCCACACAGTCCACCATGAGTGAAGGTCCTACAGTTCCACCCCACATGTCCCAAGGAGTCCAGGACATGGTTGGCAGCTGCCACACAGTCCACCATGAGTGAAGGTCCTACAGTTCCACCCCACCTGTCCCAAGGAGTCCAGGACATGGTTGGCAGCTGCCACACAGTCCACCATGAGTGAAGGTCCTACAGTTCCACCCCACCTGTCCCAAGGAGTCCAGGACATGGTTGGCAGCTGCCACACAGTCCACCATGAGTGAAGGTCCTACAGTTCCACCCCACCTGTCCCAAGGAGTCCAGGACATGGTTGGCAGCTGCCACACAGTCCACCATGAGTGAAGGTCCTACAGTTCCACCCCACCTGTCCCAAGGAGTCCAGGACATGGTTGGCAGCTGCCACACAGTCCACCATGAGTGAAGGTCCTACAGTTCCACCCCACCTGTCCCAAGGAGTCCAGGACATGGTTGGCAGCTGCCACACAGTCCACCATGAGTGAAGGTCCTACAGTTCCACCCCACCTGTCCCAAGGAGTCCAGGACATGGTTGGCAGCTGCCACACAGTCCACCATGAGTGAAGGACCTACAGTTCCACCCCACCTGTCCCAAGGAGTCCAGGACATGGTTGGCAGCTGCCACACAGTCCACCATGAGTGAAGGTCCTACAGTTCCACCCCACCTGTCCCAAGGAGTCCAGGACATGGTTGGCAGCTGCCACACAGTCCACCATGAGTGAAGGTCCTACAGTTCCACCCCACCTGTCCCAAGGAGTCCAGGACATGGTTGGCAGCTGCCACACAGTCCACCATGAGTGAAGGTCCTACAGTTCCACCCCACCTGTCCCAAGGAGTCCAGGACATGGTTGGCAGCTGCCACACAGTCCACCATGAGTGAAGGTCCTACAGTTCCACCCCACCTGTCCCAAGGAGTCCAGGACATGGTTGGCAGCTGCCACACAGTCCACCATGAGTGAAGGTCCTACAGTTCCACCCCACCTGTCCCAAGGAGTCCAGGACATGGTTGGCAGCTGCCACACAGTCCACCATGAGTGAAGGTCCTACAGTTCCACCCCACCTGTCCCAAGGAGTCCAGGACATGGTTGGCAGCTGCCACACAGTCCACCATGAGTGAAGGTCCTACAGTTCCACCCCACCTGTCCCAAGGAGTCCAGGACATGGTTGGCAGCTGCCACACAGTCCACCATGAGTGAAGGTCCTACAGTTCCACCCCACCTGTCCCAAGGAGTCCAGGACATGGTTGGCAGCTGCCACACAGTCCACCATGAGTGAAGGTCCTACAGTTCCACCCCACCTGTCCCAAGGAGTCCAGGACATGGTTGGCAGCTGCCACACAGTCCACCATGAGTGAAGGTCCTACAGTTCCACCCCACCTGTCCCAAGGAGTCCAGGACATGGTTGGCAGCTGCCACACAGTCCACCATGAGTGAAGGTCCTACAGTTCCACCCCACCTGTCCCAAGGAGTCCAGGACATGGTTGGCAGCTACCACACAGTCCACCATTAGTGAAGGTCCTACAGTTCCACCCCACCTGTCCCAAGGAGTCCAGACATGGTTGGCAGCTACCACACAGTCCACCATGAGTGAAGGTCCTACAGTTCCACCCCACCTGTCCCAAGGAGTCCAGGACATGGTTGGCAGCTGCCACACAGTCCACCATGAGTGAAGGACCTACAGTTCCACCCCACCTGTCCCAAGGAGTCCAGGACATGGTTGGCAGCTGCCACACAGTCCACCATGAGTGAAGGTCCTACAGTTCCACCCCACCTGTCCCAAGGAGTCCAGGACATGGTTGGCAGCTGCCACACAGTCCACCATGAGTGAAGGTCCTACAGTTCCACCCCACCTGTCCCAAGGAGTCCAGGACATGGTTGGCAGCTGCCACACAGTCCACCATGAGTGAAGGTCCTACAGTTCCACCCCACCTGTCCCAAGGAGTCCAGGACATGGTTGGCAGCTGCCACACAGTCCACCATGAGTGAAGGTCCTACAGTTCCACCCCACCTGTCCCAAGGAGTCCAGGACATGGTTGGCAGCTGCCACACAGTCCACCATGAGTGAAGGTCCTACAGTTCCACCCCACCTGTCCCAAGGAGTCCAGGACATGGTTGGCAGCTGCCACACAGTCCACCATGAGTGAAGGTCCTACAGTTCCACCCCACCTGTCCCAAGGAGTCCAGGACATGGTTGGCAGCTGCCACACAGTCCACCATGAGTGAAGGTCCTACAGTTCCACCCCACCTGTCCCAAGGAGTCCAGGACATGGTTGGCAGCTGCCACACAGTCCACCATGAGTGAAGGTCCTACAGTTCCACCCCACCTGTCCCAAGGAGTCCAGGACATGGTTGGCAGCTGCCACACAGTCCACCATGAGTGAAGGTCCTACAGTTCCACCCCACCTGTCCCAAGGAGTCCAGGACATGGTTGGCAGCTGCCACACAGTCCACCATGAGTGAAGGTCCTACAGTTCCACCCCACCTGTCCCAAGGAGTCCAGGACATGGTTGGCAGCTGCCACACAGTCCACCATGAGTGAAGGTCCTACAGTTCCACCCCACCTGTCCCAAGGAGTCCAGGACATGGTTGGCAGCTGCCACACAGTCCACCATGAGTGAAGGTCCTACAGTTCCACCCCACCTGTCCCAAGGAGTCCAGGACATGGTTGGCAGCTACCACACAGTCCACCATGAGTGAAGGTCCTACAGTTCCACCCCACCTGTCCCAAGGAGTCCAGGACATGGTTGGCAGCTACCACACAGTCCACCATGAGTGAAGGTCCTACAGTTCCACCCCACCTGTCCCAAGGAGTCCAGGACATGGTTGGCAGCTACCACACAGTCCACCATGAGTGAAGGTCCTACAGTTCCACCCCACCTGTCCCAAGGAGTCCAGGACATGGTTGGCAGCTGCCACACAGTCCACCATGAGTGAAGGGACCTACAGTTCCACCCCACCTGTCCCAAGGAGTCCAGGACATGGTTGGCAGCTGCCACACAGTCCACCATGAGTGAAGGTCCTACAGTTCCACCCCACCTGTCCCAAGGAGTCCAGGACATGGTTGGCAGCTGCCACACAGTCCCACCATGAGTGAAGGTCCTACAGTTCCACCCCACCTGTCCCAAGGAGTCCAGGACATGGTTGGCAGCTGCCACACAGTCCACCATGAGTGAAGGTCCTACAGTTCCACCCCACCTGTCCCAAGGAGTCCAGGACATGGTTGGCAGCTGCCACACAGTCCACCATGAGTGAAGGTCCTACAGTTCCACCCCACCTGTCCCAAGAGTCCAGGACATGGTTGGCAGCTGCCACACAGTCCACCATGAGTGAAGGTCCTACAGTTCCACCCCACCTGTCCCAAGGAGTCCAGGACATGGTTGGCAGCTGCCACACAGTCCACCATGAGTGAAGGTCCTACAGTTCCACCCCACCTGTCCCAAGGAGTCCAGGACATGGTTGGCAGCTGCCACACAGTCCACCATGAGTGAAGGTCCTACAGTTCCACCCCACCTGTCCCAAGGAGTCCAGGACATGGTTGGCAGCTGCCACACAGTCCACCATGAGTGAAGGTCCTACAGTTCCACCCCACCTGTCCCAAGGAGTCCAGGACATGGTTGGCAGCTGCCACACAGTCCACCATGAGTGAAGGTCCTACAGTTCCACCCCACCTGTCCCAAGGAGTCCAGGACATGGTTGGCAGCTGCCACACAGTCCACCATGAGTGAAGGTCCTACAGTTCCACCCCACCTGTCCCAAGGAGTCCAGGACATGGTTGGCAGCTGCCACACAGTCCACCATGAGTGAAGGTCCTACAGTTCCACCCCACCTGTCCCAAGGAGTCCAGGACATGGTTGGCAGGCTGCCACACAGTCCACCATGAGTGAAGGACCTACAGTTCCACCCCACCTGTCCCAAGGAGTCCAGGACATGGTTGGCAGCTGCCACACAGTCCACCATGAGTGAAGGTCCTACAGTTCCACCCCACCTGTCCCAAGGAGTCCAGGACATGGTTGGCAGCTGCCACACAGTCCACCATGAGTGAAGGTCCTACAGTTCCACCCCACCTGTCCCAAGGAGTCCAGGACATGGTTGGCAGCTGCCACACAGTCCACCATGAGTGAAGGTCCTACAGATCCACCCCACCTGTCCCAAGGAGTCCAGGACATGGTTGGCAGCTGCCACACAGTCCACCATGAGTGAAGGTCCTACAGTTCCACCCCCACCTGTCCCAAGGAGTCCAGGACATGGTTGCAAGCTGCCACACAGTCCACCATGAGTGAAGGTCCTACAGTTCCACCCCACCTGTCCCAAGGAGTCCAGGACATGGTTGGCAGCTGCCACACAGTCCACCATGAGTGAAGGTCCTACAGTTCCACCCCACCTGTCCCAAGGAGTCCAGGACATGGTTGGCAGCTGCCACACAGTCCACCATGAGTGAAGGTCCTACAGTTCCACCCCACCTGTCCCAAGGAGTTCCAGGACATGGTTGGCAGCTGCCACACAGTCCACCATGAGTGAAGGTCCTACAGTTCCACCCCACCTGTCCCAAGGAGTCCAGGACATGGTTGGCAGCTGCCACACAGTCCACCATGAGTGAAGGTCCTACAGTTCCACCCCACCTGTCCCCAAGGAGTCCAGGACATGGTTGGCAGCTGCCACACAGTCCACCATGAGTGAACGTCCTAAAGTTCCACCCCACCTGTCCCAAGGGAGTCCAGGACATGGTTGGCAGCTGCCACACAGTCCACCATGAGTGAAGGTCCTACAGTTCCACCCCCACCTGTCCCAAGTGAGTCCAGGGGACAGTGGTTGGCAGCTGCCACACAGTCCACCATGGAGTGAAAGGTCCTACAGTTCCACCCCACCTGTCCCAAGAGTCCAGGACATGGTTGGCAGCTGCCTACACAGTCCACCATGAAGTGAAGGTCCTATCAGTTCCACCCCCACCTGTCCCAAGGAGTCGCGGACATGGTCGGCACTGCCACACATCCACACATCCATTGAGGTGATAGGTCCTACAGTTCCACCCCACCTGTACCAAAGAGGACCTGGATCTTGGTTGGCAGCTTGCCACACAGTCCACCATGAAGTGAAGGTCCTACAGTTCCACCCCACCTGTCCCAAGGAGTCCAGGACATGGTTGGCAGCTGCCACACAGTCCACCATGAGTGAAGGTCCTACAGTTCCACCCCACCTGTCCCAAGGAGTCCAGGACATGGTTGGCAGCTGCCACACAGTCCACCATGAGTGAAGGTCCTACAGTTCCACCCCACCTGTCCAAGGAGTCCAGGACATGGTTGGCAGCTGCCACACAGTCCACCATGAGTGAAGGTCCTACAGTTCCACCCCACCTGTCCCAAGGAGTCCAGGACATGGTTGGCAGCTGCCACACAGTCCACCATGAGTGAAGGACCTACAGTTCCACCCCACCTGTCCCAAGGAGTCCAGGACATGGTTGGCAGCTGCCACACAGTCCACCATGAGTGAAGGACCTACAGTTCCACCCCACCTGTCCCAAGGAGTCCAGGACATGGTTGGCAGCTGCCACACATTCCACCATGAGTGAAGGTCCTACAGTTCCCCCCACCTGTCAAAAGGAGTCCAGGACATGGTTGGCAGCTGCCACACAGTCCACCCTGAGTGAAGGTCCTACAGTTCCACCCCACCTGTCCCAAGGAGTCCAGGACATGGTTGGCAGCTGCCACACAGTCCACCATGAGTGAAGGTCCTACAGTTCCACCCCACCTGTCCCAAGGAGTCCAGGACATGGTTGGCAGCTGCCACACAGTCCACCATGAGTGAAGGTCCTACAGTTCCACCCCACCTGTCCCAAGGAGTCCAGGACATGGTTGGCAGCTGCCACACAGTCCACCATGAGTGAAGGTCCTACAGTTCCACCCCACCTGTCCCAAGGAGTCCAGGACATGGTTGGCCAGCTGCCACACAGTCCACCATGAGTGAAGGTCCTACAGTTCCACCCCACCTGTCCCAAGGAGTCCAGGACATGGTTGGCAGCTGCCACACAGTCCACCATGAGTGAAGGTCCTACAGTTTCCACCCCACCTGTCCCAAGGAGTCCAGGACAATGGTTGGCAGCTGCCACACAGTCCACCATGAGTGAAGGACCTACAGTTCCACCCCACCTGTCACAAGGAGTCCAGGACATGGTTGGCAGCTGCCACACAGTCCACCATGAGTGAAGGACTACAGTTCCACCCCACCTGTCCCAAGGAGTCCAGGACATGGTTGGCAGCTGCCACACAGTCCACCATGAGTGAAGGTCCTACAGTTCCACCCCACCTGTCCCAAGGAGTCCAGGACATGGTTGGCAGCTGCCACACAGTCCACCATGAGTGAAGGTCCTACAGTTCCCCCACCTGTCCCAAGGAGTCCAGGACATGGTTGGCAGCTGCCACACAGTCCACCATGAGTGAAGGTCCTACAGTTCCACCCACCTGTCCCAAGGAGTCCAGGACATGGTTGGCAGCTGCCACACAGTCCACCATGAGTGAAGGACCTACAGTTCCACCCCACCTGTCCCAAGGAGTCCAGGACATGGTTGGCAGCTGCCACACAGTCCACCATGAGTGAAGGTCCTACAGTTCCACCCACCTGTCCCAAGGAGTCCAGGACATGGTTGGCAGCTGCCACACAGTCCACATGAGTGAAGGTCCTACAGTTCCACCCCACCTGTCACAAGGAGTCCAGGACATGGTTGGCAGCTGCCACACAGTCCACCATGAGTGAAGGTCCTACAGTTCCACCCCACCTGTCCCAAGGAGTCCAGGACATGGTTGGCAGCTGCCACACAGTCCACCATGAGTGAAGGTCCTACAGTTCCACCCCACCTGTCCCCAAGGAGTCCAGGACATGGTTGGCAGCTGCCACACAGTCCACCATGAGTGAAGGTCCTACAGTTCCACCCCACCTGTCCCAAGGAGTCCAGGACATGGTTGGCAGCTGCCACACAGTCCACCATGAGTGAAGGTCCCTACAGTTCCACCCCAACCTGTCCAAGGAGTCCAGGACATGGTTGGCAGCTGCCACACAGTCCACCTGAGTGAAGGTCCTACAGTTCCACCCCCACCTGTCCCAAGGAGTCCAGGACATGGTTGGCAGCTGCCACACAGTCCACCATGAGTGAAGGTCCTACAGTTCCACCCCACCTGTCCCCAAGGAGTCCAGGACATGGTTGGCAGCTGCCACACAGTCCACCATGAGTGAAGGTCCTACAGTTCCACCCCACCTGTCCCAAGGAGTCCAGGACATGGTTGGCAGCTGCCAACACAGTCCACCATGAGTGAAGGTCCTACAGTTCCACCCACCTGTCCCAAGGAGTCCAGGACATGGTTGGCAGCTGCCACACAGTCCACCAAGAGTGAAGGGTCCTACAGTTCCACCCCACCTGTCCCAAGGAGTCCAGGACATGGTTGGCAGCTGCCACACAGTCCACCATGAGTGAAGGTCCTACAGTTCCACCCCCACCTGTCCCAAGGAGTCCAGGACATGGTTGGCAGCTGCCACACAGTCCCACCATGAGTGAAGGTCCTACAGTTCCACCCCACCTGTCCAAGGAGTCCAGGACATGGTTGGCAGCTGCCACACAGTCCACCATGAGTGAACGTCCTACAGTTCCACCCCACCTGTCCCAAGGAGTCCAGGACATGGTTGGCAGCTGCCACACAGTCCACCATGAGTGAAGGTCCTACAGTTCCACCCCACCTGTCCCAAGGAGTCCAGGACATGGTTGGCAGCTGCCACACAGTCCACCATGAGTGAAGGTCCTACAGTTCCACCCCACCTGTCCCAAGGAGTCCAGGACATGGTTGGCAGCTGCCACACAGTCCACCATGAGTGAAGGTCCTACAGTTCCACCCCACCTGTCCCAAGGAGTCCAGGACATGGTTGGCAGCTGCCACACAGTCCACCATGAGTGAAGGTCCTACAGTTCCACCCCACCTGTCCAGGAGTCCAGGACATGGTTGGCAGCTGCCACACAGTCCACCATGAGTGAAGGTCCTACAGTTCCACCCCACCTGTCCCAAGGAGTCCAGGACATGGTTGGCAGCTGCCAAACAGTCCACCATGAGTGAAGGTCCTACAGTTCCACCCCACCTGTCCCAAGGAGTCCAGGACATGGTTGGCAGCTGCCACACAGTCCACCATGAGTGAAGGTCCTACAGTTCCACCCCACCTGTCCCAAGGAGTCCAGGACATGGTTGGCAGCTGCCACACAGTCCACCATGAGTGAAGGTCCTACAGTTCCACCCCACCTGTCCCAAGGAGTCCAGGACATGGTTGGCAGCTGCCACACAGTCCACCATGAGTGAAGGTCCTACAGTTCCACCCCACCTGTCCCAAGGAGTCCCAGGACATGGTTGGCAGCTGCCACACAGTCCACCATGAGTGAAGGTCCTACAGTTCCACCCCACCTGTCCCAAGGAGTCCAGGACATGGTTGGCAGCTGCCACACAGTCCACCATGAGTGAAGGTCCTACAGTTCCACCCCACCTGTCCCAAGGAGTCCAGGACATGGTTGGCAGCTGCCACACAGTCCACCATGAGTGAAGGTCCTACAGTTCCACCCCACCTGTCCCAAGGAGTCC
Organism: Cordylochernes scorpioides; assembly: GCA_030710605.1. Lineage (NCBI taxonomy): Eukaryota > Metazoa > Arthropoda > Arachnida > Pseudoscorpiones > Chernetidae > Cordylochernes > Cordylochernes scorpioides. The sequence goes on from CP092869.1 coordinate 66,820,176, forward strand.
AGGACATGGTTGGCAGCTGCCACACAGTCCACCATGAGTGAAGGTCCTACAGTTCCACCCCACCTGTCCCAAGGAGCCCAGGACATGGTTGGCAGCTGCCACACAGTCCCACCATGAGTGAAGGTCCTACAGTTCCACCCCACCTGTCCCAAGGAGTCCAGGACATGGTTGGCAGCTGCCACACAGTCCACCATGAGTTAAGGTCCTACAGTTCCACCCCACCTGTCCCAAGGAGTCCAGGACATGGTTGGCAGCTGCCACACAGTCCACCATGAGTGAAGGTCCTATCAGTTCCCTCCCCAACTGTCCCAAGGTAGTCCAGGACATGGTTGGCAGCTGCACACAGTCCACCATGAGTGAAGGTCCTACAGTTTCCACCCCACCTGTCCCAAGGAGTCCCAGGACATGGTTGGCAGCTGCCACACAGTCCACCATGAGTGAAGGTCCTAGCAGTTCCACCCCACCTGTCCCAAGGAGTCCAGACATGGTTGGCAGCTGCACACAGTCCCACCATGAGTGAAGGTCCTACAGTTCCACCCCACCTGTCCCAAGGAGTCCAGGACATGGTTGGCAGCTGCCACACAGTCCACCATGAGTGAAGGTCCTACAGTTCCACCCCACCTGTCCCAAGGAGTCCAGGACATGGTTGGCAGCTGCCACACAGTCCACCATGAGTGAAGGTCCTACAGTTCCACCCCACCTGTCCCAAGGAGTCCAGGACATGGTTGGCAGCTGCCACACAGTCCACCATGAGTGAAGGTCCTACAGTTCCACCCCACCTGTCCCAAGGAGTCCAGGACATGGTTGGCAGCTGCCACACAGTCCACCATGAGTGAAGGTCCTACAGTTCCACCCCACCTGTCCCAAGGAGTCCAGGACATGGTTGGCAGCTGCCACACAGTCCACCATGAGTGAAGGACCTACAGTTCCACCCCACCTGTCCCAAGGAGTCCAGGACATGGTTGGCAGCTGCCACACAGTCCACCATGAGTGAAGGTCCTACAGTTCCACCCCACCTGTCCCAAGGAGTCCAGGACATGGTTGGCAGCTGCCACACAGTCCACCATGAGTGAAGGTCCTACAGTTCCACCCCACCTGTCCCAAGGAGTCCAGGACATGGTTGGCAGCTGCCACACAGTCCACCATGAGTGAAGGTCCTACAGTTCCACCCCACCTGTCCCAAGGAGTCCAGGACATGGTTGGCAGCTGCCACACAGTCCACCATGAGTGAAGGTCCTACAGTTCCACCCCACCTGTCCCAAGGAGTCCAGGACATGGTTGGCAGCTGCCACACAGTCCACCATGAGTGAAGGTCCTACAGTTCCACCCCACCTGTCCCAAGGAGTCCAGGACATGGTTGGCAGCTGCCACACAGTCCACCATGAGTGAAGGACCTACAGTTCCACCCCACCTGTCCCAAGGAGTCCAGGACATGGTTGGCAGCTGCCACACAGTCCACCATGAGTGAAGGTCCTACAGTTCCACCCCACCTGTCCCAAGGAGTCCAGGACATGGTTGGCAGCTGCCACACAGTCCACCATGAGTGAAGGACCTACAGTTCCACCCCACCTGTCCCAAGGAGTCCAGGACATGGTTGGCAGCTGCCACACAGTCCACCATGAGTGAAGGACCTACAGTTCCACCCCACCTGTCCCAAGGAGTCCAGGACATGGTTGGCAGCTGCCACACAGTCCACCATGAGTGAAGGTCCTACAGTTCCACCCCACCTGTCCCAAGGAGTCCAGGACATGGTTGGCAGCTGCCACACAGTCCACCATGAGTGAAGGTCCTACAGTTCCACCCCACCTGTCCCAAGGAGTCCAGGACATGGTTGGCAGCTGCCACACAGTCCACCATGAGTGAAGGTCCTACAGTTCCACCCCACCTGTCCCAAGGAGTCCAGGACATGGTTGGCAGCTGCCACACAGTCCACCATGAGTGAAGGTCCTACAGTTCCACCCCACCTGTCCCAAGGAGTCCAGGACATGGTTGGCAGCTGCCACACAGTCCACCATGAGTGAAGGTCCTACAGTTCCACCCCACCTGTCCCAAGGAGTCCAGGACATGGTTGGCAGCTGCCACACAGTCCACCATGAGTGAAGGTCCTACAGTTCCACCCCACCTGTCCCAAGGAGTCCAGGACATGGTTGGCAGCTGCCACACAGTCCATCAGGTTGTCCAGGTCCCCAGCTAGCCGAGTCCCCTGCTCCAGAAGCTCCCCCTCCCTGGACCTCAGCCGGCCTGCCAGACTTTGCTGCCATTGGATCTCCATCTCCAGTCTCTGGGCTGTCTCATGTGCCACGCGGAGAGGCTTGCGCTGGCCGTACAGTTGTACTTGTAAGGCTAGGACTGTACTCTCAGCCTGCCTGGACACATACATTACTGGATACACAGTACATGTGTTGAGATTACGAGAGGTTAAGATTGAAGAACCTTCTCCCAACAAGTAAGACCCTCACCTAGAGTCTAGATATCAGTTTGGACTGCCTTGGGTGATCAAGTCAGGAAGGAAAACAACGCAGGCAGAAACCAGCGGCTACTACACGCAGAAGATCTCGCTCTAGTAAGACACTCTCAGAAACTCTAAGAAAACTCTTTATTTAGACAACACGGCTTAGTTATATACATTCAAGGAATTTACATAATAAGAATTTATACATTCAATTAGAAAATCTACATGTCCAGTCAAACATTCAAAATATATATTTACATATTGTATGTTACGACTTTTAACATACCCCCACCTTTCTTTTTTGTAAAAAGAAAAAATCCGGCATACCGCGGCACCCTCTCCATACACACCACCGAAGGTTGCCCCTTAAGCGTCCATCTTTCTCCTCCAAAGAAATCGGAGGTAGTCCCAATCATTTTCCTTGATGGCCATTACCTGGAAATATCTCCTCATGTCGGCCAAAACTCCGTACTTATTTTTCCGAAGTTTTATCCCTATTTCCGGGATTCTCCTCAGTAGAATGGGTCTCCTCCTCAAATACCGTCTTAAGGCGAGTGCGCCGTGTTCTCGACAGGAAGCGTCGCCAAATACTGGCCGCATAGGCGTAGCCCTGGACCCATTCCTAAACAAAAGGTGACGAGGCCAATAGTATCCTTCCACCTTTGATTCAGTACCTTGTTCTGCATCTAGGTTTTCTTCCACCTTTAAATCAGTACCCTGTTCTGCATCTAGCTTTTCTTCCACTTTTGGATCAGTACCCTGTTCTGCATCTAGCTTTTCCCCCACCGTCGAATCAGTACCTTGTTCTGCATCTATATTTTTCGCTTCATTTCCATCATGATCTGTTCCCTTGTTGTATTTATCGTCCTTACTCTTAGCAAAATCAGATTTATTTATGGTTTTCAAATCTTGGGATTCTGTTTCTTTATAATTATCCTTTATTTTAAATTCCGCATCTCTCGTTGGTCCTACTTTCACCAATTTCCTCGATGCTGGAACTCTGACAACTCCTTCTTCATTTTCCTCATTATCATCAATCGATTCAGTTTCATCTGAAATCTTTACTTGGTCAGCGCCTTCAGCTACCGCTCTAGAATTGTTTACCGGTTCATAACCTTTAATTGCCGTCTCAGAATCCTTCACTCCATCGCCCTTAGGCTTCGCTTCAGAATCTTCCCTATCCTTTAAATTTGCATCTTCATATTTTTCATTGGCATTATTTCTACCAAATTGCCCCCACCTTGAGAGCCAATCCCCTGGGTTGCCCTTAAGTTTTTGTAGATCTCCCCTATTCTTTATCTTAGATTCCGTATCTCCAGTTGGTCTTGCTTCAGAATCATTTACTCCGTCGCCCTTAGGCTCATCTTTAGAATCCTTTACTCCGTCGCCCTTAGGTTCATCTTCAGAATCCTTTACTTCGTCGCCCTTAGGCTCATCTTCAGAATCCTTTACTCCGTCGCCCTTAGGCTCATCTTCAGAATCCTTTTTTCCGTCGCCTTCATCTCCTGCTTTTTGACCTTCAGATTCTTTTACTTGATCTCCTTTATCTCCGTCTTTAGAATTCACTTCAGATTCCTTTACGCCTTCGCCCTTAGGCTTCGCTTCAGAATCATTTACTCCGTCACCCTTAAGATTCGCTTTATCAGGTTTTGCTTTCGCTTCATTTGCTTTGTTTTTAGCCTCAGCTTCCCTCACACCTACATAGCTATCAACTGCAGTTTCAGAATCCTTCACTTTATTGCATTTAACTGCCACATTCAATTCCTTTTCTTTAATAGCACTCACAGCACCCTTTTTGCCCTCATATTCAATATCTATTATAGAGGGAGCTGAACAAGCTTCCTTTAGCATTCTAGCTTTAGCTTGAGCAGGCTTCACCTCCGTAGCTCTAGCAGTTTTTACAGAATCCTCTTTTTCCACGCCTTCAATTTCATTTTTCATGGACTCTTCCGGGCTTTTCGATAGAGACGCAGAAGTAATCTGAAGTTTGATAACTTTCTGATTATTGGTTTCTGAATTCGGAGAGGCACTAGACGCCCCTGGTGGAATTTGAGAAGTCTTGGCCTGAGCATCCCTATCCTGCTCACGCATTTCGCGAATTCTGGCCTTTAAATAATATCTCTCCATGATGTAGACTTCACACTCCTCAAATTCTTTATCAATTTCATCGTCAGTCGCCTCAGCTTTGGCTAATAAAATTTCCTGGTATTGTTCGTTCAATACCACCAGCTCCAAATAGAGAGCTTCCAATCTATCAAATTTGGCATATATGCCACTTTTGTCAATAAGAGGATTCCTTAACTCTGTATTCATATCATTTACCACTTCGGTAAAAACGCCTCTTATCGCCTCTCTACGCCTTCTGCTAACATCCTCCATCTCTCCTTGTAGTTATCCTTTCGCCTTGTAGGTATCCTTTTTACCTGGTAGGTAGCCTTTCACCTTGTAGGTAGGAGCTCTTTTTAACCTTTAACAAAGGACCTTTTGAGCTCCTTTTAACCTTGAGCTTCACTGAGCTCTTTTTAACCTTTAACAAAGGGCCTCTTGAGCTCTTTTTAACCTTTAACAAAGGGCTTCCCGAGCTCCTTTAAACCTTTAACCAGGGCTTCTTGAGCTCCTTTAGCTTTCTTGTACCTTGAGCTTCCTTAGCTTTCTTGTACCTTGAGCTTCCCTAGCTTTCTTGTACCTTGAGCTTCCTTAGCTTTCTTGTACCTTGAGCTTCTTTAGCTTCTTGTACCCTGAGCTTCCTTAGCTTCTTGTATCTTGAGCTTCTTTAGCTTCTTGTACCCTGAGCTTCCCTAGCTTCTTGTACCTTGAGCCTCTTTAGCTTCTTGTACCCTGAGCCTCCTTAGCTTCTTGTACCTTGAGCTTCTCTAACTTCTTGTACCCTGAGCCTCCTTAGCTTCTTGTACCTTGAGCTTCTTTAGCTTCTTGTACTCTGAGCCTCCTTAGCTTCTTGTACCTTGAGCTTCTTTAGCTTCTTGTACCCTGAGCTTCCCTAGCTTCTTGTACCTTGAGCTTCTTTAGCTTCTTGTACTCTGAGCTTCCCTAGCTTCTTGTACCTTGAGCCTCTTTAGCTTCTTGTACCCTGAGCCTCCTTAGCTTCTTGTACCTTGAGCTTCTCTAGCTTCTTGTACCCTGAGCCTCCTTAGCTTCTTGTACCTTGAGCTTCTTTAGCTTCTTGTACCCTGAGCTTCCCTAGCTTCTTGTACCTTGAGCCTCTTTAGCTTCTTGTACCCTGAGCCTCCTTAGCTTCTTGTACCTTGAGCTTCTCTAGCTTCTTGTACCCTGAGCCTCCTTAGCTTCTTGTACCTTGAGCTTCTTTAGCTTCTTGTACCCTGAGCTTCCCTAGCTTCTTGTACCTTGAGCCCCTTTAGCTTCTTGTACCCTGAGCCCCCTTAGCTTCTTGTACCTTGAGCTTCTCTAGCTTCTTGTACCCTGAGCCTCCTTAGCCTCTTGTACCTTGAGCTTCTTTAGCTCCTTGTACCCTGAGCCTCCTTAGCTTCTTGTACCTTGAGCTTCTCTAGCTTCTTGTACCCTGAGCTTCCCTAGCTTCTTGTACCCTGAGCTTCCCTAGCTTCTTGTACCTTGAGCCTCCTGTTTCTTGAGCTTCTGTTACTCGGGAGACAGCGCCTACAGGTCTTCCCGCCTTCTGTTCCTCGGGAGACAGCGCCTACAAGTCTTCCCGCCTTGTGTTCCTCGGGAGACAGCGCCTACAAGTCTTCCCGCCTTGTGTTCCTCGGGAGACAGCGCCTACAAGTCTTCCCGCCTTGTGTTCCTCGGGAGACAGCGCCTACAGGTCTTCCCGCCTTGTGTTCCTCGGGAGACAGCGCCTACAGGTCTTCCCGCCTTCTGTTCCTCGGGAGACAGCGCCTACAGGTCTTCCCGTCTTCCCCACTTGACCAGGCCACGCAGCCCACCCGGGGACGCCACTAAATGTTGAGATTACGAGAGGTTAAGATTGAAGAACCTTCTCCCAACAAGTAAGACCCTCACCTAGAGTCTAGATATCAGTTTGGACTGCCTTGGGTGATCAAGTCAGGAAGGAAAACAACGCAGGCAGAAACCAGCGGCTACTACACGCAGAAGATCTCGCTCTAGTAAGACACTCTCAGAAACTCTAAGAAAACTCTTTATTTAGACAACACGGCTTAGTTATATACATTCAAGGAATTTACATAATAAGAATTTATACATTCAATTAGAAAATCTACATGTCCAGTCAAACATTCAAAATATATATTTACATATTGTATGTTACGACTTTTAACAACATGGCTTGTACCAGGGTCAATATGTACATGATAGAGAGGAAATAACATCTAGGATAATGATAAAGCACAATTTGGATTATAGATTATAAAAAAAAAAAAGACCTAATCCAAATAATTTATTAGTGTGTGATGTTTTGGCAACAACATTGTCACCATCATCAGACAAAAGAGTAGATGAGAAAAAATACCACAGCAAGTTCTTAAATAGTACTGTTATCAAGTGTTTAAACAAGATTCTTTCATTCTTCAAGAAGAATATTTCAAGTTGTCTTAAAAAACTATTTTTCCTTATCTGTTATCTTGTTTAAACACTTGATAACAGTACTATTTAAGAACTTGCTGTGGTATTTTTTCTCATTTACTCTTTTGTCTGATGATGGTGACAATGTTGTTGCCGAAACATCACACACTAATAAATTATTTGGATTAGGTCTTATTTTCTTTTATCTAGGATAATGAATATAAATATATGTGTGCATGATGTTGAAAACAGATTACTGAATTATAACAGATAAATTATTACATTTATTGACTTTTGACAACTTTTTGCTTGTAATTCCAATAGAGGTTTTAAATAGGAAACTGAATATTTGAATTTCTAACTCATTTGGGGTCTTGAACACTCTCTGAAAAAAATCAATTCGCATCTCCCAACAGTTTCCGACTTGACTTCAAGCCAAACATAAGATTTGAAAATAAATAAAGAAATATGTTCATTCCTGGCCACTCCAACCACCCAGAAGTCTGAAAAGCTATATACTTGCTTTGTTCATTGGACTGAGCGAGTGTTAAAAGTTTTATACTTCTATGTGATCTTGAAGCATATTAAAATTAAATTTTAAAATTTTGAACGGCAATTTGGAAAGTTGTCTGTTCCTGGCCATTCTGACACAACCCAAAAGTCTGAAAATTTTATCAACTTGCATTGTCATCAGGTTTTAACAAGTGTACAAAATATTTCTACGTGCTCTAGAAGTACATTAAATATTGAATACAAGATTTGTGGACAGACAGACAGAGCAGGTTGAATAAAAGCTTTTAAAAATAATATGTAGACAATATATACATATCTGTAACTTGATATTATACATTTTTATTGGAAATGAGGTAAAAACAAATATAAATGATAAATAAGATAAAGAATTTTAATACTAAAATTAATGAAAGATGAACTTAATGATTTCAATAATTTGAACAATTCTCTTAGTTTATAACTCTTTCTGTAAAAATATTTCTATCTTAAAAAATATAAAATTTCAATTAATGATAACTGTTGCTTGATATGTGTTCTGTGCTTTCTTAGTTATGCCCTAGAGGCATATATTTATTTGTCTTTTTATTTTAGATATATATTTTTAAATATGTTGTCTCCATTTGTATAAAAGTTAAATATGAAAATATTTTTTATATCTAAAGCATATTTAGAAAAATAATGTAAAATAGTATCAGATTATATTTAACTCGTGTTCTATTGGCGTGTCATTATACCATGTTTTCTCCTGTAGAAGGGCGTCCATGCCTGGAAACTAGAGAATTAAAATGTTTTGAAAAGATACTTTTCCCTGGAGCCTTGATATTTTTACTCAAAATATAATGTTTGCATATTATCTTCTAACATTTACCTGCAATGATCTCTAGCAATACAACATTTAACAAAGACTGAACTACCTGTGCTGTTCCAAGATGGCAGCGTGGGTCTCATCTCTGCGCTGGAGCCACACCACCCAGTGGCGCCACCTGCCAACCAGGCCACGGTGGTCATCTGCTAGGTTCTGCCACAACCATCGGAGAATCTCAACAAACATTTACATATTTGATAGCAGATCTATTTACATACTGTAGTGGCTCCATAATCCATTACTATATTTTATGTAGCACAATCATTTATATCTTCTTCTTCTTTCTTATCTCCACACATTCATATTAGGATATCAAGTTGTGACCCTTGATGGTGTCTGTTTGACAACCATTATGACTGGGTGAAGTAGAATGCGTCTGCCTTTGTCATTAAGACTGGGAGCACTACTCAGCGGCAGGCCGACTTAGCTCCAAAAGAAATGGCCGCCTCTGACATGAGGAACAGACACCATGTGCAGCTGCTCCTAACATGGAGTACAAACGCTGCTCATCCTGTATCCCTGGATTAGGAGCCCTTACAGGGTACTATCAGCCAGGCCAGCTGAGCCCAGGTTTTTTAGCGAGGTTGTTACTGCTCCCCCTCCTCCTTTTTCATCCGGGCTTGGGACCAGCAAAGGCGGAGTTGATCATTTATATAAAGTAATTGTATTAAATAAATATAGTAGAACCTCTCTGTAAAGGACACTTAATTGTCTAGTCAAAGTGTCCTTTAGAGAGAGGTATCCTCTTACCGGAGAGTTGCTAAATAGTAAAAATGATAATATTGGCAATTAAATCTGTCCTTTGTAGAGAGGTGTCCTTTAGTGGGAGTGTCCTCTCATGGAGGTTCCACTGTATAAAAATATTTGCAGAGTTTCTTTTATTCAGAAATTGGGAGAGAGGCATATGAACAAAAGCATATTAATAAATATAAATAAATATATTTCAAGTACATTTTTATTTATTTAACAATTGCAGAGTACACGCTATATCCACAAATCGGATATTTGCGTGTGAAATATATACATTTGAATGAAAGACAAAAAATAAAAAGTAGTTTAAAGGGATATATGCATATTTACATATCAGTATTGATTACATTAGTAGTCACTTATTTAGTTAAGTACATTCTGCAGAATTTGTTAAATCTTTGGTGTATGTCCTTAGTGTAGACCAGATGTTGCATATTTGTTATGGGAAGTTGATTTAGTTCCCTAAGGTCAGCGGTCAGCGGGTGTCAGTTAATAAGTGTCTGGGGTTCTGTTCTTCGCCTCCACACGAGCATCCACAAGTACCAGTACATTTATAAAGTGTTGATTTTATTCCTTTGGAGTTTTACATTTTACCACCCAATTTCAACTTCTCCTATTTTTCCAACAGATTTATTTTAAATACAGATGGTGGAGATTTTCTATAAACCTTTGATCCTCAACAGCCTTGGCCCGGTATCAAACCCTACATTCGGCACTTTTTCCGGAAGAAAAAACTGTGTCAATGGACCCTCGATTCTTTCCAAAGTTTGATTTCAGCAGTGAGTGTATGTAACTAAACAGGGCTATGGCAGATTTGTAAGTGCAAAATTGAATTGCTTTCAATATGCATAGACATGTGGTGCACTAGTAAAAGCAATTGCTAAATACCCACTACGATCATCATGACCCATAACAATATACATGTACTTATGGAGACAAAACTTAAGGAAGTAGAAGGTCTTCTATTTTTTTTAAAGGAGACAGAGTCAATTTTTTTCACTTGGTCATCTTGTGTGTCTTCAACAAAGGTCACTGTGCATCAAATATCTTCCAGAGTTATTGTCTGAATCCTGATATACATGCTAAAAGGTACATGCCAAAAGGTATGAATATTAAAAACTAAATGATTTTTACAAATTTAATCAAAAGAGTATATTTTCAAGCCTTTTTTTAGGGCTGACGCTTATCAGGGGTGACCTTGAAAACTGCTGGTGTCTTCTTCTTCTTTCTTATCTCCACTCAATCATATTAGAGTATGAAGCCTGTAGAGCTACATCATGACTGGGTGAAGTAGAATGTGTCTGCTTTTGTCATTAAGACTGGGAGTACTACTCAGTGGCAGGCTGATTTAGCTCCAATATAAAATGGCCTCCTCTGACATGAGGAACAGACCCCATGTGCTCCTAACATGGTGTACAGACGCTGCTATTTCATTGAAACAAAACAACTTGTTGTAACTCCACTCACCTTGAGATCTGCCTGGGAGGAAGCAATCTGCTGCCTCAGGGAGTCCGCCTCAGTCCGACTGAAGTCTGTCTGGACCTTGGCTTTCTCCAGGAGGTCCTGTTGTTTGAAGTTGTCTTCCTGGAGTCTGAGGATCAGGAAATCCTGGAGTCACACAACTCTGCTTGACTACCTCTGGTGGTGGTGGTGGTGGTTGTTTTCTGTGTGATGTAATCTGTAAATAATTCATAGAATTTTTAAAAAATAAAGGTTATCATCATGATTGTTTATGTTCTCTATATAAAGACAGCTCGAGTTAGGCTGTAGATATATAGTTGATATAAGTCAGGAAGTTCCCTCTCTTAAAATAAATATAATTAATTGTTCATCTTCGCATTCTGATTTTTAAAGAAAACAAAACATTCTGTGGTTCCATAGAAAGATAGACAGTAGAGCTACCTTTCTCTAGAAGACAACTACTACAGTAAAACCCCTCTAAAGTGAACCCCAATGGGACAGATCTTTTGGTTCACTATAGCCACGGTGTTTGGCTATTTTTTTTTTTACTTTACAACAACAACAACAACAAAAACCTTTATTTAGGGCCTCTCGCCCTATACAGGATTCGCCAGTTCACAAGGGATAGGGAGAACACTGTGAGGCCTTTTTCCGGGATATAGTCTTGTGGAATCCAAATATCGCCATCGCTATATACCTATTTTTTTATATTTCATTAATTAGTGCCGGAAATGAAGGACAAAGTTGCCCCGTTTTATCATTTAGTTTTCGTCTTTCCTCAGACAGAGCAGCACAGTCAAATAAGTAGTGCAACATCTCCGTTGTTATTCCTGATCCACAGAAAGTGCATTTCAGGTCTTCACGCCTCAATAAAATCAAATGGTGTTCTCTGAAAAAAATTGAAAGGGTTCTAAATTGTGCAATTAATCTGATAATAGGAAAAGGGAGTTCACTTAAGAAGTATTCTTCGGTGGTAAACGCTGTATATATGTCTCTATAGTGGAAATATAACTTTGATTGGGTTATTCTTGTTAAGTCGTTTTGTATTGTTTGCTCTATCGCAGTTCTTAATATTCCAGGGATAGCATTCCTTAGTGAATCAGGATCATTACAATAAGTAAGCCACGAGGATCCGTTATTATTAAGTAAATTGCTTAATTGTTTTATAAAACCGATGGGCGCACCTGTAGCACAGGATAATTGCCTCATTCTAGTTAAACATATTCGAGGCAGTCTATTTGTATCCATACTCAGCACCCTCAGCCAATATTTCAAGGTCAATTTCAGAGCTGTTATTATTAATGAGACACGGCCTGTTTCTGGTCTTATTATGTATCCTGGTGTATATCTAGGCAAATTCAAAAACCTACGAATAAATGTATCTTGTATATGGTCTAATAAATCTTTATACTCTGTTGCCCAAATTGGAGCAGCATACATCAAAACAGCCATCAAAATAGAGTCAAACAGTTTCATTGCAGAGTTTAATGAATCAATTTTTGATTTTGCCAATATTGGGGTTGTAGCATTTATTGCCGCAAGTGCTTTTCCTTTGAAAAAGTTTGCGGCTTGAGTGGTTTTAGTTGTACTGACCAGAGGGTATCCCAAGTAATTATATCTTCTTGTTACCATCAGAGGTTTACCATTCCAGTACCATCTATCTTCTCTTGAGGGTTTACCACCATTGCGAAATACCATAACCTTCGATTTGGACTCGTTCAGTGTCATATAGTTCTCACCAAGATATTCTTTCAATATATTAATCTTTTTTTGGAGGTTTATCCTCGACTCCCCTATAATAGCAATATCATCTGAATACATCAGCAGGTGAACATCACCAAATTCCGGAAGGTATACACTCGTCAGATCTGAGTTGTCATACATTTTAATCAGGTCCATCATGAATAATATAAAAAGTAATGGCGATAGTGGCTCTCCTTGTAAAACGCCCGAATGTATCTTAATATTTTCTGTAATTGATCCCCTCCATCTGACTGCCACAGTCGCCTGTTTGTAGTAATTTCTAATTGCATGTATAAATTGATAGCTCACGCCCAGATTGGTTAATTTCTTCCAGAGTAATGAGTGAGGAACTGTGTCAAATGCTTTTCTCAAATCAACAAAAAATACCCGCCTGATTTTCTGGAATGACGTTTCTTCTTTCTACCCATTCATTCAGTCTTGATCTTAGTATTGTTGTAAAAAGTTTCGATAAATTACTTATCAGTGCTATACCACGGTAATTTGAAGGGTTGTCTTTGTCACCGCTTTTAAAGATTGGATGTATGATCGATTTAGTCCATATTGTAGGATAGTGTCCCATTATCAGAGCTCTATTGTAAAATTGTTCTAATAAACCCATGTATGAGTCTGGGAGTACTTTTATTATTTCATTGGGGATGTCATCAGGTCCACTTGCCTTGTTATTTTTCAAATCTCTGATTGCCCTGCCTATCTCTTCAGAAGTTATCTCTGGATCAAGTATTGGATCGCTCGGCGAGATCCTCACTTCTATATTACAAATCTTCTCTTTTTCCTCAATACTCATTAATTCGCAATAAAATTCGTGCCATTCCTGTACAGTAATTTCTCCTTGAATTTTTGTTGCTCTTTTAAATAGCGCAATGGTCTTCCAAAAGGACTTTGAATCTTTTATATTTCTCAATATTTCTTGTTTTTCCTGAATATATTTCTTTCTTTTATCATCTAATAAACCGAATGGAGAGCATAGCTTTCAAGGTCTTCCTTTCTGTTGGTTCTACGGTATTCCTTCAGACTTTCTTTTGTTAGCTTTTTCATCTTGTAACAGCTTTTGTCAAACCATGGTTTAGATTTTCCGGTGGCACCCTTAGTTGAGTACATTATTCCTGATGTTGACATTGCCTCGGTAATTCTTTGAGTGAAAGTATTTACGGAGCTATCGAGATTTGATATTTTTACTACTTGCAATTCCTTTAATTCCTGTTTAAATGTCTTAATTCCCTCAGCTGTCCATCTGTATCTCGTAACACCATATTCTTCTACCTTATATTTGTTTTCATAGGTGTTTTGGACTGTTAACTTCAGGATAAGAGGAAGGTGATCTGAGTACATCTGGGTTTCTATCCTGAAGTCTGATATTTTTTCCAGTATTCCTTGGGAAACTATGCAGTAATCAATAGTTGATGAGCCTCTCTCCGAAACATATGTAAAGTCTCCCTTTCTGTCTCCTGTTGATCGTCCGTTGATTATTGTCAGCGAATTGTCCTCGAGAAACTCGAGGAGTCCTTCAGCCAGTGGTGAAATTATTAGATCTCTTGCTTTTCTTTCGGAAACTAAAGAGAGCTGAAGATTTGTTGGATTATACAGTCCCCCGAGCCCTCCAGTTCTAATATTTAAATCCCCAAACAGAATTAGTTCTTTCCCGTCAGTTATCTGTTTTTCCATATATTTAGTTAATCTAACTAAGTTGTTCTGGTACAGTTCGTTTGGAGGGAGATATACAAATATCAAGCAGGCGGTGGGTTTGTCGGTTCCTATGTTTTGTGATAAAAAAATCGATATCCAGATGTTATCCTTTTCTGTACTGTGCAACCTGTAATGTCCCCCTTTTTTGACACCCACAATTATTCCTCCTGATCCCCTTCCCCTTTCTGTGGTCTTAGTTGCCGGCTGTTCAAAAATTTGGAAATCCTTTAATGTTATATTTGTGAGATTTATACACCATGTTTCAAGTAAAGCGAAGATCTCGTAATTTTTAATGTACTCGAGAAGCGGAAAAACAGAGAGCAACCTAAAAAGTCCATTTATATTCCAGCATATTATTGTGTTTACCGTAACTTTTGGTTTTTTAAAGCTAATAGTCTTAAAACTTTTTTGTGAATCTTTATTTATATGTATTTTATTTTGCAGTATCTGTAAAGTTTCTGAGTTGTCAACATCATTTTGGGGCTGCGTCAACTGCTATGATGTAGAGCCCTTTTCACCAACCACTCTACCATCAACGACTTGGTATTTTTGTCCATTTGCAAGAAGCTTATTGTCTCTTAATTTTGAACGTATTCCTTTTTCGGATAGTTCTTTCTTCTTAGAAATCAGTAAGCGGTGTTGTTCTCGGGTCTTCAGAGTGTAATCTTTGTTTACAAAAATTTTATCATCTCTGAGTTTGTAAGAATTCCTAAGTAGTGCAATTCTTGTGGTTTGTTTCGAAATTTCAACCAAAATTGGCGTGTTAGCTTTCTTTGAAAGCCGATGACAACGCATTATTTCCGATTCTACTTGTATTTGCATCTTTTCATTTATCGCCGTAACCAATTTGCATAAGGTTTCATCTGAGTTTTCGGCTTCGGGCCCTTTTATACCGTAAAATATAAGGTTATTTTCCCTTATTTTCCTGTCCAGCATGTCACCGTGATCCTCTAGACTTTTTATTCTTAAATCGTTTTTTGTGGCTAATTCCAAGCATGTTTTCTGTGAAGTTTCAATAACGGTCAATCTCTGATCCCATTCATCAAACTTTTGTTCAATGTTTTGTAATCTAGTTTCTAGTCTTGCTCCTAAAGTCCTTAGCTCTGTATGGATTTGTATAACAATAGATTTAAGATCATCTTCTATAACTTCCTTTGTCTCAGTAGTTTGTACAGTGGACAGAGTTGTTTGCTTTTTTGTAGGGAGCCCGGGGTTAAGTTCTACGCCACCAATGATTAGTAGTATGGCAATCACTCTTATCAAGTAAGCAGAAGAATACTTTTGAGTTAACGTAAGGTGACAGGATGGGTACATTTTGTAATTATAAGATAGTTTTTTAAATTCATCGTACTTCTCAACGAGAAATTTAGGCTCTTTAATACTAACGATAAACAACAATGCAAGTACTATGTATGTAAATTTCATTTTTTTTACTTTACTAAATTTTAAGCCATATAATTAAAAGACAGCCATACACACTGGAAAAGGCGGTCACTTAATAATTGTTACTTTATTTTAATTCCCTAAATTGACCTATTTCCTTATAATAATACTGAATATCAAAAGAAGTCATTTTTGATAATAGGTTCTTATTATCATTAGCATACATGTTTATATATATACCTCTATGTATAATTTAAAAATTAAGACCCCTAGCCAAAGCTTTATTAATAGCAGTTAAAAAGAAGTAGTTTTCTAAAAACCCTAAAATATTATTCTTAGAATTAAAAGTGCAAAAAAAACTATTATTTTTTTATATATAATTAAAAGCATAGTGCAAAGGCAAAGTGGTTTTTTTTTTTTCACTTCTAATTCTAATAATAATATTTTAGAATTCTTAGAAAACTATCTTCTTCTTATCTGCTATCTTGTTTACACACTTGATAACAGTTACTATTTAAAACATGCTGTGATATATTTTCTCATTCAGTACTTTTATCTGAAGATGGTAACAACATTGTTACCAAAACGTCACACACTATTTATTTATTTGGATCTGGTCTTATTACCTTGTGTTTATAATCTAAAATCCAAATTGTGCCTTATCGTGGTAGTATATATTTTATCATATTTATAATTCCAACCTAAATAAACTTTTTTTTTCTATAATTTGATGGTATGATCATTGCTGGTATGTACTTAACCAACACCTTGAGTTTGTTGTTGTTTCTTATCCCCTTGTGTGAAGATTACATGAATCTCGAGTCCATGCTCCTCAAGCTGCATGATGATAAGCAGCAGCCTCTCCCAAAGGTCCTGTTTAGTGCATTACATTTAGCCGATTTTCTGCCACATTTGTAAGTGCAAAGTCAAACTGCTTTTCACATGTGTAGACACGTGGTGCACTTACAGTAAAAGCAGTCGCCTACTTCTACCCACCATGATTATCATGGCCTGTACCACATGTACTAGGGATAAGCAAAAAAAACTTAGCTGATTTGGATTTCTTTGTTGAAAATTTATATAATTTTTTTTTTTAAACTGTAGAACCTCCCTGTAAAAGAGCACCTAATTGCAGAACCAAAGTGTCCTTTATGGAGAGGTGTCTTCTTACCAGAGAGTTGCTAAATAGTAAAAATGGTAATTTTGCAAATAAAAACTGTTCTTTATAGAGAGGTGTTCTCTAGCGTGAGTGTCCTCTCATGGAGGTTCTACTGTATGGGGGGAAGAAGTTTTTGTTAGTCTGGTGGTAAACTATCAACTTACAATAAACCAGGAGACTGGATCAAATCTCACATTAAGCGATTTTATTTTTTCTAAAAATATTTTTTGAGGGACCCCCGAGTCTTTCACAAGTCCCACCCCACCAGTAAAAGCAAAATAACATCAAACAGGATTGATAAAGCACGATATACAGTTAAACCTGTCTATAGCGCCCCCTCTAAATAGCGCCTCCCTCTCTATAGAGCCAGATTTTAAATACGTAGTACGATGCGATTTACATTAAAAGTGACCTGTCTATAGCATCCCCTCTCTATAGCACCCTATTTTGGTGAGTCCCAAGAGGGGGCGCTATAGACAGGCTTAACTGTATTTGGATCATAGATACAATAATATAAAACCTAATCTAAATAAATAACTAGTATGTGACATTTCGGTAACAGCATTGTTATCATCATCAGACAAAAGAATTTTTTAAATATATCTTTAACATTGCTTTAAAATTATTTTGTCTGATGATGGTAACAACGCTGCTACCGAAATGTTCCACACTATTAATATATTTGGATTAGGCCTTATTTTCTTGTACCAAACAGGATTCTATTTACATGGAATGAACTTTACAATCAGTCCACAATAGCTATCAACCAGGATTATCATGGCTTATACAATATGTGTGATAAGTTTAATAAAATGAATAAACCATCCAGGGATAAATTTCTTATACAATTTTTATTTCCCAATCTTTCAGTGATACGTTAACCTTGATGTATGCATGCTGGAATCTGTGGCCACTGGACATGTGTCTGACCTGAAGGATGTTGTTGGGTTCTGTGCTGCCTGGTGTATAGGGGGCTCTATCTGTGCTTCCTTCTTGAGGTAAACCTGTATAAGACTGGTGGTCTTAATAAAGTGGTGTGGTAAGGTCTGTTGTCACTGTATTGTGGCTTATCGTAGAGGTGTTAGATCCTTTTGACAGAAGAAACTCATTAACTAACTCTGTGAGAAGTAAAAAAAAAATACCTCAATAGGAGAAATCAAAATAACAAGATCAGGATAGCAGTTGTGGTAAGTTCCCTTACATCTTGCAATAAGTAACTTTTATATTAAAACTAGCCGAATGACCCGGGCAACGCCCGGGGTTTACCCGATTAAATGCTTTTATTCAAAAACTATTCGTTACAATTATAAATTGGCGCCGTGGATGTCATTCTTGTATAATATATAACTGAGTTTTAAAAATTGTAAAAAAAAATGCATCGGCCCGGGAATCGAACCCGGGGCGTCCGCCACTATAATATATAAATGAGTTTTAAAAATTGTAAAAAAAAAAAAATGCATCGGCCAGGAATCGAACCCGGGGCGCCCGCGTGGCAGACGAGCATTCTACCACTGAACCAAAAGCAAACGGTGACAGAATTAAGAACGCATGACGCTGATAACTGTATATATTAATAATGCTAGCCAAAGCTCTTCAACAAGCCTTTTATATGAATAAAAGCTCAAGGTAATAAGATCAAATCCAAATAAATAAATAGTATGTGACGTTTCGGTAACAGTGTTGTTACCATCTTCAGACAAAAGTACTAGGTAATAAGACCAAATCCATGGATTTGGTCTTATTACCTTGTGCTTATGATCTATAATCCAAATTGTGCCTTATCAGACAAAAGTATTGAATGAGAAATTTTACCACAGGGTGTTTTAAATAATTACTGTTATCAAGTGTGTAAACAAGATAGCAGATAAGAAGAAGATAGTTTTCTGAGAAACACAGATAATTATTCTTAGAATTAAAATTGGTGGTAAAATTTCTCATTCAGTACTTTTGTCTGAAGATGGTAACAACGCTGTTACCGAAACATCACACACTATTTATTTATTTGGATTTGGTCTTATTACCTTGTGTTTATAATCTATAATCCAAATTGTGCCTTATCATGAAAACAAGCTGTTTCTATTGAGAATAATCTCTCCTGAAAGCTGCACGAGGTAGGCCTAAGTTTTGAGAATCCTGAGAATAGAAACATAAGATAATAAGACCAA
This sequence comes from Cordylochernes scorpioides, assembly GCA_030710605.1. Classification (NCBI taxonomy): domain Eukaryota; kingdom Metazoa; phylum Arthropoda; class Arachnida; order Pseudoscorpiones; family Chernetidae; genus Cordylochernes; species Cordylochernes scorpioides. The sequence goes on from CP092869.1 coordinate 66,838,886, forward strand.
ATTAATGAAATGTTTACGACTTTTTCGTAAAAGCATTTTTACTATTAATACTTTGTCTGATGATGGTAGCAATGCTGTTACCGAAACATCCCAAATATTTCAGATTTAATTTTGTTACCTTTTGATTAGAGGCTCAGAGTGTAAAATGAAGAAAATGGATTCAAAAAAGGTCAATTTGACTAAAAAGAGAAAAGTTTATTAAAAGAATAGATAATTGTCTATGCCCGCCCATCCTTGTCTTGAGGCTCCTGCAACAGCAACTACAGCTGTAGATGAGCACAGATCTAATCTACCAAATGTTAGATGGATAGATAGATCTAACACCTCCATGATAAGCCACAATACAGTGACAACAGACATTACCACACCACTTTATTAAGACCACCGGTCTTATACAGATTCACCGCAGGAAGGAAGCACAGATAGAGCCCCCTATACTCCAGGCAGCACAGAACCCAACAACAACCTCCAGGTCCGACATATGTCCAGTGGCCACAGATTCCACCATGCATACATCATGGTTAACGTATCACTGAAAGGGCAAATGTGGGATCAGCCACGTTCTAGCCTTCACTTTCCTCATCCAAGTTGATTAATCTCCTCCGAACGGTGACTGCGACCTTGTAGAATTTATATAAACCAAAAAGAAGACATTGATCAAACGTCATTGTATTCATCCAGTTATATATTTGTTGACTATTTACTTATATAAGTCGCCCAGGAGTTCTCTTCTCTGTTTCTCATAGCAAAAGCAACCAAATATTATAGACATTTTTTCATCTTGTATATTCTGCCTTTATATAGATCGCAAGTTAAAGGAAAATCAGTCTTGTAGCGCTCTGAACAATTTTCTGGAAAAAATATACCTAGGAAAAGACATTACCTCGTGACCTCTAGCTTTATAGATAGGAAAAAAATGGTAATACTGACAATGAGATATCCATTTGATGAGAGACCATCTCCCTGGGTGATCATCCTTGTGAAAAACAAAATAACCTGACATAACCCAACTTCTGATCAGAGACCACCTCCAAGAGTGACCCCAGGTATGTTTTAACATTCTCTAATGAGAGGTTCTATTATATCAGCACACAACAAAATCCATATAAATCCACAACACCACAAGACAACAAGGTAGAGAAGAAGTAATTATTACCTTCCTGCAGTTGTCATTGAGAAGCTCCCGGCAGTCCTGAGAGGTCCGGGCAGCCACAGTCCGCATCACATGGCAGTTGGAGCTGGTGTGGTTGTGGAAGTCCCGCAGGTGGAGCAGCTGGAGGTCCAGGTTGGTCTTGGAGGCTGACAGTTGGCTCTCTGACCACACATACATTATGGACCCACAGCATATATGAAACAATAGCACAATTGTATTAAAATAAGGTAGATAAATTAAGACATCTCCTTATTGTGCAACTTGCTGATGGCTTGCACCATCTTTCCAAATAACTATCAACTAATTGTCAAGTTTAATTATTCAAGAATTGGCCAAATACCCATTTTTGATTAATCAAGAAAAGCTAATCACGTTTCAGGCTGTTGGCCCTCGTCAGCATGTGGCAAGCTGTACCTTAATGACTTTTTATTAAGTATATATATATATATATATATGTTATAATAAATTTTGTGATAGAGAATTTTATTAGCTTATTTAAATTAGCTTATTTTAATTAATTTGTCAATGATTTTCAGTCATGGAAAATATAATAAAAATAACTTTAAATCACAAATTTCTTTAATTGTAGCTGATAAAAATATAATTTGTGAAATGTAATACCTGGCTTGAGGCGTGTGACCAATAAATAAAATAAAAGATTACATATTTACATATCTACACAGAAAGATTTAACCGGGCCAAAGTAAAAAAGAACAACAAAGAGTTTATATAGGAAAAGCAGCGACATCTGGTGATCAACTTTACAGAGTATTTTATTCTATATACTATATTTCAGATAAAATAAAAATATATATATGTCATAATATATATTCTTCCAGGAATAATAAAGCCAACCTACAGACAACCCAGAGAGAGACGGCAGGGTAAAGCCCGATCACTTGAGACACCAGCGATATTCCAAGGGGCGACCACTGGGGCTCATCAGTTAACACCTCGGGACCTTTAAGACAGTTGGGGATTGTGTGCGATACGAACGGCCCGCCCGGCTGTGCCGTCTCTCTCCCTCTCTCTCTCTGGTTGCCTGGGTTCCTCTTCCAACTTGTGGTGTGTTTCTTTCCCCACCTTTCATACCATATATATATATATTCTATATACAGTTAAAATACTATAGAACAACAACATTTCTTGCTATGGTCATGTTTAAACCAAGGTTAAAACAATTGGGACTTTAGAAACAAACAAACATTTTGCTGGGAGGATTTTTATCAATTGAAAATAAAAAAAGACACTTCTCCCATCTAAATAAATAATTAAACCAAGTGCCATCTATTGACTGTCTCTGAAAACTAGAAGCCTCGGGTCAGTGACACAACATCAGCTTTGTCAAATCGGAGTACCCACCTGTGGACACCATGGTTTCAGGTTTGATGAAGGCCATTAGCCTAACTTTAATAAAGATAAAACCTTAAATGACTAATTTCAAGAGATAAACTACAATATTTGTATTATAGATTAGAAACACGAGAGGTAATAATACCGAAGCTAACTCAATAAATACAGTAGAACCTTTCTAAACAGAACCCGGGATATAGCGAACCTTCCCTTATAATGAACCTGAACCCCACACACACAAAGACTTCTCCCAAAGGTCCTGTTTAGCACACATTTAATGCAGGCCAAAATCTTCTTCTTCTTTCTTATTTCCACTCAATCACACTAAGGTATCAAGCTTGTAAAGCTTGATACTTTTGATGGTGTCTGCCGGGGAAGAGTAGAGCTCATCAATGGATGAGTCAATACAGTCAATAATATGTCTTGGGGTTGCAGGCTGAGAATTGCACTTAGTACATAGTGGGAAAACCCTGCAACCAATGACGGTCTTCAGTAAAATATAACGGTGGGCTGCCCCCAGTTACCCAGCTCCTGGTGGTGTTTGAAGACATCCAGGCTGGTGTTGTGCTGGTTCCTGGCCTGCTCCAGCTCTGACTGCCGCTGACTCAGCAGGTCCGAGGACTTCTCTGACTGGGACTCCTGCAGGAAGTCCCGGTGGGTGGCCACTTTCTTCTGGAGTTCATACATAGAGGAGGCCACCTGGCCCCGCTCCTGTTGTAGCAATGCCAGACCTTTCTTCTACACCACCACCACTCACAGATTAGATGGGAGGGAGAGGTGAAATTTGGAATCATGGATATTTCAATGATCACACATTGACATGGTAGCTTCATAGTCACAAGTTGCACATCAAAGAAATCCCAAGGTAACAAGGTCAAAATCTAAGTGATCGATTATAAAATTATTAATATTGTAACATAGAAAATCAGGAAATCTTCACAATGACATGGCAATTTATTTAAGACAAAATCAAAAAAAATTTATAAGATACAAGATAAGCAATGAGGGGAGAGTTTCCGGAGTAACAAAACATAAACAATATAAATATCAATAATCTGTACATTAGATAGATACTTTGCTACAATAAAACATCTAGATATAGGAAATCAAGGCAAATGTTTATTTTACACATGAAGACTTACTGTCCTTACTGCAATGAAAAAATATTGGAAGTGCCCGGGTCATCAGTGGTGAACCCAGTTAGGTATATTAATTCAAAGAATTTTTCTCTATGTAAATAAATTATATAGATATATGAATAAATATAAATTGATGATGATAACATTAGCTAGCCTATGATGATTAACAATTGGCAACTGAGTTAGTGCCTTCTTGATTCTTATTTTTGTATTTCTTCTTAATTCTTAAATTTTACTTTTGTAGTTTCTATTCATAAAGATAACATTAAAAATATATTTAAGTAACATTTTCTCTTTTTACCCCAAAAACGCCAACAAACCCTTCCAGCGGTTTCACCAATTTAATCTACCAGTCATCTTCTTAGAGCTCTAATACTGTATACTTATGTATACTAACCTGTAGGATGGAATTTCAGAAATGGTATTAAACCAAACTATGAACATAAGCTTTTAGGACAGTAGAATTACATATAAATATTTGCATTGAGCAATGCTCGTTTCTACGGTCCTGAAAGCTACTGTCCATAGTTTGATTCAATACCATTTCTGAGATTCCACGGTTCAGTGTAGCATATATAAGCAGAACCGTCCAATACAGTGTTGGAGCTCTAAGAAACAGTCTAATAGATTAAATTGGCTAAATCGCTGGGAAGGTTCACCACTGATGGCTCATCAGACCCTCCCAATTTTGTTTTTCATTTCAGTAAGGGCAGTAGAAATTTATTTTAGGTGTAAAAGAAACATTCATCTCTTAATGTCTTCTATATAAAATTATTATTGAAAATAAAAAAGAAAAAAATATTTCTGTGAAGTTAAATTTACTGCTTGTTTATTAAATTATTGTATGCATTGGTAATATGTACCTGTGGTAAGGATAGTCTGTGTATGGTCAAGTCAGTATGTAATAACTTAATGTCCCCATAGTAAGATGTGAGTAGAAAGGCGTTTTACCTGGAAGTAATTTCTTTTGTTCTAACCTGAATTGCTTCTGTTTAGAATTCTTCCCTTCCATTTAGGGTCCATACGAGGGGATCGGTAGAAAGATGGTCTAAACTGTTGGTTTTCGACTGTAACGACCCGGGATCAAATCTCACATTGGGCACTTTCTTCTAATTAAAAAATGCTCCAATGGCCCCCGATTCTTGCAAAAGTCCAACCCCACCAGTGGGTGCAAGTAACCAAACGGGGCTCTGGAACTTTTGTAAGTGCAAAAGTCAAACTGCTTTTCACACGTGTAAACATGTGGTGCACTTACAGTAAAAGCAGTCTCCAAATTCTACCCACCATGATTATCATGGTACCACATGTACTAGGGATAATAAAAAAAAAATATCCATACATTTATATTAGAGCTTTAATTGACTTTTTTTTTCTAATTCTTCCTTTACAAAATTGCAACAAGTATAGCCATTATTCAACCCCTTTTTCAAATCCCCCCAACCCAATTACCCACTTTAAATTAACCAATTCAACACTGACTTTAATTAAACAGGTAACATCTATCTTTGGGGAGATAGAGTTGAATGGAAGAAACATAAGGAAGTAAACAAGACCACAACTAAATTGGTAATTTATTATCGAAGTATATTGCAGACAATTTATCTATTTGGAGCCTTAAATTGTGCCTTATCATAGACCTTGTTACCTAAGGTTGATAATCTCTATAATCCAAATTGTACCTTGTCATTTGAATTAAAGAAGTTAAACAGCAGTAGTTTGGAATAAATACCTAGTAATTCTGAAGACAAACTTTTTTTTTTTATTTGGAGTAGATTTTCTACATTTGAAAGTAGGTAGTATATTCAGTTGGCGGATATTTTTCTAAGATATTGTTATGTAGAAAGAAAAGCACATTCCAGAATGGAGAGAGAATATTCTAGAACATTTAAGAATCATGTAGAAAAAGCGGAAGACAACTGATTGGCCAATCAGTAGTGATTGCGCAATGCTCAAGCCTGGCGGCTTTCTGATTGGCTGACCAACCATGACCGTTCTGGAAAGATCTACTCCGGTATATATAGGGATGAGGAACTCATGCAAAGAGGTCGAAGAATGAAGCTACGTGGTGTTCTCCAAGCAAGCTGCTGTCTCAAGAGGTCGGACTGCTGCCTACCGCCGACGCCGGTGTACTTCCTGGAATATTCTAGAAGGTTCTACGAACTTCTGTTTCCTGTTCTGCTCCTGCTTTCTCTCACCGTGCTGCAGTTGGTGAGTTTGTAACTGCTGTTTTATTTATTGTTGTTTTATTTTTTGCACTCTTCTGTAATTATTTTATCGATTAGGCTTAAATAAAGTCCTAAAGATCCTTTGTACCCACGGGAGTTATTCTTTGTCAACCAACAACGCAACAATATTTTCTTGTCAACACTTAAAGGGACGCTGAATTATAGCTGGTTAAAGTTGATTGAGATTGGCAAAACAGTAATAATATAGCAAATGTTGAATCCTAGTCAGTTCAATAAAAGATGGAAATTTGAAAGGGTAATAGTTGGAATTTGAAAAATTGTTCAATTTGAAGTATGTGTTGGAGTAAAGAGGTTATACTGTACATAAGATTACAATAAAATGCATTGGAAGCAGTCAGGAGATTGGCAAAACCACTGATGGGGGTTTATCATTGATAAGCCAAGCTTTCTCATCTAGTTTTTCTATCATCACAGGAAGGTTTGCAAAAGTAGTTTTTGATAATTTATTTAAAAAAAAAAGAAGCATTTATTTTAAAAAAAGACTAATTAGAGTACTCCAACTTAAAGAGTAAAAATGCTGTTATCTAACACTAGCCGAATGACCCGGGCAACGCCCGGGTTTTACCCGATTAAATGCTTTTTTATTCAAATACTATTCATTACAATTATAAATTGGAGCCGTGGATGTTCTTGTGAAACGTCCCGCTCCAAACTTTGTGTCAGAGAAGCGATATTTTTATAAAGAGATGATCTGGCTTTGTGTCTTCTGCTCGAATGAATATTTTTCTGTTAGAATTTTGTTCCTGCATACTAAAAATGAACTGGCTTCACCCGTGGTCTCTGCTTTTTGGAATTTTTCCGGATATAATTTTGTATCTGATAATTAAATATGATACAGCAATATTGTCATCATCATTTTCTGAATAAAAAACAACTACTTTTTTCCCAGAACCTGTCAATTTATTTTTCTTGACTAAAAATCCAAAAAATATCTCTTCCAGATTTTTCTCTATGTCCTGTTAAAACACGTTTTACATGTCCATTAGGTCAGCTGAAATTACCTCCCATCTTCACCGCTAGAGGCGCTGCTTGCGAGCGAAAGGGCAAATTTGCAAATAACTTGTATACACATACTTGTATACTTGTGTACATAGACCATAAATCTGTACATATAGACAGGAAAAGCACATATATTTTAATAATATAAATGAGTTTTAAAAATTGTAAAAAAAAAAAAAATGCATCGGCCGGGAATCGAACCTGGGGCGCCCGCGTGGCAGGCGAGCTTTCTACCACTGAACCAAAAGCAAACGGTGACAGAATTGTTGATTGATGACTCTGATACTTGTATATGTAACATATAAAGGACTGATTCGTTCTTGTTGCCTTGTGATTTTGGTTCAGTGGCGGCATAGACCATTGGCTTTCAACAACTGGGATTCAATCCAGCCTAGGACACTTTTTCCTGAAGAATAAATTGCTCCAAAGGACATAATTCTTGCACAAGTCCAAACCTACTGGTAAGTTGAAGCAACCAAAATGGCCTCTGACAAACTTGTAAATGAAAAAGTCAAACTGCTTTCTACATGTCTACACATGTGATGTGCATTTAGCAAAAGCAAAGCCATACACCTCTTGATCATCATTGTTTGTACCATTTGTACTCAGAGTAGGTCCAAACACCTTATAATTTTTTAGGTGTATTAAAACCATCCAGTAAAGGAAAACACCTAGTTTCAGCGTTCAAGTGTCCTTTAGAGAGAGGTGTCCTCTTGCCAGAGAGTTTCTAATCAGTAAATGGTAAATTTGCCAATGAAACCTGTCCTTTGTAGAGAGGTATCATGTTATCTCTAGATATCTAAAAGTCAATGTCTGTCTGTTTCTCGATAAACTCAAAAACTACTGTACCAATTGGTACCAAATTTTGATGTCGCTTTTTATAAACCTGAGGAAAATTTTCAGTTGCATTTTGATTAGTATTTTTGGCTATTTCTTTTTTTCATTTGAAGAACTTTTTTTACGCGGACTAATCCGGAATGGAATGAATACCTAAATTTGGCCATTTTTTTAAAGCATCGGTGGTTCAGTGGTAGAATGCTCGCCTGCCACGCGGGCGGCTCGGGTTCGATTCCCGGCCGATGCTTTTTTTTTTACAATTTTTAAAACTCATTTATATTATATATAATATAAATATATATTATTATATCAACTATATTAATTGAATCAAATACCTAAACACTAATATAATACAATTTTTGCCATCACACACACTTTTTTCCTATAGTTTATGTGTTACTTCTGTATTGCTATTCTATGGCACTTCTATTATTTATTATTGATATACTTTTAGTAAGAAGGAAATTGCACCCAAGGGATTTCTTGGGCGAAGCCGGGTCATTCGCCTAGTACCATATAAAAGTGAGGATGACCTCACCATCTCCTGTATCTCCAGGGTGAGTTTCTCATTCCTCTCCACCAGATGTCTCTTCAGTCCTTCCTGGAACTGGGACAGCAGCTTCTGTAACAACATCACATACCTCAGTGACACTCCATGTAACACTGTGGCAACCACAACAATGGGGAGTTTACAGAGTAATCTTTTTGAAATTACTTTCTTATTCTTAAATGGAGACTAGAACATCACTTGATCACAAATTAAAAGTTGCTGATGATAGAGTGCCATCTATCAAAATAAATATTGAGTGAAGGTTGATTCCCCCCCTCCTCCCTACCACATGATATTTGGCCTATACATACTTTTCTTAAGCAATAGAACTCTTCCTGTTTGGATAATCTAATAAAGTAAAACATGAAGGAAGATATGAGTTTCTTTTTTACTGTAAATTCAGTAAAAAAGAAACTCATCTTCCTTCATATCTTACTTTATTTGATTATCCTTTTCTTAACTTAGCAAGTAAACCACACACATTTAGACTTTCATTATTTCCTTATAACATTCTGTAGAGAAATAAAAACCACATCTTAATTGTACTGCTAGCAGTAGCTTGGCAATTTACTTATCTGGTTTTGTCTCTGTGATTTATTGCTACAAGTATATTGGCACGCACACATGTGATTGGTGGAAATGTAGAGAGAGAGATTTTGCTGGGAGGGTTCCCCACTGCATATGTGCAAGTGTGTGATTGGAGATTGTGGATTAGATCAATACATTTTCCCCAAGTGGTCACTCATCAGATGTCATGGGACAGGTTGCCCAAAATTTGTCACAATCAAGTAATTATTATATAAAATTATATTTTATACATTTTTAAAAATAAAGAACATGCTGAAAAACTTGACCAAGAATTTTTAACACGCTTTATAAAAATGTTTCAATGGAGGGGTGCAGTTCTGCGATGTGAAAGACAAGGATAAAAAAACACCCCATATTACTCTTCCCTAGATTCTGAAATGTTTGGACATCTTTTCAGGCACTCAAAGGTATAAAAGCTGGAGAAATAAATGAAAGCAAGTCCAGGATGAGGAAGTTTAAAAATAGAGTTCATGGACAATTGGGGGACAAGACGATCCCATGAAAAGAGCAGCCATAGAAAGGAAGCTCTGAGAGGACAGACTATAGATAGTTGAGGAGATACACACAGACTTACATTGTCTGGATGGAGGAGGTCCGTCGCAGTCCCCAGATTGATGGAGAGAGGGGCGAACTGCAGGAGTTCCAGCAGCTGGGACCTTACAGCACACACTCAGTGTTGGGGTTCTTGTGATGGCACACTTCTGGCTGATACCTGCTTTTATAGATAAGGTATAATTTGGAATAAACTATTCAAGGAAATCAAACAAAATCCAAAAGGGTGATATTTAACTGAAGTTTTGGGTTATTATTATTATACTCATATATAAGTTAATGAGACCAAATCCAAATAAATAAGTGTGTGACATTTTGGCAACAGTGTTGTTACCCAATCATCACAAACAATTTATTAAATTGGATTCAATCCTGTTATCTTAGGTTTCTAATCTATAATCTAAATTGTACTTTATCCTCGGACAAAAGTAATAAAAATTGCAAAGAGAAACAAGAGTACATTGTAGATGAGACGTCACAAATAAGCTATTTACATGTATTTGGGCTTTTTATCTCTATTTTATTTTGGCATGGGGCCATAATAAGAATTGAGATATTGTAAGAATATTTTTTAAATAAAATTTCATGCACAATATACATTTCATTATTTATTGAATGCAATATAAATGCATAAGCCTTATACACACACATTTCCATTGAATAATAAATAAAGAAAATGTGGAAATGACATTTAAAAAATTTATTTAACATTTTTGGCAATTGATAATTATCATAATCATTGCAGGGAGTGTTGTAACTGCTAGTGCTGTAAGTACACCACATGTCTACACAGGTAGAATTACAAGTATGTGCCAGAGTCCTGTTTGGTTACTTGAGCTCACTGCTGAGATTGGACTTGTGCATGAATCGGGGGCCATTGAATTAAATTTGTCTAAATAATAATAATAATAAAGCTCAAGGGGATAGAATCAATTCTGGATCCCAATTGTTCACAATTGTTAATATATTTTTTATTTGAAAATGTTATATATCTACAGATATGATAAGGCACACAATTTGGATTATAGATTATAAACACAAGGCAATAATACCAAATTCAAATAAGTAAATAGTGTGTGACGTTTCAGTAACAACATTGTTACCATCATCATACAAAAGCTTTGTCATTGACCCAAGACCGCTAGTTGCGGCGACGGTAATAGATGGTGTCTAGTTTTGATGTCTATTTTGATGGAAGAGGTGCCCTATGCCTTTATATGACCAAATATGGGTGATTATCATGTAGTCCATCCATCTCTGAGGTCAGCCATCATGGGTCACCCTGCTGTGTCTCTTCACCCCTTCCTAGCTTCCTGACCATTCTATTATTGTACAAGGTAACAAGACCAAATTAATAAACACAAAGTAATAAGACCATTTTCAAATAAATAAATAGTGTGTGATATCTCTGTAACAGAGTTGTTACCATCTTCAGACAAATTGTGCCTTATCAGACCAAATTAATGGAATATTTATCTTGTTATCTTATGATAAAGCACAATTTGGATTATAGATGATAGCTACAAGAAAATAAGACCTAATCCAAATTGTGCTTTATCATGTTTATAGACTTCAATGGACATAAGAAGTTATTCTTTCTATGAGCTGAAGAAAAGGAATTCCAAAATGAACATCAATGTTGATGCTAAGCCATTACTTAAAGATTCTATTTTTTGGATTAGTTCTTATTTATATGTAGCTTGTTATGTTTCTAATCACTAATCCAAATTGTACCTCTCTGTATTGTCCATCCCCTTCTCTGTGTGGTGGGCGGGAGAAGCAGCACAAGTAAGGGACTGCCCTGTAGGGTGAAGTACGGTGTCATGAACCCCGAGTCACTAAGGTAACTGTGAACAGGGAACTCTGAAATGTGGCTGACTAACGGGGCAATGGCATCACCCATTCCATGGAGCAGTAAAATCAGAAACTGACGATCCATGGTACTGCGTCCGAGGAAGCCGACACACTGAGGCCTGTAGTCCGGGGAATCAGTGGGAAATATGTTAAGAGGACCCTGAACATTTTACAATCTATATATATATAAAATTGAATGTCTGTCTGTGTGTACTCTATAGATTCAAAAACCATACATCCAATCGCCGTGAAAATTTGGGATATTATTAGGTATATCCCCGGGAAGGTTTTCGAAAAATAATTTCTTGAATATCTTGAATATCCTTAGAGTTATTTGCAGATTTGTAGATTTAACTCGCAAGCAGCGCCACCATTGCGACGATGATAACAAGTTTTTTTATCTATAAGTTTTATTATCACTAAGTTTATTATCTTAAAGATTATTTATCAAAAATAAGATTATCTCAGGATGACACGGCAATTTATTTGAGACAAGAATAATGATACAATTCAAGGCGAAGATACTATTCCTTTAACTTCCAATTACCGAGGGAACCAATTAATATTGATTTTATTCAACTTATCGAGTATTTTTCAAGGGACCGGGAAAAAATGTTCACTAGATAAAACGATGATTTTGTAATGTAGAAAATTAGGAAAGACAAAATTCAGGATGACACGGCACGCAGGGACCGGGAAAAAATGTTCACTTTATCGAGAGATTCAAATTTACGAGTTTCAAATTATCAAAATATATCTTTTTTTTTTTTATAAGTTTATAGAGAATTGTTTTAACAAATGTTCGTTAGACAAACCTTTACTCGGGTAAAACCTCGGGCGAAGCCGGGTACATTCGCTAGTTAAACATAAATGGATGGACAAGACACCACCACCTCTCTCTATTAGATTAACACAAATCAATCCTTCCTTAGCCTCTTTCCTTCTTTCTTCAAAGTGTACCATCCCTCCAGTATGGTGTTAATCAATGTCAGTCAACTCTAGATTGGGATTGGCTGGAAATATACAATGGAACCTCCTTCCAACAGTCTCCTTTATAACTGCAACCAAGTTCCCAGTTTTAAGTCCCAATTGTTCTAACCATGGTTATAATGAGGTCAGTTGTCAACAATTAGTAAAAGTTGTGATTATTTGATGTCAAGTTGTATGTGAAGAGAGAGAGAGAGAGAGAGAACAACACAAGGTAATAAGACCAAATTCAAATAAATAAATAGTGTATGACATTTTGGTAACAGCAACAAAAGTACTCTTCTTCTCTCTTATCTCCACTCAATCATATTAGGATATCAAGCTTGTAAAGCTTAAGACTTTTGATGGTGTCTGCTGGGGATGAGTAGATCTCATCAATGGATGAGTCAATACAGTCAATAATGTGGTTTGGTGTTGCAGGTTGACACTTAGTACATAGTGGGAAAACCTTGCAACCATTCTGGAAAGTCATTGTCCGTAGATGACCAGATACAAAAGTACTGAATGAGGAAAATATCCAAGCATGCTTTTAAATAGTTACTGTTATCAAGTGTGTAACCAAGATAGCAGATAAGAAGAAAATAGTTTTCTAAAAACCTTGAATATTATTTTTAGAATTAGAAGTGTGAAAAAAAAAAACTTTTCAAAACAATTTTCTTCCTACCTGCTCTCTCTCTCTCTCTCTCTCTCTCTTGTTTACCTACTTGATAACTATTTAAAAGCTTACTGTGATATTTTTCCTCATTCAGTACTTTTGTCTGATTATGGCAACAACGCTATTACAAAAACATCACATACTATTTATTTGGATTTGGTCTTTTTTTTTTTTTTTTGCTTCTACCTAGTACACGTGGTACAGGCCATGATAATCATGGTTGGTAGAAGTAGGCGACTGATTTTACTCTAAGTGCACCACATGTCTATACATGTGAAAAGCAGTTCGACTTTGCACTTACAAATGTGCCAGAGCTCCGTTTGGTTACTTGCACTCGCTGGTGGGGTTGGACTTTTGCAAGAATCGGGGGCCATTGGAGCATTTTTTTTTTTTTATCAGAAAAAAAGTGGCCAATGCGGGAATCGAACCTTTCGACGTAGCGGTCGAAAAGCAACAGTTTAGACCACCCTTCCACCAACCTCCATTTTGTTGTTGTTGTTGTTTCTTATCCCCTTGTGTAAAGATTACATTTGGTCTTATTACCTGTAGTTCTAATCTATAAAACAAATTGTACCTTAGCAGGACAACTTATAATTATGACAATTCTCACAGGGAGCATACAGTATAGATTTTTTGGAAAAACTAGCACCTGAAATTGAATCTACATTAAACAGGGTTTTTTTTCTAAAATTAATAAATTGTTTATATGGCTTTGGATTCCTGCAAATGTCCAACCACACCAGTGAGAGCAAATAACCAAATAGGGCTCTGGTACTTTGTAAGTGCAAAGGTCAACCAGCATGTGTAGACAAAGGATGCACACATACAGGATAACTCCTCCCCACCAGCCAGGATGGACTGTACCATGGACACATGGAGCTAAGTAACAAATTGCAATGTGTGACAACTCACTTGTCATCTGGTCCCAACTTGAGAGAAACAGAGGGGGACTTCTGCCTGCCATTGCCTATACAAACACAGAATGGTTGGCACTAACATACAGTGGAACTTTGGTACAGCACAGGGGTTGGCAAACTTTTGAATCGAAAGAGTCAAAAATTACAATTTACAAAATTTCAAAGTTTTTAAAGAGCCACACAATTTTTTCTTGCCAACAATAAATAGTACTCACATAAATAATATTTACGTATGGAACTATATAAAGAGCTTCACATCCAAAGAGCCGCATGTGACTCTGGAGCTGCAGTTTGCCAACCTCTGGTATAGCAGCTTTTTTTATATCATCAGCAACTTTGGTGCAACAACATCCAATCATAGACAAGACTTAAGGAAGTTGTACCTTTCAGCAGCACATATATCAGGATTCAGACAATAACTCTGAAAGATATTTGATACACAGTTATCTTTATTAAAGACACAAGATAACCAAGTGTGTGAACAAAATTGCCTCTGTCTCCAAAAAAAAATTGATGATTGGCAGCATCAAAGACTTTCCACTACTTTAAATTTTGTCTATAAGTTTAATTCTAAGGTCCCAAGTTTGAAGTTGTTATAACAACAACACGGCTATAATAGAACATATTATTGGTTCCAGTGAACATTATTATAGCAAGGTTTGAATAACAAAAATTAAGATTGAATTTAATTTAACTCCGCCTTTGCCAGTCCCAAGCCCGGATGAAAAAGGAGGAGGGGGAGCAGTAACAAGCTCGCTAAAAAACCTGGGCTCAGCTGGCCAGGCTGATAGTACCCTGTAAGAGCTCCTGATCCAGGGATACAGGATGAGCAGCGTTTGTACTCCTTGTTAGGAGCAGTTGCACATGGCGTCTGTTCCTCATGTCAGAGGCGGCCATTTCTTTTGGAGCTAAGTTGGCCTGCCACTGAGTAGTGCTCCCAGTCTTAATGACAAAGGCAGACACATTCTACTTCACCCAGTCATGATGGTTGTCAAACAGACAGCATCAAGGGTCACAACTTGATAGCTTAATATGATTGAGAGAGTGGAGATAAGAAAGAAGAAGATTGAATTTTGCTATTATTTTAGCAGAAACATTGCCAGAAATAATTGCAAAAATTACTGATAGGTAGCAATTGCTATTAATTTTTAAAATAAAATTATTATGATATTTCTCTTCCCCCCCTCTTTTTAAAGTGGTTCTTTAGATATGCAATATGCATTGAAGCCCAGAACACTGTTACAGTCAAACTTTGTTATAACAACATCTTTGGGAGACACTAAGAAATAAAATAAAATCCCGCAAAAAAAAAAAAAAAAAAGGATATAGTGAACCTTCCCTTATAACGAACCCATAATAATCTCCATTTTTTAATTATATACAGTCGAACCTCTTTAATTCAACACCCCAAGGGATCAGAGCTTTCAGTTGAATTAAAGGAAGTGTTGAATTAAAGTTATTCAGATGATTAGCTAATCATCTAACTTGCTAAAATAATATCATTTTAAAATAGCTTTGTAATATTTATATAAATTAATGATATTAATTGACACTATTGTGTGTGTACTTTTTTCTAATTTTTTTTTTTTTATTTTCATGATTAACTTTTAGTATCAGGAATAAAATGGAATTAATACAGATTTTAGAAACATAAATAATTCTTCACTGGTGAACACTCCCAGCAATTTTGAAAGTTCTAACTCTCAGATTTTTTCATCTTAGTCAGGATGTTCTCGGCCTGGAGCTATTCTGGAATGTGGGATGAACCGACAGGCAGAAATCTGTATTTCCAGGCTCAAAACTGGCAGCCATACAAGATCACTCCTCTTCCAGGATGGTGTAAAGACCTTCCAACAATGCACCATCTGCAAGACCAAAGAGACCTCATCAGACCACCTCTTGGAATGTATGGGAGCCTCAAGACAGGACCTATATTCCAACCCTACCAAGATTGTAAATTTAATCCATGAATTCAGTCTACATGACCTTGTATGATTATACAATGGGATAAAAAAAAGTCATGATGTTTACTGAAACTATGCATATAAATCTGTGAGGAATTATGCAAAATGGGGATCTATGTAAATTTAACAGTGCATTGCTCTCATCAGTTCTATAGCATACTGACCTGAAGAATTCTTGGACATGGTGCCTCTGGAACAATGGGAGTCTGCTGCCAGCTCTGCAGGAACCATAGAATTAGTTGGGACAGAGGGAGAACTATCTAATTTGCATATAGAAATGGCTAGTTATTACAAGCTTTCATGAGAGGCTAGAATACTCCTGGTTTATCTTGGAGGAGGTCTCTTATAGTGAGTCGGACTGTGTCTAGCTATAGATACAAGAGAATAAGACCTAATCCAAATAATTTAATAGTGTGTGACATTTGGGCAACAGCTTTATTACCATCATCAGACAAAAAAATTTTTTTTTTTTTTTATGATTTTTAAAAATTATTTTTTGTCTGATGATGGTAACAATGCTGTCACACACTATTAATTTATTTGGATTAGGTCTTATTTTCTTGTATCTATAATCCAAATTGTATTTATCATGTGTCTAGCTATGTAATATTGATTGTCCAGTGGCTCAGGGAGGTGATTGTTCTCATCAGTTAGGATATTTTACAGTATCTGGATACATTTACCTGAACTACACCCATGTTCAGTAAATGATGTGGCATTTCTGAGCATGTTTCATGAAAACATCAACTAAAATTTCTTAATATGAAGCATTAGCGTGCCATCAATTATAATAAATTGAAACTATTTTTGACGCATATGTTTCTAATTAAAATTAAACCATTTTCCACTTTACTCACTGCAACAATAAATTAATTAGAGGCCCTGGCTTTAAAATATAATTTCCAAGAGGTCAGTCTCAGTATCTGCATAAAAGGAAAACATCAAAATACAATATTACAGCAGTATGGTAGATTAAACTGACAAAACCACTGGGAGGGTTCACTACTGATGAGCTAGGCTCTCTCATTAATTTATCATCAGAATAAGGGCAGTAGAAAATTGTTTAATTTTATAAAATAATCATACGTGTCTAAAAAAGTTTAAATTTCTTAGCAATTTCAAGGCTTGATACAACAGTGATTATATTATAGTGCATTAGCATACCATCTGTTATCAAATTTGAAACTATAATAGACGCGTATGATTTTATTTTTAAAATTGTTTATTTTTTAAAAGAATCATACGCGTCTCTATAATAGTTTCGAATTTTGACAATAGTGATTGTTTGAAAATGGTAAGATACAATTTGGATCATTGACAAATATCACAAGGTAACAAGGTCACAATCACAAATAAGTAATTTATACATGGTATTTCAATAACAGGGATATTACCAGCTTCAGATAAGATTACTCTTCTTCTTTTTTATCTCCATTCAACACTCATATTAGGGTATCAAGCTTGTAGAGCTTGAGACTTTTGAGTGTCTGCTGAGAATGAGTAGAGCTCATCAATGAATGAGTCAATACAGTCAATCAAAAAATTACTAAATTTAATAAATCCTTCAGTAATACTGTTTGATGTTGATAATTATGGTTATAATATTACCTATTTGGATTTGGTCATGTTCACTTGTGATGTTTCAATAAGTTAAAGGCTCTTTGTGCATAAGCTAAATATTTTGACATGATTTTTTTTTTATTTAAATAATTGTGGACAAATCACTTTTTTTTTTTTACATTTTCTCAATTCCAGACCTAAAGTACATACAACAACATACAAGTGTATTAAGAAAAAGGTATTTCCTTTGATAAGGCACAATTTGGATTAAAGATACAAGGTAATAAGACTAAATCCAAATAAATAAAGTGTTTGATATTTCGGTAGCAACGTTGTTGCCAAAATGCTAAACACTATTTATTTATTTGAATTTTATCTTATTAATTTGTGTAACCAAAATTAAAAGTGTAAATGTCTTCTTCTTTCTTATCTCCACTCAATCATATTTGGGTATCGAGCTTGTAGAGCTTAGACTTGACAACCATCATGACTGGGTGAAGTATAATGCATCTGCCTTTATCATTAAGACTGGGAGCACTACTCAGTGGCAGGCCGACTTAGCTCCAAAATAAATGGCCGTCTCTGACATGAGAAACAGACGCCATGTGCAGCCGCTCCTAACATGGAGTACAAACACTGCTCATCCTGTATCCCTGGAGCCCTTACAGGGTACTATCAGCCGGGCCAGCTGAGCCCAGGTTTTTTAGTGAGCTTGTTACTGCTCCCCCTCCTCCTTTTTCATCCGGGCTTGGACCGGACAAGGCGGAATGTGAAAGAGCAATGAAATCATGTAACTAAAAGTGTCTGCTGGCAGAGTATGACCTTTGGTAATAGCAGGATATACTCTATTTTAAAGGCGTAAGATTCTTTTTAAATTTAACAATTTCTACTGCCCTTACTGCAATGGAAAAATTATTGGGAGGGCCTGGCTCATCAGTGGCGAACCCTCCCAGCAGTTTCACCAGTTTAATCTACCATACCGCTGTTATATTGCATTTTTGGAACTTCCTTTTATAGTGATACTGTTGCTAGACTCTTGGAATGGGTATTTTAGAAGAACTATGGACATAAGCTTTGAGGACAGTAGAATTACATACAATTATAAATATATAATATGCTTCGAGCAAGCGCTCTTCCGCAAATATCAAATTGTGTCTTTTATTAGAACATTTAAAATATATTTATAATTCTACTGTCCTCAAAGCTTATGTTTGTTTTGTATTTTCTACTCTCCTTACTCAAATTACAAACTCTCCCATTAATTTTTCATTGCAGTAAGGGCAGTAGAAAATTGTTTAATTTTTAAAAGAATCATACGCGTCTATAATAGTTTCGAATTTTCATAACAGATGGCGCGGTAATGTATCATATTACACGTTTTGTGTTTAATTAAAAAATATTCTTACATGACCAATAATAATTCGTATTTGTGTGAGAACTTGATATATTCAATGGGTATATATTGACTCTTTAAAAACATTTTGGCGTTTTAAATTGTGATATATTTAAAAATATATCACAAATTGAAAGGCCAAAATGTTTACTAAAATGATAAACCTTACTAAGTTTCTACAGCTCACCAGATATTTATAAAATAATTTGTAGATATATTTATTCTTTTTAATATATTTAATGTCGTTAACTACATCGATGGAGCTACAAAACTACGTCGAGAAAACCAAAACTCGAAAATTTGCAAGATTTTTATCAAAGCCATTTAAGAAGCGAAAATAGGTTTATTTAAATTTTGTCACTATGGTAACCGAAAATTATTTTTAAATATTTGACCACATTCATAGAAAATTTTAAAATATAAGGTTCACTCTTGAGATATCGAAAATCTATTTTTGAAAAATAATGCATTTAGTATAATTTGAACACATTTTCATATAATATATATATGATGAGTACGCGGTTTGGATAGTTGAAAAGGGAGGATACACGATGTGACTTATTAAAGTCTCCTTACTTAAGTATATATATATATATATAGCAATTTAGGCCAACAACCCCATGTATATAACCCGCAGCAAGACCTTAATGTTGTATAATAGCAGCACAGTTGTCAGTGATGCACTATCGGCATATGTCTTTACATCATCACATGTAATACAATTTGTGCAAACAGGATAAATAAAATAAATAAAAAAGAAAAGGGGGGAAAAACTCTGTAATTGATTAAGAGTTGAGCTAAAGCAAGGATTGAGCATATAATATTGTCAGTACAATGGTCTAAAGATGGAAACAGCCGCGACACTATTATACAATTTCATCAGACAACCCACGAGATCGTTATTAAATTGGGCAATCTATAAAACACTGAAACACAGACACTCGCGGCAATGTATGTGGCCGGTAATTTATGGGAGACTTGATTATTAGTAACATTCCCTTCAAATAGGTAATAAACATACAACATTTCATTTAAACAATTGGAATAGCACCATAAGGCAAATTATGTATGAAATAGGTAACAGAGGAAACAAGAAAATTTCTCTAGATATTTATTTAAATATCTTAAAATTTGGGAACATGTCTGTACTGACGAGATATGCTATTTACATAGTAAAATTTAGATAGAGGTGACCTGAAGTTACTTTATAGCCCTTTAGGGCCCATGCGAAATCTAGGTTGGCTACTACACAAAAAAAAAAAAGGGGGAAGGTGCTAAGTCATAATGACAAATGG
>CP092869.1:66859027-66981004 GCA_030710605.1 Cordylochernes scorpioides
TCCACCCCACCTGTCCCAAGGAGTCCAGGACATGGTTGGCAGCTGCCACACAGTCCACCATGAGTGAAGGTCCTACAGTTCCACCCCACCTGTCCCAAGGAGTCCAGGACATGGTTGGCAGCTGCCACACAGTCCACCATGAGTGAAGGTCCTACAGTTCCACCCCACCTGTCCCAAGGAGTCCAGGACATGGTTGGCAGCTGCCACACAGTCCACCATGAGTGAAGGTCCTACAGTTCCACCCCACCTGTCCCAAGGAGTCCAGGACATGGTGGCAGCTGCCACACAGTCCACCATGAGTGAAGGTCCTACAGTTCCACCCCACCTGTCCAAAGGAGTCCAGCGACATGGTTGGCAGCTGCCAACACAGTCCACCATGAGTGAAGGTCCTACAGTTCCACCCCACCTGTCCCAAGGAGTCCAGGACATGGATGGCAGCTGCCACAACAGTCCTCCATGAGTGAAGGTCCTACAGTTTCCACCCCACCTGTCCCCAAGGAGTCCAGGACATGGTTGGCAGCTGCCACACCACCATGAATCCTACACCACCCCACCTGTCCAAGAGTCCAGACATGTGCCCACACCCCCATGAGTCCTACAGTCCCCACACCATGTCCCACGGAGTCCAGGACATGGTTGGCAGCTGCCACACAGTCCACCATGAGTGGAAGGTCCTACAGTCCACCCCACCTGTCCCCATGGAGTCCAGGGCTTGGTTGGCAGCTGCCACACAGTCCACCATGAGTGAGGTCCTACAGTTTCCACCCCACCTGGTCCCAAGGAGTCCAGGACATGGTTGCAAGCTGCACACAGTCCACCATGAGTGAAGGTCCTACAGTTCCACCCCTCCTGTTCCCAAGGAGTCCAGGACATGGTTGGCAGCTGCCTCACAGTCCACCATGAAGTGAAGGTCCTACAGTTCCACCCCACCTGTCCCAAGGAGTCCAGGACAAGGTTGGCAGCTGCCACACAGTCCACCATGAGTGAAGGTCCTCAGTTCCACCCCACCTGTCCCAAGGAGTCCAGGACATGGTTGGCAGCTGCCACACAGTCCACCATGATGTGAAGGTCCTACAGTTCCACCCCACCTGTCCCAAGGAGTCCAGGACATGGTTGCAGCTGCACACAGTCCACCATGAGTGAAGGTCCTACAGTTCCACCCCACCTGTCCCAAGGAGTCCAGGACAAGGTTGGCAGCTGCCACACAGTCCACCATGAGTGAAGGTCCTACAGTTCCACCCCACCTGTCCCAAGGAGTCCAGGACATGGTTGGCAGCTGCCACACAGTCCACCATGAGTGAAGGTCCTACAGTTCCACCCCACCTGTCCCAGGAGTCCAGGACAAGGTTGGCAGCTGCCACACAGTCCACCATGAGTGAAGGTCTACAGTTCCACCCCACCTGTCCCAAGGAGTCCAGGACAAGGTTGGCAGCTGCCACACAGTCCACCATGAGTGAAGGTCCTACAGTTCCACCCCACCTGTCCCAAGGAGTCCAGGACATGGTTGGCAGCTGCCACACAGTCCACCATGAGTGAAGGTCCTACAGTTCCACCCACCTGTCCCAAGGAGTCCAGGACATGGTTGGCAGCTGCCACACAGTCCACCATGAGTGAAGGTCCTACAGTTCCACCCCACCTGTCCCAAGGAGTCCAGGACATGGTTGGCAGCTGCCACACAGTCCACCATGAGTGAAGGTCCTACAGTTCCACCCCACCTGTCCCAAGGAGTCCAGGACAAGGTTGGCAGCTGCCACACAGTCCACCATGAGTGAAGGTCCTACAGTTCCACCCCACCTGTCCCAAGGAGTCCAGGACATGGTTGGCAGCTGCCACACAGTCCACCATGAGTGAAGGTCCTACAGTTCCACCCCACCTGTCCCAAGGAGTCCAGGACAAGGTTGGCAGCTGCCACACAGTCCACCATGAGTGAAGGTCCTACAGTTCCACCCCACCTGTCCCAAGGTGTCCAGGACATGGTTGGCAGCTGCCACACAGTCCACCATGAGTGAAAGGTCCTACAGATTCCACCCACCTGTCCCAAGGAGTCAGGACAAGGTTGGCAGCTGCCACAGTCATGAGGTCCACTGTCAGGGTCAGGGTGGGGCGTAAGGAGGTCCTACAGTTCCACCCCACCTGTCCCAAGGGAGTCCAGGACATGGTTGGCAAGCCGCCACACAGTCCTACCATGAGTGAAGGGTCCCTACCGTTCCACCCCACCTGTCCCAAGGAGTCCAGGACAGGTTGGCAGCTGCCACACAGTCCACCATAGAGTGAAGGTCCTACAGTTCCACCCCACCTGTCCCAAGGAGTCCAGGACCATGGTTGGCAGCTGCCACACAGTCCACCATCGAGTGTAGGTCCTACAGTTCCACCCCACTGTCCCAAGGAGTCAGGGACAAGGTTGGCAGCTGCCACACAGTCCACCATGAGTGAAGGTCCTACAGTTCACCCCAACCTGTCCCAAGGAGTCCAGGACATGGTTGGCAGCTGCCACACAGTCCACCATGAGTGAAGGTCCTACAGTTCCACCCCACCTGTCCCAAGGAGTCCAGGACATGGTTGGCAGCTGCCACACAGTCCACCATGAGTGAAGGTCCTACAGTTCCACCCCACCTGTCCCAAGGAGTCCAGGACATGGTTGGCAGCTGCCACACAGTCCACCATGAGTGAAGGTCCTACAGTTCCACCCCACCTGTCCCAAGGAGTCCAGGACATGGTTGGCAGCTGCCACACAGTCCACCATGAGTGAAGGTCCTACAGTTCCACCCCACCTGTCCCAAGGAGTCCAGGACATGGTTGGCAGCTGCCACACAGTCCACCATGAGTGAAGGTCCTACAGTTCCACCCCACCTGTCCCAAGGAGTCCAGGACATGGTTGGCAGCTGCCACACAGTCCACCATGAGTGAAGGTCCTACAGTTCCACCCCACCTGTCCCAAGGAGTCCAGGACATGGTTGGCAGCTGCCACACAGTCACCATGAGTGAAGGTCCTACAGTTCCACCCCACCTGTCCCAAGGAGTCCAGGACATGGTTGGCAGCTGCCACACAGTCCACCATGAGTGGAAGGTCCTACAGTTCCACCCCACTGTCCCAAGGAGTCCAGGACAAGTTGGCAGCTGCACACAGTCCACCATGAGTGAAGGTCCTACAGTTCCACCCCACCTGTCCCAAGGAGTCCAGGACATGGTTGGCAGCTGCCACACAGTCACATGAGTGAAGGTCCTACAGTTCACCCCACCTGTCCCAAGGAGTCCAGGACATGGTTGGCAGCTGCCACACAGTCCACCATGAGTGAAGGTCCTACAGTTCCACCCCACCTGTCCCAAGGAGTCCAGGACATGGTTGGCAGCTGCCACACAGTCCACCATGAGTGAAGGTCCTACAGTTCCACCCCAACCTGTCCCAAGGAGTCAGGACATGGTTGGCAGCTGCCACACAGTCCACCATGAGTGAAGGTCCTACAGTTCCACCCCACCCTGTCCCAAGGAGTCCAGGACAAGGTTGGCAGCTGCCACACAGTCCACCATGAGTGAAGGTCCTACAGTTCCACCCCACCTGTCCCAAGGAGTCCAGGACATGGTTGGCAGCTGCCACACAGTCCACCATGAGTGAAGGTCCTACAGTTCCACCCCACCTGTCCCAAGGAGTCCAGGACATGGTTGGCAGCTGCCACACAGTCCACCATGAGTGAAGGTCCTACAGTTCCACCCCACCTGTCCCAAGGAGTCCAGGACAAGGTTGGCAGCTGCCACACAGTCCACCATGAGTGAAGGTCCTACAGTTCCACCCCACCTGTCCCAAGGAGTCCAGGACATGGTTGGCAGCTGCCACACAGTCCACCATGAGTGAAGGTCCTACAGTTCCACCCCACCTGTCCCAAGGAGTCCAGGACATGGTTGGCAGCTGCCACACAGTCCATCAGGTTGTCCAGGTCCCCAGCTAGCCGAGTCCCCTGCTCCAACAACTCCCCCTCCCTGGACCTCAGCCGGCCTGCCAGACTTTGCTGCCATTGGATCTCCATCTCCAGTCTCTGGGCTGTCTCATGTGCCACGCGGAGAGGCTTGCGCTGGCCGTACAGTTGTACTTGTAAGGCCAGGACTGTACTCTCAGCCTGCCTGGACACATACATTACTGGATACACAGTACATGGCTTGTACCAGGGTCAATATGTACATGATAGAGAGGAAATAACATCTAGGATAATGATAAAGCACAATTTGGATTATAGATTATAAAAAAAAAAAAGACCTAATCCAAATAATTTATTAGTGTGTGATGTTTTGGCAACAACATTGTCACCATCATCAGACAAAAGAGTAGATGAGAAAAAATACCACAGCAAGTTCTTAAATAGTACTGTTATCAAGTGTTTAAACAAGATTCTTTCATTCTTCAAGAAGAATATTTCAAGTTGTCTTAAAAAACTATTTTTCCTTATCTGTTATCTTGTTTAAACACTTGATAACAGTACTATTTAAGAACTTGCTGTGGTATTTTTTCTCATTTACTCTTTTGTCTGATGATGGTGACAATGTTGTTGCCGAAACATCACACACTAATAAATTATTTGGATTAGGTCTTATTTTCTTTTATCTAGGATAATGAATATAAATATATGTGTGCATGATGTTGAAAACAGATTACTGAATTATAACAGATAAATTATTACATTTATTGACTTTTGACAACTTTTTGCTTGTAATTCCAATAGAGGTTTTAAATAGGAAACTGAATATTTGAATTTCTAACTCATTTGGGGTCTTGAACACTCTCTGAAAAAAATCAATTCGCATCTCCCAACAGTTTCCGACTTGACTTCAAGCCAAACATAAGATTTGAAAATAAATAAAGAAATATGTTCATTCCTGGCCACTCCAACCACCCAGAAGTCTGAAAAGCTATATACTTGCTTTGTTCATTGGACTGAGCGAGTGTTAAAAGTTTTATACTTCTATGTGATCTTGAAGCATATTAAAATTTAATTTTAAAATTTTGAACGGCAATTTGGAAAGTTGTCTGTTCCTGGCCATTCTGACACAACCCAAAAGTCTGAAAATTTTATCAACTTGCATTGTCATCAGGTTTTAACAAGTGTACAAAATATTTCTACGTGCTCTAGAAGTACATTAAATATTGAATACAAGATTTGTGGACAGACAGACAGAGCAGGTTGAATAAAAGCTTTTAAAAATAATATGTAGACAATATATACATATCTGTAACTTGATATTATACATTTTTATTGGAAATGAGGTAAAAACAAATATAAATGATAAATAAGATAAAGAATTTTAATACTAAAATTAATGAAAGATGAACTTAATGATTTCAATTATTTGAACAATTCTCTTAGTTTATAACTCTTTCTGTAAAAATATTTCTATCTTAAAAAATATAAAATTTCAATTAATGATAACTGTTGCTTGATATGTGTTCTGTGCTTTCTTAGTTATGCCCTAGAGGCATATATTTATTTGTCTTTTTATTTTAGATATATATTTTAAAATATGTTGTCTCCATTTGTATAAAAGTTAAATATGAAAATATTTTTTATATCTAAAGCATATTTAGAAAAATAATGTAAAATAGTATCAGATTATATTTAACTCGTGTTCTATTGGCGTGTCATTATACCATGTTTTCTCCTGTAGAAGGGCGTCCATGCCTGGAAACTAGAGAATTAAAATGTTTTGAAAAGATACTTTTCCCTGGAGCCTTGATATTTTTACTCAAAATATAATGTTTGCATATTATCTTCTAACATTTACCTGCAATGATCTCTAGCAATACAACATTTAACAAAGACTGAACTACCTGTGCTGTTCCAAGATGGCAGCGTGGGTCTCATCTCTGCGCTGGAGCCACACCACCCAGTGGCGCCACCTGCCAACCAGGCCACGGTGGTCATCTGCTAGGTTCTGCCACAACCATCGGAGAATCTCAACAAACATTTACATATTTGATAGCAGATCTATTTACATACTGTAGTGGCTCCATAATCCATTACTATATTTTATGTAGCTCAATCATTTATATCTTCTTCTTCTTTCTTATCTCCACACATTCATATTAGGATATCAAGTTGTGACCCTTGATGGTGTCTGTTTGACAACCATTATGACTGGGTGAAGTAGAATGCGTCTGCCTTTGTCATTAAGACTGGGAGCACTACTCAGCGGCAGGCCGACTTAGCTCCAAAAGAAATGGCCGCCTCTGACATGAGGAACAGACACCATGTGCAGCTGCTCCTAACATGGAGTACAAATGCTGCTCATCCTGTATTCCTGGATTAGGAGCCCTTACAGGGTACTATCAGCCAGGCCAGCTGAGCCCAGGTTTTTTAGCGAGGTTGTTACTGCTCCCCCTCCTCCTTTTTCATCCGGGCTTGGGACCAGCAAAGGCGGAGTTGATCATTTATATAAAGTAATTGTATTAAATAAATATAGTAGAACCTCTCTGTAAAGGACACTTAATTGTCTAGTCAAAGTGTCCTTTAGAGAGAGGTATCCTCTTACCGGAGAGTTGCTAAATAGTAAAAATGATAATATTGGCAATTAAATCTGTCCTTTGTAGAGAGGTGTCCTTTAGTGGGAGTGTCCTCTCATGGAGGTTCCACTGTATAAAAATATTTGCAGAGTTTCTTTTATTCAGAAATTGGGAGAGAGGCATATGAACAAAAGCATATTAATAAATATAAATAAATATATTTCAAGTACATTTTTATTTATTTAACAATTGCAGAATACACGCTATATCCACAAATCGGATATTTGCGTGTGAAATATATACATTTGAATGAAAGACAAAAAATAAAAAGTAGTTTAAAGGGATATATGCATATTTACATATCAGTATTGATTACATTAGTAGTCACTTATTTAGTTAAGTACATTCTGCAGAATTTGTTAAATCTTTGGTGTATGTCCTTAGTGTAGACCAGATGTTGCATATTTGTTATGGGAAGTTGATTTAGTTCCCTAAGGTCAGCGGGCAGTCAGTTAATAAGTGTCTGGGGTTCTGTTCTTCGCCTCCACTCGAGCATCCACAAGTACAAGTACATTTATAAAGTGTTGATTTTATTCCTTTGGAGTTTAAAATGTTGCCATCCAATTTCAACTTCTCCTATTTTTCCAACAGATTTCTTTTAAATACAGATGGTGGAGATTTTCTATAAAACATTGATCCTCAACTCCGGTATCAAACCCTACATTCGGCACTTTTTCCGGAAGAAAAAACTGCGTCAATGGATCCCCGATTCTTTCCAAAGTTTGATTTCAGCAGTGAGTGTATGTAACCAAACAGGGCTATGGCAGATTTGTAAGTGCAAAGTTGAATTTCTTTCAATATGCATAGACATGTGGTGCACTAGTAAAAGCAGTTGCTAAACTACCCACTACGATCATCATGACCCATAACAATATACATGTACATATGGAGACAAAACTTAAGGAAGTAGAAGGTCTTCTATTTTTTTTTTTTAAGGAGACAGAGTCAATTTTTTTCACTTGGTCATCTTGTGTGTCTTCAACAAAGGTCACTGTGCATCAATTATCTACAGAGTTATTGTCTGAATCCTGATATACATGCTAAAAGGTACATGCCAAAAAGTATGAATATTAAAAACTAAATGATTTTTACAAATTTAATCAAAAGAGTATATTTTCAAGCCTTTTTTAGGGCTGACGCTTATCAGGGGTGACCTTGAAAACTGCTGGTGTCTTCTTCTTTCTTATCTCCACTCAATCATATTAGAGTATCAAGTATAAACAGGACCTTTGGGAGAGGCCGCTGCTCATCATAAAACAGCTCGAGGAGCATGAACTCATGGAATTCGTGTAATCTTTACACAAGGGGATAAGAAACAACAACAACAGAGTATCAAGTCTGTAGAGCTCCATCATTGTTGTTGCTTATCCCCTTGTGTAAAGATTACACGAATTCCATCAGTTTATGCTCCTCGAGCTGTTTTATGATAGGCAGCGGCCTCTCCCAAAGGTTCTGTTTAGTGCATCTAATGCAAGAGAGCTCCATCATGACTGGGTAAAGTAGAATCCGTCTGCTTTTGTCATTAAGACTGGGAGTACTACTCAGGGGCAGGCCGACTTAGCTCCAATATTAAATGGCCGCCTCTGACATGAGGAACAGATTCCATATGCAGCTGCTCCTAACATGGCGTACAGACGCTGCTATTTCATTGAAACAAAAAAACTTGTTGTAACTCCACACTCACCTTGAGATCTGCCTGGGAGGATGCAATCTGCTGCCTCAGGGAGTCCGCCTCAGTCCGACTGAAGTCTGTCTGGACCTTGGCTTTCTCCAGGAGGTCCTGTTGTTTGAAGTTGTCTTCCTGGAGTCTGAGGATCAGGAAATCCTGGAGTCACACAACTCTGCTTGACTACCTCTGGTGGTGGTGGTAGTTGTTTTCTGTGTGATGTAATCTGTTAATAATTCATAGAATTTTTTAAAAAAGAAAGGTTATCATCATGATTGTTTATGTTCTCTATATAGAGACAGCGTACACGCTTGTTCGGCGGTACATATACTAAAATTGGAACGATACAGAGAAGATTAGCATGGCCCCTGTGTTCGGCGGTACATATACTAAAATTGGAACGATACAGAGAAGATTAGCATGGCCCCTGTGTTCGGCGGTACATATACTAAAATTGGAACGATACAGAGAAGATTAGCATGGCC
This sequence comes from Cordylochernes scorpioides, assembly GCA_030710605.1. Taxonomy (NCBI): domain Eukaryota; kingdom Metazoa; phylum Arthropoda; class Arachnida; order Pseudoscorpiones; family Chernetidae; genus Cordylochernes; species Cordylochernes scorpioides. Next base: position 66,867,726 of record CP092869.1, read on the forward strand.
CCTGTGTTCGGCGGTACATATACTAAAATTGGAACGATACGGAGAAGATTAGCATGGCCCCTGTGTTCGGCGGTACATATACTAAAATTGGAACGATACGGAGAAGATTAGCATGGCCCCTGTGTTCGGCGGTACATATACTAAAATTGGAACGATACGGAGAAGATTAGCATGGCCCCTGTGTTCGGCAGTACATATACTAAAATTGGAACGATACGGAGAAGATTAGCATGGCCCCTGCGCAAGGATGACACGCAAAATCGTGAAGCGTTCCATATATATAGAGACAGCTCGAGTTAGGCTGTAGATATATAGTTGATAGATAGGCCATAAGTCAGGAAGTTCCCTCTCTTAAAATAAATATAATTAATTGTTCATCTTCGCATCCTGATTTTTAAAGAAAACAAAACATTCTGTGGATCCATAGAAAGATAGACATTAAACACAAGGTAATAAGACCAAATCCAAATAAATAAATAGTGTGTGACGTTTCGGTAACAGCGTTGTTACCATCTTCAGACAAAATATGGTAACAACATTGTTACTGAAACGTCACACACTGTTTATTTATTTGGATTTGGTCTTATTACCTTGTGTTTATAATCTATAATCCAAATTGTGCCTTATCAGAAAGATAGACAGTAGAGCTACCTTTCTCTAGAAGACAACTACTACAGTAAAACCCCTCTAAAGTGAACCTTAATGGGACAGATCTTTTGGTTCACTATAGCCACGGTGTTTGGCTATTTTTTTTTTACTTTCAAAAATTTTAAACCGTATAATTAAAAAACAGCCATACACACAGGAAAAGGCAGCCACTTAATAATAGTCACTTTGTTTTAATTCCCTAAATTGACCTATTTCCTTATAATAATACTGAATATCAAAAGAAGTCATTTGATAATAGGTTCTTCTTATCATTAGCATATGTGTTCATATATACAGCAAAACCCCGCTAATACAAACCCTGGATATAGCGAACCTTCCTTTATAACGAACCCACGGCGATTCCCAATTCCATTCCATTGAAAATACCATCGTTATAATGAACTTTGCGATTTTTAAAATAACGAACTACCCCTATAACGAACCTATTTTCGGTCCCAAAATTATAAAATCTATTAAAAATACTAGCTTATAACGAACTTAAAATTGTGATTTGAAAAAAAAAATTAAAACAACAAAATTTTGAGCATGTTTCAGCTCACCGATTGCGATTTCAAAACAAAATATTTGCGACATTATTTGTTTTCATTTCCATTCTATTTTTTGCTGTATGTTGTATACATTTTTACACATTATACTTTTATTTAATAGAATATCTTTGCATTCAACAATTTTGAAATAGAAAAAAAAAATACAAATTACTTCCATAATAAAGAAAAGTAACAAAGAATGGCGTTCTAAAAAAAACTGTGGCAGCATGCCTTTTGGAAACGTTCTATTCTATGTATAATATAAAAATTAAGACAAATCCCCTGGCCAAAGCTTTATTAATAGCAGTTAAAAAGAAGATAGTTTGCTAAAAACCCTGAAGTGGAAAGTGGAAAAAAAAACCTACTTTTTTTAGATACAGTAAAACCCCTCTATAGTGAACCCCAATGGGACAGAGCTTTTGGTTCACTATAGCCACGGTTCACTATAGCCACGGTTTGGCTATTTTTTTTTACTTTTCAAAAATTTTAGACCGTATAATTAAAAAACAGCCATACACACAAGAAGAGGCTGCCTCTTAATAGTGGTCACTTTATTTTAATTCCCTTAATTGACTAATTTCCTTATATTAATACTGAATAATAATAGAAATCATTAGATAATAGGTTCTTCTTATGATTAACATACATGTACCTCTATGTCTAAGTTAAAAATCAAGACAAATCCTAGGCAAAGTTTTATTAAATATATATTCAAAGATATGAAATGATTTTAAAACATCATTATCACATTATATAATACAATTTTTACTTGAAAAAAATGGCTCTAATACCTTGTTGTTTCAAAGCATTCTTCCAAGCATTGCACCATTCAAATAAAGTTAGTGTTTTTCTTCCCTTTCATGTTTCCCCATATTCTTCTAGGTCTAGATTTCGTTTTTTTTTAACCTGCCATGCAAAACATTGCTGACTTTAAAATCACCATAGTTAATGGCATAAAAATAATTTTTGTTTCATCACGGGACCGTTTATTTGGACTTTTTTTTTTTTTAAGTTCTAAAACGTACGATCGCGATCGCGGCAAAAGTTGAAGTTGATTCCTCTTTGTAACAATTTTTAATAACTTTATATTTTATCTTTTATAATAGAAAAGTTATATTCTCTTATTTTAATATGTTCTTAACATTTTGCCTATGTTGTTTCACTTTGAAAAGTTCTGAAAATGGCCTTTTTTTTTTAAATGAAATAATGCTTTTGTTTTTAAAATGCCTTTGTTTTCTTCATTTTGGAAGCCATTTGCATTTTTTATATTTCAAATTTAATGGATGCAAAGATATTCTAATTAATAAAAAGTATAATATGTAAAAATTTATACAACATACAGCAAAAATAAAGTGCAAAAATCAAACTAACAATGCCGCTAAATTTATTGTTTTGAAATCGCGATCCGCGAGCTTTAAACATGCTCAAAATTTTGTTTTTTAATTTTTTTTTTTAAATTACAATTCTAAGTTCGTTATAAGCATAGTATTTTTAATAGATTTTATCATTTTGGGACCAAAATTGGGTTCGTTATAGCGATAGTTCGCTAGTTTGAAAAGTGAAAAGTTCGTTATAGCGATGGTAATTTTAATGGAATGGAATGCGGATTTTCGATGGGTTCGTTATAAGGGAAGGTTCGTTATAGCCATGGTTCGTCTTAGCGGGGTTTTACTGTATAACTAGCGAACCCGGCCACGCGTCGCTGTGGCTAAATTGTAATATGTTAAATTAACATTATACTAAACTATTCAGTACAGTAAAGTTAATATTCACTTATAAAGATAAAAATGTTTTAGCCGATCTAAAGCCCTACGGGATTGAGAATGGATCGTTACGTTAAAATTTGAAAGTGATTTTTATATATATAGATAATATAGCCCTTCATTGTAATCATTGATTATAATCACTGCATTAATAAATGTCAGTGAACTCGTTTATATGTATTGTTTTTTGTTTTCGAGATATTCTAATAGAACGTTCTCACATTTTCTGTAAAATATTTATATATGCACAAACACAGAATATAATCACTATGTCTTAATTTCGCTATAATTATTGTTATAAATATTATTCTAAAATAATTCGCCAGAAATCGTCCTGATAGTATACTAAACAACTTCCCAAAGTTTCATGGCAAACATCTAAAATAAAATAATACTTTTAATACTTTGCTACAATATTAAAAAGAGGGGGGCTTAGGTGTTTAAAATGTAAAATGTGCTCTAAATAGTATTACATAGAGCCTTCATAACAAACATATTTAACCCTTAACTGGACGGGTGATTTTTCTTACGTAACTGGACGGGGTGGGTAGATTCAACCCACTTATGTACCTTTACGAAATAAACGCTAAATAATGAATCAAATCAATATTTGAAAGATTATTTAATGATTACAAATGTTAATATACAGATTTTGACTTCTAAAAATTCTAAATATAATCTATTTACAGTTTTCACAAATAATTAAGAAATGTTTTTTACAGACGCTTAGTTGACATACAGAGCATAAGGTTTTCACTTTTCCCGCATTTTTTGATGGACATTTGTAGCACCTTTTTGGAGTAGCAGATTCTTGTGGCATCGTAGATCCTCTTGATGTACTTGAACCATCATTATTTTTGAATTTTTTTATTGTCGTCTGTAATTCCAGCGGGAGGGAATTTAGATTACGTGTGGCCAGGTGTTCATCAATCAAGGATCTCCCAAGATCAACAATAAAGGTACTTCTTTCTTTTTGATCCTTTTTATCAATCTGATAGTTGAAGATGATGTAAGAATTCAGAGCTGTGATATCTAAGAGGGCATAAAAAAGTGCCAAAGGCCATCTTCTGGATCGACGAGAGGTAGAAAAATTAGAGACCATTTGGTCAATGGTATCTACACCTCCTTTTGTTAGATTATAATCCATTATAATGTCAGGTTTTCCTGTTGTTTCATCACATTTATTGTCATGATGCATCGATGATATAAGGATTACTGATTTTCTTTTTTTTGGGAACATAGGAGACTAAAGTTTTTGTTCCAGAGAAACCAAAAATAGATGTTCCTGATTCTCTTTTAGGATGCGGTTGGAATTGTGGTGGAATCTGAGGTTTGTTCTTTCTCATCGTTCCTAAATATGTAAGGCCATGTTCTTTCAACTTATCAACTAATTCTATTGAAGTAAACCAGTTGTCTGCTGTAATATTTATATTACTCTTCCAAATTGGTCGACTAATATCTAAAACTATTTGGGTTGGCAGGGATAGTTCTTTTGACTTTGGAGTTTTAGATTTTCCTGTATATACCATTGCATTATACATATAATGTGTTCTTGAGTCTGCTAGTATCACTATTTTTATCCCATATTTATTAGGTTTTGAGGGTATATAAATTTTGAATGGACATTTTCCCCGAAACCCTACAAGCATTTCGTCAACAGTAAGGTATTCAGCAGGTGTATAACAACTTTGAAATTTTTCAATAATGGTTTGGAAAATATCTCTTATGGGTGAGAGTCTATCCTCTTTGCATCTTGTCTTGAAATTATCAAATCTAATACAAAGTAATAGAAAAAGGAAACGCTTCACACTCATTACAGAGCGAAAAATGTCACGGCCTGTTCCATCTGAGGCAAACAAAGATTCTACATTTTCATGACCTGATTTGTAAACTCCAGCTAGATACAACAAACCTAAGAATGCTCTTATTTCTATTTCACTTGTAAAATTTGAGTAAGTACTTTTGGTCAAATCTGAAATTCTTTGGCGAAATTCTTCAATTTTTGCATTTGTAAATTCAGATATTTGTTTTATAATAGCGGCAGTAAAAAATAAGTTGAATATATCTATGCCACAATTTGGCTTCGGTTTAGCAGGGCCTTTCAGACCAGGTAAGTGTGTAATTATGTTATGAGAACGGGTTCTTCCAATTATTGCATGATTCTTGTTCCACTTATAGCCATTTTTCCCAATGAAACAATTACTTGAAGACATTTGAACAGTGGTAAGAATTGAATCACATTCCTCATCTGTACTGACATCTGAAGATTCGTTCAATGAATAATTTTCAGTTTCAGAATCATCGTCAAAATTATTATTCAAAATTTCGTCTTCCATTATAAATAGAATTTCAAAAATAAAAAGTCTTACCTTGATAAAAAAAAAATTAAGGAAGTTGTTTTTTTTTAATCTAAAAGAATAAATTCTACTAAGCCAAAGAAAGAAGTCTTATTTTATGAATGGAAGCTAAAAAATGGCGGAAGAAAGCGACTCGAGAATGAGCAATCAGCTATAACCCTAACATGAAAAATTCTCACGCTTCTGGACGGCATGGGCGGAATCCACCCACACATGCAAATATAACCGTCCTCCCAAAACTTATATTTTTAAACGATGAATGGAAATTGTTTGTATCAGTGTAAAATTAGAATACACCAAAGCTGTTAGCTCTCAGTAAACGAAAAATATATTTTTTTCCTATATTAAGTTTATGCATGGGCGGAATCTACCCAACCCGTCCAGTTAAGGGTTAAAATAAACCAATCAAAATATAATAATGCTGTAAAAACAGACCTTGCTACAATAATATAAAAGAAATGAAAATAAAAAAAGACACCCACGCTGAGCCTCGAACCTAGGTTTGTTACAAATATTATTAAAAAATTGTTTATGTTAATTTTTATTTTAAAAAGCCTACATTTTAAATAAAATAATATTTTTAATAATTTGCTACAATAATATAAAAGAAATGAAAAAAAAAAAACACCCACGCTGAGCCTCGAACCTAGGTTGCGGGGGTACGAAGCTGTGTACCTAACCTATAGGCTAAGCTTGACGTTACAAATAAGCTCATGCGAGGCTATTTCAGGCCATACGTCTTCCGCGAGGGGGCGCTGATTGCGAGTGAATTCACGTTTTATTGTAAATAAAAATGCAACGAAAGGTTATTTCTAAAGAGTAATTAGCCAGAAACCATCCTGGTAGTATACTAAACATCTTCCCAAAGTTTCATCACGATTGGTTGACGATGTAGAAGATTATCACTGACGAACGGACGGACCAAAGGACCAACAAACATCCAATTTTATATATATAGATTAAATGAAGATTACATGAATCTCATGATTCCATGCTCCTTGAGCTGTTTGATGATAAGCAGTGACCTCTCCCAAAGGTCCTGTTTAGTGCATTACATTTAGAGTTTACTTAGCCGATTTGGATTACTTTGTTGAAAATTATTATAAAAGTTTTTTTTTTTATACAGTAGAACCTCCCTGTAAAGGACGCCTAATTGCAGAGCCAAAGTGTCCTTTAGGGAGAGGTGTCCTCTTACCAGAGAGTTGCTAAATAGTAAAAATGGTAATTTTGCAAATGAAAACTGTGATTTATAGAGAGGTGTCCTCTAGCGCCAGTGTCCTCTCATGGAGATTCTACTGTATTCAGAATGGGGGGAAGAAGTTGTTATTCGTCTGGTGGTAAACTATCAACTTGCAATAAACCAGGAGAATCTGGATCAAATCTCACATTGAGAGATTTTCTTTTTTCTAAAAATAATTTTTGAGGGATCCCTGAGTCTTTCACCAGTCCCACCCTACCAGTAAAAGCAAAATAACACCAAACAGGATTGATAAAGCAAAATATAAGCAAAATATAAATAAGGACAGTAGAAGTTTGAATCTACTTATATAATTGCCTTATTCTGTCTGTGTGAAGTTCACGGATAGATTTTGGTCAGAATGGATAAAAAAAAAAGTGTCAAGGGATGGGAATCGAACCCACAACCTTCCGCTTACCGGGCAGATGCCATGACCACTAGGCCACATGACCACAATTTATAATTGTAACAAATAGTATTTGAATCAAAACATTCAATCGGGTAAAACACGGGCGTTGCCCGGGTCATTCGGCTAGTTATATATAAAAGAAACATTGGTGCTTAAATCCTTTCATTTTATATACAGGTAAATCTGTCTATAGCGCCCCCTCTAAATAGCACCTTCCTCTCTATAGAGCCCGATTTTAAATACGTAGTGCGATGCGATTTACATTAAAAGTGACCTGTCTATAGCACCCTATTTTGGTGAGTCCCAAGAGGGGGCGCTATAGACAGGTTTAACTGTATATGGATCCTAGATTATAGATACAATAATATAAGACCTAATCTAAATAAATTACTAGTATGTGACATTTCGGTAACAGCATTGTTATTATCATCAGACAAAATAAATTTTTAATATATTTTTAACATTGCTTTAAAATTATTTTGTCTGATGATGGTAACAACGCTGCTACCGAAATGTTCCACACTATTAATATATTTGGATTAGGCCTTATTTGCTTGTACTAAATAGGGTTCTATTTACATGGAATGAACTTTACAATCAGTCCACAATAGCTATCCACCAGGATTATCATGGCTTATACAATATGTGTGATAAGTTTAATAAAATGAATAAAGCATCTCCAGGGATAAATTTCTTATACAATTTTTATTTCCCAATCTTTCAGTGATACGTTAACCATGACGTATGCATGGTGGAATCTGTGGCCACTGGACATACGTCGGACCTGAAGGTTGTTGTTGGGTTCTGTGCTGCCTGGAGTATAGGGGGCTCTATCTGTGCTTCCTTCTTGAGGTAAACCTGTATAAGACTGGTGGTCTTAATAAAGTGGTGTGGTAAGGTCTGTTGTCACTGTATTGTGGTTTATCGTAGAGGTGTTAGATCCTTTTGACAGAAGAAACACTTAACTAACTCTGTGAGAAGTAAAAAAAAAATACCTCAATAGGAGAAATCAAAATAACAAGATCAGGATAGCAGATTCCAGTTGTGGTAAGTTCCCTTATATCTTGCAATAAGTAACTTTTATATTAAAATACTAGCCAAGACTCTTCAACAAGCCTTTTATATGAATACAAGCTCATGGTAATAAGATCAAATCCAAATAAATAAATAGTATGTGACGTTTCGATAACAGCATTGTTACCATCTTCAGACAAAAATACTAGGTAATAAGACCAAATCCATGGATTTGGTCTTATTACCTTGTGTTTATGATCTATAATCCAAATTGTGCCTTATCAGACAAAAGTACTGAGTGAGAAATTTTACCACAGCATGTTTTAAATAGTTACTGTTATCAAGTGTGTAAACAAGATAGCAGAAAAGAAGAAGATAGAGTTATGAGAAACACAGATAATTATTCTTAGAATTAAAATTGGTGGTAAAATTTCTCATTCAGTACTTTTGTCTGAAGATGGTAACAACACTGTTACCGAAACATCACACACTATTTATTTATTTGGATTTGGTCTTATTACCTTGTGTTTATAATCTATAATCCAAATTGTGCCTTATCATGAATACAAGCTGTTTCTATTGAGAATTATCTCTCATGAAAGCTGCACGAGGTAGGCCTAAGTTTTGAGAATCCTGAGAATAGAAACATAAGGTAATAAGACCAAATTAATGAAATGTTTATGACTTTTTCGTAAAAACATTTTTACCATTAATACTTTGTCTGATGATGGTAACAATGCTTTTACCGAAACATACCAAACATTTCAGATTTAATTTTGTTACCTTTTGATTAGAGGCTCAGAGTGTAAAGTGAAGGAAATGGATTTAAAAAAAAAAAAAGGTCAATTTGACTGAAAAGAGAAAAGTTTATTAAAAGAATAGATAATTGTCTATGCCTGCCCATCCTTGTCTTGAGGGTCCTGCAACAGCAACTACAGCTGTAGATGAGCACAGATCTAATCTACCAAATATTAGATGGATAGATAGATCTAACACACCTCCATGATAAACCACATACAGTGACAACAGACCTTACCACACCACTTTATTAAGACCACCAGTCTTATATAGGTTCACCTCAGGTAGGAAGCACAGATAGAGCCCACTATATTCCAGGCAGCACAGAACCCAACAACAACCTTCAGGTCAGGCACATGTTCAATGGCCACACAATCCACCATACATATGTCATGGTTAACGTATCACTGAAAGGGCAAATGTAGGATCAGCCACGTTCTAGTCTTCGCTTTCCTCATCCAAATTGATTAATCTCCTCCGAACGGTGACTGCGGCCTTGTAGAATTTATATAAACCAAAAATAAGACCTTGATCAAACATCATTGTATTCATCCAGTTATATATTTGTTGACTATTGGGTTGAGATAAGGATAAGTCACCCAGGAGTTCTCTTCTCTGTTTCTCCAAGCAAAAACAACCAAATATTATAGACATTATTTCATCTTGTATATTCTGCCTTTATATAGATCGCAAGTTAAAGGAAAATCAGTCTTGTAGCGCTCTGAAAAATTTTCTGGAAAAAATATACCTAGGAGAAGACATTACCTCGTGACCTCTATCTTTATAGATAGGAAAAAATGGTAATACTGGCAATGAGATATCCATTTGATGAGAGACCATCTCCCTGGGTATCATCCTTGTGAAAAACAAAATAACCTGACATAACCCAACTTCTGATCAGAGACCACGTCCAAGAGTGACCCCAGGTATGCTTGAACATTCTCTAATGAGAGGTTCTATTATATCAGCACACAACAAAATCCACATAATAACAACACTGTACAACACCACAAGACAAGGTAGTCATTATTACCTTCCTGCAGTTGTCATTGAGCACCTCCCGGCAGTCCTGAGAGGTCCGGGCAGCCACAGTCCGCATCACATGGCAGTTGGAGCTGGTGTGGTTGTGGAAGTCCCGCAGGTGGAGCAGCTGGAGGTCCAGGTTGGTCTTGGAGGCTGACAGTTGGCTCTCTGACCACACATACATTATGGACCCAGAGCATATATGAAACAATAGCACAATTGTATTAAAATAAGGTAGATAAATTAAGACATCTCCTTATTGTGCAACTTGCTGATGGCTTGCACCATCTTTCCAAATAACTATCAACTAATTGTCAAGTTTAATTATTCAAGAATTGGCCAAATACCCATTTTTGATTAATCAAGAAAAGCTAACCACGTTTCAGGCTGTTGGCCCTCGTCAGCATGTGGCAAGCTGTACCTTAATGACTTTTTATTAAGTATATATATATATATATATATGTTATAATAAATTTTGTGATAGAGAATTTTATTAGCTTATTTAAATTAGCTTATTTTAATTAATTTGTCAATGATTTTCAGTCATGGAAAATATAATAAAAATAACTTTAAATCACAAATTTCTTTAATTGTAGCTGATAAAAATATAATTTGTGAAATGTAATACCTGGCTTGAGGCGTGTGACCAATAAATAAAATAAAAGATTACATATTTACATATCTACACAGAAAGATTTAACCGGGCCAAAGTAAAAAAGAACAACAAAGAGTTTATATAGGAAAAGCAGCGACATCTGGTGATCAACTTTACAGAGTATTTTATTCTATATACTATATTTCAGATAAAATAAAAATATATATATGTCATAATATATATTCTTCCAGGAATAATAAAGCCAACCTACAGACAACCCAGAGAGAGACGGCAGGGTAAAGCCCGATCACTTGAGACACCAGCGATATTCCAAGGGGCGACCACTGGGGCTCATCAGTTAACACCTCGGGACCTTTAAGACAGTTGGGGATTGTGTGCGACACGAACGGCCGCCCGGCTGTGCCGTCTCTCTCCCTCTCTCTCTCTGGTTGCCTGGGTTCCTCTTCCAACTTGTGGTGTGTTTCTTTCCCCACCTTTCATACCATATATATATATATTCTATATACAGTTAAAATACTATAGAACAACAACATTTCTTGCTTTGGTCATGTTTAAACCAAGGTTAAAACAATTGGGACTTTAGAAACAAACAAACATTTTGCTGGGAGGATTTTTATCAATTGAAAATAAAAAAAAGACACTTCTCCCATCAAAATAAACAATTAAACCAATCGCCATCTATTGACTGTCTCTGAAAACTAGAAGCCTCGGGTCAGTGACACAACATCAGCTTTGTCAAATCCAGAGTGGCCACCTGGAAACCATGGTTTGATGAAGGCCATTAGCCCAACTTTAATAAAGACAATCCTTAAATGACTAATTTCAAGAGATAAGGTACAATATTTGGATTATAGATTAGAAACACAAGGTAATAGGACCAAATCCAACTTAATAAATACAGTAGAACCTTTCTAAACAGAACCTGGGATATAGCTAACCTTCCCTTATAATGAACCTGAACCCCACACACACAAAGACTTCTCCCAAAGGTCCTGTTTAGCACACATTTAATGCAGGCCAAAATCTTCTCTTTCTTTCTTATTTCCATTCAATCACACTAAGGTATCAAGCTTGTAAAGCTTGAGACTTTTGATGGTGTATGCCGGGGAAGAGTAGAGCTCATCAATGGATGAGTCAATATAGTCAATAATATGTCTTGGGGTTGCAGGCTGACACTTAGTACATAGTGGGAAAACCCTGCAACCAATGACGGTCTTCAGTAAATTATAACGGTGGGCTGCCCCCAGTTACCCAGCTCCTGGTGGTGTTTGAAGACATCCAGGCTAGTGTTGTGCTGGTTCCTGGCCTGCTCCAGCTCTGACTGCCGCTGACTCAGCAGGTCCGTGGACTTCTCTGACTGGGACTCCTGCAGGAAGTCCCGGTGGGTGGCCACTTTCTTCTGGAGTTCGTACATAGAGGAGGCCACCTGGCCCCGCTCCTGTTGTAGCAATGCCAGACCTTTCTTCTACACCACCACCACTCACAGATTAGATGGGAGGGAGAGGTGAAATTTGGAATCATGGATATTTCAATGATCACACATTGACATGGTAGCTTCATAGTCACAAGTTGCACATCAAAGAAATCCCAAGGTAACAAGGTCAAAATCTAAGTGATCGATTATAAAATTATTAATATTGTAACATAGAAAATCAGGAAATCTTCACAATGACATGGCAATTTATTTAAGACAAAATCAAAAAAAATTTATAAGATACAAGATAAGCAATGAGGGGAGAGTTTCCGGAGTAACAAAACATAAACAATATAAATATCAATAATCTGTACATTAGATAGATACTTTGCTACAATAAAACATCTAGATATAGGAAATCAAGGCAAATGTTTATTTTACACATGAAGACTTACTGTCCTTACTGCAATGAAAAAATATTGGAAGTGCCCGGGTCATCAGTGGTGAACCCAGTTAGGTATATTAATTCAAAGTTCTCTATGTAAATAAATTATATAGATAAATGAATAAATATAAATTGATGATGATAACATTAGCTAGCCTATGATGATTAACAATTGGCAACTGAGTTAGTGCCTTCTTGATTCTTATTTTTGTATTTCTTCTTAATTCTTAAATTTTACTTTTGTAGTTTCTATGCATAAAGATAACATTAAAAATATATTTAAGTAACATTTTCTCTTTTTTACCCCAAAAACACCAACAAACCCTTCCAGCGGTTTCACCAATTTAATCTACCAGTCATCTTCTTAGAGCTCTAATACTGTATACTTATGTATACTAACCTGTAGGATGGAATTTCAGAAATGGTATTAAACCAAACTATGGACATAAGATTTTAGGACAGTAGAATTACATATAAATATTTGCATTGAGCAATGCTCGTTTCTAAGGTCCTAGAAGCTACTGTCCATAGTTTTATTCAATACCATTTCTGAGATTCCACGGTTCAGTGTAGCATATATAAGCAGAACCGTCCAATACAGTATTAGAGCTCTAAGAAGCAGTCTAATAGATTAAATCGCTGGGAGGGTTCACCACTGATGAGCCAGACCCTCCCAATTTTTTTTCATCGCAGTAAGGGCAGTAGAAATTTATTTTAGGTGTAAAAGAAACATTCATCTCTTAATGTCTTCTATATAAAATTATTATTGGAAAAAAAATAAGAGAAAAATATTTCTGTGAAGTTTAATTTACTGCTTGTTTATTAAATTATTGTATGCATTGGTAATATGTACCTGTGGTAAGGATAGTCTGTGTATGGTCAAGTCAGTATGTAATAACTTAATGTCCCCATAGTAAGATGTGAGTAGAAAGGCGCTTTACCTGGAAGTAATTTCTTTTGTTTTAACCTGAATTGCTTCTGTTTAGAATTCTTCCCTTCCATTTAGGGTCCATACGAGAGGATCAGTGGAAAGGTAGTCTAAACCATTGGTTTTCGACTGTAACGACCCGGGATCAAATCTCACATTGGGCACTTTCTTCTAATTAAAAAATGCTCCAATGGCCCCCGATTCTTGCAAAAGTCCAACCCCACCAGTGGGTGCAAGTAACCAAACGGGGCTCTGGAACTTTTGTAAGTGCAAAAGTCAAACTGCTTTTCACACGTGTAAACATGTGGTGCACTTACAGTAAAAGCGGTCTCCAAATTCTACCCACCATGATTATCATGGTACCACATGTACTAGGGATAATGAAAAAAAAATATCCATACATTTATATTAGAGCTTTAATTGACTTTTTTTTTCTAATTCTTCCTTTACAAAATTGCAACAAGTATAGCCATTATTCAACCCCTTTTTCAAATCCCCCCAACCCAATTACCCACTTTAAATTAACCAATTCAACACTGACTTTAATTAAACAGGTAACATCTATCTTTGGGGAGATAGAGTTGAATGGAAGAAACATAAGGAAGTAAACAAGACCACAACTAAATTGGTAATTTATTATCGAAGTATATTGCAGACAATTTATCTATTTGGAGCCTTAAATTGTGCCTTATCATAGACCTTGTTACCTTAGGTTGATAATCTCTATAATCCAAATTGTACCTTGTCATTTGAATTAAAGAAGTTAAACAGCAGTAGTTTCAAATAAAGACCTAGTAATTCTGAAGACAAACTTTTTTTTTTATTTGGAGAGTAGATTTTCCACATTTGAAAGTAGGTAGTATATTCAGTTGGCGGAAATTTTTCTAAGATATTGTTACGTAGAAAGAAAAGCACATTCCAGAATGGAGAGAGAATATTCTAGAACATTTAAGAATAATGTAGAAAAAGCGGAAGACAACTGATTGGCCAAAGATCCTTTGTACCCACGGGAGTTATTCTTTGTCAACCAACAACGCAACAATATTTTCTTGTCAACACTTAAAGGGACGCTGAATTATAGCTGGTTAAAGTTGATTGAGATTGGCAAAACAGTAATAATATAGCAAATGTTGAATCCTAGTCAGTTCAATAAAAGATGGAAATTTGAAAGGGTAATAGTTGGAATTTGAAAAATTGTTCAATTTGAAGTATGTGTTGGAGTAAAGAGGTTATACTGTACATAAGATTACAATAAAATGCATTGGAAGCAGTCTGGAGATTGGCAAAACCACTGATGGGGGTTTATCATTGATAAGCCAAGCTTTCTCATCTAGTTTTTCTATCATCACAGGAAGGTTTCCAAAAGTAGTTTTTGATAATTTATTTAAAAAAAAAAGAAGCATTTATTTTAAAAAAAGACTAATTAGAGTACTCCAACTTAAAGAGTAAAAATGCTGTTATCTAACACTAGCCGAATGACCCGGGCAACGCCCGGGTTTTACCCGATTAAATGCTTTTTTATTCAAATACTATTCATTACAATTATAAATTGGCGCCGTGGATGTCATTCTTGTGAAACGTCCCACTCCAAACTTTGTGTCAGAGAAGCGATATTTTTATAAAGAGATGATCTGGCTTTGTGTCTTCTGTTCGAATGAATGTTTTTCTGTTAGAATTTTGTTCCTGCATACTAAAAATGAACTGGCTTCACCCGTGGTCTCTGCTTTTTGGAATTTTTCCGGATATAATTTTGTATCTGATAATCAAATATGATACAGCAATATTGTCATCATCATTTTCTGAATAAAAAACAACTACTTTTTTCCCAGAACCTGTCAATTTATTTTTCTTGACTAAAAATCCAAAAATATCTCTTCCAGATTTTTCTCTATGTCCTGTTAAAACACGTTTTACATGTCCATTAGGTCAGCTGATATTACCTCCCATCTTCACCGCTAGAGGCGCTGCTTGCGAGCGAAAGGGCAAATTTGCAAATAACTTGTATACATACTCGTATACTTGTGTACATAGACCATAAATCTGTACATAGACAGGAAAAGCACATATATTTTAATAATATAAATGAGTTTTAAAAATTGTAAAAAAAAAAAAAATGCATCGGCCGGGAATCGAACCTGGGGCGCCCGCGTGGCAGGCGAGCTTTCTACCACTGAACCAAAAGCAAACGGTGACAGAATTGTTGATTGATGACTCTGATACTTGTATATGTAACATATAAAGGACTGATTCGTTCTTGTTGCCTTGTGATTTTGGTTCAGTGGCGGCATAGACCGTTGGCTTTCAACAACTGGGATTCAATCTAGCCTGGGACACTTTTTCCTGAAGAATAAATTGCTCTAAAGGCCCTAATTCTTGCACAAGTCCAAACCTACTGGTAAGTTGAAGCAACCAAAAGGGCCTCTGACAAACTTGTAAATGAAAAAGTCAAACTGCTTTCTACGTGTCTACACATGTGATGTACATGTAGCAAAAGCAAAGCCATACACATCTTGATCATCATTGTTTGTACCATTTATACTCAGAGTAGGTCCAAACACCTTATAATTTTTTAGGTGTATTAAAACCATCCAGTAAAGGAAAACACCTAGTTTCAGCGTTCAAGTGTCCTTTAGAGAGAGGTGTCCTCTTGCCAGAGAATTGCTAATTAGTAAAAAATGGTGAATTTTGCCAATTAACCTGTCCTTTGTAGAGAGGTATCATGTTCTAGTATATATATAAAGTGAGGATGACCTCACCATCTCCTGTATCTCCAGGGTGAGTTTCTCATTCCTCTCCACCAGATGTCTCTTCAGTCCTTCCTGGAACTGGGACAGCAGCTTCTGTAACAACATCACATACCTCAGTGACATTCCATGTAACACTGTGGCAACCACAACAATGGGGAGTTCACAGAGTAATCTTTTTGAAATGACTTTCTTATTCTTAAATGGAGACTAGAACATCACTTGATTAAAAGTTGCTGATAACAGTGCCATCTATCTGAATAAATATCAAATGAAGGTGATCCCCCCCCCCCCCTACCACATGATATTTGGCCTATACATACTTTTCTTAAGCGATAGAACTCTTCCTGTTTGGATAATCTAATAAAGTAAAACATGAAGGAAGATGAGTTTCTTTTTTACTGTAAATTCAGTAAAAAAGAAACTCATCTTCCTTCATGTTTTACTTTATTTGATTATACTTTTCTTAACTTAGCAAGTAAACCACACACAGACTTTCATTATTTCCTTATAACATTCTGTAGAGAACTAAAAAAACTCATCTTAATTGTACTGCTGGTAGCTAGCAGTAGCTTGGCAATTTACTTATCTGGTTTTGTCTCTGTGATTTATTGCTACAAGTATATTGGCAGGCACACATGTGATTGGTGGAAATGTAGATAGATATTTTGCTGGGAGGGTTCCCCACTGCATATGTGCATGTGTGTGATTGGAGATTGTGGATTAGATCAATACATTTTCCCTAAGTGGTCACTTAAGAGGAGTGGTCACTCATCAGATGTCATGGGACACAGGTTGCCCAATATTTATCACAATCAAATAAATATTGTATAAAACTATTTTATACATTTCTAAAAATAAAGGACAATGCTGAAAAACCTTTTTAATCAAGAACTCTTTTAAGACACTATATAAAAATTGGGTGTCAATAGAGGGGGGGGTCTGCAGTTCTGCGATGTGGAAGGATAAAACACCTTGTTACTCTTCCATAAATTTTAAAATGACATGTTTGGACATCTTGTCAGGAACTATATAAAGGTCACCCTGCCCACTGATCCTCCTCTACATCCTGGCTCTCCTGACCTTACCCTGCAATGATCCCCTGGCCACCCATCCCCAGGTCCCTCCAACAGTACAATGTATATAGTACTTTGTATATATTCCGCTCTATGTGTCCATTGGGGCTCAGAAATCATCCATTCTGGTTATCAGCCCCATAAGTGAAGATATTTACAGTCTATATGTATATAAATTCGGTGGACGAGTCGTTAAAATCTCGATTCCCGACAGCCATGAACCGAGATCGAATCCCGTATTGTAAACTTTTTCTGTAAAGAACCTGTTCATATTTCTCATTGTAAATAACATAAGCTATAGGCTGCTCTTTTTGAGCAGTGCGTAATAAATATATTTTGAGACAGGAATGTCAGGAACTTGAATGTATAAATTCTGGAGAAATATACTGAAAGAAGTCCAAGAATGGATTTCACAGACACACAATTTGGGGGAGAAGACAATCCCATCAAAAGACTAGCCATAGAAAGGAAGCTCTGGGAGGATAGACAATGGGTAATTAAGAAGAAATCTGAAGTATATGTGGTACACACAGACTTACATTGTTCGGATGGAGGAGGTCCGTCCCAGTCCCAAGATTGATGGAGAGAGGGGCGAACTGCAGGAGTTCCAGCAGCTGGGACCTTACAGCACACACTATATTTTTTCATCGTAGCAAGGACAGTAGAAGTTTGATTTTTTTGTGAAAGAAACATTAGCGTCTTAAAATGTTTTCATTTGTTTATATATAAATGGCGCGTTATTGCTTTGTATTAATTTATGCCTAACTTGTCCTTTTTGTTTGCGGAAGGGCATTGCTCGATGTAAACATTTCAATGTAATTCTACTGTCCTAAAAGCTAATGTCCATAGTTTGCTTAAATACCATTTCTAAGATTCTACACTTCAGTGTAGCATATAAAACCAGAATGATCCAATACAGTATTAGGGCTCTAAAGAAGCGGTCTGACAGATTAAAAAAATTGGCGAAACCACTGGGAGGGTTCACCACTGATGAGCCAAGACTACCCAATTTTTTTTTTTTTCATCGAAGTAAGGACAGTAGAAGTTTGATATTTTTGTGAAAGAAACGTTCGCGTCTTATGTTTTCATTTGCTTACACACACTCATTGTTGGGGTTCTAGTGATAGCACAGTTCTGGCTGATGCCTGCTTTTATAGATAAGATATAATTTGGAATAAATTATTCAAGGAAATCAGACCAAATCCAAAAGGGTGATATTTAACTGAAGTTTTGGGTTATTATTATATGCAGACATAAGTTGATAAGACTAAATCCAAATAAATAAGTGTGCGACATTTTGGCAACAGTGTTGTTACCCAAAAAATCATCACAAAAATTTATTAAATTGGATTCAATTATCAATTATCAATGGATCTATAATATAAATTGTACCTTATCATTATCCTCAGACAAAATTACTAAAAATTGTAAAGAGAAACAAGAGTACAATGTAGATGAGATGTCACAAATAAGCCATTTACATGTATTTGGACTTTTTATCTCTATTTTATTTTTAGCTCAAAATGCATGGGGCCATAATAAGAATTAAGATATTGTAAGAATATTTTTTAAATAAAATTCCATGCAATATACATTTCATTATTTATTGAATGCAATATAAATACATAAGCCTTATACACACACATTTCCATTGAATAATAAATAAAGAAAATGTGGGCATGACATTTTAAAAATTTATTTTACATTTTTGGCAATTGATAATTATCATAATCATTGCAGGGAGTGTTGTAACTGCTAGTGCTGTAGGTACACCACATGTCTACACAGGTAGAATTACAAGTATGTGCCAGAGTCCTGTTTGGTTACTTGAGCTCACTGCTGAGGTTGGACTTGTGCATGAATCGGGGGCCATTGAATTAAATTTGTCAAAATAATAATAATAATAAAGCTCAAGGGGATAGAATCAATTCTGGATCCTAATTGTTCACAATTGTTAATATATTTTTTATTTGAAAATGTTATATATCTACAGATATGATAAGGCACACAATTTGGATTATAGATTATAAACACAAGGCAATAATACCAAATTCAAATAAGTAAATAGTGTGTGACGTTTCAGTAACAACATTGTTACCATCATCATACAAAAGCTTTGTCATTGACCCAAGACCGCTAGTTGCGGCGACGGTAATAGATGGTGTCTAGTTTTGATGTCTATTTTGATGGAAGAGGTGCCCTATGCCTTTATATGACCAAATATGGGTGATTATCATGTAGTCCATCCATCTCTGAGGTCAGCCATCATGGGTCACCCTGCTGTGTCTCTTCACCCCTTCCTAGCTTCCTGACCATTCTATTATTGTACAAGGTAACAAGACCAAATTAATAAACACAAAGTAATAAGACCATTTTCAAATAAATAAATAGTGTGTGATATCTCTGTAACAGAGTTGTTACCATCTTCAGACAAATTGTGCCTTATCAGACCAAATTAATGGAATATTTATCTTGTTATCTTATGATAAAGCACAATTTGGATTATAGATGATAGCTACAAGAAAATAAGACCTAATCCAAATTGTGCTTTATCATGTTTATAGACTTCAATGGACATAAGAAGTTATTCTTTCTATGAGCTGAAGAAAAGGAATTCCAAAATGAACATCAATGTTGATGCTAAGCCATTACTTAAAGATTCTATTTTTTGGATTAGTTCTTATTTATATGTAGCTTGTTATGTTTCTAATCACTAATCCAAATTGTACCTCTCTGTATTGTCCATCCCCTTCTCTGTGTGGTGGGCGGGAGAAGCAGCACAAGTAAGGGACTGCCCTGTAGGGTGAAGTACGGTGTCATGAACCCCGAGTCACTAAGGTAACTGTGAACAGGGAACTCTGAAATGTGGCTGACTAACGGGGCAATGGCATCACCCATTCCATGGAGCAGTAAAATCAGAAACTGACGATCCATGGTACTGCGTCCGAGGAAGCCGACACACTGAGGCCTGTAGTCCGGGGAATCAGTGGGAAATATGTTAAGAGGACCCTGAACATTTTACAATCTATATATATATAAAATTGAATGTCTGTCTGTGTGTACTCTATAGATTCAAAAACCATACATCCAATCGCCGTGAAAATTTGGGATATTATTAGGTATATCCCCGGGAAGGTTTTCGAAAAATAATTTCTTGAATATCTTGAATATCCTTAGAGTTATTTGCAGATTTGTAGATTTAATTCGCAAGCAGCGCCACCATTGCGACGATGATAACAAGTTTTTTTATCTATAAGTTTTATTATCACTAAGTTTATTATCTTAAAGATTATTTATCAAAAATAAGATTATCTCAGGATGACACGGCAATTTATTTGAGACAAGAATAATGATACAATTCAAGGCGAAGATACTATTCCTTTAACTTCCAATTACCGAGGGAACCAATTAATATTGATTTTATTCAACTTATCGAGTATTTTTCAAGGGACCGGGAAAAAATGTTCACTAGATAAAACGATGATTTTGTAATGTAGAAAATTAGGAAAGACAAAATTCAGGATGACACGGCACGCAGGGACCGGGAAAAAATGTTCACTTTATCGAGAGATTCAAATTTACGAGTTTCAAATTATCAAAATATATCTTTTTTTTTTTTATAAGTTTATAGAGAATTGTTTTAACAAATGTTCGTTAGACAAACCTTTACTCGGGTAAAACCTCGGGCGAAGCCGGGTACATTCGCTAGTTAAACATAAATGGATGGACAAGACACCACCACCTCTCTCTATTAGATTAACACAAATCAATCCTTCCTTAGCCTCTTTCCTTCTTTCTTCAAAGTGTACCATCCCTCCAGTATGGTGTTAATCAATGTCAGTCAACTCTAGATTGGGATTGGCTGGAAATATACAATGGAACCTCCTTCCAACAGTCTCCTTTATAACTGCAACCAAGTTCCCAGTTTTAAGTCCCAATTGTTCTAACCATGGTTATAATGAGGTCAGTTGTCAACAATTAGTAAAAGTTGTGATTATTTGATGTCAAGTTGTATGTGAAGAGAGAGAGAGAGAGAGAGAACAACACAAGGTAATAAGACCAAATTCAAATAAATAAATAGTGTATGACATTTTGGTAACAGCAACAAAAGTACTCTTCTTCTCTCTTATCTCCACTCAATCATATTAGGATATCAAGCTTGTAAAGCTTAAGACTTTTGATGGTGTCTGCTGGGGATGAGTAGATCTCATCAATGGATGAGTCAATACAGTCAATAATGTGGTTTGGTGTTGCAGGTTGACACTTAGTACATAGTGGGAAAACCTTGCAACCATTCTGGAAAGTCATTGTCCGTAGATGACCAGATACAAAAGTACTGAATGAGGAAAATATCCAAGCATGCTTTTAAATAGTTACTGTTATCAAGTGTGTAACCAAGATAGCAGATAAGAAGAAAATAGTTTTCTAAAAACCTTGAATATTATTTTTAGAATTAGAAGTGTGAAAAAAAAAAACTTTTCAAAACAATTTTCTTCCTACCTGCTCTCTCTCTCTCTCTCTCTCTCTCTTGTTTACCTACTTGATAACTATTTAAAAGCTTACTGTGATATTTTTCCTCATTCAGTACTTTTGTCTGATGATGGTAACAACGCTATTACAAAAACATCACATACTATTTATTTGGATTTGGTCTTTTTTTTTTTTTTTTTGCTTTTCCCTAGTACACGTGGTACAGGCCATGATAATCATGGTTGGTAGAAGTAGGCGACTGATTTTACTCTAAGTGCACCACATGTCTATACATGTGAAAAGCAGTTCGACTTTGCACTTACAAATGTGCCAGAGCTCCGTTTGGTTACTTGCACTCGCTGGTGGGGTTGGACTTTTGCAAGAATCGGGGGCCATTGGAGCATTTTTTTTTTTTTATCAGAAAAAAAGTGGCCAATGCGGGAATCGAACCTTTCGACGTAGCGGTCGAAAAGCAACAGTTTAGACCACCCTTCCACCAACCTCCATTTTGGTCTTATTACCTGTAGTTCTAATCTATAAAACAAATTGTACCTTAGCAGGACAACTTATAATTATGACAATTCTCACAGGGAGCATACAGTATAGATTTTTTGGAAAAAACTAGCACCTGAAATTGAATCTACATTAAACAGGGTTTTTTTTCTAAAATTAATAAATTGTTTATATGGCTTTGGATTCCTGCAAATGTCCAACCACACCAGTGAGAGCAAATAACCAAATAGGGCTCTGGTACTTTGTAAGTGCAAAGGTCAACCAGCATGTGTAGACAAAGGATGCACACATACAGGATAACTCCTCCCCACCAGCGAAGGATGGACTGTACCATGGACACATGGAGCTAAGTAACAAATTGCAATGTGTGACAACTCACTTGTCATCTGGTCCCAACTTGAGAGAAACAGAGGGGGACTTCTGCCTGCCATTGCCTATACAAACACAGAATGGTTGGCACTAACATACAGTGGAACTTTGGTACAGCACAGGGGTTGGCAAACTTTTGAATCGAAAGAGTCAAAAATTACAATTTACAAAATTTCAAAGTTTTTAAAGAGCCACACAATTTTTTCTTGCCAACAATAAATAGTACTCTCATAAATAATATTTACGTATGGAACTATATAAAGAGATTCACATCCAAAGAGCCGCATGTGACTCTGGAGCTGCAGTTTGCCAACCTCTGGTATAGCAGCTTTTTTTATATCATCAGCAACTTTGGTGCAACAACATCCAATCATAGACAAGACTTAAGGAAGTTGTACAGCAGCACATATATCGGGATTCAGACAATAACTCTGAAAGATATTTGATACACAGTTATCTTTATTAAAGACACAAGATAACCAAGTGTGTGAACAAAATTGCCTCTGTCTCCAAAAAAAAATTGATGATTGGCAGCATCAAAGACTTTCCACTACTTTAAATTTTGTCTATAAGTTTAATTCTAAGGTCCCAAGTTTGAAGTTGTTATAACAACAACACGGCTATAATAGAACATATTATTGGTTCCAGTGAACATTATTATAGCAAGGTTTGAATAACAAAAATTAAGATTGAATTTAATTTAACTCCGCCTTTGCCAGTCCCAAGCCCGGATGAAAAAGGAGGAGGGGGAGCAGTAACAAGCTCGCTAAAAAACCTGGGCTCAGCTGGCCAGGCTGATAGTACCCTGTAAGAGCTCCTGATCCAGGGATACAGGATGAGCAGCGTTTGTACTCCTTGTTAGGAGCAGTTGCACATGGCGTCTGTTCCTCATGTCAGAGGCGGCCATTTCTTTTGGAGCTATGTCGGCCTGCCACTGAGTAGTGCTCCCAGTCTTAATGACAAAGGCAGACACATTCTACTTCACCCAGTCATGATGGTTGTCAAACAGACACCATCAAGGGTCACAACTTGATAGCTTAATATGATTGAGAGAGTGGAGATAAGAAAGAAGAAGATTGAATTTTGCTATTATTTTAGCAGAAACATTGCCAGAAATAATTGCAAAAATTACTGATAGGTAGCAATTGCTATTAATTTTTAAAATAAAATTATTATGATATTTCTCTTCCCCCCCTCTTTTTAAAGTGGTTCTTTAAATATGCAATATGCATTGAAGCCCAGAACACTGTTACAGTCAAACTTTGTTATAACAACATCTTTGGGAGACACTAAGAAATAAAATAAAATCCCGCAAAAAAAAAAAAAAAAAGGATATAGTGAACCTTCCCTTATAACGAACCCATAATAATCTCCATTTTTTAATTATATACAGTCGAACCTCTTTAATTCAACACCCCAAGGGATCAGAGCTTTCAGTTGAATTAAAGGAAGTGTTGAATTAAAGTTATTCAGATGATTAGCTAATCATCAAACTTGCTAAAATAATATCATTTTAAAATAGCTTTGTAATATTTATATAAATTAATGATATTAATTGACACTATTGTGTGTGTACTTTTTTCTAATTTTTTTTTTTTATTTTCATGATTAACTTTTAGTATCAGGAATAAAATGGAATTAATACAGATTTTAGAAACATAAATAATTCTTCACTGGTGAACACTCCCAGCAATTTTGAAAGTTCTAACTCTCAGATTTTTCATCTTAGTCAGGATGTTCTCGGCCTGGAGCTATTCTGGAATGTGGGATGAACCGACAGGCAGAAATCTGTATTTCCAGGCTCAAAACTGGCAGCCATACAAGATCACTCCTCTTCCAGGATGGTGTGTAAAGACCTTCCAACAATGCACCATCTGCAAGACCAAAGAGACCTCATCAGACCACCTCTTGGAATGTATGGGAGCCTCAAGACAGGACCTATATTCCAACCCTACCAAGATTGTAAATTTAATCCATGAATTCAGTCTACATGACCTTGTATGATTATACAATGGGATAAAAAAAAGTCATGATGTTTACTGAAACTATGCATATAAATCTGTGAGGAATTATGCAAAATGGGGATCTATGTAAATTTAACAGTGCATTGCTCTCATCAGTTCTATAGCATACTGACCTGAAGAATTCTTGGACATGGTGCCTCTGGAACAATGGGAGTCTGCTGCCAGCTCTGCAGGAACCATAGAATTAGTTGGGACAGAGGGAGAACTATCTAATTTGCATATAGAAATGGCTAGTTATTACAAGCTTTCATGAGAGGCTAGAATACTCCTGGTTTATCTTGGAGGAGGTCTCTTATAGTGAGTCGGACTGTGTCTAGCTATAGATACAAGAGAATAAGACCTAATCCAAATAATTTAATAGTGTGTGACATTTGGGCAACAGCTTTATTACCATCATCAGACAAAAAAATTTTTTTTTTTTTATGATTTTTAAAAATTATTTTTTGTCTGATGATGGTAACAATGCTGTCACACACTATTAATTTATTTGGATTAGGTCTTATTTTCTTGTATCTATAATCCAAATTGTATTTATCATGTGTCTAGCTATGTAATATTGATTGTCCAGTGGCTCAGGGAGGTGATTGTTCTCATCAGTTAGGATATTTTACAGTATCTGGATACATTTACCTGAACTACATCCATGTTCAGTAAATGATGTGGCATTTTTGAGCATGGTTCATGAAAACAACATCAACTAAAATTTCTTAATATGAAGCATTAGCGTGCCATCAATTATAATAAATTGATACTATTTTTGACGCATATGTTTCTAACTAAAATTAAACCATTTTCCACTTTACTCACTGCAACAATAAATTAATTAGAGGCCCTGGCTTTAAAATACAATTTCCAAGAGGTCAGCCTCAGTATCTGCATAAAAGGAAAACAGCAAAATGCAATATTAGAGCAGTATGGTAGATTAAACTGGCGAAACCGCTGGGAGGGTTCACCACTGATGAGCTAGACTCTCTCATTAATTTATCATTAGAATAAGGGCAGTAGAAAATTGTTTAATTTTATAAAATAATCATACGTGTCTAAAAAAGTTTAAATTTCTTAGCAATTTCAAGGCTTGATACAACAGTGATTATATTATAGTGCATTAGCATACCATCTGTTATCAAAATTTGAAACTATAATAGACGCGTATGATTTTATTTTTAAAATTGTTTATTTTTTAAAAGAATCATACGCGTCTATAATAGTTTCAAATTTTGACAATAGTGATTGTTTGAAAATGGTAAGATACAATTTGGATCATTGACAAATATCACAAGGTAACAAGGTCACAATCACAAATAAGTAATTTATACATGGTATTTCAATAACAGGGATATTACCAGCTTCAGATAAGATTACTCTTCTTCTTTTTTATCGCCATTCAACACTCATATTAGGGTATCAAGCTTGTAGAGCTTGAGACTTTTGAGTGTCTGCTGAGAATGAGTAGAGCTCATCAATGAATGAGTCAATACAGTCAATCAAAAAATTACTAAATTTAATAAATCCTTCAGTAATACTGTTTGATGTTGATAATTATGGTTATAATATTACCTATTTGGATTTGGTCATGTTCACTTGTGATGTTTCAATAAGTTAAAGGCTCTTTGTGCATAAGCTAAATATTTTGACATGATTTTTTTTTAATTTAAATAATTGTGGACAAATCACTTTTTTTTTTTTACATTTTCTCAATTCCAGACCTAAAGTACATACAACAACATACAAGTGTATTAAGAAAAAGGTATTTCCTTTGATAAGGCACAATTTGGATTAAAGATACAAGGTAATAAGACTAAATCCAAATAAATAAATAGTGTTTGATATTTCGGTAGCAACGTTGTTGCCAAAATGCTAAACACTATTTATTTATTTGAATTTTATCTTATTAATTTGTGTAACCAAAATTAAAAGTGTAAATGTCTTCTTCTTTCTTATCTCCACTCAATCATATTTGGGTATCGAGCTTGTAGAGCTTAGACTTGACAACCATCATGACTGGGTGAAGTATAATGCATCTGCCTTTATCATTAAGACTGGGAGCACTACTCAGTGGCAGGCCGACTTAGCTCCAAAATAAATGGCCGTCTCTGACATGAGAAACAGACGCCATGTGCAGCCGCTCCCTAACATGGAGTACAAACACTGCTCATCCTGTATCCCTGGAGCCCTTACAGGGTACTATCAGCCGGGCCAGCTGAGCCCAGGTTTTTTAGTGAGCTTGTTACTGCTCCCCCTCCTCCTTTTTCATCCGGGCTTGGGACCGGACAAGGCGGAATGTGAAAGAGCAATGAAATCATGTAACTAAAAGTGTCTGCTGGCAGAGTATGACCTTTGGTAATAGCAGGATATACTCTATTTTAAAGGCGTAAGATTCTTTTTAAATTTAACAATTTCTACTGCCCTTACTGCAATGGAAAAATTATTGGGAGGGCCTGGCTCATCAGTGGCGAACCCTCCCAGCAGTTTCACCAGTTTAATCTACCATACCGCTGTTATATTGCATTTTTGGAACTTCCTTTTATAGTGATACTGTTGCTAGACTCTTGGAATGGGTATTTTAGAAGAACTATGGACATAAGCTTTGAGGACAGTAGAATTACATACAATTATAAATATATAATATGCTTCGAGCAAGCGCTCTTCCGCAAATATCAAATTGTGTCTTTTATTAGAACATTTAAAATATATTTATAATTCTACTGTCCTCAAAGCTTATGTTTGTTTTGTATTTTCTACTCTCCTTACTCAAATTACAAACTCTCCCATTAATTTTTCATTGCAGTAAGGGCAGTAGAAAATTGTTTAATTTTTAAAAGAATCATACGCGTCTATAATAGTTTCGAATTTTCATAACAGATGGCGCGGTAATGTATCATATTACACGTTTTGTGTTTAATTAAAAAATATTCTTACATGACCAATAATAATTCGTATTTGTGTGAGAACTTGATATATTCAATGGGTATATATTGACTCTTTAAAAACATTTTGGCGTTTTAAATTGTGATATATTTAAAAATATATCACAAATTGAAAGGCCAAAATGTTTACTAAAATGATAAACCTTACTAAGTTTCTACAGCTCACCAGATATTTATAAAATAATTTGTAGATATATTTATTCTTTTTAATATATTTAATGTCGTTAACTACATCGATGGAGCTACAAAACTACGTCGAGAAAACCAAAACTCGAAAATTTGCAAGATTTTTATCAAAGCCATTTAAGAAGCGAAAATAGGTTTATTTAAATTTTGTCACTATGGTAACCGAAAATTATTTTTAAATATTTGACCACATTCATAGAAAATTTTAAAATATAAGGTTCACTCTTGAGATATCGAAAATCTATTTTTGAAAAATAATGCATTTAGTATAATTTGAACACATTTTCATATAATATATATATATATATCATAATTCTCTTCTAACCCGTTTTAATTTTATTTTAAAATCTTTTTTCTTTTTGAAATAGAGACTTTTTGATATCAAATGGACCTTTTTTATTTGAATAAGATATTTTTGTTCTACACACAGGTGTATGAGTGTGAATTCCCAAATTTTAAAAGGAAAAATAAAAATGCAGTTCTCAGAAATAATGGTTGCAGAAAAATATTTAAAATTGTAAAAGGTATTTATAATACATGCCTTTTTATATTATTCATAGATTTAATTATAGATTGCATCATTTTCATAATAAAAATATATAGTGGAACCTCTCCCTTTTAAAATGCAATTTGAAAAAAATGGGAAACCATGAATTTTGTGTTATCAACTCAGTACAAAACGTAAAGTTGATGATAACAAATGAGCCACAACACCAATTTTGGCAAATATAACAAAAATCCAACTTGTACACCATGGGTTTAAGCTTTGTCTTTCATCAGTATAGGAGCTTCTTAGATTTTGTTGAATTTTCCAAAACTGATGTTGTGGCTCAGTTTTAATCACCAACTCTATGTATTGTACTCTGTTGAAAACAAAAATGCATTGTTTCACTTTTTAATGCATTTTAAAAGGGAGATGATACTTTTGGTACATGAATATCATCCCCCCGCAACTTTATGCTATGTATATGTATTCAAATTTCAATTGATAAAAACTTTGTCACCACGAGTGATTCTTTTTGTACTTCTTTTTCAACATCTTCGTACACATTTATTTTTAGCAAATCTTTATTGTCTTAGTAAAGTCTGATACAGCCTTTTATTGTTTATTTTCGGAACGCCAAAAAGTGACAAAAACAAATCAAAAAGGGATGATGATAACCTGCGTCTTGCAGATTAACATTTTCATAGAAACATATATATATACATATTTATTGCTAGCTATATATCACCATCTTCTCTCTTCAAACACGAAATCTCACAGGCGGTCTCCTCGCTCGAGGTGGGTTCCGCCTCAGGACAGGACCCTCCTCTTTCAAGGCCTCGGGGTCCAGAGAGCGAAGAGGCTCCAATGACTTTCCATCGTCTGTATCACTCTGAACCTCTGAATCTTGATCCGACCGCTGGCTAGTTAGTCCTGGCGACAGCGACTCCATATAACCTCTGTCTCGTACAACCTCCGAGATTATGGCACTGGGACCTGCTCCTCTTGAGTGCTCGGGTTGATGCTCTCCATCTCCACTCTCATCTTCCTCACCATTCCTCCACCTTTTTCTAATTTGATCCCTGTGATAGGCCTTTACCTGTCCGTGGATCAAAATGGTGTAGACTCTAGTTCCCTTCTTGCCCACAATTTTTCCTGGGATCCATTTATCACCACCTCTAAAGTTTTTACACCACACCAAATCATCTATCTGGAATTCTTCCAAATGGGTTCGCCGATCATACTTCATTTGCCTGGCTTGCTGGTCCCTAACTCTAGATGCCAAGCTGGGATGTATCAACGATACTCTGGTTCGAAGCGCACGCCCAATAAAGAGCTCTGATGGAGTCTTTCCCGTTGTCACATGCGGGGTGCTTCGATATGCCAGAAGAACTTTTGATAAGGTGTCTTGAATGGTATCCCCAATTTTCCTTTTATTTTTATCCAGGGCAGTCTTAATTGTTCTAACCGCTCTTTCAGCCAAGCCATTACTTTGCGGGTGGTACGCCGGGATCAATGTTTGTTTAATTCCATTTCCTTCCAGAAAACCTTTCATTTCACTACCAGTAAACTGAGGTCCATTATCAGATACAAGTTCCTCCGGTAGACCATAGGAAGAAAAAAGTCGCCGTAGTTGCTCAATGGTTTTGCGTGTGGTGGTCTCTCTCATTGGGATGGCTTCGATCCACTTTGAATGACTATCTACTACTATTAATAAATTAATGTTTTCCTTATTTGCAAAATCAATGTGAATTCTTTGCCAAGGTCTGGTTGACCATTTCCAGGGTTGCCATTTTCCTTTATTTGGCCCATCCTGGGATTGCTGACAGCTTCTGCACTTATTTACCAAAAACTCGATTTGGGTATCTAGATTTGGCCACCAAAAATGTGATCTTGCTACAGCCTTCATTTTGTTCATACCGGAATGAGTCTCATGAAGACAGTTCAACATTTTTATTCTGAGAGATGGTGGAATGACAACTCTCATTCCCCAAACCAAACACTCCCCATCTACAGTTAGCTCAAGTTTCCTTTGAAAATAAGGTCTGAGGTGATCAGCCACCTTTTCAGGCCAGCCTTGCTGAGTATAAAATTTGGCCAATGAGAGCACTTCGTCTTTTTCAGTTTCCGTGGCAATTTCCTCTGCCGTGATCGGCAATTCTTCCACATAGGATAAAGCATAGACATTATTTAATCTTGGAATTTCTTCACAGCCCACAGGAAAACGTGACAGAAGATCTGCATTCCCATGGTCTTGAGTTCTTCGAAATTTAATATCGTAAGTATAAGCTGACAAAATAAGCGCCCAACGCTGCAATCTTGAAGTAGATAAGGTGGGGATTCCTGATCTTGAGCCCAAAATGGTCACCAATGGCTTATGGTCTGTAATAAGAATAAATTTTCTTCCATAAATAAATTGATGAAATTTGGTAACTCCATAAATAATGGCTAGAGCCTCCTTCTCAATCTGAGAATAATTTTGTTCTGCTACCGATAAAGTCCGTGAGGCAAACATAATCGGTCTCTCCTGGCCTTCTATAATATGTGACAACACAGCGCCCACTCCAATCTGCGATGCATCAGTGGCCAAACACAATGGCAAAGTCGCATCATAAGGGACTAGCACCCTCTCAGAGGTAATGCTATTCTTGCACTTGTCAATGGCCTCTCCACATTCCTTTGTCCAAACCCAAGGACGTTTTTTTGTGAAGAAGCTCATGAAGAGGCTTCAAAAGCTCTGGCAAATTGGGTATGAACTTCCCATAAAAGTTTACCAAACCAAGAAATGACCTTAATTCAGAGATATTCGTAGGCGTTTTGGCCTTCTGTATTGCTTGTACCTTATGATCTAAAGGTCTGATGCCCTCTTCCGTGACAAGATGTCCTAAATATTCAATTTCTTTTTGCAAAAATAGGCATTTTTCTTTCTTTAGTTTGATATTATACTTCGCCAAGCGAGCAAATATAGTCTTCAACAACGCCAGATGTTCTTCAATTGATGCTGTGGCTATAAGGACATCATCAATATAACAAATTACGCCTCCTATACCTGACAAAACCCTATCCTATTCACATCACACATGTTTACTGAAAATGTGAAACCTTTTATTGGTTCAGTTGTCTCCACAAATAGGGCTTGATTTTCCTTCAAAATTTCCTCAATGGTAATTTCCACAGGCATATGTTTTACCGCGAAACAGCCCAATTTCAATCTATTTATCCATTCTCTTCCCATCAAAGCCCTCTTTTCTCCTTTCACCACCAACGCTCTAAGTTTGTAAGTAATATCTTGACACTCCACTTTGACATTGATTTTACCTAGAATGGGTACCACGGTACCATCATAAGTTCTTACAATAATACTCGCTTTTTCCAATTTCAAGTGTTGAAGACTATTTTTAAAATCCTTTTCTGATATCAGTGTTAGACCACTACCCGTATCCATTTCAAATTTAATAAAGTTTCCTTCTACTTTTAACTCCATCAGATAGGGAGGGTCACTTGAGGCAAAATTAATTTTATACTCAGGTATCGTCACGCTTATAATTTTCTGGACATACTCTTCCTCCTCTTCTTGGTCTCCTATCTGATGTATATTTCCCGGCTGATTCTGATGTTGCCTTAGATTTCTTCTACTGCTCCAACATATTGAGGCAATGTGTCCTTTTTTATTACACTTAAAGCATATCGCCTCCTTAAATCTACATAGTTCTTTATGCTGTTTACCACAATGTTTACATTTGCCATTCTGGAAATTTGATTCAACCTTGCGTTCCATCCTCAACTTATCTACACAATCTTCACCCTGCTCCAAGTGAAATAATTTTGTATTTTTCTCGGCCGCTTCCATAGATAATGCTATCTCAATTACTTTAGCTAAAGAAATGTCGCCCTCCGACAAAATTCTATTTTGTATTTTGGCATTATATAATCCACAAACCATTTTATCACGTAAAGAATCCTCCAGAAAATTTCCAAAGTTGCATGAGGAAGCCAAACGCTTAATTTCCACCAAGTAATCCGAGATGCTTTCTTCCTTTAATTGCATTCTTTTAAAAAAAATGAACCTCTCTACTACAATTGAGCGCTTTGGAGAGAAGTGCCTTTTCAAGATATCTATTAGGTTATCAAAAGTTTTATCTTTAGGTAGAATAGGACTGCACAAATTCTTCAAAACACTATATGTTTTACTTCCCATGAGGGTTAGGAGATAAGCCTTTTTCTTCTCATCCCCTGCCTCCTCCAATATGAGAAACTGTTCCAATCGTTCATAAAACGTTTCAAAAGTTTCAGTTTCCTCATTATATTCCTTAAATTGGTAACTAGCCATTTTTTTTTTACACTCTTTCTTAAATTTGCATCCTAAAACTTTGCAATTTGTGCCTTTAAAATTTACTTTCAATTATATGCAAAATCAAAGATATTTTCTAAAAATATTTTCTTCAAAATTCGAGGGTACTTACTCTTATATCCTCGTCGCCAAATGCAACATCTTCGTACACATTTATTTTTAGCAAATCTTTATTGTCTTAGTAAAGTCTGATACAGCCTTTTATTGTTTATTTTCGGAACGCCAAAAAGTGACAAAAACAAATCAAAAAGGGATGATGATAACCTGCGTCTTGCAGATTAACATTTTCATAGAAACATATATATATACATATTTATTGCTAGCTATATATCAGTCACCACGAGTGATTCTTTTTGTACTTCTTTTTCAGTTTTAAGTGCTTTGAAAAAATCTTCCATTTCGTGCCTTTTATGTAAATTTTAATTAAACGGAAATGTAGCATTTCTTATAATTTCACATTCATTAAAAATAAGGCTTTTTAATATTAAACCACTTTAGCTGGCAGCAGTGTTTTTAATGCATATATTTTCCCGCAAAAAAAGCAAATATTTGGATTTTTAATTAATATAATTTTATATGAATATAGTTATATAATTTATTTTTTTAAAACTCTTCTTCAAAAATTTATAACTCCATTTTGACTGAAATATTTCTCTATTTAATTTATAATATTTACAATCTATAACAAAAAATCGGTGCACTAAGAAAAAGTTTTCCTTATATGAAAATTCGGAGTTCGACCAAACGTGCAAATGATTGGAACTTGGTGAATGAATGTATGTAAAGTAAGAGCTCCAGTGCATCTGAATTGCGCATCCAGCACTAATTTTGTAGACTGAATATTTGGCGTGGTACAAACTGATTTTCAAAATATCCATTTAATTTTCTGGCATTAAACCTATTTCTCCTATATCAATGCCTGGCCAAAATATTTGTGCTCTCTATAAACATATGTCAAAGTTTGAAAGAGGTCGTGCCATTAGATTGAAAGAGACTGGTTGATCAAATTGAATAATCGCGCGATATCAGTTTCGAAGTTATGTGGCTATTAGGCGAATTTGGCAAGAATGGGTCAACAACGAAACAATGCAACGTCAAGATGGCAGCGCTCGACTAAGGAACACAACAGAACGAGAAGACAGAGCGATTGACAGAATGACTGTCGTAGCACTGGATTCGACATTGTTAGGACAACTCGTGACCACTATATGTCACAATCACTCAGAACCCCCACCTAACCTAATCATGTCTCACCTTTCCCCAATCTAAGCTGCAAACCTCTAGTGATTGTGAGGTATAGAGATGGAGCCTGAAGCCGCCTTTAGCCTTGACTGCACCGAGCCAGAGACTGAAATCCCCATGGTCAAGCCATCTGACCCATGGAGGCTGGCCTGACCCCTCCAACACACCAAGCCAGAGTCCAAGATGGACTCAGATGCCCCTTCCCTGTAGTGAAGCCACCTGACTAGTGGTGGATGGCCTGACCACACCAACACCAAGCTAAGTCTGATATGGACTCAGGCGCCCTTCCCCGTGGTCGAGCCACGTGTCCCATGGTGGCTGACTTGAACCCAAGCCAGAATCCAAGGTGGACTCAGATGTCCCTTCCCTGTGATCGAGCTACCTAACCTATGGTGTTTGACTTGACTTCACCAGTACCAAGCCAGACTCCAGCATGCCTATGGGCTAGACATAAATCCATGGTGGGTGTTAAAATCACCATCTTCATGCAGAACACCAGCTCCTCCACGAGCCCTGAACCTTTTCCAAGCCGATCCCAAGATGCCCTGATCCCACCATGTTAATTGTATTTTTTGATTATTTTTAAAATTCAATACTTCTTAATCTTCATTTATTAATTTTTTTGTGAATCTTTCTTTAATATATTTTAATTTTTTCGATTTTATAGTTTTTAAAGATTTTATTTTTATTTTGACAGAGAGAAGAGTGATGATAGCCTATATTAATATATACAGTTTTCAGAGTCATCAACAATTCGTCAACAAGTCGTCAATAATTCTGTCACCGTTTGCTTTTGTGAATAAAAAAAAAAGCAGAGCGTGGTTTCGATCCACAGACCTTCCACACGATCCACAGCTTATGGGCCCAGCACGTTTCCACTGCGCCACTCTGCTGTGCAAAAATTTGACATTAAATATTTTTAATATGAATGTAAATGAACCTATTATTAAATATTAATTCTATATACAGTTACGAGCGTCATGCGTCATCTCTGTCACCGTTTGCTTTTTTTTTTTTGGAATGGCGTTCTCCTTTTGGTTAGCTACGATCACGTGGCTACGATGGCGCCGCCACTACGCGAGACACTTTGTTTTTGACTTTGCCCCCCCCCCCCCCACTCGCTTTTTGGTTTTTGTAACTATTGTGTTGGAGCGGGTCGCTCCTTAAATAAATGCATATATTAGTTAATAACTAAATGGAATCCTCTCTTTCTTTTTCCCAGTAAGAGACACCTACGGAAGCCAACAGTACATAGACAGATAAAGCACATAGCCTATAGTTATTAACTAATATATGCATTTATTTAAGGCGCCAATTTATAATTGTAACAAATAGTATTTGAAACAAAACATTCAATCGGGTAAAACACGGGAGTTGCCCGGGTCATTTGGCTAGTATATTATATTTATCAGAGTCATCAATCAATTCTGTCACCGTTTGCTTTTGTGAATGGAATAAATACCGAAATATGGCCATTTCTTATAAGCATCGGTGGTTCAGTGGTACAATGCTCGCCTGCCACGCGGGCGGCCCGGGTTCGATTCCCGGCCGATGCATTTTTTTACAATTTTTAAAACTCATTTATATTATTATCTAATATTATATTTATCAGAGTCATCAATCAATTCTGTCACCGTTTGCTTTTGTGAATGGAATGCTTTTACGTAATATACGTAAAATACATAACTAATATGACTGAAATTTTAGCAGTATGTATAGTAGAATCTGGAAAAACTTATATTGAATATTTCAGGTCTCTATCCTGAATATTCTTCGAGTTATTTGCAAATTTGAGTTGCAAATTTCCTCTTTCGCTCGCAAGCAGCGCCTCTAGCGGTGAAGATGGGAGGTAATATCAGCTGACCTAATGTACATGTAAAACGTATTTTAACAGGACATAGAAAAAAATATGGAAGAGATATTTGTCGCATTTTTAGCTAAGAAAAATTGAAATTGACAGGTTCTGGGCAAAAATAGTTGTTTTTTTTTTTGTCAGAAAATGATTATGACAATATTGCTGTATCATATTTGATTATCAGATACAAAATTATATCCGGAAAAATTCCAAAAAGCAGAGACCACGGGTGAAGCCAGTTCATTTTTAGTATGCAGGAAAAAAATTCTAACAGAAGAACATTCATTCGAGCAGAAGACACAAAGCCAGATCATCTCTTTATAAAAATATCGCTTCTCAGACACAAAGTTTGGAGCGGGACGTTTCACAAGAATGACATCCATGGCGCCAATTTATAATTGTAACGAATAGTATTTGAATAAAGGCATTTAATCGGGTAAAACCCGGGCGTTGCCCGGGTCATTCGGCTAGTATATATATATATATTAAATGGGGCTCTGCCATCTAAAAAGCACATGTGCTCGTGGTCAGGAAATGCCTTCTTTGTTTTTAATATATATAGTGTTTTACATTTAAAGCTTTCTTTTTAAAAGTCTTATATGTTAATTTTTAAATTGTTGTGAACTCAGAAAAATGTTTTAAACCTCTCTAAATAAAGTATGATTAGTAGTATGATTAATTTCCCCTTCAACATTTATTGCTTGCCGGTACAGTTTTAGGTCCCTACATGTGCCATAGATGTATAAATTTGTGGTCTGCTTTTCTGCAGCCGCTGGAGCCCGAAATATGAGCGCATGTAGAGATCTTAAAATTAAAAAAAAGGCATATCCTGACCAGGAGCAACATGTGTTTTACAGAAGGCAGAGCGCCATCTGGTGCAACAGAAATCAACTAAACATTGATTTAGCCTGTTCCCTAATATTTGGCCAATCCAATTTCTTGATAAATCAAGAAAAGCCATCCACGAACGCGTTTCGCGCTTTTGGCGATCGTCAGCGTGGAGTAAGCTGTACCACTGCGACCAAAAATATTTTTGGTCTCAGTGGCTTCTTGAAAAACCAAGAAATGGGTATTTAAGGCCAAACTTTCGTAAATACGCTTAACACCTGAAAAATTATAGAAAAATAAAAATAAAAAGGTCAGGTATTGATGTTAAAATAAAAAATGGCATAGGCAAATGGCAGGAGCAACATGTGCTTTACAGAAGGCAGAGCGCCATCTGGTGGAACAGAAATCAACTAAACATTGATTTAGCCTGTTCCCTAATATTTGGCCAATTTTGTTTTTTATATTTTTCTATCATTTTTCCATTTGTTAAGCGTATTTACGCAAGTTTGGCCTTGAATACCCATTTTTTGGTTTTCAAGAAGCCACTGGGACCAAAAATCTTTTTGGTTGCAGTGGTACAGCCTACTCCACGCTGACGATCGCCAAAAGCACGAAACGCGTTCGTGGATGGCTTTTCTTGATTTATCAAGAAATTGGATTGGCCAAATATCAAGGAACAGGCTAAATCAATGTTTAGTTGATTTCTGTTCCACCAGATGGCGCTCTGCCTTCTGTAAAGCACATGTTGCTCCTGGTCAGGATATGCTTTTTTTAATTTTAATATCAACACCTGACCTTTTTTTATTTTTTTCACGTAGAGATCTGTAAATAGTTTTTTTTAAGATAATAGTAAAGTAAAATTTTAAAAATATCACAGAATTTACAACATTATCTACTATCCAACTTGTGACAGATACTCTAAAATGACCATGAACAGACGACTGAGAGAGCGAAATCTAAGAGCTCGCTGATCGTTAAGATTGCCAACTCTTCAGACCCATACACCAATACATACACCTACAGTGGTGTCAGGAGCGATCAACTTGGATCTGCGATGAATGGGGACGTATAGCCTTTAGTGATGTGTCTCATTTCTTTCTGTGTCCTTACGATCGTCGCAAACGTGTCTGGAGACATCATGGGCAGCGTGTGGATCCTAGCCTTACTTTCGGACACCACATAGGTCCACAACAGGGCATTATGGTCTGGGGTGCCATTTTATTTGATAGCAGTCCCTCATTGGTAGTCATTCCTGACAGCCTGACAGCACAACGGTATGTAAATGAAATTCTATGGCCTGTTTTGTTGCCGTTCCTCTCACATCACTCCGGGCTTACTTTTCAACAAGATAATGCCCGGCCACACATGACACGTGTTACTATGGGCTTGTCTTCAATCTTGCCGAACTCTCCCGTTGCCAGCAAGTTCGCCAGAACTCTCACCCATAGAGCACATCTGGGACGTGATGGGAAGGTGATTGCAACCATTCCGGAATGTTGACTATTTGTCCCGACAGTTGGAGACAATTTGGCAAAAAATCCCACAGCACACCATCCGGTATTTATGCCTAATTTGTTCTTAATACCTCTCGTATATATACATAAAGTGTTGCATCATGTTTGATGCGCCTCCCCTTTATTCAAAATAATATCTGATAATTTAAATTTATTTAAAATTATATTTGAAACAGATTATGTTCAGGCATACTTTAGCCACGTTTTAAAAGTTAAAAGAGAAAATGAAAATATAGCGTGGTGAGTTTCTTTTTATTAAAATTACAAGCTTTCAAGCAAAATGCTTTTCATCAGGTAATCAAAAAAAAAAAAAAATATGTGGAGAGGTAAATACATCCACCTAAGTAAGATTTGAAAATTAAAATTAAAGCGGAATTGCCACGAACAAGCACGCATCAACACACCCAGAGAGCGAGCGAGAAATTCAGTTTAAAATAAGTTTGAAACAAATAAAATATATACATAATTCGGGAACACACTTGAGGTTAAACTTCCCTATGCGGGGTCCATGCTATTACAAAAAGATATGTACTGCGGGGGTAGTTCTATTTTTCTATTGAGGCTTGGAATTTTATTGGAAACCAAAGCCTCCAGGACAAGTCGTTGATATTTTCCGCTTATGTTACTGTAAATACATTGGGTGTCTGTGAAATCAAATGAATGCTGTGTTTCTGCCATGTGCTGATAAATCTGGGAACGGCTGTCTTTGTTCATGATGTTTCTATTGTGTTCTTTAGTCCTGATTTCTATATTAGTGTGTTCCCGAATTATGTATATAATTTATTTGTTTCAAACTTATTTTAAACTGAATTTCTCGCTCGCTCTCTGGGTGTGTTGATGCGTGCTTGTTCGTGGCAATTCCGCTTTAATTTTAATTTTCAAATCTTACTTAGGTGGATGTATTTACCTCTCCACATATATATTTTTTTTGATTACCTGATGAAAAGCATTTTGCTTGAAAGCTTGTAATTTTAATAAAAAGAAACTCACCACGCTATATTTTCATTTTCTCTTTTAAAACAGATTATGTACCATTCTCTTTTTATAGTATCACTCTTTGTGTAACATTGTTATTGTTTATATCTTGGTTGTTTATTTGGGAGAGAGAGGAGGTACTCAGGATCCCCAACTACGAGGAAGATACCAAATAAATAAACACAATTACTTTTAAAGATAATTCAATTTTATTTACTTTTTATTTGCATCTTACTTTTTTCCAGTATGGGAATCCGATCGGGGAACGTGTTTAACACCAAGAAGGAAGAAATCAAGGTGAATACAAAGTTGCAACACACACGGTGTATCTATGGGACACATTTTTATTCTTTGACTCAGGTTTTCTTCTCTTTCCTTCTTAGAGACCAATTCATCAACTTTTGGTTATTATATCGTAACCCTAGGTCTTATATCAAATTATATTTCGATAGAAATTGACATAATATTTGTAAAAGTAAAATTAATATCAGGTAAAAAGTTAATATCAATTTTAAATTTGCAAACTTTCGAGCTAATATACTGCTCTTCAACGGGCTAATACTCTATGTACAATCTCTAAATAATATTTATATAAAATAATTGAAAACTTTTGTTTTTTGGCATGTGCTCTCGCGGGCTTGCATCAGACTCTTTCTAGCTAAAGTAATAGATATTATATTGGAATGAAATATACATACATACAAATAATTATTAATATTTAGATTATTTGTCAGGGATATTGTTATATTGGGTTGGAGGGTCAATTTTTCTATTGATCCTATTTAGTTTTGATGATACCAGTGCTTCCAGGAATAATCGTTGTTGCTTGCTTTTTATGTCGTGATAATGGGCTATTGCTTGTTTGAGATAATATTTGTGTTGAGTACACAATATAAAATTAGGACACGCCAATATAATAAGGTTTAAATAGTTTATTTATGATAATCAGTGTAAATACATATAACAAATATATTTTATGAAAATAAAAACTATAGTAAAATAATAACACACTTGAAAATGTATATAGCAGTATTTATACAATGAGAAAAAAAAAACACTTTTTACGTTAACCCCGAATGCTACATGGTTCTTGAGTGTTCAATACATCTTCACGACAATTATTATTATCTTGTTATAATACGCTTGTAAAGTTAGTATATGCAAAATTGTATTCCTTCTTTAACTTATATGAATTCGTGGTGTAATTTATAGACAATACGTTCAAGAAATATATTAGTAATTTGAATATATATAATTTAAAATACAAATTGATGAAAAGAAGGTAATCCCTCGAAATATTTGAAAAAAAAATGTTTTTCTTTCACATATCTAGATAGGTCTTTTTATACAATTATATTTACATGTGTTTGTAGGTGTATATTTACAGTGTGTGTATCACAAGCATGTACTATAACATGCTTAGTTACGTCCATTATGAACACTATATATAGTTTCTTCGATAGCAATAAAAGCACATTTTTTTCATGAACTAATATATACATTTAGTGATAAATAATGACAAAAGTAAAAGCAACAGAAAGATTACTAGCTACGTTCTATGGTGATATATCAAAGGCATTATAATGGACAGCATACAGAGGCAGATAAAATTGAACAATTTCAAAATCTTTTTTTTTTTTTTTATTTCTCCTGGACTACCATTTATCATGCCCTATGTAATAGCCCCAGCTATGCAAGTATTCAATAGCCTTACACCTCAGTTTCCACAGTATCAGACTTGGAAATTTCTTGTCATACCTCTGTACAGACTTCCCAAAGGACTCTAACTTTATTGTCTTCTTAGCAATGCCTTCTAGAAATTTTGAACGCCTAGTATAAATTACTCTTTTGAAAAATCAGAACAACAAAATTTCTTTGGAGAGACAGCAGATGATTTAACAATGATAGAACAAATTTATAACTTTGAGGGAATATATCAATTTGAGAATCAACTTCCATCTGTGTGTAACAGGACCTCGAGGATTTGGAAGCATGATCCACACAGCTTTGATGTTTCCTTTCTATGCAAGCAAGGAATGTCTTCGCAGTAAATTGACTCCATAACTTTAGCTTGAAAGTAATTTGATTTTTGTATTAAAAATCTTTCGCCGGATTGGAACGTAAGCATTATCTTGACACTACCAGAAATATATTTGAAAATCTTTATTTAGATTGCCTGACACGATCATTTCTGCCTGCGCTTTTTTTTTTCTCCAAATGCAATTGCTGGAGTTTGTTGGTAGCATCCAGGTAGATCCATGATTCATTGCCATTTATCTCGTAACAAGAATCTTCCGAACAATTTTCTGGAATCGGTTAACTGTTTCTTATTATGTTTGCCACAAAAGCGATGTTCCCGAGAGTTATGATGTTTTTGTTGGCTTAAATTATTGTATTGATGCACGCCCTATTGACCGTCGAGATATTCCTTGTCGATATGCCGAACTTCTTTGGGTTGAAGAGTTCTCCCTTAAGGAATTCTGGAAAATGATTTTGATGTGGATGAGGGCGTGTGCTGTATCTTATTTCTTGTCAGTTTTGAAAAATTCCGTGAGCATGATCGGGTTGTTGTTCGCGTTTTATAATTAAATTACCAATAGTGTCTTCGCGGAAACGCCTAATTCTTTTTGTAGACATTTCTTGATAAAGTAGAATAGCAATAATTAGCTTCGAAAGTATATAAATGGGACCTTTTTGAAAAGGACCTCTGGGATGTTCACTCACGCTATCAACATAATTGTTTATGTGTGTTCTGGGTTGGACAAAATCGTTCAATTTCCTCT
Source organism: Cordylochernes scorpioides (assembly GCA_030710605.1). Taxonomy (NCBI): domain Eukaryota; kingdom Metazoa; phylum Arthropoda; class Arachnida; order Pseudoscorpiones; family Chernetidae; genus Cordylochernes; species Cordylochernes scorpioides. Next base: position 66,909,267 of record CP092869.1, read on the forward strand.
GTCTTCCATATATAGCAATATATTATAGCATTTTTAAATACGAAATGAACTTTTGAAATATTAAAGAAGGCATTACATCACAACGATATACTACATGTTTTACATTCAAGGGGAGTACTTAGGAGAATAGACATTGAATAGGGTCATATATCGAAATCTAGGTTTTCAGACATATGGGAAATCCCAAGATTATTTCTGTATATGCACAGACATATAGAGTATACGATATACTGAGTTGGCATCGATTATGGGAGACATTATATATTCATAGCATGATGGTTCATGGTCTAATTTATATTTATGTGTAAAAAAAATAAAATATAAAATGTAACTTTATAGCAGCCATTATATGAGGTGGCAATATTTTATAACAGCATAATAAATCTTCCCAAAATTCAGAGGAAGAAAATAACAGTCATATAAAAGCATGCTACAGTATTGACATATTACCTTAATGCAGCCTATAGATATACATATTTTACATATTATTTTAATTTCATATAAATTTATTAACACTATTTAGATACTTTATTTGTTCATTAATTGTTGCAAACATCATATTGAGACTTGTTATATTTTCTGTTTTGCATGTTAAAAATAATATATAGAATTATCATTAACATTTTAAAATATTAAAACAATTGAAAACCTTTACTTGTAGATATATAAAAAAACGAAGTGATGCCATATCATATACATACTCACACACAGACCTATCTATAATTTTTCTCTGGATATTTTCTTGAAACAAGGGACACAAAACTACTTCAGTAACCACCATGACGGCCAGATTCTTAGAAATCCAATCACTAAATCTAATGATCAAGTAAAATCCGATCAACGAACCAATGCGATATTATCAATTCAATGCCACGTACGTAGGTGAAACTGACAGATCAATCCAGATTAGATTGAATGAACACAATAGAAATCTAAGAATTAAAGAGCAAAGTTCCATGATTTATCAGCATCGGTCATCATTTTAACACGCCAGAATCCACAGGCCACTACAGAAATATCAACAGCAAATATTGAATATTAAATTTAGAATATATTGTAATTAATGAACATATAATAGTATTCTGAATATAGAGCAATCCATAATACATTTATATTTTAAAATAAGGCCTAATTTGGATTTTATTAAATATGTTTGTCATCAAAGCGATGTTCCCCGAGAGTTATGATGTTTTTGTTGGCTTAAATTATTGTATTGATACACGCCCTATTGACCGTCAATATATTTTTTGTCGACTTGCCGAACTTCTTTGGGTTGAAGAGTTCTCCCTTAAGGAATTCTGGAAAATGATTTTGATAATGGATGGGAGCGTGTGCTGTATCTTATTTCTTGTCAGTTTTGAAAATTTCCGTGAGCAAGATCGGGTTGTTGCTTGCAGTTTCTAATTAAATTACTAATTAGAAATTAATAATCGTATTAAAATCCAAAATAGGCCTTATTTTAAAATATAATAGTATAAATAGAAAGATTGAGTTTTCAACACAGTATCGATACATCAATTGATTTAAATCTCCTGGACATTAATTAAACAATTTTAAAGGTTTCTGGAGATGAGTTTCCTTTGAAGAAAAAACTAAAAGAAACCCATCTCCAGACACATTTATAATTGTTTAATTGACAGTATCGATACCTTAGAAGACCATAGATCCATTTCCCCACAGTTTATGAACTATAGTGCCCCTAAAAGTAAAAATAGACCCATTCCTTAACCTCCAATATTAGAGTAAATCACAAACTTGTGTAAATACGAGGGCCATCTAATAAATAAGTTTCCATTTTTTTTTTCTCCGAACAAAACGTTGTAAAAATTAGTTAGTAGTGTAAGAAATGGTCACTAGGATGCGCTCGAACGACCCAAACGTTGCTGGAAAACTTCAAATGGGAAATTTTCACACATCCACCTTATTCTCCGGAACTTGCCCCAAGCGACTTCCATCTTTTTACAGCACTCAAGTTGCACCTTGGAGGCAAGTACTTTGCGAATGATGACGAAGTGCAAACGGAGGCGAACCACTGGCAACGAAGACAGGACACGGCTTGGTACAACAGTGGTATCAAAAAATTGCTACAACGGTACCAAAAATGTTTGGACAGAAATGGTGATTATGCAGAGAAGTAGTCTATGAGTTGTATAATGAAAATAAAATAACTGCATAATTGTAAATAATGTTGTTTATTTGTTTAAAAATAGGGAAACCTATTTATTGGATGGCCCTCGTAGCTATCATATATGTTAATCGATTTTTTGGTCAAAATATAGGCTGTAAATATCCACGCTACGTGCGTACACTTGTAAAACATTTCAAGTTATAAATGGTCGATGTTTCTCTTTAAGCCTGTCGAAAAGCGAATGTTGCTTGAAATCTATAGTTTAAAATAAAATAGAAACTTATTGTGAAAATTCTTCAATAATTTTAATATTTTTTAATGTTTCAAGAAGTTCATTATACCATATTTCATCAAAGGTTTTACCATCAACACAAAGCTTTATCACTAAGTATCTTAAGTGTTTCAATAAGTGTTTCGTGCAGGCAAACATTCTCACTTGGGAAGTTCCCGGGTCATTCGCCTATTAAAATTTTCGAGCACGGTCACTGGAAGAAACGGCAAATTTCAGTCCAGGATAAACCAGTTTAACAGATAATTAAGTTGACAAGGAAAAAGCCGACCATCGTAATATTTTTAAATTACTCTTCATTTATTTCTCTTCGATCCATGGATAAGCTCATTTAACGCACTCTCAACAACAAGTCAGATGGGTAAGAATAATGAAAGGCCCTATATCAATGGATACATTTTATTTTCACGAACTCTTTCATAGTAAATTCGAGTATTCTTTTTCTAACAGGCAAAATCCATGTTAAAAGGTAGGCATCATAGTTTTAATATATCCTTTAAAATGATATCGTTCTCTCTATCAAAATCACAGAAAATATTATATTTTATACGTTAAATTTGTGATTGCTCACCTTTATATAAGAAAATTTCGAATTTTATTTTTATGGATAGGTTTCATGTTTGTCATTCATATCATGATACCAATCTCTATTCAATAAATTTACAATTTATATTCAAAAGATATTTTTTGGCGCTCTTTACAATATTTTTATCATATAATCTGCCATAATAAATTGCGAGTCTAATTGTTATCGGCAGTTTGGATTATTTCGTTTTAATGTTGTATTATGTTGGCTTTGTTTATTGTGGCCTTTTATCTACTCGTTTTCCCTTGTAAGTGGTGTAATGTCTTACACAGCGGGTCAACATCTCGACATGGCAATTTTGGAGAACATCGAATTGGTCGAATGTTATTTTCTTCAAGAATCCTTCCATCAATGCTGAAAATTATCGCCTCCTAATACAAATAGAATCTCCCAACATATAAACAAATATCACAGCAATATCAATTATATTTTGGCCTATATTCAAAATTTCCTATTGATTTAATCATATGGTAGAGAGGAGGAATATTCTAGTATTTTCTATCATAACATTGGATCCCTAATACGTCATATCAAATTAGATAGACACGAACGTGGCACTAGGATTAACAGACAACCATTTCTCCCTAGACATTTGATAATTCCTTCACTATGGAAAATCTAGAAGTGAATTTAGATGTCTCTGACTAAAACCAAATATTTATATTAGAACCGAAAACTCGATCCTTGGACGCACAGATGCAATTGACTCGAAGAATGCTAAGGTGTTTGTGGTGCAACTTTAAATATATTTGACCATTTTTACTCGCTATTGAATAGTATTTATTTCAAATAAAAAACGTGCAATGGTTGCTAAGGTCTTTATGGTGTAAGTTTCGAGATATTCGAACATTTTACTCACTATTGGATAATCTTGAGAAAAAAAAAAATTTATAACGCGCTTTGCCAAATGCTTTCATTTTTATTTTTTCCTAACGAGGATAAAATATTTTTGTTGAAACGTCGAGTAAATAAAAACTTTTTCTCGTTGCTGTTGAGCCCATGGAGGTGGTACCCGAAGGGCTGGCGCCGCCCACCTACAACAGCGCCCCGCAGAGGGACACGACCACCATAACTACCCCTAATAAGACTTCCAGGGCATGTGGAATGAGCCAGGCAATGGGGCCCCCTCCCATCACGCCTTCGCCATCCAGCGGCTCCGCCTCAGCTGCACCAGCTGAGGACTGCTCTGTCGTCTATGGGCAATCAACTCCCTCTGGACCCGTAGCGCCTTCGCCCGCTGAGAACACCCGGACCCATCTACAAGAGAATCCGGCCCCCTCTCCCTCCCATGGAGCTGTCAAGACGCGGCAACAGCTCGAAATCCTCCTGGGGCAGGTCCCTAGCTTATACTTAACCGAGGTAGTGCAACTGGGTCTACAGATGGATGAGGTGAAATCGGCTTTGACATCCGAAACTGCTTTAAGGAGCCTCGAGCACCGCATGACGGTGGCCCAGAGAAACGGATTCCTCATCCTCGTCAACAAACTGCTGGATGACCAGCACCACCCGATCACGATCTACAACCGCCTGGCTAGAATCCGGGCCGACGCGAGAAGTCATCAATGACCCTCCGTCTCTGCACTATCAACGCGCGCGGGCTCGCCGCTCGCAATAGGAGCCTTGAGCTCTTCCATTTCCTGGCGCACCACCAAGTGGACGTCGCGTTCATCCAAGAAGTGAACACCCCCTCGCTGGATGACGCTCGAGACCTCTGCCTGGGCTTCAGAACCGCCATAACATCGCCTGTCTCAATCAGGGGCTCCGGCCTCGCCTGCGTATTCGCACCGGGTATTGCCTTCCTGCGGCTACGCGTCCTGTGGCAAGGCTACATCGCCCTCTTCACCATCGACGTCCACGGCCAGGAGATGGCCGTCATCACCTGCCATCTTTCTCACACTCCTAGCGAGCGGCTCGAGCAGCTCCAGGTCGTCGTGGCTGCTACGATACAGGAGGAGGCCCTGGTTGTGGGAGATCTCAACATCGCGGACCGCCATGACGGCGAGTCTACTTTTACTTCGGTGCGCGCCCTCACAGAGTTGTTGGATCATGCCGAGCTGGTGGACGTTGCTGACATGTTCTACGCAGCCCACATCCCAACCAGAGTGGCGAGATACGGGAACATAACAGACAGAGCAAGGCTGTATAGAGTGCTCCTCCCCTCCAGGATAGCTGAACGAGCCACGCAGTACGACTGCCAATACTATCGGCTGTCAGACCACCGCGCCGTGCTGCTTCCCCTTGAGGGACTGGGCACTCCTCCCACTCACCGTCAACCCTGCATAGCCGCCATGCTCCGCTCGGATCTGGTGGTAAACCACATCTACGCCTTCATGGAGGAAGCAGAGTGGTTCCTGAGCCAGGCAACCGACGACAATCTATGGGAGCGTTGGTCCATCATCAAGCTGGTGGCAGAGTTCGGCTCTCTCAATATCCTGCGCCCAGCCGCCGAGGACGACTACGCCGCGAGAGCCAGGAGATTCATCAAGGCTAGGCTCGAGGCCGAATCTACGCAGGCGGACTACCCTTCCTTCCCAGACCTGGGGCGAACCCTCCGCTTTCGACGCCCTGCTGCGGCCACTGTCAGGGACGAATCGGGCAACACCATCGGGGCCCGCGAACTACGCAGCTTGGCCTACTCCACCTTCGGGCCCGCTTCTCCAGAGAGCCCAATGACCCGGCCGCTTTTGAAGTCTTTATTCGGGGAACCGGAAGCCCAGTTGACCTGGCCGAAGACGACATGCTGTGTCGGGCCGACATCTCTGAGGCGGAGATCGTGGCTGCCATCCGCCGCCTTCCTTCCGGTAAGGCTCCTGGCTGGGACGGCCTGCCCGGCGAGCTCCTTGCCGCATTTGAAGACTTCTTTGTGGAGGCTCTTCGGCGAGTTTTCAGCGTATCCCAGCCACGCGGGGTCTTGCCCCTATCGACGCGACGCAGCTCCATCTGCCTGGTTCCTAAGACTCGCGGTGGTCCGGGCCTGGACGGCTTCCGCCCCATCTCGCTGCTGTCGGCTGATTACCGGGTCCTCGCCGGTGTGCTCCTCAACCGTCTGAAGCCCCATATCCCGGTCCTGGTCCCAGACTGCCAATCCTACGCTGTCCTGGGAAGGTCCCCGTTTTGGAACATCGCCCGCGTGACGGATGAGGTCGAGGAGGCCACTGCTACAGGCTCGCCGCTGGCTGTCATCGCCGTATACCTGGAATCGGCCTTCGACTCCCTGGACCGCGGCTTTCTGGTTTTCCTGCGCCTGCCGCCGGCATTCGTCGGGTGGATCTAGACCCTCTACGCCGGTGCGGACGCGGCCGTCCGGGTCGGAGACGCCCACACCGCTGCCTTCCATCTCCTCAACGGTGTGAGGCAGGGCTGCGCGGTCAGTGCCGCGCTCTTCAGCCTTGCTACCGGGCCGCTTCTTCGACGTCTCGAGGAAGTATTAGGCGTAGGCAACGTCATCGCATACGCCGATGACATCGTCCTCCTATCCACCGCGAGAGTATCCATTCGCACGTGTCAGGGACGACCTGACAATGTCAAGCACATCCCTCCGCAGGGGGTGGAGGCCCCCTATCTGATTCCAATTTTTTCCTTTCCCCCTATCTCTGTAGGTTACAGAGGATAGAATAAAAGTTGTTGTTAACACTTTTACTTTATATATTAGATATCGGAAGAATGTTATGTATAATAGTCTAAAAATAAGAACAAAAAATGGTTAATAAAGAGACACACTATCCATCGCCATTCCTCGACAAGATATGCACTTTATACTGAAAGCAAAGATAGGGAGAAATATAACTTTTTCTCTACTTATCAAAATGAAACGCGAATAAAATATTTTGCTCAAATTATACAATACAAAAACATGTTTACACTTTTTGTCAAGCGCATTCAATTTATAGAGAATGAATTATCGCATTGCCTTGCTCTCTCCTTCGTCCTCAACAAGAGTAAAGAATGGGTTTAAAATTGTGTGCAAGAAATATATGATTACACTAGTACACAAAATGAAAAAAAAAATTATCCTCCTCAAATAAACAAAACATTTTCTGTCTTAACTTTTTGTGCTGATTAACATGGTATCAATATTCTTTTTCGATTAGCTCAATATCTCAAGTTATGGATATAATGCTTTTCACCCATGATATTCATCTATTGGAGGAAAGGTAATGACATTAAACTTATTACTATATAAATAAATGCGCCAAAGATAGTGCAAATGAAGAAACAATATTATACATATATGCACGTTTATATATTTTACTTCAATAATTGCTCTTAGATATATTTATAAAACTACTTACTTTATCCATGTAAATTTTCATCTAAAAATCTAATTTCTTTCCCTTTATTTTTCAAAATTATAAGGAGAATTATTTTTATATATAGGATGGAAGGTCTTAAAAAAAGCTGTGTATGTGAAAAAAACATTTTATTTGGTTTAATAAACATTATTTATAAAGATGTAGTAATATTTAGGAAGTAATAAAAAATTATATTTATGAATTTGAAGATTTTTTCTGTGAAGTCTATTATTCATATTCCAACAATAATCCGCCACTATATGTTGATTCCAAAGACCATTGTATCGTTGCTCAATGATTTTAATATCTTGGTGGAAGCGTTCACATTGTTCTTCGCTCTCTGCACCGAGATTATCAGGGGAAAGTTTAAATGTGAATCCATAAAATGCAATTTTAGATTCATTAAGCACCCGAGCTTATGGAATTTGGAAATCATATTTACTAATATTCTCGCATAATTCGGTGACTTATTATTGCCTAAAAAGTGTTTGACAACGTCGATGAGTGCAAGCCAAGCATTTTTCTCGTATTCTTTCAATGTTGCAATAAACTCTTCGTCATTTATTAGTTTACGAATTTGAGGTCCAATTAAAATACCTTCCGTTATCTTAGAACAACTATTCTTCGGAAATTTAGTCATTAAATATTTGACAGCATCACTATCTTTTTTTAAAGCCTTTACAAAATTTTTCATTACCCCTAATTTGATATGTAAATAGAGAAGAAGCATTTTTAGTTTATGGACAAGCGGTTCATTTTCAACGTTTTGTTCACATAAGCGAAACATACTTCTTTCAGGCCACATTTTTGTATATAATGATTCTTTCTGTCTCTGCTGTCCCACTTGCATAAAAAGCAAGGATACTTTGTGTTTCCTTTCTGCAAGAGCCCCGTAAAATTCCTATAATTTTAAGATCACCGCAAACTTTCCAACAATAAATGGTATAATTCAACAATTATAAGATTTTCTTAAGAGTCGAATAGATTTCTTTCATTGGGTAGAATAGGCAACTGGTTTGGAAAGTAATAAACTACCATAGTGCAGCAAACAAGCCTTCAAACTTTGTTTTTAGAGGAATCAATAAAGAGTGTATGCTTGGTAGCATTGTAATTAATTTGCAGAGTTTTAAAAACGCCTTCAATATCATTGCAGTGTACTAATCCTTGTTCTTAAGAAAAAATGACGAAAAACATTGTTCCCTATTACAATGGACAGAGATTTTGGTTTGTGGTAACAAGATGTTCCTTTGCTTTAATTTTGATCCAAGGATTTCTGCTGCTTCTTTTGATAGCCCTAGATTCCTAACAAGATCATTTAATGATGTCTGATCAAATAAATGTGGAATGCCACTTTCATTTGAAATGAATTCAGGGTCTTCTTATTGAAGATCATCTGCAAATGCTGTGTGCTGATCATCATTTTTGATATAGGATTCTTGAACCGTTTTAGGAATCGGTATGGGATTCTCGAGGTCGTGAGGAATAGGCTGCCTAGCTGATGGTATATCAGGATAAAAGTTAGTTTTCTTCTTTTTGCTATTAAGGCCTGTGATTTTGTAGACACAGAAATAACAATTGTCATGGTGATTTTTTGGTTCTCACCAAACCATTGGTACACCAAAGGGCATACCTTTTGATTTCCCCGATTTCCATTGCAAAAGCCCTTGATAGCACATTCTGCACACACTATGGTGGCATCACCACTTGTGTTGATCGCCTAAGGCCATACCAAAATATTGTTTATAGCATTCTTTTATCTTTGGGGTGATACGTTTCCTCTGTTTGGGAATTGTAAATTTTCTACAAATATAGCAGAACATTTCTGGATTAGCTTTGCATTTACGCGGCATTATTTATATATTTAAAATATTTATGAAAATAAATGTATTGTTAAACATTTTCTTCATATAAAATTGCAATGGTATGCATTTCATCTAAATGATGATCAAATTTCATGCTTACAAAGTCAATATCTTCAAAATATTTTGATGAAAGCGATGACATCAGTTTCTTTATAAAATTAAATATTTTCAAATATTTTTCAAAAAATTGAGCTAATTTTGAAAAATGAGGGTTATATTCATGATCTACGGGTTGGAATTTACTAGAAACAACTTTCAAATATTGAGAAGGAAAAGGTGTGTACTAGTGTTATTAAAAACCTTTTTAAAGATGTAAATAACTTTCAATAGGCCCTTTTATTAAATCAGAAAACGGGCGAGCTATCAATATTAGGATTCTTCAACGAGCCTATCTGAATCACTTATCAGAACTATCTCAAAATTAGATTTTTGGGTGGTTACATTGACGATACATTCTGTGTATATGAGCAGGACACAGAAATCCTCATTTTATATTTCCTAAATGATTATAACTCAGAAATCTCATCCACTACTGAAAAATTATGTAAAGGAGTTTTCTCATAACTTGATCATCAAACCCAGCATAGTTACCATACCACAGTCTACTATATACGATCCCATCCTTCGGGGAATTTTCCATATTCTGCCTAACCGCTCACAAGAATAAGTAGTTGGAATCCTATTCAAATGTTATTTTGCCATTTTCGCTACTCTGGTTTAAGAAACTAGAATTTTACATTAAATAGAACATTGGCTTGCGTCACACATGCGGCGGATACATTCTATGATATCTAAACCAAAATGATTACTTATGCGATGTTTTCGTTCAGTCTAAAAAAGCTATTTGAAGCAATAGTTATGTAAACAGCTGAAGGTTAAGCTGGGAAGTATCTTTTAGTAATAATATAGAAGGGAAATTTATCAACGCCATATTAAACAGTGATTAATTTTAGACGAATTAACCAATTACAATAATACCCTTTCAATTAACAGCACCCCTCACTTTATTAATGAATTAACAGCTCTTAAACCTGATCCTTCCTTTACTATGTGTTCCTTCGACGTCACCTCCCTCTACCTCTGTCTTCCCCATGAACTGATCACAGATAGCTTGATTCATTTCCTTCAATCACAAAATGTCGATACCCACACTTCTACAATCATAGTCCAACTCACCAAAATATGCTCAAGCATGAACACATTCACATTCCAACATCACCATTATAGACAGTTCAGGGGCTCCCCAATGGCTAGCCCCCTATATACCATTATTGCTGAAATAGTCATGACTAGAATTAATAGATGATTGGATCACCCATACCCTCTCTACAGAAATTCAGTTCTGGCACAGATACATAGATGATATCTTCTGTATATGCAAAAAAAGGTCAAGAGAGCTTCATACTACTAACCCTTAATAATTACAATCAGGATATTTCCTTTACTCTAGAAACAGAAACTAACCTTGTTATCCCATTCCTTGATATTTTAATTATTCGTACTCCATCCTCTTTTCACACTACAGTTTATCATAAAAAAAAACAATGCCCCCCCCCCTGCTACATTCACTACAATTCTCACTGTCCTACCTCCCACAAAATCATAATTGTCAGAATTGTCATACTAAGTCCTCAGCTCCTACTGATCCGCTTCGTTTTGTGGGCGCAGTCTACTCCGTCTCATGTGAACAGTGTCCTGCCACTTACGTTGGTGAGACGGGTAGATCTGTGGCCATCAGGATGACTGAACATTCTAGTAATATTTCCAGGCAAGATACCAAATCCCTCATTTTTCAACATATGCAGAGCACAGGCCGCACTTTCAACATCAAAAACCCCACTATACATTACAGGCACATACATATATTACACCAAAGACTTATCCTTGAATCCATAGTATCCCACAAACTGAACAGCATCAATAGAAAAATAGAGCTTCCAGAAGCTTATCATCCTCTTCTGTTCTTTATTTAATTAAGATTAATATATTTAATTAAGATTAACATATATAAATAGTTTATAATTAATATAAATTTAACATATTTAATTAAGATTAACACACACACACACACAACACACACACACATATATAAATAGTTTAAAAACTTTTTGTATATATATATTCCTTCCTACCATTTGTACAATAGTCCTTATAAGTCGCGCTCGCCTGTTGAAGGGTTTTTACCCGAAAGCTTGCACCTATTCATCAATAAAAGAAACTCGTCTTCCTTCACCATGTTTTCGTCTAATTTCAATCCAGGAAGAATTCTCTATCTATATTTGTAAATTGGTTATTACTCCATATCTATGAATCTCTCCACGAGCGACATTAATTGGTACCTATGGTTAATTCATAAGAAATCTCTACAACTTTCACGTTGGAGATGCCACCTTAGATTCAACCGTCTCTGCAAAAGTGCTGAATTCATCCCGCCTTCCCTCAGGATAAATGACCCAGTTGGCAGTTATTTTTACAAACACATCCTCATAAAAACCCAGCAGCAACTACTTAATGCAAGGATCAAAAATTGTTTCTCTAATATCAGATTTCTCACCAAGTCAATCAAAGATCTTATATTTCTAGTATCCCAAAGAATCCCCCTGGCAGATATTTCGAAGCATATTATAAAAATCACTATTGATATTAAGTCTCAAGAAAAAACAATTCTTGACAGACACCATAAGAAAATTCTCTTTTGGAAAATAAAATATGCCTTCCGTTACACCTTCTCTCATGACCTTGCCCCCAAGTCTTCTACTGTCATTAACCTATCAAACCACACTCTGTCGCCATCTGAGACCTCGCTTCTCGAGAAAGGACTGAAGTACCGCATCCCCTCCAATCCCAATCCTCCAGTAATCATCAGCGCCATTGAATCATCCATCAAATCCTTCAATCTGCAAGAGAAGTTTTCCATCAGATCCATGGTAGCTAAGAATCTATCTAAGCCCTTTCTTCCTCCCTCTAACCATCTTAAAAACACCATTACACTAAAAAAAACTCAAACTTTTTAAATCAATAGTTATCACTAAGTCAGACAAGGGTGCTAATACGGTTATCTTGAATCAGGATAGTTATATTATAACTTACAATGAAATACTGGATCAGAATCTTCAATATGGAAGCTAACCGATTACCATTTATATGCTTAACTGAACTAATGAATTTGTCCCGAAATTCAAATATCCACATAGGTCTTGTTAAAACCATTAATGACATTCTGAATTCCACTGGTTTTTCTTATCTGATTAATTGCACCGATAAGGACTTTCTTCAACATGAACTGCCACTGATTACTAGAACAGCAATAGACCAATCCATACAAGGTGACTGGGCGAGAATCAATAATATAAAACTATATCCTCACTATAGAAACCTGAAGAAAACATCCCTTCCTGAAGGATATCTGTCGGACAATCTTCCATTCATTGCTAAACGACACATTGCCCAACTGCGAGTACTTTACACATTCTTCCGGGAAAATCACAAGAACATTTTCGGAGAAGCGGAACTGTCATGTAAGCTCTGTAAGCAGAAAATGAACTCCGAAATATCTCACTATTTTTTCCACTGTACAAGTATTTCAGATGAAAGAAAAATATTTGTTTCGAAACAGGATAATAGATTTCCGGACACAGTTGAGGATATCTTAACAAACTACATAACAGATAGAAAGTTTTCACTGGATCTATGTGGGTTTTACAAGGCAGTGAATAAAAAGGCATCGTTACTTTTACTTTGAATTGAGTGAATGTGTATATATATATTGTAGCGTAGAAATCAAGCCTTGAAATATCCTAAGATGTAAAAGTATTTAATGATGACGTCACAGCGACGAGTCAACAATTATTAACAAGTCAGCAAAACTATTTACAGCTAGAGAATCTTAAGCAAGCAAGCAAAGAAATATTTTAAAGATGATTTCACAAATACAGATTAATATATATTTTTATAATCTGTTGAATATATTTTCATTGAATAATATTAAATTAAATAATAAAATATTTCTTCGCCACATAGCCTCCTCCTATAAAGAGCATCGACCCGATGCTCAGCAGGAGACTTACGTCGTCAGTCTTAAGAACTAGTACTATGGCCAGGGATATTTTCAGATGACTGCGGTGGATGTCTTCTTTCAGTTGAGATGTCTTCTTCATGAGGACTTGGTAGGTCTATGTTTACGTCAAGGTAGCTTTTTCTCATTTCTACTGTGGTCGGTAAGGGGGGATTTTATAACTTTGCGGCCTCGCCTCCAATGTGGTTTATCATCTAGTTTTAATGGCGGGCCGTCCAGCTAGATCTTCTAGCAGGTGAGAAATGTTGTCTGCTTCGACCGCGATATGAAGTCCCATAAACAGCACCATTATCTCGCTATCTTAATTATCCCGAACATATTTGGAAATTACTATGTCTAAATTAACTAACTATCGGGCTCGCAAAGCTGCTGCCAGGATGGGCTTCCGACTGAATCAGGAATTAATTGATAGAGCAACAGCCTCTGACAGGGAATTCTCCGCACGTCCGTCGCACCTCGATGCCATTGAAGGGGATATTGTCCGGGGGATAGGAGTTAACCAGGCTGTTTTTGAAGAATACGCCGAATTAAGTCAGCTAAAGCCAACCCTTATCATAAATGCCTGCACCCTAGACATCGTAGTAAAGAATAATGACAATATTGAGATGCTGACGTTTATTGCAAACGCTGTTTGGGACTATCTCCATGATGTTAACGTAACAGACTCCACCTTCTGGACACCGGACCAGCACGTCTATACAACATTAGAGATATTCGGCTATGCCGTCAATAAGAAGTGGTTTATGCCTCCACTCCAAGCGAACTTGATAGTGAACAGTGCACTGAAAGCTGCAATAGTCAAGGCAACATCGACCCCTGAGGAGTCTGTTAGACTTTGTGGAGCTCAACCTGGGGAGGTCATTGAAGCATGCGCTGACTTCACGATGGAGTTCTGCCCGCCACTCGTAGACTCTGTACTTGACGCAATAGTTTGTGAGCAGATGCAGACATTAGCCAGCCAGGCTAGGATCTCCCAGCTGGAGGCCGTGTTGGCGATTTGCCGCATGGGGTCAGTCCCCTTCTCGTTTACCGAGAAATTAACCAATGACTTTAAGACCATGATGGGGACCACCATAACAATAAGCGAGCAGGCTATCGCAGACTTGTACAGCTACATGAAAATGAACATGACACCTGCTGTGGCTCGAAGCATCATAGAGGACGACTCTAAGTGGTGGCATGAGGGGAACGTGAGGCTTAGAAACATCATCCGCTTTTCCCAATGGAAAGGGCTAACCCCCTACGTGCTTATCAAGACAGGGCTGCAGGAGTTCCCAAATTTCCCATGGAATCTAATCGCGGAGCGAGCAGGCTCTGATTTCGAGAACTTCTCTAGGGCAATTGAGGCGGTGGCAGGAGACCCATATTATGGATTTAACACAGAGCTTGGTGCCGCTGAGAAGACAAGATTCCCCTCATTAGGATATACGTGCTATTACCTGATCCTCCGATCCGGGTCCCAAGACTCACTTCGCCACAATATATTATTAAAAAAAAATTTTTTTTTAGCTGTTCACTTATTTATCTCTTTCTTACTTTGCTTCTTGGATCCTGCAGTCGGGTCTTTTGTAAGACTTTGGGTCTTTTATTTTATTTCCTCTCAAATTTACAGTGTACCATTCGAGCATAAAGCTCACGAGTCACTTTGTCGTGGATGTTAGGCATCAAGAATTTCTAAAAAATGGCCTTCAGAACTGACTGGAAGGTCACAGTTCAGGTAGAGTGAAGTCCAGGTCTTTTATGTCTTGGATTGAGGTCTCCATCAAATTGGAACAATTCTTGTATAACTTGATTTTGGGAAGTAGAGAGTTTTAGATATAATTTCTGGGTCGAGGATATGTATATTTCTTCTATATTAGGCTGGTTTAAGTCCTGCTTTAAAATTGCATTTGATAGATTAAATGGGGCATTTACAGTACTTCTTAAACAAATTCTCATGAATGCATCTATTCTTTTCCTATCAGTCAAGGTTATGTATTTAAAACATACAGGCAATGCGTATGTTACTATAGGGAGAATACAGCTTCTGTATAAAGTAAATTTTTGGTTAACAGATAAACCACTTTTTGAACTGAACATATTGGATAATGAGGCTTTGGCTATTTTAGATTTTCTTATTATATCCTTCACGTGGCTGGTGAATTTCAGTTTAGAATCGAAAGTGACTCCCAAATATTTGACCTGCTGAGTCCAATTTATGGGAGATGAGTAAATTATAAGATTTGTCCTGGGTGTGAACTTGAAGCTAATTTGTGGAGGAAAGATAATTGCTTGAGATTTCTTTGGATTCAGATTGAGTTTCCATTTATCACACCAATTGCAAATGATTTCAAGATAGTTTTGAAGGCGGGAAACTTAAATATCTGGGGAACGCGAGCTGGATAACAGGGCAGTATCATCAGTGAAAAGAGCTAGTCGGCATTGTGGGATATGTGGAATATCATTGATGTATAAATTGAAAAGTATAGGACTCAATATTGAGCCTTGAGGAACACCAGATTCTATTTGCCGAGGACTTGATATATATGCTCCAACTTTTACGGAGAACGTTCTATCCTGAAGATAATTCTTCAGGAACCTGATGAATTTCTGAGGAAAATTATAAGAAGTTAATTTAATGATGAGGCCTCTGTGCCAAACCATATCAAAAGCTTTTTTAAAGTCTAAAAGCACTACTCCAACAGCTTCGTTAAGGGATTTGCGAGTTTGTATGAAATCAATAACGGTAATCAATTGGTGAGTTGTTGAATGATTTGCTCTAAACCCAAATTGCTGTGGAATTAGAACATTTCTTGTATCTATGTAGGTCTGGAGTCTTTTAAGGATGATCCGCTCAAATATTTTTCCAAATATCGGCAAGAGACTAATTGGCCTAAAATCATCCAGGGATTTAGATAGTTGCTTTTTTGGTATGGGAATAACTATAGCATGCTTCCATATCTTTGGAAAGTAGCAAAGATTAATAGATGCATTGAAGATGCTAGTTAAAAATACAACCCATTTTAAAGGTAGGTTTTTGATTAATTTGGTAGTTATTTCATCGTGACCAGGCGCCTTGTTTGCAGAAAGTTTTGTTATTTCTTGTTTTACTTCTTGTGGTGATGTAAGTTTCAAAATATTTTCGTTGTTATCAAGAGTCATTCGAGTTTCATTTAAGGTTGGATGATTTGTTAGGGCTTCTGAAACTATGGAAAAGTGTTTTGAGAAATTAAATGCCAAAGCCCTGCCAATTTCTTCATCTGAATGTAGAATATCACCATCTACATTAATATTTTTAATTTCCGATTTTTTTCGAGTTGACTTCACTAGTCTCCAGAAGGTGTTTGGAGTATTTAACGCGCTGTTGATAATATCATTTTGACTTTGCTGGTTGTACTTTTTTAATATAATATTCACTTTCTTTTGAAAATGTAGATAAATTTCTCTGTGTCTGGGGTCCCATGTTGACTGCCATTTCTTTCTAGCTTTATTCTTTTCTCTGATAATGTTTTTAATAAAAATAGGCATATGCGGTTTAACTATGGGAGAAACTATTGTATTTTTAGAATAAGTATTAAGAATGGTTTTGTTGAGGGTTCCAATTTCAAGATCAATATTTATAGTAGAATTTAAAGGGGATCTGGGAGGTGGATTATTGATTAAATCTTGCTGAAAATAAATCCAGTTTGTGTTCTTATTTACTTTCATAGAAAAATCATATTTAGGACATGCCAGCCTTAAAACCACAGGTAAGTGATCAGAAGATAATGCATCTACTGTGGTAATTTCAAAATTCCACGGCACATTTTTGAAAACCGCAAAGTCCAAGAAGTCAGGATGACCAATATGACTGTAGTGAGTAGCCAAGGAAGAAGCTATTATGTCCAACCCTGCAGATTCCGAAAACTCATGAAGAACCATTCCACTCGGATTACTTTTACTAGAGCCCCATAATGGATGTTTGGAGTTCCAGTCTCCTGCAGCGATGACAAGATTATTTTGAAATAATTTACTCAAATCCTCACATTTCAATAGTTGATCTGGTTTGCGATAAACAGAAGAAATTTGCAGGCTGGTTTTTCCATCAGGTTTAAATACTATAGTAGTATTTTCCAAATAATCAGTCTTAACAATAATCTTTCTATACTTGAAGAAATTTCTGAGGATAATAGCCGTTCCTCCTCCTCTCCCAATAAGACGGTCCATCCTAATAACGTCGTAATTTCTAAGATTAAGAGTTTTAGAATTTTTCAAATGAGTTTCTGAGATTAGTGCTATATCGATTTCATTATATTCCAAAAAATAGAGTAGTTCATCTTTTTTAGTTAAAATTCCATTGGCATTCCAGATTACTAATTTTAAAATCATATTTGTATTCATTTTAGAACTTCGCCAATAATGCTTAATAGCTTTTCGCAAAGAGCTTTAATATTTTGATTCGCAAAGTTTTGTTTCGATACACTTGCATAACTAGGCTTAAAAGTACTTTGCTGCACTGCGCTGTTGTCTTTGGTAACATTGCTATGAATATATGAAGATATCTTGGGAATTTGTGGTCGTTGGTTAAGAGACTGGTTGGGAATTTTTGGGAACGCAGGGCAGCCACGATAATTGGCCGTGTGAGCTTGCCCGCAGTTTACACACTTGGGTGAATATTGCTTCGATTTTTTCGGGCAATCTTTGGTATGATGAGCTTCGGCGCATTTGACACATTTAGGTTTTAGAAAGCAATTCAATTGCCCATGACCAAACCCTTGACAATTGAAACATTGGGTGACCTTTTTGGGAGATCTGAAGGATTCAACGACCACTTTCTGGTACAGCAGGTCAGTCAGATTATAAATATTCTTGTTGGAATCATATTTTGGAAGTTCAACAAGAACTATGTTCATTGCCTGCTTTGACGATTGGCGGTGAAGCCTTTTTACTGAAGCCTCTTTAAAGCCTAAGTGGGATAATTCAACTGCAATGTCTTCAATTTTAAAACTGGTTGAAACGCCTTTTATGACTACCTTTAAAGGTTTTTCTTCTTGTAATTTATAGGAGTAGCCGCCGTTATTTAAACGAACATATTCACGGATCTTTTTGAAGTCTCCTATATTCTTAGCTTTGATAATATGCTTAGGTCCTGATATGGTGGCTTGGAATGGTTCATCAGCTAAGTTGTTTAGTTCTTTACAAAGCAATTTCCAATCGTTCACATTTTCAACAATAACAGGAGGAATTCTGATTTTTCTACTTTTTGGGACATCACACCAAGGTCCTTCATCATCGTGACCCTCCGCCAATTCGTCTAAATCATTTTTATTATTACTGCTCTGATTGACTAATTGAATTCTAGGATTCTTTGGATTTTCTTCATCATCAGAGGATGAAATGCAATGTTCTTTTGATTGTCGTTGTCGTTTTCGTGCAGTAACTGCCTCATCTTCAAAAACATATGGGATTTGACAACGATCTAAAATTTGTTTTAAAAGCGTGGCATCAATTGTGCATAATTTTTCTCCATTCAGACCTTTTTTAGTTTTTATATAAATTGGAGTCGGGACTTCTGATTGCTCTATTTCTTCCGCCCATAATAATTTCCTGTTATCATCAGACATTTTTTATATATTTACTTATTTAAAGAAAAAAAAAAACAATTTGAATTTAAATTTTGTGGAGGAAACAAATCCCTTGCATCCTTGTTGGCTCGTGCGCGCGTTATTTTTGTCTTAATGGGGGCTTTTGTTGTTATGTTGTATATATTATAAAACTATTTTAGTGGCGTATTATTCTTTTTAAAATAAAACAATTTCTACTGTCCTTACTGCGATGAAAAAATTAAAGGGAGGGCCTGGCTCATCAGTGGTGAACCCTCCCAGCGGTTTCGCCAGTTTAATACATTACATAATCTTTCTTTTTCTTCTTCGGTATATTCCCCACTTTCACAGGCCTATCTCTCTTATAATCTCGGGGAGAATCCTCTAAAAGACCAGTGTGTCTTAATAAAGGCTTTTGTGTGTGTCTTTGTGTAATTAAAAAAATAAACATTTTCAATGGTTTGCTCGCGAATGTATGTATGCCTTCGGGAAATCACAATTTAGTAAGCATTCAAGAGATGTCCATAGAAAGCCACTCTAACTGAAGCAATAAAAAACATCTTAGAGTCTCAATGGATATTCAGAAGAAGTACAGTTTTTAAAATCTTTTATCTATATTAATGCCTCGGGCCAGTTGAACAATCTTTTAACAGTTTTTTAAAAGGTTGATATTTGACATCTATATATATATTGACACGTTTCTGAATTTTGTAATTAATTTTGTAATTAGTTTTTCATTGATTTTTAATGTGTGATCAATAACTCTTATCATCATTGGAAAAAAGAACAATTAATAAACAAAAGAACAACAACATGGTAAATTTGCCTCTTTATTTAAAACAAACAAATTAGATAAAGATTTAAAATAAAACATTTCTTTAAAAGTTAAAGCAAAAATAAAACGTTACATAAAATATTTGGCGCAGCTACGAAAGGATTAAAATATAAATCAAAAAAGGCTTCGACGAAAGAAAAAGTAAGTACAATGGCAATAAATGTAAACAAATTAGAGAAATTTAGCGGTGATAAAGGTTCAATTCGGTCTGAATCATGGCTTAAACTATATGAATTGGAAACTAGTAAACTAGATGAAATCGATAGAATCAATAATCTAATTTATTATTTATCAAAAGATGCTTTAGAATGGTTTGCTGATGAAATATTGAGCAACGCATCCATTAAAAAATGGGATACTGTTAA
This sequence comes from Cordylochernes scorpioides, assembly GCA_030710605.1. Taxonomy (NCBI): domain Eukaryota; kingdom Metazoa; phylum Arthropoda; class Arachnida; order Pseudoscorpiones; family Chernetidae; genus Cordylochernes; species Cordylochernes scorpioides. The sequence goes on from CP092869.1 coordinate 66,929,260, forward strand.
ACTCAAATTAATTCAGCGCTTTGGTTATAAAGTTGAAAGCCCTATAGTTGCAGCATCAAAAAGAAGACTTAAAAAAGAAGAAACCGTGGAAGAGATTATTTTAGAGATAAAATTAGATTATTAAATCAAACAAGCCTCAATAATGTCGAGAAGCTAAAAATGTTAACGGATGGATTGCCATTAGATTGGAAAAATTATCTCGTAACAGCCCAGCCTAAAGATCCATCACATTGGATGCAGATTGCCATGGAGATTGAACAAAACAATAATCAAATAAGGCAACAACAGAGAAGTAAAACCAAGGTTTTTAATATAACTACACCTACAATCTCAAAAAATTGCCCATATTGGTGTCCTATTTGTAAGAAAAAAGGATTGTATTTTAAACATTGGATAAGTGATTGCAAAGATTATGATCCTAATTATAAAGACAAGCTTAAACACCAAGCAACTAATATCACCACAGATGTTAAACAAACCATAGCTGATTCACTTTGCATAGCAAATACCAATTTTCCTTATAGATTTGTTAATGTTGAGGTTTTACTTAATAATATTCCAGTTTCATCTTTTATTGATACCGGGTCAACTATTTCATTAATGAGCTGTTCGCTTTTAAAACAACATAAGTTAAAATTGAATGTAAACGATAGAATCAAAATTAAACAAGTAGATAGTTTTGCATATACTTTAGGATCAGTAGAAGTATTTTTGAAAATCCATTCTAAACTTGTCGGGTGTAAGCTTCATGTAGTGAAAAACTTTAGCTATCCATTGCTTATTGGACTTGATGTAGCAGGAAAAATTGGATTAATAATTGACACAAAAGACAAAGCGGTGTATGTTAAAGGAAATGAATGTTTTTATATATCTCCTGAAACGCATCTTCCATCTGTTCAGCAAAAAGAGCTTAATCAATTACTTAAAGAAAATCAAGCATTGTTCAGCCAGCATGAAACTGACATCGGAAGGATTGCTGTTCAACACAAGATCCATACAATTGAACATCCACCCATCAGTTGTAGACCATATAGAAGACCACTTGCCGAATATGATGAAATAAAAAGACAAGTTGAAGAATTGAGTAAAAAGGGACTAATAAGAGAATCTCAGTCACCTTGGGCCTTCCCCGTAGTGTTGGTCTCTAAAAAGGATGGTTCACAAAGGATGTGCATAGATTACCGAAAACTGAATGCAATTACAATTGATGACAAGCAGCCTCTTCCATACATCCAAGATATGTTTGATCGCTTACATAATGCGAAATACTTCACAACACTTGACATAGCATGGGGCTATTGGCATGTTGAAATGCATCCAGACTCTGTTGAGAAAACTGCTTTCATTACAAATGACGGGCATTATGAATTTTTGGTTATGCCATTTGGCTTGAAAAATGCTCCAAGTACTTTTCAGCGAATAATTCAGCATATTATTGGAAATCTTCTTTGGAACGGTGTTTGTAATTATCAAGATGATATTCTAATTTACAGCAGTACTTTTAAAGATCATATTGAACTCATGAAGAAAATATTTGACAAGCTTAAAGAAAACAATATCAAACTCAAGTTGAAGAAATGCTCCTTTGCAAAACAAGAAATAAGATATTTAGGTCATATCATAGGACATAACAAGATTAAACCTGACCCTGAAAAAACAAAGGCAATAAATGAGTTCCCTCAACCTAAAACAGTGAAGCAAGTAAGGCAGTTTTTGGGTTTAGCAGGTTACTACAGGAAATTTATTCCTAAATTTAGTGAAATTGCAGATCCTTTAACAAGCCTCACAAGAAAAAATAAGTTATTCAAATGGACTACTGAAGTTAACAAATCATTTCAGGAACTAAAGTCTCATTTATCCACAGATCCAGTTCTTTCTACATATGATCCTTCATTACCATGTAAGCTTTATACAGATGCATCTAAACTGGGAATTGGTGCTATTTTAGCTCAAATTGGAAATGATAATCAAGAACATGTAATTTCCTATTATTCAGGGAAACTTCTACCACATCAACAGAACTATTCTGCATTTGAGTTGGAATGCTTTGCTGTAGTTCAATCAGTTGAATACTTTGAAGTTTATCTTGAGAACAATACATTTGAAGTCATTACAGATCATTCGGCTTTGGAATGGCTCTTCAACGTAAAGAAACCAAAGGCAAAATATCTCAGATGGATAATTGAATTATCAACCAAGTCAATGAAAATAGTTCACAGATCAGGATCAAAGCAAACGCATGTTGATGCATTGTCAAGATCACCAGTGTCATTTCATATATCAATCCCCACTCTTCGACTACACCAACAAAAAGCGGATCTCAGTTTTGTAAAGAACTCTCATATTCATCGAGATCTTATTATGGTGAAACATAATGGAGTTCTAAAAACAGTTGTTCCAGAATCATTCCAAGAAGAAATATTCTCAAAGAATACCACGATAATCATTCTCACCCCTCAATTAACAAGACAGTAAGATTGATAACACCATTTTATTGGTGGCCGAATGCTATCAGATGCATCAAAGACTATGTTTGCTCATGTAAAATATGTCAAATAACTAAATGCAGTCATAAACCATTTATTGGAGAATATGTTGCACCAAACTCTGATCTGAAACCACTGGAATTAATATCAATGGATACTATTGTGCTAGGCTCTGCAGCAAATGAAACCAAGCACAAATACATTCAAGTAATAATTGACCACCTAACAAGATTTGTTTGGGCTTTCCCTACTGTCACCAACACTTCTCAAGCAGTAATTCAATGTTTAGACAAAATCAACAAAACTGTTCCCCAAATCAAATGTATTTTAACCGACAACGGAAAGAATTTTACATCAAAAGAATTTAACAAGTTTTTGAATGAGCATCAAGTTCAACACACCTATTCGACGCCATATCATCCGCAGAGTAATGGACTGTGTGAAAAGATGAATGACACTATACTCACCAAATTAAGAACAAACCTTCAAGAGAATCCAAGACTAAAATGGTCATCATTACTTGCCAAAATTGTGAAAGATTATAATAGCACACCCCATGATGTCACTGGGTTTTCTCCAAATTTCCTACTTTTTGGTGATTGTGCAATACCAGAATTTTCTGAATCACCACATTTCACCATAGAAAATGCAAGGAAGAAAGCAATAGAAAATAGCGCAAAGCATAGAGAAAAGTGGAAAGCACGACACGATGCAAAACATCCGCAGTCGTCATTCAAAGTTGGTGATCTGGTCCTTCGTAAAATAGCTAGTAATGATCCAAGTATGGTCAAAACATCCCCAAAGTATGAGGGTCCTTTTCAAATAACAAGAATAATATCTAGTGTTACGTGTGAATTATTGAAAGATGATTCCTCCTTGGTTAAAGTTCATGTGTCACAATTGAAACCATTTATTTTGCGAAAATAAATCCTTCAAGCCGAGGGATATGACACGTTTCTGAATTTTGTAATTAATTTTGTAATTAGTTTTTCATTGATTTTTAATGTGTGATCAATAACTCTTATCATCATTGGAAAAAGAACAATTAATAAACAAAAGAACAACAACATGGTAAATTTGCCTCTTTATTTAAAACAAACAAACAAATTAGATAAAGATTTAAAATAAAACATTTCTTCAAAAGTTAAAGCAAAAATAAAACGTTACAATATATATTAAATATAATAATTAGTCGACAGGATATCTGAAACTTGTGTGAACAAAATGGCAAAAGCAAAAAAAGAAAAGGAAGAAATTGAAAATGTAAATCATTTGATAATGCCAAATTTTGTAAAGTATCATCCAACTTTGAATATTAAAACGTGGCTGAGTAATTTTGAACTGAAATGTGATTCCTACAATTTAGATGCCCAATGGCGAATATTGCACATATCTGATTACCTGCAGGATGAAGCTTTGATCTATCACCATGAAATTTTGAGCAACATAGGAAATTGGCCTGAAGCAAAAGAGAAGCTAATTAATAGATTCCAGAAAATTGAATTAACGCCATTAGTGGAAGCTATTAAAGTATATCAAAACGAACAAGAAACCATCTCAGACTATTATCATAGAAAAAATGAAAATGATAAATTTAGTCGAACCACCCTCTAAATCAATAGTTGAACTACTCAATGAAGGAATCTTGAAGAAATATAAGCCCTATCTTGCCACCATTGATACGGACCGGCCCTTAAATTGGCTAACCATGACCACTAAAATTGAAAAGAGTTTAACGGGATCTGGAACGCCGGTAGAAAAAGACCATCTCCAAACTTCGAATCCAGCGCTTGACCCATCACCCAGACCTGCCAGGTATTATGGTACTCACAAGTGCAGAAACCACCACTTCCTTGTCGAATTTGTGAACGTCTGGGATTAGAGCTTCAACGCCATTACCACTCAATATGTCCATACCGCAACCCAACAGTTTCTAGATCTTTTCCTCCAGCCACTCCCCATCCCTACCAAGCAGCAGCTTCTAGTACCTTTCCTCCACCCATGACTCCAACCGACAGTTGCCAGTGCCTCTTCTCCCGATTCTCCCAGATGAACTCTGTGACGCCGAGAAGTCCAGACGGCGCTGATGTAGATATAAGTATTGTTTTTTTTTTTTGCTTAGTCGAGTTAGTTAGAATTTTTTTTTTGTTATCGAATATGTAAATTTACTATATTTTTGTTTAATTAAGTTTTTTTTTCTCCCAAGATTGAGGAATTCTACCTGTTAAGATTCCTCAAGTTTGTTATTACCATTAATTCTGTAAAACTTTGACGATTGGTTACTAAATAAACCCGTCAAGAGTGGAGTGTTTTGATCTTTTTCAATCAAAAGGCCTCGACTGCTCAATCTCATCTCACCACCAGCACCATTTTTTAAAATAGAAATTAAATATAATATATATATGTCACATTCTGCTTATAAATTATTAGTAGATGTAAATTTTTACGCCGTTAGGAATTATGTAAATATTTGTAACGATAAAAAAAGGCGCGTGATTGAAATAAAGTTAGTCAGACGGTTGATTCTCTCATACTTTACGCAAAACAATATCCTCTGCATATTGGCGTGTTACAGAAGCCGACAGGATTCGAACCTGTGCGGGGAAGAAAGAGAGCAAACACCTCATCGAAGGAATACTCATTAGAAGAAAGAAGAAATCTGAATCTTCCTTTAGAATTGATCCCGAGATATGATCCTGATGATGGACTTAGCTACGGTAACTGGTCAATTTTATTTAACCATCAGGCACAACAGCAAGGTCTCTCATCAAAAGAATCCCTGTCCATGATGCCAGTGTTATTTAAAGGTAAAGCTCTGGAAATGTATGCTTTAATTTGCAAGGATATATCCTCATTAGAAGATCTTCATTCTAGAATGAAATGTTTTTTTTTTTCATGAGCCTGAACATGGGTTACATAGAAAATTCTGGCAATTAAGAAAAAGACGAGAACAATCTGTAAAGGAATACTACTTTGCAAAGGTGAAGATCGCTACCAAATTGGGACTATCACAGGAACTGATCTTGGAAGGATTAACTTCAGGCATTGATTCTGAGTGTGAGCACTTATTAATTGCTGCCTCACCGGCAAGTTTGGAACGCTGGCTTGAGATTGCCGACGCCTTAGAGGTATCTCACTGCCGAACCACAAGTGCAGCCTCAAGAATGAAGTTAGGTTATCCTGCCCGACGACGACATTCTAGGAGTAGTGACCACTCAGACCTCGAAGCCCGACGACGACAGTCTACTTCCTGGCAGGGAGGACAGAGCTATAGGCCGCGGAACTGGAGAGAGGGAAGGAACGATCGTCCCGGGATCCACCTTCCGCCAACGAGGAGCCAAACCGCAAGCCTTGCCGCCGTTCAGGATCACGAGGGTGAGTCACCAGCCTCTATCAGGAGGCCTGAACGAAGCGATGGACGTCTCCCCAGTCTTCACGTCTTGTTGAGGGATCGTGTGGACGGGGTGGACTTTAAGTTACTTTTTGTTTTAGACTCCGGATCAGAAATAAATATCCTTCCCAGGCATCTATTGCCGGCGTAATTTATTACATTAATTAAGGAACCCAAACTTAAATCTTTAAAATCGGTTAGCCATTGTATAGACATTGTTGGCGAGATTGAGTTAAATACTACCATAGGAGCTAAGTCGCTCAATCTTTTGTTTCATATAGTTCAAAGTGGAAGTCTTAATTTTGGTATTTTATCTGCCAAATACTTACCCTATTTTAAGGTGAAAATAGATTTTAATAATAGTTACATTAAACAGAATAATAGAAAATTAGGCCAGTTTAATTACAGTTTTTCAGACAGAGAATTAGAAGCCATACAGAGATTTTATAAAATTCAAAACTATTATGCTAAAATTAGTAGAATCAAATATTGCAATCATCATGTAAATTGTTTAAAGGTAAATAGAAAATGTCTTAGGATTAGAGATTCTTTATTCTATAGAAATGTTGCAAACTTGCTTGAAGATGATGTTTGTAATTTTGTTTGTTCCGTGCCAGACAGTGGAGCAGTTCCTTATGTATTAAAATCTAAGCCAGTGTATCAACCAGATGCAAAACCTCTGCCACTGTCTGACACGAATGATTGTTTTTTACATGATAATATATAACTTTTCTCTATGGTAAAAATATTATTAGATAATTATTCAGAGATCTTTGTGGGGAAAACAAATTTAATATAAAACCATTGAACATCCAGCCTCCAAGACTGAGTGACAAAAAGCCTGTCTGTGTTAGACCGTATCGTCATAGCTTGAGAGATCGGAATTTAATAAAACAACAAATTGAGCAATTGTTAAAGTACGGCCTAATTAAACCTGCGCCTTCCCCATACAGCGCACCCGTGACGCTCGCACCCAAGAAGGGCGAGGGAAGGGTTAGGCTTTGTATCGACTATAGACTCCTAAACAGGAAGATAATTTCGGATTCGTTCCCTATTCTATTAATGGAGGATATAGTTCAGAAGGTAGAGGGCGCCAGAGTATTTTCATGCCTAGATATCTTGAGCGCTTACTGGACAATCCCTCTTCATCCAAAAGATCGGGAGGTGACATGTTTCTCAACTTCTGAGGGCTCTTATGTCTGGTGTAGATTGCCGTTTGGATTAAAGACCGCCCCTGCAATATTTAATAGAAAGTTCTGCCATTCTGCAGAAATATAAACTTGATAATGTAACATCTTATTTTGATGATATTTTAGTATTTTCAGAAAACGAGGAATCCCATTTAAAACACCTCGGACAAATATTCGAGATTTTAAAAAAATAAGGCATACAGTTAAGGAGAGATAAATGTCTACTATTTATGAAAAGGATAACTTACCTCGGCTATGAAATTTCGGAGAACCAGATCTCGCCTTCGGGCGTTAATGTCGATGTCATCAAATCATTGCCCCCACCTCGTGATTTGCGATGTTTAAGATCCTTTTTGGGAAGCGTGACACATTACGCGAAATTTATAAAGAATTTTAACAACCTAAGAGCCCCTTTGAATGAGCTTCTCAAGAAAAACTCCCGGTTTATCTGGACGGAGGAATGTCAGAGAAGCTTTGAGGATTTAAAGGAAGCGCTATGCTCCAAACCAATACTTCAACTTTTTAACCCTTCTTTGGCTACACATATTTATTGTGATGCCAGTATCTCGGGTATAGGAGCGGTGCTTAAACAGGAATATCCTGATGGCACGCAAAAGCCGTTCATCTATTTCAGTAGGGCTTTGCGAGGTGCCGAGTCTAAATATACAATAACAGAACTAGAACTGCTCGCGGTGGTCGAGACTTGTAAGCGCTACCACCCTTACATATCCGGCAGTCACGTCATAGTTCACACGGATCATAAGGCACTGATATGGCTGAATAGCTTCAAACACACCAATGGGAGACTGTTCCGATGGTCTTTGAAATTGTCCGAGTATGACTAGGATTTTAATTATAACAAGGGTTGTGAAAATCACGAAGCCGATATGCTCTCCAGACTTCCATACTCTTATTTTTTGTCAGCTCAAGCCTTGAAACAAAACTAGGGTGATTTATCGATACCACCTTCAAAATTATACTCTATGGTGGATGATATTACTTATATAAGACTTAATAACAAGGATAGGATAGTTGTTCCCCTGGAGCTCCAAGATAACTTGATTCAGAAAGCCCATGAATCTTTAGGACACCCAGGCATCAGTGCTATGATCAGAGCACTTTCCGTTCAATACTATTTTAAGGGGATTATAGGGAAGATAAAGAATTATGTTAAGAACTGCAAGGAGTGTCAAACAATAAAGAGTAGCACCCAGCCCTCCTATGGACTGATGGGATCATTGCCTAGGGCGGCAAAACCCTTCGATGTCGTGGCTTTAGATACGGTTTTGGGCCTAGGAGGTTATAATAGTGCTAAAAATTGTATCCATACCGTTATCGACCATCATTCACGATGTATCTGGGGTTATGCTTCCAAAGGCACATCCATCGCGACCTACATAAATATCATCAACCAATTATTAAATATAGGAAAACCTAGAATCTTAGTCACGGATAGACATCCCTCGTTTGTCTCGAAGAGATTTAATAAATTTCTTCAGGAGAAGGGTATAAAGCATGTAATGACCTCTCCGTCCCATCCAGAGTGTAATGGACTATTAGAACGGGCTAATGCAACGTATATTGGAAGGGTAAAAATACAATATCAAGGTAACCCTAGGGCCCCTTGGCCTAAATTGTTACAAGAGACGCTGGAAGAATATCGAAACACACCCCACTCTACGACTACATTCCCTCCGATATACTTGCTGTACGGAACCCTCCCTTCCTACATCTCTGATCTTACGAATCCGTATCCGCCAGTAGAAAAAGCCCGAACCATTGCCAATGAAAAAACCGAGGAATTACATAAAAGGTTAGTTAAAAGATACAATAGTTCTCATAGATTCCCGAATTTAAAAATTGGAGATAAAGTTTTGTATCGAATCCCTCATCAGGTAGGCCATGGCAAACTGTCACCAGTTTATTATCCAGATCCATACACCGTTCTTTCTACCCCATCACCTCACATAGTCGAAATAAATAAACCATGCCAGCCTGAAAATAAGTCCCGCACAATAGTTAATGTATCTAAATTAAAACTATGGGACCCTATTTCAACCTCGAATGAAGGCATGGGGAATTATCCATTTCCCTTCCAAGATGTGGAGGATTTGAATGGATGTCTTTAATCCGACCATAACCAAACGTTAGAAAGAAGTTTCCACTCTCTAAGGGGCTGCTTAATATCTCAAAATGTTTTTCTTTACGTCCATGTGGTTTTCTACTTCAATGGTAAAGCTTGAATTCTCTCTACAAACATTAAAGGACTCTGCTAATGATGGACAGTACAGCCCTGTTGCATATGTTCTAAGTGACACACCTGGGAAAAAACTAACAGGCCGGTCACCCCAAGGACCTCTAGTAAAATGGTCACTATGCGATACAGTGGATTAGGTACGCGCCTGGATACCCCAACTATCAGGTCCGACTGCCCTACTTTTATTATTATTTTTTTTTTTTTTGCTCTTTGCAGAATGTTTTTTTTTTCTCCTAACCTTCCAACCCCTCCCAACCTCCATTTGTGTAAATAAATCTGATTTTTTTATTTTTTTTTAGTAGGGGGGTTTGTCACATTCTGCTTATAAATTATTAGTAGATGCAAATTTTTACGCCGTTAGGAATTATGTAAATATTTGTAACGATAAAAAAAGGCGCGTGATTGAAATAAAGTTAGTCAGACGGTTGATTCTCTCATACTTTACGCAAAAACAGATTCTTATGCCATTCAGGTTAACATAATAATTATGGGCGCCAAGGAATTGTGTTTGTATGGTAGACATGCCCAATTCCTAAAACACATCTAAAAAAAAAAACTTTATTAGTTCTATACGATACATATGGCAGCGAAGGAATGGCTATACATGTTCAAAATGACAATGATAAAAAAAAAAAAGATCCAAAGTTGCAACTCCTATCGATGACATTAAAATAATAGTGTAAAACAGAAACGAAAAAAAATATACATATTAGAGCTGCACGAATGCGATGCATGCAAAAAAAAAATATTGGAACAATATGGATATACGCGATGTTAGATAAAAATAAGAAATATTAAAATGGGTATTTACTATAAGTAAAAAAAAATGGTTTGATATATATATATATAATGAATACAAATGAATATATAAATTGTGATTAAAAATCTTTATTCGGTACATTAGTCCGAAGATGGTAACAACGCTGCTACCGAAATGTCACACATATCTATGCTATGAATCGTAAAATGGGTATTTACTATAAGTAAAAAAAATGGGTTTGATATATATATATATAATGAATACAAATGAATATATAAATTGTGATTAAAAATCTTTATTCGGTACATTTGTCCGAAGATGGTAACAACGCTGCTACCAAAATGTCACACATACCTATGCTATGGATTGTGCTTCTACATATACGAATATACATGGATATAATAATGAGAACAAAATATATGATATATGATATATAAAAATAATAAAACGAATATATATGCACTGAGGGGTCCAGGTTATCTCACTAGTATCTCAAAACTCGTGTAATATCTAACAAAGATAAAACTTGTCCTTACTAACTTGTCACTGGGAGTGTTTGTCTGGCGTGTTCCCTGCCTCTCTTAATACAAAAGGAAGCCTCTCACAACCAGATTACTTCCAAATTACATTACCTGTGGTTGAAATCTCTCCCACCTTTGTCCTTTATTTTAACATGTAGTTTACCCCTACTATACATTGTTTAGCTTATCCATAGAATGTGTACTCATAAATTTTGACCAACAAATCCCTTTAATAAAAATACTCAAACTAATTCTGTAATAAATTATGATGGATAGAAACTAGGTCTAACTCATATCTTGTGATATATGTCCTCTCACCTGAGTTCTTAGTACCTCTCTGGAAAAGCAAATCTTGTAAAACAAATAACCCATTGCTCTAGGTCATTTCACTGTCTCAAAACGAAAAATACTTTATATTCGATCTTCCCAAAAAAAAAATTAATAATCACTCTTCAAATCTGGACCGCTATATTGGCTTGTTCTGGCAATCTGCTTCAAAAGTTCATTTTGTGTCCTATTAATTTAAAATTTAACCTATCTTATAATGAATTACTCAAAAAAAAAAATTCTATATATTAATTGATGTTTAGACTTAAATTCGTTCTAACTAAACGTATGGTAGACTAATAGTCTTTAATTAAGTGAATAACTCTTGCTAGCCTGGGGCGATATAAAACGCAAAGAATCCGGACAGTCCATCTGTCACTTTGCTATCTGATACCTAAAAATCTGTAGACGGAATCGCTTCGTCTAATCAAAACTTGTTTGTTACTTGCTCAATTGTTAACCCTCATTAGAAACCCCTTTAGGCTTTTACTTATAGACAAGGAGTTACAGGGAATTCGATTTCTCTACCCAGCGCATGTTTTCTAAGCTCGTCCATCGGGGAATTTGTTACAGGCTGCGCAATATATAAAAGATCTCCCAACGTGCCGATCCTTTCCAACCTCCCGACTGTATCACCCTCATCTCGGTCACGCTCAAAGCGTCGTAAATTACGATGTCAGATCGGTTACCCGAGGTTTTCGTCGCTTTACACTTAGTCTGCGACGTCGGCAACTGAATCCCCCCACCTAGCACAAAGTTCACCTGATACCTCTCCGTTCCCTCTAATGAGGAGAGGACTTGCAGGCTTTTGGCCTGACCGTGACCTTTCACAAATCCCCAGTCTGAGAATCGAGACATGGTCATTGCCTACGATTCTTAGAATTCAAGTTGATATAATGAAATAGAGTAACTGATTATTCTAATAAAAGAAATCAATATTTACACTCCTCTAAAAAGGAGACCTAACAGAGTGGAGCGAATATTTTCCTAACAATAGAGTTGTAGTTGTCCTGTTTGAGGCTTCTCGGTCCTAGAGAAATAAAAAAATTAAATTTAAGATTGAACCTATTGGTTCCCTTATCCTATGCTAAAGTACCTTTGGTCTTTACAGTATAATTGTTTTTAACCTTCTTACACATTCATTAAACCAATCCATTCATACACCCCCCCCCCCCATCATTCACGGTTTGCATACAAACTAAAGTTAAAAGCTGCTACACAAGCCAAAGTACTATAATTATCATCATTGATAGATCCTAATAATAACAAATTTTTCAGGACAAATGTGAAATCAAATAAAGTTATCTAATTAAAACAAAGTGGGGACTAAAGCCCTATTGACTTAAATAAATGCCTCATACAAACTCTACATAAAAGTTATCTATACGTGGATAAACATTATTTATATTTAAACAAATTAACAAAATTGGTTGTTAATAATCAAATGCTGAAATCTAACCTAACACTTTAACTGTGTGTCTCACAATTTGAAAATCTTCTTATCTTGACACTTGGTGTCTAAACAAACGAATCATCAAACTAGCACTTAAATGGAGCGAACTGAACTTCTAGTATTTACCTCATTGCCAATATATGATAGGTTTACAAGTGTTCTTGCCAACGCTTCTTCTTTCTCTGCTATTCAGCTAAACTCTTTCTTTGGACTTATAGGGCTTTTGGTACCCAGCTCGTTCTGGAGTTTAACAACAGAGGTTACTTGTTGCTCTATCAATTCTTAGATTGTAACTGCATTACATACTCTCATTAGAAATTCTCTTTGGGCTGTATTCTGGGCCTATGGAGTTATAGGGTGTCTAGTTTTAACCCAGCGCATATTCCGAATCAACCTGTAGCGAATATGTTACAAGCACAGCAGATATCTAAAGCATCTAGATTTCCTAATTAATCTCGAAGTTGAACCATTATTCATAACCTTCAATTAAGAATTAAAACAAAATATACTGTCGAACCCAGGAGTTGAATTACACATGCTATTAATACAGAATAGCTTCTTCAAAAAAAAAAAAGACTGGAATCTCTTTAAAACCACAATCTAGGGCCTTTAACTCATACTCTAACACATTTTACTATGATCAAAATTCAACTAGCTCTAGTATACAATCTATGGATTTTGCTTATTGGCAGCCTATGTATGAACTACACTCAGTGGGTTTCTTGACCCTGGTCGAATGGCGTACCTCAGCGCCGCCAACATTGCCACCAATGTCTCTATTAACTATCTCCAGCGGGTTTTCTCAAGATTGTCGTCTCTTGTGGTCCCTCTGGTTCTACTGTTGGATAAGATTGTAACATAACAATAAAAGAAACTAACATTTTCCTACATCGTATCCTGACAGGTTGTACAAGCTCTTCAACGGTGTGTCATATTAAAACAAGGTTGTGAGACAACTCTTAATCATATACTATACTAAAGTGAGGCTGAGCCAATTCTACACTAGGAGAACACGAAAACCCAAGATGTCGTTCTTGCAGCGAGCATGGGGCCCTATCACAACCCCGAAGTACAAGGACAGAGTTTCCTGGTATTCCCTCTTATCTGGCACGACCGGTCGGGGTAAACAGTGGCGTCACGTGAAAGGAGGAAACATCTGATTCCCCCCCTCTTGCTCTAACTGCTGGGTCGATTTGGCTCATGTAAATAGTAACTCTTATTTTACATCTAAAATCTCTCATATAGCTCATTAAATAAAACGGTGTAAAACGGTGTACTATATAAGGATGAGGTTATGGCAATTTCTCTAAATGACACATTAACACTAAAACAAATTGTGAAAATCTTTAAAAATGGCAACAAACACTATAGCAAGGTTGTGAGGCGATATGCTGCACAAAAGCAATGTTGAGACAAATAACACACAAACACTGAAACATGGTGTTAAAGCTCCTTCCAACACTTAACACTAGAACACATGTTAAAAAAAAAAGAACTGCAAACTGTTTAAAGTTCACCATGACACTAAGACAAAATTGTTAACAAAAATAAAGTAGGAAAAAAAAACTGGAAGTTTAGAACACACGTTATAGTTTAAAATAAAAGAAAACTGCAAGCTCTTCAAAGTTCACCATAACACTAAGACATATTTGCTATTTAATATATAACCTAATATTGTAATTAATAAAGACCTACTATATTAATTAGTGTATACTGTTGCTGAAACTTAGGTAAATCAGCTTACACAAACCCCAGTGCATAATATGTATTATTCTAAAAAAAATATTTCTATCGAGGCGATATTGCGGCCGACAGCTACGCTTTACACATTAAGTGTACTTTCTTCTATCAACCTTTATCTACTATTTACAAAACTCTTTATCCAACTTTTTTCAATTCTCTCTCTTTCAACATCTTTCTGCATCTTTCTATCTCTTTCTCATCAACATTCAACGCTTTCCCACTCTTTCACCATCCTTCATCCTCGACCCCTTTCAACTTACTTCCATCGCATCTCTCTTCATCGCTTTCAACACCTCTTTCATCGTTTTAAACACAATCCACTGTCCTTTCATCATATTTCATCACCTTTTCATCCCTCTGAAGTCTCTTCGAAACCCGTCATCGGGAACTGGATCCCGTTCTATTGCTCTAGCCTATCTTGATATCTCGGGAGTCCCTTCTGGGAATCTGTTCCTCCCCTGCCAATCCTTATCAGGGCTGGCGACCTACCCTCGTGTTTACAAGCAGGAAATTTCCTCCAATTCTCTCTCCCCCTGGTCAGCTCTATACTATCGTCTGACATTCTTCAGGACGGGAGTTATCGCGAAATTTCGGAGAAATTCCAGAGAACCCGTTTCCTCCCCTTTAATCTCCCCTTCGAGGAGATAAGCTCCTTCTGGGTGTATTGAAACTAACTAGCCATGATGGCCTTCTGGTAGAGATGCTGTTTTCACTTCCCTTACTGTGTATCAGGATGAACTATTAATTATTTCTAGTGTAATAGTATTCCTATAGTCTATCATTTTTTTAATCCTTTATGCACACTGGATTAGGTATTTACCTTGCTAACGACAAAGGAAAACCACTATACTTCGAGCCAGTTAAAACGTAATAAAGTTAGATAAGCAGTTTGTTTCAGCTAAATGGAAAGGGTAGCCTTGTCAAGGGAATTGGGGATATATGCATGTACAAAGTCAGTTGCCCTACAACTCTGTTAAAGTGGGTTACACCTAATTGTTAACATTAAATAATTCTGATTGTCTACATCAGTAATATGCATTGACATGAGTAGCCCTGAAAACTTCAATATAAGATCTTAAATTTTATGGTGTCACAGGTGAATTCTATGAATGACTGTTTCTTATGCAGCTTCCCTTCTTATTGTTCCTTCCCCCATTCCAGCCTGAACTCCTGTTCGCTGCTTGTTGCAAAAAAAAATTGTTGTCGATTGTTGGCTTATCCCTCTTACACCTTTCATTACATCGTGTAATTTATCCTGACCTGGTTTGATTTAGCGCACCTTCCTATCGGAATTTCGTCAGGGTACAGTGCTGGACCTTTAGCATGCATACTTGTGATGGTATCAAACATCTTGCCTCGTTAAGACATGGCTGCCGCAGTAATTTCAGTGGTATGATGGAGTAGAAACCTAGCTTTAGACACATCTGATCAGATTCAGGTTGGCGCTACTACACCTTGCGTACTTTATTTGGTATGTCTTTTAGTTGGTTCTGTGAGGTCTCTGAGCGAAAATCAGGTGCATCGCCTGCAGATGGATGTATATAGAGTAAATCTCTATATTTTATAAATGATGCATATATTTCCGATGATTTCTTTACATAGTACCACAGTGACCCTTCCTTCAGCAGATTCATGTCAAGTGGCTTATACGCTCGGTAGCGTCCATTGGGATATAATGTTTTATATTATTCTTCACTCACGTCCACCTTCGTGAGCAACATATTCCTATTATATAATATGGAGGTTCTACATACAACATCACATGCTCCGGTGTCCATTTTTCATACCACGCAAGATATCCTTCTTAATCTTCTATGCCTATTCCCGATCTCTCAGAAATGTAATCCTTGCTACTGGTTACCACTGCCTAATACCACATTCCATAAACTATGAAAGCCGATGTCGCAACGAGTCTTAGGTCTGTTCTCCTGTTATAAGATCCTCCTTTGTTATAGACCTCTGCTGTCCAAACAATCTGGAGTTGGTGAAATAGATAAGGGTCTCTAGAAGGGCTTATCAAAACCAGTCAAGTGTAAACATACACGAGGTGCAAGGCCCACTATTATTGTTCATCTAAAGTTATTCGAAACTATACTTTTGATAGATTGCCAGGTCTGCATATTGCATTTAGTTCTGAAATAATGTTATTAGCTTCCAAGGATGCAAGATGTAATGAAACGATTCGTCCTTTGGCTGGGTTAGGGAAAGAAACAGCGAATTTCACTACTTCAAAAAAAAAAAACTTCCTATTAAATTCTGTACATGGATCACCACACGATAAGATCATCATAAGATTGGATACGAAACAACTAAGTGATAAAATATAAGTACACTAAAAGATTTGGCACCATTTGGTTGTCCATATCTACCAAGATGATTTGTTAATATTTGATGATTATTGTAATCCCCATTATACGGAATAACTGCTTCCCTTGACAAAGGCACACACCCGTCTATCAGAATATATCTTGATGCCCACCTTCCGTTGCCTTATAAAGGTCCAGGATTACTAACAAAAACAGGAGCTAAACACTTACTGACCCTACTTTCGTGTAATCTCATCTTGCCTTCTGCTGGCAAATAAATACGGTAACTTAATACTTATTGAAATGTTGTATTCTGTCCTTGACCAAGGGGAAATGTTCCATACGGGAAGGTTTCATGAAATCTTTCTTAAGTTAAAAAAAATTCTTGCACGTTTATTGCATTTCAAGGTGACCTCATACCAGTGTACACAGGATATTTAAGATCATATGCAGTTGGAGACATCATGAAAAGAATCGGTTGCCCGACGTGCCTTTTTAGCCGCCATTTTGAAACTTCGCTGTGATTGTATTTCGACATGTAATCATCTGTAGTAAATTATGTCATATCTAAAATTGTGATCCTATTCAACGTTTAAATGAAGCAACCAAATCTATATGCCTCCTTAAGATATCGGGGTTAAGTTTTAAACGAAAATGCATATTCATATAAGGTTAACAAAATAAACAAAATACTGTCTTATTATTTAGTATGCGTTTCCAGGGATCTATAACGGTTGTTACCAAAAGGAAAAAAATTGATCACTACACAAAATAAAGGCTAAGGAAGAGAATTTCGGGAGGTATGTTTAAACTTGTTTACGATCGATATTCGAAGCGAACACTTAGACCTGGTCATTCTATTCATATATGGACATAAAAATTAAGATAAGCAATAATAATATCGAATAAAAGAATGAAATACTAGTATGCTATTAAACCTTTAGGATGAGATCACCATACAATACAGGAAAACAATGATTGAAAACGTTTATAAATTAATTAAGTCCATGAACTATATGCATTAGATGAGAGGATAAATGCTCCAGATCATTATATTGAAACGTTAAATACCATATAGATAAGAGAGGACAAAAGGCACAATCTGGCAAAATCAACAGAAAATGTGCCTCCATATCTATCGAGTGGAAAATTTTGTGTTGGATAAATTACTTGAAATAAATCGTTAAGCCTTTGTTTACAAATTATTAGTCGTGTTGAACCTATAAAGAAATAATGGTGAAGAATTAAGAAGGGATGGAACATCTCAAACGTGAAGCCTTAAATACAGAAGTATGGCTGGAGATCATAATAAAATTAAACAAATCCATAGGCACCTATGTGTATATACAACCACTCTATAGAGTAAATATACACGTGTCCATCGACCGCCATTTTGAGAATTTTACCGTGATTCGGTCGTCACGCAGACATTGTGAATTATACCATATCGAGAATAAATTGGCAATTCAACGATTTAAAGGAGCGAGCTAAGCTATACACTTGTCTACAATATCGGGGTTAGATTTTAAAGAAAATTCGTATATTCACATAAAGTTGACAAAAATTAAATCAAATACTACGCATGACACTGTACCTTAGTCAAGAGAATGAACGCTTTAAACGAAGTGTTGAATAAAACACACAATACTTAGTTATTTAGTATAATCAAACTACTAAGGCCATAAAGGCGTTTCGGCTTCCCATAACCAAGAGAATGAAACAAATGTGGAGATCGTCTCTGGATACATCATATTTATTCAATGCCTGATTTAAGAATTATCAATAAGTGTGCATGCCCGATTGCGGAAGGAGATAAAAAAATAAATACATAATGCAGACTCATCTAAAGTTGCTAAGATATAATTATATAAACGATGTCAATAAATACTGCTGCATCATTTTACAAAATGTAAGATGAAATAAGTGGATTACAAAAATTAAAAATAAACAAAGCTAAAGGCCCATGGATAAGAAAAGCTACATAAATATAATTATTAATCAAAAAACGAAGATTATGTCCAGACCTTTTTCTCATATTGCTATATATTACGAAAAAAAAAAATACTTCGAGGTAAACATTGTCTTGGTCAGCAAAAAAATGACAAATCACAAATTGGCTAAATGGAAACGACAAGCGAAATTATTAAGACAATTAAAGATTTAAAATATATAGAAATAATAAAAAGAATCAGTATGAAATAACTTTAAAGAAATTAAATTAAAAGATTAATTGTAAGCCTATATGAGATCAACTTAATCGCGTGATATTGTACGTTTCTCCTTCAAACTAGATAAGAAAAACAAAGATCTTCAATCTTTGTGTTTACATTGATAATGCTCGACATTGGAAAGATAAGGGAAAAACCAGGTGTACTATGTCAATATCAAAGTTTAAAACATCTCCAGATTTATCAAGTGGAACCAATTTGCAAAAAGAAATAATTAAATATTAAATCTATTAATCTTGAAGTAAGTCGTATTGACCTACTAATAAAGGAAATATCGATGAGAAACTAACGGAGATGGAAGATTTCAGGCATGAAGCCTTAAATATAGAAAATACAAAAAAAAAATTTTGAAATTAATAAATCGTACGTCGATGCATAAAAAAAATAAATGCCTTTAACTATTATCTAGATAACGTTAAATATTACAAAATTAAAGAATAGCTAGGAGGGTGTTCTAAGAAAATTCAAAATATCTTTAGCCTTATTGAGTGGAAATTCTGTGGGACGGAAATAATTAAAATATTATTAGATTAAATAAAAATTATATACTATTAAACTGTATATAGCAGCGGACTGTCCTCTCATTGTTTTCTCACTTTCCAGCTAAAGTCTGTACATGTGTTTTTTCCACATGTCCTTCCCCCTCGAAAACATCTTGCATGCACATCTGTTTGTTTTTCACGTCAATCATCCCCCCTCTCTCCAGATGTGGACGCTACTCCCACTTGTCAATCAAAAGACACCCCTTGAGATTCTAATTTGGAGCTCGTGTGAAATTCTCAGGTTCTGAGAAAACAATATTTCTAGGCTTAAGTTAGCATCCCTAAATTTCATTATCTATACAAAGGAAGGAACCATTTCGCCAATATTTTGAACTTAAGGAAAGAAAAAAAATGGTACACTTTAACATAAGACGCTTCTGTAGATTTGAAAGGTTAGAACAATTGTGAAACTGAGAAATAAAAAGCTCGTGGGTTTCTATTTAAGCCTAACGTATTTCTTTTATATACTAACAATTATCCAGTGAAAATTCATAAAATTGACAAAAGGCGGCATGAATAACGTAATTTAAAAAAATAATGCTTTTATCAAAAACCAATGATAAGCAGAAATTGCTAACAGTTATCCATCGAAAATTCATAAAATTGACAAAAGTATTTCTTTTATATACTAACAATTATCCAGTGAAAATTCATAAAATTGTAAAAGGGCGGCATGAGTAACGTATTTTTTTTTTAAAATAAAGCTCTTATAAAAAACCAATGATAAGCAGAAAATTACTAACAGTTATCCATCGAAAATTCATAAATTGACAAAAAGGCGGCATGAATAACGTATTTTAAAAAAAATAATGCTTTTATTAAAAACCAATGATAAGCAGAAAATTGCTAACAGTTATCCATCGAAATTCATAAAATTGACAAAGTATTTCTTTTATATACTAACAATTATCCAGTGAAAATTCATAAAATTGACAAAAGGCGGCATGAATAACGTATTTAAAAAAAATAATGCTTTTATTAAGAACCAATGATAAACAGAAAATTGCTAACAGTTATCCATCGAAAATTCATAAAATTGACAAAAGTATTTCTTTTATATACTAACAATTATCCAGTGAAAATTCATAAAATTGACAAAAAGGGCGGCATGAGTAACGTATTTTTTTTTTAAATAAAGCTCTTATCAAAAGCCAATGATAAGCAGAAATTGCTAACAGTTATCCATTGAAAATTCATAAATTGACAAAAACGGCGGCATGAATAACGTATTTTAAAAAAAATAATGCTTTTATTAAAAAAAACCAATGATAAGCAGAAAATTGCTAACAGTTATCCATCGAAAATTCATAAAATTGTAAAAAAAGGCGGCATGAGTAACGTATTTAAAAAAAAAATAAAGCTTTTATCAAAAAAACCAATAAAAAATAACGGTCATTTCTTTTATCGAGTGGAACTGAGAAATAAAAAGCTCGTGGGTTTCTATTTAAGCCTAACGTATTTCTTTTATATACTAACAATTATCCAGTGAAAATTCATAAAATTGACAAAAGGCGGCATGAATAACGTAATTTAAAAAAATAATGCTTTTATCAAAACCAATGATAAGCAGAAATTTGCTAACAGTTATCCATCGAAATTCATAAATTGACAAAAAGGCGGCATGAATAACGTATTTTAAAAAAAATAATGCTTTTATTAAAAACCAATGATAAACAGAAAATTGCTAACAGTTATCCATCGAAAATTCATAAAATTGACAAAAGTATTCTTTTATATACTAACAATTGTCCAGTGAAAATTCATAAAATTGTAAAAGGGCGGCATGAGTAACGTATTTTTTTTTTTAAATAAAGCTCTTATCAAAAACCAATGATAAGCAGAAAATTGCTAACAGTTATCCATCGAAAATTCATAAATTGACAAAAAAGGCGGCATGAATAACGTATTTAAAAAAAAATAATGCTTTTATTAAAACCAATGATAAGCAGAAAATTGCTAACAGTTATCCATCGAAAATTCATAAAATTGACAAAAGGCGGCATGAATAACGTATTTAAAAAAAATAATAAAGCTTTTATCAAAAAACCAATAAAAAATAACGGTCATTTCTTTATCGAGTGGAACTGAGAAATAAAAAGCTCGTGGGTTTCTATTTAAGCCTAACGTATTTCGATAATATGGCGTGCATTTTCATATTTTAAACTTGAGTAAAAATTTTTTTTTTTTTTTCAATTAAAATATGCACTGATACCTAATTCTTAATCTCAGGGAATTCGCAGGCCTACTTCTTGCAAATTTAAATTTTATTAAATTGGATTTTCGGAAGACTTCGGCCCCACGTTGGGCGCCAATTGTAGAGTCCTAAAGCCAAGACCTCCTACATCTAGATGACTAAATTCCATCCTTTGACTTAGACATACAAATGTAACACTCGCCAAATACTTCATCAACATGTACAATAACCAGATTTACACTCAGATATACACTCGATATTGTACGACGAACACTGGAACCCGTTTTAATAATCAACATATGTAGTTTGTTCCAAGATGAAAATTTGGGACGTAAGATACGCTCTTACATTACATCATACACGGTAAATATTGTATACATTCGGATTAACATTTGTCTTGTGATTGAGCATCGATTATAAAAACATTTATATCTTGATCTCCTCTAGCATATACAGAAATTCAGATGTATACATATTCACCGTCTATGATAAGGCAATGAACCTCTTATACTACACCCAATATCTATAACATACGCACCAAGGTTCATGTGTGATCTGTAGTTTTATATAGACATTAGCACACATTATAATTTACCACATCAACTTTTATTCGGCAAATAAGGGATTTAAGAAAAATAAGATGTAAAACATATAGTATTTACTATGACATGACATAGTTGGGAAAATTGTGAATCTATAACACCTCATTCAAGGCGATCCTGCTTGGGCAAAAATAATCTATCTATTAATACATGAATAAGTCCCTCTCTCACTATGAACTCGCTATAAATGGCAAGACGTCTTTATCAAAAAAAAAATCCTTTCTACCTACCATGACTTCGTCATGTATATAAATATGTCTTCACGATAAAATTTTAGAGTGAAACTTACCTAAACACCTCGGCTACTTACTTCTCGCCCGGTGGGAAATTTCCCCGTCTGCCCCTCTCGAAAGCCGCGTCAAAACTGACTGGTCCTTGGTCCAGTCCCCCCAAAATTCTCGCCCCCTATCCCTTTTTTTTAGCGCCCTCAATCTCTAACTCCCACAGAATAATAAATATACCAAATTCTCGAAATATTAAATAGAAAAATAATATTATTAAGGTTAAAATTAAGGAATAAAAATAATATTTTATTAGAAAAATATTATGAATTAGAAATATTCTAACTCAGCTCATGAAAGATCAATTTAACATAAATATTAACCAAAATTCAGAATTTATCTGTCTTATTGAGATAAAATATTATTTTATTAAATTTTTATTTTAAGGAAATTATGAATTAGAAATATTCTTACTCAGCTTATGAAAAGATCAATTTAAACTAAATATTAACCAAAATTAATCATTGAATTTAGCCTGTTCCCTGATATTTGGCCAACCCAATTTCTTGATAAATCAAGAAAAGCCATCCACAGCCAGCGACTTAAAAAACCCAACAATACATGGAGCTCGACAGTAGTGCACAGAGAAAACAATTTTGACTCTGAGCTCAAACAACACGTGGTGGATACGGAATCAGCAAGACGGCTGTGCTTCATAGAGCCATCATCTTGGACCAATTTGATAAATCTGTTCCACGTAGCACAAAATATTGTAGCGTGAATTCCATATCGGCAAAAACATGGCTTCTAAACTTTTTCTGTCACCGAACACTAGTCAGCCTCAAGTACCTAAATATTCTGTACTCATTATTGCCATTAACGATCAGCGGATTAATTTCAAACCTTGAAAAAGATAGGAATGGTTATTAATGCATATATAAAATGTGTATAGAATAAGTTACCAGACTGAAGACAAAAAAATTTTGAATGTTTTATCGATTCTTTCTGACTCGGTAAGAATTGTCTGTGCACGACAGGACCATTCTCGAAACTACGCGCGTACTAGTAATTTGATTTTTTTTCAAGTTGTGCTACTAATTATTCGGCGTTTTACAATGAATCAGAAATCAAAATAAAAGATATGCATATAATTTTGTGCCAAAATTCCAAAATCAGTTGCCGAAACTTTGGATATGATTAATTAAGCATTTCCCAACGATGCCCTTTAGCGAACAACAATCTTTGAGTGGCATTCACGATTTAAAACGGCAGAAAATACGAATAGAAATTTTTCTTACTCAAAGACATATTGAAAGGACTTAACGAAAATGTGACACAAATAAGCAAAGAAAACCGTATATTCACTTTACGGGAACTAGAGGAAGAAGCAGATATATCGAAAACAAAGTTTGGATTTATTATAAGAGAAGTTTTTAACTTTAAAAAATTCCAGAAAAATTCAACACAAGATTCCTTACATAGAGTGTAGTAACCTCTATAACTTCTACTAAATAATATCTGCCAGATACAGAGAGAGCTCTGTTAGATCTGGATATATTTAGGAAAGAAATAAGAGAAACAAAGGAAGAACTTAGGCTCCGACTGAAACAACCCATTAAGCTTATATTGACTTTCTTCCTGGATACAACGGGTTTTAATCAAACCGGCTTCAGTTAGATCTTTCATTTAAAGCAATGTTAGGCAGAGTTTAAATTAAAATGCTTTAGGTTAGATATAAAACAATCGTATTACAAAGAAATATGCTAAGTCTATTACGGAAATAATCCGTCGCTTTATATTTCCATACGTGACAAAAATATAAGGAACCTTCGCGAGAACATGTCCAGCCTTTAATGAGATCATATGTATGTAATGCGTGGAAGATCCCTTCACTATCAAATATCATGATACATTTTTCAAGAAGAAGCAACAATTTTGTGAATGATCATATTCTGGAAGCGCTTTGGCCGTCACCAGGTATGAGATGAAGACTAGAATAACGAAGGTCAACTCCCAGATTACAGTAGGTCAGGACTGTGTAGTCTGGACTAGACTGGGAGGCCGTGTCCCCAGTCATTTAACCATGCCAAATTATCCACCATCTGCGACCTAATCCGAGCAGCCACACCCCTTTGAAAAAAGCAAAAGAACTTCCTTTTAAAATGTCTCCGAGTGCGGAGGAAGTCCTTGGCGTGGAGTAAAAGAGATGGGATCAAGAAATGTGACTTGGAAGCGCAAGAATTAGAGTCCAAGCCCAGTCACAAAATGATTTATAACAGCCTATTAATCTTAAAGTAAAAACAGCCTATTCAACTTCTTCATTTTATGATCTCACATAATGCGGCAGCTGGAATGCATCTGTATGTTGCCCACATGGGTCTCTCATCTGCAAAATTGGTGGTACTGCGAGGTACTACTTATTCATCGAGGCCGATACATTATTCTACTGCACAACTCTACACTACACTTTTACACCAACCTAAAATATTTATATATAGACAGAATGAACTCACACCGCTTACGCTAAATGTTGATCCCAACTCTTAGAACTTGAACCAACTTCCATGACTATAGAAACGTGATGTTGGTCTTGACTAAGGTCATCGTCACCGCAAACGACGGGACATCTCTACGATCCTTCAGGCCAGTACTCACAAACTGTAGGAACCGTCAATTAACACATTTACTGAGATAATACATTCTAAGTAGTATTTGAAAGCTACAGGTTTTATAAATGGTTATATTTATTGTGGGCATACTCTATAGGCCTCTGTGGGGAGTTTCAGGAGGTTTATTTCTTCCACCAGCTTGTAAGTCGACTGTGTATTGGAATTACAGGAGGTGAACTAAAACAGTATTGAAAAGCGTTTTCCTCGCGAAATATTTATACAATAATAATATATTTTTATAAACTATAAATAACGACCCTGATATGGAACGTTCAGGATTCTATTCATCAATTACTCCAGTGCCCAGCACTTTAAGACTACAGACATAGTAACGGTGTTATATATCTGTACTGATTCAATACAGCTGATATCTAGCAAAGTCTCATGCATTAAATTCAATAGATTTTGTAAATACTTATATAACAATTCAATTAATCTTAATTGTTAAGTATAGTTGAATGTGTGTAAAATATATACATGACAGAAAGGATATAGGTAAACTAAAGGGGAACAGAGGTTAAAAGATTCAAATATCACAAGAGGAAAGTCCAAAGAAGAACTTCCCTGACCAAAGATAACGTATACATTACCGAAGAGTGTACCCGGCATGCTCCCCGGGAAGAGTGCTAGGACCGTAACCAGCCAGGTCCGCGAGGCCAGGGTTTCCCACAGTAATTACTCTTTAGACGTCTCCCTAGACTGAGATGTCTGGGACTAAATAAACATCAGACACAATAGCCATCCTAGATGAACTACTGTCATCCGTCCTACCAAGTCTATCAGGCATTTTAACTTATACAGTTCGTCGTTTCTATAAAACTTATACTCTTATCATACACAATTTGTTACAAACCACGGAAATTTCAAAAGTTTTTTAAATAGAATAAAGGCAGTGGAGGATTCAAGTTGTTTTGTGGTATTGAGGAACAAACCTCAAGACATCTACTGATCGAATGCCCAGCATTTCAAGATTATAGAATGAAGAATGAACTAGTTGTTTGTGAACTTAACGATTTGATTTCAGATAAAAAAATCATATTTAAAGTTTAATTCATTTTGTAAATACATTCTAAACTTTCTACAAAATCTAGATCTCTAGTGTTTTCATGTGTTGAATAAAGTAAATAACTTATGTAAATAAACCTTTCTCCTTGTTTGGCGCAAGTATCTCTTGAGGGATATAGCGCTTTGGAAATAAAATCATTGAATAATTGAATAACTGTTATCACTCTCCCTATATTAATAGAGATACTTTTACGACAGAGGTTGTGTCTGTGGTTCCTACATGGACATCTGTCACTGTCTGTGGTCATACATGGACATCTTCGCTCTAACACCTGGAAATGAATCCACAAACACCACAAACATCCACAAACTCATATATATGTACATAACTTATGTGTATATCTACATCAATGCTGCACTAGAATTTACATTCTTTATAAAATCGGTTGACCTATCAATAAGGATATCTTTCCCTTGTGACATATAGGCTTAAAATTGAACATATTGGATTTACAACACGGGGCACGAGCTGACTAAGATGTGAGATATTCAATCCTCCTGGCAAAGGAAAGATGTCCTATCTACAAGGTACTTGTATATTTCACAATATGACAACACACAATATCGACATTTTTATATCTTATTTCTACCCTCGCGGAGACTTGGTCATAGACGGGGGACAGCAGTCTGACCAATCCGCTACACATTCTCAACTATTTTAAATCATTAGCGCTCCATCTGTTATTGAAAAGTTGAACTATTTATAGCACGTCTGTTTCTTTTCAAATAAACCAAATTTTCTACTGCCGTCTTACTGCAATGTTGGCCTGGCAGTGGTGAGCCTTCCCAGTTGTTTCGCCGGTTTAATCTGCCTAATAGTTCTAATATTAGGGAACAGGCTAAATCAATGTTTAGTTGATTTCTGTTCCACCAGATGGCTCTCTGCTTTCTGTAAAGCACATGTGCTCCTGGTCAGGATATGCCATTTTTATTTTTGAGTTCTAATATTGTATTGGGCTGTTTTATAAGCATGTATATTCATATGTATTTCTACTATCTCATCGAAGCTTATGTCTATAGTTTGGTTAAATACCTTTGTCAGAAGTTAATCTTCAGTACCGAGTATATAAACAACTCGATACAATATTAGCGCGGTCTGGTAGATTAAACTGGAGAAACCGCTGGGAGGGTTCACCACTGATGAGCCAGGCCCTCTCAATATTTCTATAATTGCTGTAAGGGGGCAGTAGAAAATGTTTTCATTCTAAAAGAATCACACGGGTTAGTCTACATTTCCACAATTCGCTATATTAGACTGTTTCATTGTCCGGATTTATCTAAATATGGGTCTATTAAAATATATATTCGATTGATTGACATCAGAGTTATTAGGAAGCACATTTTATCTGCAAACTCCATATTGATTTTTATAGAAAGTAAGATCCTGGTTTTTAACTGATTTATTACATTTTTTTTAAAATATGATTTTATTATTTATCTTTAAGTGTGTAAATTTACATATTTTTATTATACAATTATATATTTTATCTTCCCACACACATCACTTGAATATTTTCTCTATAATGAATATATTTTATAGAGATTTTTTATTGAAAATGTTCCAAATTTGCCCATTTGTTTTCCTTATTTTTCCGCCGTTTAAAAATATGACAAGTGTCAACTTAGTCACCTCAATTTATTATTTATATCGTCAATATCCTATGTGAAATATGTTGAGAACACATATATGCGTTTATAAGAATGTAAACGTGTTTCTTTTATCATGACATTTTCCAAAAATATTTGTAAACGATATTGCTCATTATGCAGAAACCTAATCACCAAAATAGATAACTTCCCCCAATCCCCTATCTAAATCTAAGGCAATATACTTTCTTAACTGTATAAACAATGCAATATAGATGGAAATTTTGCCGGGAGGATATTGATCTAAAGAGACAAAGGTCGCCTCTCTCGTCAAAATAGACGTAAAAACTAGACGTCATCTATTGTCATCTATATTTTAGCCATAGATTTGGTCCAGCCACTTTGCCAGCTAAACACCTCTTTGGCAGATTGTCAAGATTCCAAAGTCCGCCCTAGGCTGACGAGGGCCATTAGCCCGAAACCATGGTCTCTAGGTGGACGCTTTTCAATTTGCCAAAGCTGGTGTTGTGACTTTGTCACCGACCCGAGGCCGCTAGTTGCGGCGACGGTCAATAGATGGCGTCTAGTTTTGACGTCTATTTTTTTTTTTTTTTTTTTTAAATATCAATTTTTACTTGATTCATCATAAAAGGATTGATATTTTCAAAAAGGTAAATAATTTCCATCATTATTTTTTAAAATATGAATGAAACATTTGAAATTGATCTTCAACTTATCAATCAATAAGAAATGAACTTAAATAGCAAAACTAAATCTTTCAGGTAAAAATATCATTCCAGTGATAAAGGTCATGTAATTCTAAATCTTGAAAGAAGAATAAAGTGACCCACAAGATTTGATTTCAAAACTTTAAAATTATCCCGTGCACATGTTACATATGTTTAGGATAAACCAGAACATGAGAGAAACATAAACATACAGAGACAATAGATACTTAATTATCAAAACGTCATGGAAATACATTTGATCTCAAACATGCAATAATCCATTACCAAAGCAAGCAACAGCGATCATACCGTCAAACTAAATAGTATTAATTGAAAAATCGACCTTTCTACTCAATATGACAATATACCGAACCCCATAATTCCCAACAACGTATTTTAATCATGGCTAGACTCGAGTGAAACCTTTATAAGGCTGTTCTAAAAGTCGAGAAATGATCCATATTATGGGTTCAAAAACCTTCATCAGCACGGCAGCCCAACTGTAGTGCACTCTATTTATTGTAGGACATTGTCACCATTGTCAAGGATATCGCGGCAGAAACGAGAATGTTCCAGAGAACTTTCTTATCAAATACTACAAGGTCAAGTAGGCTGCGCTATTGCTGCACAGTTATGGAGCCACCTTGCCATCAATCTCACGTTCAATTTAAATGGCAATAGTACACATATTTTCTCAAGAAAATTTTACATTATTATTTTATTATTTAGCTTTTTAATATGGTCTAATGTGCACGCCAGCACTTGAACACGTCAATATCTCATTTCTTTTATTTTGTGTTGTTAGTAGTTTCATATTTCTTGTCATATATTCATTATTTGCCCGTAGAAGAGCAGATTTGCTCGAAAACTTGCAGCATCACTCCAAAATATAAATACAAAGACGCACTTTACACCTAGCAAACCATTTGTCTTCGCTACATTATTTTTAATACGAGGTGATAAAAGATATTATATTTTACAGAATATAATTGGGTTTAATTCTTTGGAGCGGGATAGCCTATTATAAAGTATAAAAATATTTATTATAACCTATAGATAATATTTAACTCCTACCAGAATAAATGAAGACACAGTGAGTGGAGGAGAAGAGGTGAGACAAAGAGCAAGGGCATAAGGACAGTAAGCCTATCCATATATAGAGAGAAACTTATGAAAAACAACTCTCTATCATATTACAAGAAAATAGAAAAATATTCAAATGCAACAACTTTGCTTTTTTATTACGAAAATAATTGACACAGAAATTTTCATATCTGACACAGGATCGGGGAACCCCTCACTAAACAAGTATATCCCTACAGTACGTGTCGGTGTACATCTTCATTTGTAGCTAAACCTTTCATTTTAAGAGGATAATAACTCTTGGTACATATTGACAACCTGTATAAGCGTCTTTTCGTCACCGGACCTGAGATGATGTCCAACATAGTGGACTCTATATCTAGGGTCCAGATAGATCATCGATACTGTGACGTGTAGTGTAGACCCGAGTGATATATCGGTCCAGGGTTATTCATCAATGATGGATGATCTGTAGATCGAGTCAAATAATTACCATGGTGATTGTTTGGAATTCAACGCAGTCAGACTTTGGTGTTCCACAGATAAGGTCTACAAGTGCTGGTTTGACTAGTTCAAGGACTAAAGCCGACTTAATTCCTAAGTGAATTACACCTTCTTCATGGTACATGGTCACTAATTCCTTTCTACATCGGAGCGTATTACAAAGAGTAAATGTATGGGGGCCAATTACAGATGGACACTAGCACACATACATGGCACACTTCAATGTTTACACCCAGTGACAATGGAAATACCATCACTATGTAATCAATAACAAAAGATTTATCAAAAGTCGTAGTTTATTTCATTAACACGATTTTTACTTAATTTTAAATAGTATATTTAAGGTCTTATATAATTTATTTTAATAACTAACGTGAAATACCTTTATATATATTCAAAGAATATAATACACTATAAAACCAGAGGTTTCGGTAAAAAGGTTTATTTAAGCTGCTATAATGTAAACAATAAACGTTTTCAGGAGACAGTTGTGTTTCAATATTTATATATATAATTGTATTAATTAGATCTCTCACGTTGAAGTACTCGGTACATTCCATCTTGACACCTAAGCAACCTAAAATCAAGGGATGTATTCTAGCGAATTTTAACAAGATATACAATATATATATATTCCCTTTATAAAAAGAAGATATTATTCCTCAGAATATAAAAAATAAAGCAGGGATTGCCATATTTGGACTCATTGATAGCGAAGACAGAGGAACATTTTCATACAAAAGTAATATATTCTTTCAATCCGCAATACCTTCATTTTGACTCCCTAAGTTCCAATAGGGAATAAAATATCAATTATAAAGACTTTGTCTGAAATGATCTATGCCCATTGCTCGCTTCCCTTACTGAAACTTTTAGGATTAAAAGACAACCAGAAATATAATGGAAATTCCGTCAAAGACATTTTTTTCAAGCCAAATCAGACGATGAAGAATCAGAACCGAAACAGATCTGATTTATAGATGAAAGTATTTCATCACTTACACCTCGGTTACCCAGACATTTGCTTTCAAACTAAAGGAATATGGCATTAGAACCTTTTCCCATAGTCGCCTTAAATAGACAAAGTCATTAGAAACCCCATTACCAGTAACATGAAACAAGAAAAAATGAAGGCCATCTACAAGGTATGTCCCATAAGTTCCCGGACTGGGTCCATAAAAAAATAAATAAATGAAAAATGTAAATGAATTTGACTGTTTATTATAGAAAAAATATCTGGCTACACGGTGGTACCAATATCGAGGCGGTACTTGCGCGCGCGCCAAGGTTATTCTCATTTATTTAAAGGTCACACCTAGCGCTGCGGCGATTTTACGATGGAACAAAAATTGAAGCAGAGGATTTGCATAGAATTTTGTGTGAAACTTCAAATATCAGCAACCGAAACTTTTGAAATGTTTAATAAAGCATTCCCCAATGACGCCCCAAAGAGAACAATTGTTTTTGAATGGCATTCTAGATTTAAAGCTGGCAGAATTTCCATTGAAGATGATCCTCGTCAAGGACGCCCAAAATTTCAAAGGACTGATGAAAATGTGCAAAAAATCACCGATTTGATAAAAGAAAATCCTCGAACCACTTTGCTGGAGCTAGAGCAAGACACAGGCATCTCTAAAACAACGATTGGAAGGATCGTAACCGAAGATTTGAAGCTCAAAAAGACTCCTGCAAAATTCATCCCAAGATTCCTCACCAATGAGCAAAAACTGTGTCGGCTTGCAACCTGTGAGGACATGATGGAAATGACAAGAACGGATCCAGAATGGAAAGACAAGATAATCACAGGCGACGAGACATGGGTCTATGGCTATGACCCTGAAACCAAACCTCAAACTGCCGAGTGGAGAGGTTAGGGTGAGCCTAGACCCAAAAAATCCAGAAACAAGGTGTTGCTGGTCGCTTTTTCGGATAACAAGGGCATTGTTCATCACGAGTATCTTCCTGCAGGCCAAACAGTTATTAAGGAAATGTATTTGGGCATTCTTCGCCGTCTAAGGGAAGCGATTCGAAAAAAAAAGGCCAGAAAAATGGACTAATGGTGGCTGGATCCTACACCATGACAATGCTCGCCCTCACACAGCGCACTTGATGACTAGCTTTTTGGCGAAAAACGGGACACAAATCCTACTTCAACCACCCTATTTCCCAGACATCGCACCAAATGACTTTTTCCTGTTCCCCAAACTTAAAGCAGTTCTAAAAGGAAGACATTTTGACACCAGGGATGACATAATAGAAAAATCGCCGTTAGCATTGAAGAGCATTCCAAAAGAGGCTTATAAAAACTGTTTCGACAATTGGGAGAAACGATGGCGCTGGTGCGTTGAAGCAAGGGGGGATTACTTTGAAAAGATTTAATAAAAAAAAAAATCTTACCTTTTTTTATGGACCCAGTCCGGGAACTTATGGGACATACCTTGTATATTCGGTAACATGCAAAGACTGTGATGTCAGATAACAGGAGTGAAACAGTAAGATCTATAAAGCAAAGAATGAAAGAAAAAAGAAACCAAATCCATGGCCACAAGTTCAATTTAAAGAAGGTAGAATGTGTCACTACCTAAATATGCAGAAAGGCTCTACTTGGAATCCTTATATATTACTAAAACAAGAGCATAATTAGAAAGATCAACCCTCACCACAAGTTTAAATACACTCTCTTTTATAAGTTTTAAACTGCAAGGGAAACCAAAAGTTAACGTCCCCATTAAGTAACACAATCCAAACAGATTCAAATATCACAATTACACCACCTAGGTTTCTTTTAAAAAGAAGTGGACGAGGGTCCACATATTAAGAAACCTAAGACATAAAAGATACAAGTATTACAATACCAAGGTTACTTCAAGAAGATCAAGCGTAGAAGACAAGTACAGTTGTGTCTGTTAGACAGACAGCAGAGTTGAGGGATCAAATTACACACCCACCTCAACTCCTTTTCCCAAGATGATGAGAACATAGCTTTAAACTATTGATTCCAAGTCCTACACAGATAATGTATTTAGACTCACTTTAGTAAAGTCCTCCATATATATCAAAGTTTGGAGGGATTTTATGTTATTTTTTCATATATAAACACCTAAATAAACATCCTATTTCAACTTCTGCATTATATATGTTGCGCAAACAAATATATTACCTAAAAAGTAAAGAGTTATTTGAAATTAGTTTACATATAATTAATTTTTTATTACAAAATATCATGTTCTTCCTTTGTAGATTTCGAAAACCAAGAACCTTCAAAATTCATGTAACCTAATGACCCCAGCAAAGGGTTATGTATAATGAAGCTGCTACTAGAATACAACGCGACTAAGAATATTTACATTGAATTCATTAAAATGTTTGCTTATTACCAGACAAACCTCGATGTCGACTCAAGGAATAAACTTTGCAACACAATTCGATGAGTGCACTAACTAGAATCAGGTCCTATTGAATCTATAAAAATATATATTTTATATGTTTATATATATATTATTGTTATCTCCACTTATTAATATATAATAATGTATAACCACTTCTTGATATATTGTGACGGTGTTTTGACCCACCGGCAATTTTGAACGGCCTTTCAACCACCATCAACTCTGCCGGCGGTGACGCCAAGTCGGCGCGCATGCGCGGCGGCGGTGGTGGTGACGTGGCAAGCACGCGCGGGGGTACATTCGAAAACGACGGCCGAAAACGATGTCAGGGGCAGACATTCATTCTCATCCATCCATTTAAATCAAACATTTTTCAACTTCTTTTTACTAGATATTTAATTTATAACATTTTATTAATATTTATATTTTATCCTAAATATAAATTAAAATACCACAGATGAATAATTGAATCATTTTTTTCAAAATCAAAAGAACCACCACAATATAAACCAAAATATATGACATATATTAACTGTATCTTTGAGAGCCTTTCTAGACCGAGAGGCTACACAGAGCAATAGTGGTCTCAAAACCTTGTGACACCCAAAATAAGGTTCCTACTTCTCCTGGCGTTTCCCCAAGAAGAAACGCAACCATCCATTTATTGGTGACTCTCACGAAGCACTTAGAAATAATGAAAATTCGTATCCTGGCTATTTTTACTTGGCGTCTCTTTGTAGACCAAGAGGTATCTAATAGTAATGGCACTACTTCTCTTGGAGCCTTCTTAGGTCGAGAGACATTCGAAAGCACAATAGTCATCCTTCTCTTAACTATTTAATAAGAACTGATGTGACATTGTTTCTCTTAGATACAAGGATACTTGAATTATATGTTGGTGCAGAATATGGCCTTGTATTTAGGAAAACCATTAAAGGTAATACTTCACTGATAAAGTTGCAGAGCACTTCTACAACTGTTGGGAGACACATATCAAGTTGAGGTAAGGTAACTTTACAGCAATCGAAATACAAAGAATGACTATTCACCTGGCCATTGTTGAAGCAATAGAACACTATCCTCATACTCTTTGTGCGGTGTAGTATCGAAGGTAAAGCTAAAAGTCGCCAACAACATCGTCTCCGTGCTACAATTATTTCTCAGATAAGTAAATACTTTCTCTTCTTATTACTCCTTATCTGTTTAATTTTGGAATTTATTTCTAACTTGTTGGATTACTTCAGATAGGTTCTGGTAAAATTGCTTAAAATGAATTTTTTATTTTTAGTAGCCATAAGTTGCATAGTTTTGAAGACAAAAGAAAGTAGTTTCATTGTTAGTTATTCAAATTTTAAGATGCAAATTCTCCCGGCAAAAACTACTGATATGAAAGACCTTGCTTTTGTTGCAAAAACTAATCGAAGATCTATTATTCTTATGCTATTGATAATTTCAGGAATAGAGCAAAACCCTGGCCCTAGGTCAGCTAAAAAAATGACAATGGAATCTTATAGAGAGAAAGATCTAGCTGAAATGATAGCAACTTTAACAACTAAAATAGACGAGCTAGGTCAGAGATTGGAAACCCGACTATCTTCGCTGGAAAGCGGGATGGAGGAATTAAATCAACGTTTCCAACATATTGAGACATCCCTTGAGAAAACTGCTAGAGCAGTGAGTATTAACTCGGAGAGGATAGACAGTTCTGAAAGAAGACTAGATCTTTGCGAGATGAAGCAAAGAGAAAACAATTTGATTTTCTACGGAATTGAGGGAAAGGAGTGCGAGGCTCCAACGGATACTCGTGCAATAATCATGAATCTGATTTCTGAGAAAATGCAAATTCAAGAAAACATCACGATCCAGCAATGTCGCAGATTGACAAAAAAAGCAAACTCGCCGATTCTGATCGAAGTGCCGGAACACAACGAGCGTATTATGCTCTTTAAAAACATGTTTAGACTAAAAAACACCAGGATCTATTTGAATAAAGATTATTCGGTAAAGATTAGAGAACAACGGAAACTACTTATCACAAAAAGGAAAGAACTCATGGAAACGGTATTGCCACGAAACTACGGGATAACAGGCTCATAGTTGGTGGGATTGACTATTATGTTACAAATGGTAGAATAATGAGCCAAAGTGGCGACATTGCTTTATAGCCACTGACAAATCCACAATCCTCTGTAAATAAAAATACTTATGCGCAAACTACTGTAAATAGACAATCTTGTTTTTCGTTCAAAGACGACACACAAGTGCTGTGTTGGAATGTTAATGGTTTGGAAAGGATGTTGCTGCAATTCGACCTATTCACACATTTAGAAAAGTGCAGCATTTTTGCACTCACAGAAACATGGAAGGATCAACACCTGAAGATTAAACCAACAGGATTTCATTTGTATGAATCACTTGCTCAGAGAGACCACAAGAAGGGTAGATCATCGGGGGGAATTATTGTTGGGATTCGAGAAGCTATAAAAGACAAGATTGAAAGGACTGAAATTGAAAAACAATGGATTATGATCTGTCTGAGGTTGGACGGTGAAATGCGAATGTGTCTGATCTTTGCTTACTTGCCACCAAACGAACACTATTTGACCAACTGCAAATATTTACTCGACCAAATAGAAGGGAAAATAGTTGAAGGATATGAAGTTTTACTGGCTGGTGACTTGAATACACGAACGGGTGCAATGGGAATTCTTCATAATACATTACATCTTCCTTGCTACTTAACTACTAGACGCACTTCTAAAGATCCTGTAATATCTACGCATTCAGAACAATTCATAGATAGATTGGATAATAATACTCTTACAATATTGAACGGGCAGAACAAGGGGTGACAGAAGTGGTAACTACACATATATATCAGCAAGGGGATCCTCGGTGGTAGATTACTGTATTGTCTCCCATGGGCTGTTAGGTTACGTGCATGACCTATACATCGAGGGTTTACCGCACTCAGATCACTTACCTCTAATTATAAAAATGGATATGAGATGGGGACCGAAACAAGTGTCGAACCCGACTTCACGGGTTAAGAAAAAATATATTTGGTTTCCCGAAAGAGCAACGCTATTTGTAGAGGACTTAGGAGGAGCTTATGGATTTTGGAATAACTCGATTGAGAATATAATGAACAACATGGTTAATCAGATTAAAAGCGCAATGGTACAAAATGGTATGCAAATTGAAACAAAAGCGAATAACTTAATGTCGAAGCCTTGGTTTGATCATGAGTGTTTACATAGCGAAAAAGATTATGAAAGCAACTCTAACAAAATATATCAAATCTAATAGGGATCTAGATCGTTTGGAATATGTTAAAACAAGGAACAATTATACATCGATTTTGAACAATAAAAAGAAAAAATATTTTTGTGAAATACAAGAAAAATTAAATAATACATACGATTCAAGTGAATTCTGGAAAACAATAGCTCGCTTCAGAAAAAGAAACTATACACAGGGCAATATCTCAATATCAGACTGGCAGCAATTTTACAATAAACTCATGGATACAGAATCATTACCAGATTACGAACCCGTTACTATGACTTTCCTAAATACAGATAATGAGCTAACTAAATGCATAACTCTTAATGAAATAAGCAAAGAAATTTCTCGAATAAGGCATGGCAAGGCGACTGGTTTTGACGACATAATGAATGAAGCAATAAAGGCCCTCCCAAAAGATTATTTAATTTCCTTAAAGGATATATTTAATAGAATTTTGAGAACGTCTGAATTTCCGACAACATGGTTGAAATCAGTTATTCAACCAATTTTTAAGAATGGTGATCCAGACGACCCCTCTAATTATCGAGGCATTGCGCTCTTAAGCAATATAGCAAAATTATTTACATCAATACTCAAATCTCGTCTAGGCAGTTGGATCGAAAGGAGAAATATAGTTCCTGAGAATCAGGCGGGATTCAGGGCTGCCCACTCTTGTCAAGACCATATATTCACTCTATTATCCCTGATTCAAATGACTCTAAGCCGAAAGAGAAGAAAATGCTACATGTTCTTCGTGGATTTGAAAAAAGCCTTCGACACAGTGCCCCACTCATTATTATGGAGAAAACTGGTAGATGCAGGTCTTAACCACCGTTTTGTTAACTTAATTAAAGATTATTACACAAATATGACAGCGGTAGTGCGATGGAATAATTCATTCACTGCGCCAATAAAGGTGCGTTCGGGAGTTTTACAAGGGGAGCCGATGTCACCTTATTTATTTATACTTTTTTTTAATGATTTAATCGGTCTCTACAATAATTCAGATTTACCGGGAATATACCTCCCAAATTACGGATATGTTCATATTCTACTATACGCAGATGATATTGTCTTGATTGGAGAATCCAAAAATAACCTTCAAATAAAGATCAATATGCTAAGAAAATATTTTGAAACAAATTTATTAACCCTGAATGAAAATAAGTCAAAAATTGTAGTTTTCAGAAACGGCGGTCGATTAGCACAAAATGACAAATGGTTTTGGGGTGAGAGGCAACTGTCTGTTACTACGAAATATCTATACTTGGGATATCCGCTTACAAGTGGAAATTCACTAAACAAGGTAGCGTCACACTACAAGGGCAAAGCCCTGGCAGCAATTGGCGCTGTGTGGCAAGTTCTGACAAAATCCAAGATGAACTCTCTAAATGCGGCATTGAGATTACTTGATTCGACGGTCTTACCTCACATGCTATACGCCGCACCCTGCTGGGCACTCAACCAAGTAAAGGTAGTTGATCAGGTTCAGAATATTTTCTTAAGACGCTACCTAAATTTACCAAAGTATACTCCGGGCTTTATGCTAAGAATGGAGTGTGGACGAGTATCACAGGAAGTTATCATAATTAAACAGGTCCTGAGATTTTGGGTGAGGATTATGAAAATGGAAGAGAGTAGGTTGCCCCGGGCATGTTTGTCACACCTCTGGACATTACACAGCAATCAAAGGGCTGGTTTAACCTTTGTCGAAAACCTGTCAACCATTTTAGACTCAAACGGTTTTTCGTTCCTGAAGGGTTGTCCGGATTACGCTGCAATAATGACTGAAATCCCTGGTATTATTCGAATAGCAACCGAACAAAGCATCCAAAACGACATGGCGAAAATCCTAAATACTTCACATTACAGTCACTTCAAATACCTAAAAAATTCAATAACAGCAGAACGATATTTATTCACAACTATTCCTCTAGCAATTAAAAGATTTTTTGCACAACTGAGACTCCTTTGGACGATCTTCCCAGAAAATCGTTCAAATCGCTGGAAAACTGATTTGACTCTAACTTGCGATCTGTGTAAAAACAGAATCCAAGACGAAATTATGCATATAATATTTGGATGCTCTTGCTTAGAGAAACAGAGGAAAGAAATTTTGGGTGACTTACCCTGGTCTCAACCTGACTGCCAACAAATTTGCAGCTGGATGAACACACTGATGGTTGATCAGGGTCTCTCCCTCGGTTTATATAAATTCTACAAGGCCGCAGTCAATGTCCGTTGGAGAACAATGGATGCGCCGAATGTCGTGGTTTGCTTGGAGGAAGAAAACGAAGATTGAATGCGGCTGATTCAACACTAGCCCTCTCAATGATATCCTAGCCTTGACATATTTTAAACATTGGTACTTTAATTTAAATATTTAATCATGTATGGTTCCTTTTGCTCTGTATGTTTATTTTTTTTTTGTATATATGGTTATATTTATTTTTGTTTGTTTGTTTTTTTTTCTTTCTTCTCGCTTTTCTTTTTCCTTATTACTTCCTGTATTCTAGTTTTTACTTTCGAAATATCTTCCTTTGCTAAATCCTGTAGAGGGGAATCATGTATAGGGCTGGATGCCCCAATAAAAAGGCTTGTGTGTGTGTGTGTGTATCGAAAATAAATATTGGACCTACTTGACAACCCGCGTATACAAGAACAAATACCATACTACTAGATCCGGCAGGGCAACTTTATATGGAAATTTAGCCCCCTATACATTGAAGGACATTGGATCAGTCTTCAAGGCTATCGCAATATGTAGAGAAATATGTACCAGAACATTATATTTCTACACGACGGTCGTCTAGCTGGCTAGAACACGAGTAACAGCCTCGCTGACCGAAGTGTCGTTGTCTATAATAAATTTTCATTTAGCGCCTCCCTATATTGAGATGTACTCTACATGTCTGGGAACATCTACTTTAGACGTCCCACAGACTAGCTGAAACACTGATTGAGGACATTACTCTTACCAATTCTGCGCACCTAGTACACATTAAATTCCAACAAAGAGTCTGTTGTGTATATAAACACTTCAATATTTAAACGACCTTTCTACCGCTACCACTCTCCCTATTAATGTACACTATTACAACCAAGAAGTGTCTGTGGTTCCTAAATGGACATCTTCGCTCCATCACTTAGATGCAGAACACTCAGGTTTCTTCATAGCACAATTTCTTTTATAGAAAGGGTATACGAGTTGCGCTTGAGGCATAGTTCAATATAAAACATTTATGTGACGCTTATTAATATAATCGAAATCCTGGGAGCGCCATTTATTTTTTATATAACGTCTTCAACATTGTGCTTAACAAGTGATATAAATGGGATGTTACATCGATACATTCCTAAAAATGGACTGGGTAGTAGTAGTCTCTTATACATAATAAATCATTGTTATATAAGAAAACTTCTTGATTTATCGTCCTCACCTATTGATGAAATATGTTTGCGTTCAACGGGTACGGGCATCAAGCTCCAGATTTCCATATTTAATATAATTTAAATTAGGGGTTTCAGAAAAAAAAACAGAGGTAAATTGGATTGAAGAGACGGAGGATCTGCACACGTTGCATTGCGACTCCATTGAGTCCTCTAGTTGAACCAGATACAATAGAGAGAGAGTATTGGGCAATAAAATTCAACATAAGCAGCAACGCTGTTGGTAACACACTTCCTTCTCGCCCTATAAGTAAAGGGTTCCCAACCTATCCTTTATTAATGCCTTATTTCAAATTATCATTCTAAAGTACACTGGTCAACTCCACGCCAGTCAGAAAATTTTAAAACTAATAAATACAGAAGGCGTCTCCCAAATTTCATGTGCGCGCAAAAAGGTTATTTTGATAGAAACATAAATATATATTTAAAATATTGTATTTCTCTTATTGACTCCTATAGAGCATACAGTATGTATGGAATAGTATATCGGGTAAAAGGTCTCTAGGCCAGCCCAGTCATATCCTAGTCGTGTAATTTCCCGTTTGGATGATCAGAATTGGCCGCTCAGATCATGTGATTTATCGCTGTTGGACTTCTTTTTTGTTTTCCAAGTCAAAGTTTATACAAACAAGTCAAAATTCACCAACGCCTTGAGCGAAGAAATTTAGCGCTCTAACAAAGGAATCTAGGCATTTTTAAAAGGTCATGGAAAAAGTATGTATGTGCCAGCAAAGCCTTAACGATTTTTCACACACCACCCCACCCCGCTGATATGTTAGTCCATACATAACTAAATACTGTATACTTTATTAATCAATAAAAATTTTAAAATTTTCAATTATAAACCCGTTTTTATACTACTTTTTGCCTGAAATTTGGGAGACCCTTTAATACCAATAGAAGATAGAAACCGTAGCTTCTACGCTATATATGAAAAATATATGTTATCAAAAGTGTTTAGGTATTTATATAGAAAATAGATGTATGAATTATCTAAAAATTCAGTTCACATAATCAAAATATTATTGACAGTATTTGCAGGTAATTATGTGTATAGTTGCTTCAGGCGATCCCGCGAGGTTAGACACGCACCAAAATACAAAAATAACCTTCCCTGGCTATTGTTTGTGTGACTTTACCACTTTGTAATTCATTATGAGAATTTTGTTTCAATATATTACAAAGTATCTATCAAATTTTACAAGAAATATATGCATAATGCAGATAAGGAGATTAAAAATGCTAGTACGAAAGAAGGCGATTGTAACGTGGTTAAGAAAAACATTTCTACTTCAGACTCTTCAGGAATGTGCCATATGGCCACCAATATGGCCTCTGACAAACCTATGGAACACGCCTTTAATTGCTGAA
This sequence comes from Cordylochernes scorpioides, assembly GCA_030710605.1. Taxonomy (NCBI): domain Eukaryota; kingdom Metazoa; phylum Arthropoda; class Arachnida; order Pseudoscorpiones; family Chernetidae; genus Cordylochernes; species Cordylochernes scorpioides. The sequence goes on from CP092869.1 coordinate 66,970,615, forward strand.
CTTTCGACGAATACCAAGAATCGGAGGATGATTTTAAACTACCTGAGGGCCTCCAAATGTGGAGGAGCGAGATACTTGATAGCTGCAGCTAACTCCAGCTCGGATTGAAGGGCCGCTTGCTGCAGAGGCATCTGTAGCGGCAGAAAGTATGTTGATTGTTCACTAACCGTTTATAAACTGACGTAAATTATCTTGCCTCTATATCAATATACGTATTTAGAATCAACAGATTAAGTCGAGTTATAACCTAAAGTTGGTGTCGTCTTCTCCTTCGCGCTCGTCTCTGCACGACGCTACTCATTATATAGGGATAGTTCCTTTTGATCCTCCAGACGTGAGCCTTCTGTATTCCAGACGCGAATCGAAGCTTTCCTTGAAGCCGCAGGTTAGCCATTTTCTAATGTGGAGCATACTTCACTAACAAGAAGTCTGGAAGCATGCCTTACACATATGCCACAGTCAACAACGGTGCAATAAGTGGACTAGTGAATCATTCTCACTTTTCTATGGCTCCTAAGAGAGGAATATATAGTCTCATTACACAAAATAAATTTCATATTCAATTATTTTTTAATTCCAGAAATAAAATGTCGCGCCAGAGCTACCAAAATAATATAATAAAAAATGAAATATTCCATTTAAGTCAAAACATGAACTGTCTTTATAATATATAGTTGTTATAAATACAGAGTATCTTATAAACAAGAAGAAATGTACGTTTTGGATCCCAAAATTTGATTCTCAAATATTTCGACGCCTTTAATTTTCTAAATGGTCACATTTCTGTTCTATATATCACAGTACTGAGCGAACTTGTTACACCGATGCAGAAGTACAAAGACATCCTTATGAATTGAGCTAGATATCTGAATGGAATACTTCTGTGTAAGAAACAAGTGTCTCGGTGAATCACATATACGATATATATTATACATAGCTTTTTACTATGCATTCTTTCCCCCTATTAAACATTTGGTTACGATAGTACTTGTCAAAATTTGCCATTGAAAGGTGTCCACCAATGACTGATGTTCAGAGTAAAAATGAAGGAAGAACGATTTACAATGGTTTCTCAAGTTCAGAGTAGATACCATGGAGCAGATCTATGCGCCTGCCAACGATGCTTCCCATCAGCCGGGCTAAGCTCTGGCCATCTTGTCTTGTTCATCAATGTGAGGTACATTGTCAGACTTGCCGCTACCTGATAGACACAACCTCGACAACGTCTCTTGTTTGTTAGGCTTTTTGAAAACGTTTTTAAAATATATTAGCCAACTTAAACCACCATATATTCTCAGAAAATGTGTAAACCATAGTTATGAGTAAATTAAAATACAACATTTCTATGGTTTCGATGAAGAGATAATAATCTAGGTGTCTTCCTTACAGCAAGTTTCAGAGATCCATTAGCTTCAAGATCATTTTTCAAACTCATGGATGAAATTGAATGTTGCTAGAACCTTAGCACGATTTAAAAAAAAATGTGATTAAAAATTTCTAGTATTCTATTCACGACTGCAATAACATAAAATACTCATGTATCCACAAAATAATCAGCATCAGCAAGTAATAATTCTATATATCTAAATAATATTATAAAATCAGCAGAACTCTATTTGTAATATAAATATATTTCTATATATTAACATATTATTTATTATTATTTATCTCAACGATGTATAGCATGTCTACAAAAGGAGGTTTTCAATTTCCATAAAAGGTTTTCCAAATATATCGCCCCATCATATGCTATAAGAAAACATGAACTATTCCAATTTCCAGGAACTTGCTTTAGAAGAATAAGAAGATCCAAGAAAAAGGTTTTAAATATAAAAGGAATATAGAAAAAGAGTACACACAGGTGACAGAGAGAAAAATAACGTCTCAAAGAAAGGAGCCTTCGTCCAAAAAGGAAAATGCAAAATATAATCGAAGATTACATGGATGATATACCTTTTAGTTGTGTAAAAACTAAAAACTAACTTAATAATTAATAGATAAAAATACATTTTAAAAAAAGCTATTATTCAAATGCACTTAAAAGTTAAAAATAAAATATTGTATCTTCTGTCATTGAGCAATTAGATGTATCTGAGTGAAAATAAAAGCGGCTGGGGGACAATCATCATGAATTTCGAACCTAATGTGATTTAATATGTAGCAACTGATTAGTGATTTTTATAAGTGTTTGCTATATTTTTATCTCTTCTCTAAATATGATCGTCCCCCGCCGCTTTTATTTCATTCAGATACATCTAATTGCTCAATGACAGAAGATACAATATTTTATTTTTTCCTTTTTAGTGCATTTAAATAGAAGCTTTTTAAAAATGTATTTTTATCTATTAATTATTTAGTTAATTTATAGTCATGAATTTACAAAACTCTTTGAATCAAAAGTTCACTAGAGATTAGGCCTTAAATAGACGGAAGCCTGCTCGCGGCGGATTGGTTAATTCTTTGTAAGGGGCCTAAAATAACACTTAAAAATAAATATAGAAATTTGTTCATTTCTGGCCACTCCGACCACCCAGAAGTATGAAATTTGTACACTTTCATTGTTCATTGGATTGAGTGAGTGTTAAAAGTTTCATACTTCTATGTGATCTGGAAGTATATCAAAATTAATTTACAAAATTTGAAAGGCAATTTGGAAATTTGTCCATTTCCGGCCACCCTGACAATCCAGAAGTCTGAAAATTTGTCAACTTGCATTTTCTTCGGGTTCTGAAAAGTGTACCAAATTTCAGATTCCTACCGTGCTCTCAAAGTATATTAAAATCGGTTGCAAGATTTTTGGACAGACAGGCAGAAAAGCAAGTTAAATAAAAGTTTTTAAAAATTATGTATTTCTTCCTTTACAATAAAATTCGATATTTTACAATAGTTTATCATGTTTCTTCACGTCACACAAATTGTAACTATATATCTTTAGTATTCCTTAGAAACTAAACAAGAGAGAAATGATAGGGCGTTAGATATTTCGAAATATATGTCCATCAATATTTATATGCAACAAAACACATTTCTCCCTAAAGAGAATATGTACACAAAATACATTCCAAAAGTAAATTAATTTGTGAGGTTTCTCTCTAAAATGTATTTTCATACGCCTTTTGTGATAAAAATGTTTTATATTTATGTTTTCAGTGTGTGTTATTTGGTATAGAAAGCTTTAACACAAAGCAATAACGCGCCATCTATACTTATAAAATGAAAGGATTTAAAAGCACGAATGTTTCCTTTATACATAATACAAACTTCTACTGCCCTTACTGCGATGAAAAAATATATTGGGAGGGCTTGGCTCATCAGTGGTGAACCCCCCCAGCGGCTTCGCCAATTTAATCCACCATTTGAATGTAATTCTACTGTCCTATAAGCTTATGTCCATAGTTTTCTTGAAAACCATTTCTGAGATTCCATCCTTCAGTGCTCTGTATATAAGCAGAATCGTACAGTATTAGAGCTTTGAGAGGCGGTCTGGTGGATTAAATTGGCGAAACCGCTGGGAGGGTTCACCACTGATGAGCCAAGCCCTCCCAATATATTTTTTCATCACAGTAAGGGCAGTAGAAGTTTGTATTGTGTAGAAAAGAAACATTCGTGCTTTTAAATCCTTTCAGTTTATAAGTATAGAAAGCTTTAACATTGTTTAAACTGGTGGACCTCATATATTAGATTATAAAAATATATATGAAAAAATAATAAGATAATAGAAAAAAAGGTTAGGTGTTGATATTTTAAAAAGGCATATCTTGACCTCTCACATGAGTGTTTTAGATGGCAGAGGGCCATCTATAATGAAATTTGATTATTAATGTTGAAGATATTAATCTGCGATTTTAAATGTTTCTTTTTGAACAGTACTTTTGTTTTGTTTTTGCTTTTCCTAAAATGTTTTTTTTATTCTTCTTCATTATTATTTGTTCTCTATATGCAAAGCTTTGTTTTTTGAGACTTGAATAAACAAATTCAAGTTAATTATATTTTTGTGTGCCTTTAAAGTTAAAACACAACAATTAATAAAGATACATTTCATGAAATATTTAAAACTATCCATCTAAAAATATTAGCATACCTTCTCAATCCAGAACTTTTTTCACGTATATTTTAACAATTTCATTATATATGATAAGAATATATTTTATAAACGTCGTGTTAAAATGTGCTATATTTCCGTACATAAATATATAAAAATGGAAATTAAAATTAATTCAAAATACAAAATATATACTTTAAACAAGCTTGGTTTCTTTGATAGTTTGAAGCATCTTGTATATTGATGTATTTTGCAGAACAAATATTCTCTTGAATCTGCCAAAAATAATATGTTAAAATATATATTAAAATAATATAATATTTTTAAAAGTGCGAAAATTCTTGTAAGATAAAAGCATCTCTATCTTGTATAATAAATATCTTATTCTTGCATTTTAAATATTCATTGAGCAGAATGCACCAAGATCAATAATTAAACCACATCACCCTTTTTGGTAAATTCTAACAAAAAGCCAACATGTATATTTTGGTAAAATTCTAATTTATAATTTCATATACTATGTTAATTTATTTACAAAATAAAACGCATTTATATTAGGCAAAAATAAACTTTTAAATGAAATTTTACTCTATAATTTTACAAACCTTTTACGCACAATTGATAATTATAATATATTTGTTCGAATTTGCCAAAAGGAATGTTTTGTCTTAATTATTGATATAATTGTTAGATCTGCGCATAGATAAAGAAAATGCATTTGTTAAAAATAAAAGGGGACTTCATTGTACATATATTTATATTTCGAAATGCTAGAATATATATTTTTAATTAACTTCTTGTTATATATATATATAATAAAATATTTTTATTTTTAAAATATATTTTGTAATGAGGAAATTTACTTACATCTAAATATATATTTGTTCCTTCTTTTTTATTATTTTCTTTTTGAGTCTTTTGATTATACATATCTCGCAATATATAATAATTTATTTCTTAAAAATATACTTTTCTATAGAGCATTGAAATTATTGTAAGAGAATATATAGTTGAGAAATATATTTTGATAATTGCTTAATTTATAAAAACTAATTTATAGAATTCCAAATTTCGAATGTTCTATATTGCCGAAGGCAATTCCACATTTACTATATATCTCTTTTTATTAAAAGAACTCATTATTAAAACACAATATTTTTGTCCTAGATCACCTTTTTCAAAAATAATATTAAATGTGTATTTTTAAAATATATTTACGTAAGAATATACTTGTATATCTATTTAATAACGCTATATTTTAAATTAAATATTCAATTCATATTTATCGTAACCAATAAGCGTCTTATAACTAGCAAATATGTCTTTTTGAATTTATTAAGGAGATTATTGAATTCAATAAAAAGACATTTTTGAATATAGGATATTTAAAAATATTTATTTATTTATAAATTTTAAAGAATAATATAACGATATTTTAAGATCTCTAATTACAAATTTATAAAGTTAAACAACACGGCATTTCAAGTTTTTGAACCACATTTTAATGTTAAATCTAAATATTAAAATTGAAGAACAATATATTATAATAAAATAACATTTTGAGGCAAAATAACATTGAAATATTCCTATTATTCCTATTTACGCCTCTTTATTTTTAAACTTTCATATCCATTTGTTTCATATAACTATTTTATATTTAATGCATACAAATATATTATTACAAAAACTATCACAATGTTCGTTAAGTATAAAAAATATTTATGGATTAAAAATAGATATGGGTTTTTTAGAATATGTGAAGGTGTTAATAAGAAAAAATTAATTTAGATAGAAAATTTCATTATTATAATTTTATATTTTTGCCATTTATTTCATAATGCAATTAAAATACACTTTCAGTTGCACGATAAGGTGATGCCTTTTTTTCACACTTTAAAATGTTATTTCACATTTTAATGTGGTTTTAAAATGTAATTTTTCGATATTAAACTTTAAAATATCTCAATAGTATTAAACCCTAATATATGCACAAGAATAAATTGTTTTTGTTAAAATACAAACTATCCTCATTGAATTATAAAAAATGCCTTAAATAAGATTTAAAAATTATATATATGTATATTATACATATATATATCACAATATGTATAATGTTCGTCTAATATACTATTCTCAGTGTCAAGTCGAAATAATGTTAAAAGATTAGTTTCACGATCTGAAAAATATTTTTATTTTAGAAAATCTCTAGCTTAGAAGGAATTATTTTGAAAGAAGCCAATTGGTCATAAATATATTTAGCCTCAAATATAAAAAGAAAACCGATTAGAAAGTTAATTTTAAATACTCTGAAAATTTATAAGAGAGACTGGGACGGGCCCTAGCATCCCCTTCCTATTTCATCAAAAGAAATTGATAGAATAAATACATTTATAAAAGAAAATGTTGGTCTCTCATAATCAATAGATTAGAGAGGAATCCTAATTGCTACGTATCGTAGACATTTCTTAGTTCTACACTACATGTGTAGACGAAGCTGGTACAATGGTCAGCATTGTTGCTTCTAAGCATATATTAGCGTTGTATAATAAAGAATGATATGAATGTACCGTAAATATATTTTGAAAGGTCCTATTTCACCAAGGTAGAGAAGCATTTTATCACCAACAGCCACCTCGATCTGCTTCATAACCCATAGACAGGCATGTAGATATATGTAATTACAGCAGTGGTTATCTACTCACCGCCATGGGATATTTGTAGATATGTACTCACAGGACAAGCTGACCATGTTCTGCTACTATAGCTGTAGACCCTTCTATTTAGACGATAAAAACATGGCGAAGGAAGACGAGTTTCTTTATTGATGCATTAGAGCAAGCTTTTGGGCAAAAGCCCTTCAACAGGCGCGATAAAAAACGACACTATTTTACGACACGTTTTTTATCGCGCCTGTTGAAGGGCTTTTGCCCGAAAGCTTGCTCTAATGCATCAATAAAAGAAACTCGTCTTCCTTCGCCATATTTTTATCGTCTAAATTCAATCCAGGAAGAATTTTTAATCTTTATTTGTAGACCCTTCTATAGTCTGGGATTACATGTTCAAACATGTAGACAGAACAACCAAACACAACCTACCATCGCCTGTTACTATGTATGTGAGTGACGATTGGTAAAAACCGTTGAATTTTGACACCCACGACCCCGGATCGATTCCCGCATTGAACACCTTTTTTCTGAATTAAAAGAAATTGCTCTAATGGCACCCAATTCTTTCAAAATTCCAATCCCACCAGTAAGTGCAAGTAACCAAACGGGTCTAGCACATTTATAAGTGCTGTTAGGTTTTTTAAAATTATTATTATTGTATTTTATTAATTAATTATAATTCATATTCATAGAATTTTATTGTTACTTATCATCATTCTTTTTGTTGTTTTTTTTTCTACTTCTGTTTTCTTTTGTGTTATAAATACAACTAAATCGCATTAAATCGTAGTGTAATTCTCTTTTTTTTTTTTGTTTGAAATAAATCAATTGAATCGAATTGAGTCAGCTCGTTCTTTCTAGAAGAAACTTAAAAGAAAACGTGCTAACAAGTGCAAAAAGTCGAACTGCGCTTTCCACATGTGTAAACATTTGGAGCACTTACAAGAAAAGCAGTCGTCAAGTACTACCCACTATGGTTATCGTGTGGTCTGTACCAGGTGTATTATAGAGGTAATAGTAGAAACCTATGTGTACAGACATGTGACAGTCGCTACCCGCAATAACCCGGAACTGCAAGTGGGTGTATTTACAATGTAAATATTCACAATCTACACATGGCCTGGAGCTATCTGTGTAGATTCACCATTGAATCGTACAAAATATATAGACATTTGTCATGTTTTCAATATAAGTACCCACAACCAACCCCATGACATATATATTATATATAAATAAATCAGGGCAGTACAACAGCCACTATGACATAGAACTGCACGTGCAGACACAAGGACGGTGTCCACAACCCACCATGACACGGAACTACATGTGTAGACATGAGGACGGTACAAGCTGTCACTGGTCAAGTTTCCAGGAGAAAATAAAAGAGAGAGAGAGCGAGCGAGGGGGGGATATCGCCAGATGATAAGGTGACTTTATTGAGACCGGGGTGATATGTGGAACTAGCGGGTCTCGGGGTTGCTCTCGCCGTTCTCCTGGGACTTCATGAAGACCTGGAAGAACTCCATGGGGATGGGGAACACGATGGTGGAGTTCTTCTCGGCGGCGATGGAGTTAAGGGTCTGCAGGTAGCGCAGCTGCAGGGCGGCTGGGGAGCCGGAGATCACCTCGGAGGCTTCTTTCAGGGCGCGAGACGCTTGCTGTTCACCCTCGGCCGCGATCACCTGCGAGGCACGGTATGGTCACCACACGGGCTGTAGTAAGTTATAAGGCGGTGTTTTGTTAGGGTGAACTACGCTCAGGAGGGCGTGGTAAGGAGGCTCAAAACACTTTCAAAGGGAACGGTGAATGATCAGGATGGCAGTCATTAGTGTACAGATGTTTGCACTTAAGTCTAACTTTAAGGGTGTGTGGGACACCATTAGATGCTCTGATTGCCGTCAAGTGAACTTTATTCAGGGTGCAGTACTCTCAGGAGGACATGGGACACTGTTATTGGTTCGGAGCACGATCAGAACGGACAGTGGAAGGTTTATGGATACTGTGCGGTATCGACAGTGTCATTCAGCCAGTGAATAGACAGACGTACCTTAGCCCTAGCCTCCCTGGCGGCCTCTGCCTCCGCTGCCATGGCCCGCTGGAGTTGGACTGGGAGTCTCACATCCTTGCTGCACACGTTCACACGTGTTGATACACCTCGTATGTTAGAACACGTTTACATCTATTCAGTGATTTATGTAGTGTTTAGTCTCTTCCAGAGAGCACATCAATGTGATCCGCTGGTTCTTCAAGGCCGTGAAGAAGATTTGCTGGAGCGCGGACAATCTCTAGAGATATCTACGGTGGAGCGCGGTGACATATCTCTACTTGCGCAGGGAGTATGGGCATCTACCTCGGTTAATTCGGAAGAGAGAAGCCATAGGACTCGGGAAGATAGATTGGATAGCCAGTGAGAGCAATTTTAGATGAGATATTCTCCAAGTCTACAGAATAATCTGTATTGATGATACAAGTAGTTGCTATTCAAATATATAATCCTTTTTCTCTCAATAACAACTTCCCGCTATCCTTTTTTACAATACCCTCATAGATTTTGGAGGATGGATTGTTAAATAAAACTGCCATCAGAAACCTTCTAAAGTTCTTCCAAAGTATCAATGTTATGATTCAGTCGTTACAGAGTTTAAAGTTAAAACTTGGAAAGTAATCTGACAGAATATTTTCTATGAACTTTCCAGATGAGTTTCCTTTCAAGATATTCGATTGCAAGAGCTTGATGGACAATTTTCGAGTTGTGTCAAAGTGTATGAAATAGCGGTAGGTCTCCGGAAGCTGTCCGCATCTTGCGGTGTCCCTGGATCTGTCTTCATCCCGATTTTTTTTTGTTCGTTTTTGTGTGTGTGTGTGTGTGGACAAAGAAAGGGTCAACAATCAAAGTCAGTCGAAGAGCCGTTAATTCTAACTATAGCTCGTTTCTTTTTTAACTTTTAATAAAGATTAGTATTGGTAGTTGTAATATTAATCACAATATCATATTTATTTTTACAAAAGACAAAAGAAAATCATCGGGACGGAAGCAGGCCTAAATCACCAATGAAACATGAATTAAAACATATTATAATTCGTGTTCAATTGCTGTTTAGTTTTTTTTATAATTATCTTTATATTTTACCATGTTCTCCTGAATAAAAGTTTCAGATATGAAAGCTAGGGAAGTCAAAGGAAATAATTTTAAAGGAAACCTTATCCTCGGACTCCGATGTTTCGCCTTAAAGACAAAATTCCGTAGAGATCCAAGATAGCCTTCTTCTTCGAACGCATGTTCTCTAGATAGGTAAAGAACTATCTACGGGCTAGTGGTGGGATAGTATATAAGTACAGGAAATATAATACAGAATAGGTCGTAGGGGTACTTACATCTCTACCCTCTCCACTTTGACACCCCAAGGATCAGTCCCTTCATCCAGACTGGACTGTCAACAAACAACATACGTAGTGGGATCACATTATATCACATTGGCTCAAGTTTGACCAGAAATGGAATGGTTGGTTCTATACATTTGATAAATTACAAGGTAAGGTGTGTATGCAAGTCGAACAAATTATCCTATTGTATTTATGTCCATAACCGTTTGTTTATATTTTGCTGTATTGATTCGAAATTATTTTCATGTTTTGAGTGTAAAAGTACCGCTATACTAATATATTTTTGTGCGATACCCCG
>CP092869.1:66981104-67063432 GCA_030710605.1 Cordylochernes scorpioides
CCTTTTTAAAGATGTAAATAACTTTCAATAGGCCCTTTTATTAAATCAGAAAACGGGCGAGCTATCAATATTAGGATTCTTCAACGAGCTATCTGAATCACTTATCAGAACTATCTCAAAATTAGATTTTTGGGTGGTTACATTGACGATACATTCTGTGTATATGAGCAGGACACAGAAATCCTCATTTTATATTTCCTAAATGATTATAACTCAGAAATCTCATCCACTACTGAAAAATTATGTAAAGGAGTTTTCTCATAACTTGATCATCAAACCAGCATAGTTACCATACCACAGTCTACTATATACGATCCCATCCTTCGGGGAATTTTCCATATTCTGCCTAACCGCTCACAAGAATAAGTAGTTGGAATCCTATTCAAATGTTATTTTGCCATTTTCGCTACTCTGGTTTAAGAAACTAGAATTTTACATTAAATAGAACATTGGCTTGCGTCACACATGCGGCGGATACATTCTATGATATCTAAACCAAAATGTTACTTATGCGATGTTTTCGTTCAGTCTAAAAAAGCTATTTGAAGCAATAGTTATGTAAACAGCTGAAGGTTAAGCTGGGAAGTATCTTTTAGTAATAATATAGAAGGGAAATTTATCAACGCCATATTAAACAGTGATTAATTTTAGACGAATTAACCAATTACAATAATACCCTTTCAATTAACAGCACCCCCTCACTTTATTAATGAATTAACAGCTCTTAAACCTGATCCTTCCTTTACTATGTGTTCCTTCGACGTCACCTCCCTCTACCTCTGTCTTCCCCATGAACTGATCACAGATAGCTTGATTCATTTCCTTCAATCACAATATGTCGATACCCCACACTTCTACAAATCATAGTCCAACTCACCAAAATATGCTCAAGCATGAACACATTCACATTCCAACATCACCATATAGACAGTTCAGGGCTCCCCAATGGCTAGCCCCCACATACCATTATTGCTGACAATAGTCCATGACTAGAATTAATAGATGATTGGATCACCCATACCTCTCTACAGAAATTCAGTTCTGGCACAGATACATAGATGATATCTTCTGTATATGCAAAAAAAGGTCATAGAGAGCTTCATACTACTAACCCTTATAATTACAATCAGGATATTTCCTTTACTCTAGAAACAGGAAACTAACCTTGTTATCCCATTCCTTGATATTTTAATTATTCGTACTCCATCCTCTTTTCACACTACAGTTATCATAAAAAAAAACAATGCCCCCCCCCCTGCTACATTCACTACAATTCTCACTGTCCTACCTCCCACAAAATCATTATTGTCAGAATTGTCATACTAAGTCCTCAGCTCCTACTGATCCGCTTCGTTTTGTGGGCGCAGTCTACTCCGTCTCATGTGAACAGTGTCCTGCCACTTACGTTGGTGAGACGGGTAGATCTGTGGGCCATCAGGATGACTGAACATTCTAGTAATATTTCCAGGCAAGATACCAAATCCCTCATTTTTCAACATATGCAGAGCACAGGCCGCACTTTCAACATCAAAAACCCCACTATACATTACAGGCACATACATATATTACACCAAAGACTTATCCTTGAATCCATAGTATCCCACAAACTGAACAGCATCAATAGAAAAATAGAGCTTCCAGAAGCTTATCATCCTCTTCTGTTCTTTATTTAATTAAGATTAATATATTTAATTAAGATTAACATATATAAATAGTTTATAATTAATATAAATTTAACATATTTAATTAAGATTAACACACACACACACACAACACACACACACATATATAAATAGTTTAAAAACTTTTTGTAATATATATTCCCTTCCTACCATTTGTACAATAGTCCTTATAAGTCGCGCTCGCCTGTTGAAGGGTTTTTACCCGAAAGCTTGCACCTATTCATCAATAAAAGAAACTCGTCTTCCTTCACCATGTTTTCGTCTAATTTCAATCCAGGAAGAATTCTCTATCTATATTTGTAAATTGGTTATTACTCCATATCTATGAATCTCTCCACGAGCGACATTAATTGGTACCTATGGTTAATTCATAAGAAATCTCTACAACTTTCACGTTGGAGATGCCACCTTAGATTCAACCGTCTCTGCAAAAGTGCTGAATTCATCCCCGCCTTCCCTCAGGATAAATGACCCAGTTGGCAGTTATTTTTACAAACACATCCTCATAAAAACCCCTGCAGCAACTACTTAATGCAAGGATCAAAAATTGTTTCTCTAATATCAGATTTCTCACCAAGTCAATCAAAGATCTTATATTTCTAGTATCCCAAAGAATCCCCCTGGCAGATATTTCGAAGCATATTATAAAAATCACTATTGATATTAAGTCTCAAGAAAAAACAATTCTTGACAGACACCATAAGAAAATTCTCTTTTGGAAAATAAAATATGCCTTCCGTTACACCTTCTCTCATGACCTTGCCCCCAAGTCTTCTACTGTCATTAACCTATCAAACCACACTCTGTCGCCATCTGAGACCTCGCTTCTCGAGAAAGGACTGAAGTACCGCATCCCCTCCAATCCCAATCCTCCAGTAATCATCAGCGCCATTGAATCATCCATCAAATCCTTCAATCTGCAAGAGAAGTTTTCCATCAGATCCATGGTAGCTAAGAATCTATCTAAGCCCTTTCTTCCTCCCTCTAACCATCTTAAAAACACCATTACACTAAAAAAAACTCAAACTTTTTAAATCAATAGTTATCACTAAGTCAGACAAGGGTGCTAATACGGTTATCTTGAATCAGGATAGTTATATTATAACTTACAATGAAATACTGGATCAGAATCTTCAATATGGAAGCTAACCGATTACCATTTATATGCTTAACTGAACTAATGAATTGTCCCGAAATTCAAATATCCACATAGGTCTTGTTAAAACCATTAATGACATTCTGAATTCCACTGGTTTTTCTTATCTGATTAATTGCACCGATAAGGACTTTCTTCAACATGAACTGCCACTGATACTAGAACAGCAATAGACCAATCCATACAAGGTGACTGGCGAGAATCAATATATAAAACTATATCCTCACTATAGAAACCTGAAGAAAACATCCCTTCCTGAAGGATATCTGTCGGACAATCTTCCATTCATTGCTAAACGACACATTGCCCAACTGCGAGTACTTTACACATTCTTCCGGGAAAATCACAAGAACATTTTCGGAGAAGCGGAACTGTCATGTAAGCTCTGTAAGCAGAAAATGAACTCCGAAATATCTCACTATTTTTTCCACTGTACAAGTATTTCAGATGAAAGAAAAATATTTGTTTCGAAACAGGATAATAGATTTCCGGACACAGTGAGGATATCTTAACAAACTACATAACAGATAGAAAGTTTTCACTGGATCTATGTGGGTTTTACAAGGCAGTGAATAAAAAGGCATCGTTACTTTTACTTTGAATTGAGTGAATGTGTATATATATATTGTAGCGTAGAAATCAAGCCTTGAAATATCCTAAGATGTAAAAGTATTTAATGATGACGTCACAGCGACGAGTCAACAATTATTAACAAGTCAGCAAAACTATTTACAGCTAGAGAATCTTAAGCAAGCAAGCAAAGAAATATTTTAAAGATGATTTCACAAATACAGATTAATATATATTTTTATAATCTGTTGAATATATTTTCATTGAATAATATTAAATTAAATAATAAAATATTTCTTCGCCACATAGCCTCCTCCTATAAAGAGCATCGACCCGATGCTCAGCAGGAGACTTACGTCGTCAGTCTTAAGAACTAGTACTATGGCCAGGGATATTTTTCAGATGACTGCGGTGGATGTCTTCTTTCAGTTGAGATGTCTTCTTCATGAGGACTTGGTAGGTCTATGTTTACGTCAAGGTAGCTTTTTCTCATTTCTACTGTGGTCGGTAAGGGGGGATTTTATAACTTTGCGGCCTCGCCTCCAATGTGGTTTATCATCTAGTTTTAATGGCGGGCCGTCCAGCTAGATCTTCTAGCAGGTGAGAAATGTTGTCTGCTTCGACCGCGATATGAAGTCCCATAAACAGCACCATTATCTCGCTATCTTAATTATCCCGAACATATTTGGAAATTACTATGTCCTAAATTAACTAACTATCGGGCTCGCAAAGCTGCTGCCAGGATGGGCTTCCGACTGAATCAGGAATTAATTGATAGAGCAACAGCCTCTGACAGGGAATTCTCCGCACGTCCGTCGCACCTCGATGCCATTGAAGGGGATATTGTCCGGGGGATAGGAGTTAACCAGGCTGTTTTTGAAGAATACGCCGAATTAAGTCAGCTAAAGCCAACCCTTATCATAAATGCCTGCACCCTAGACATCGTAGTAAAGAATAATGACAATATTGAGATGCTGACGTTTATTGCAAACGCTGTTTGGGACTATCTCCATGATGTTAACGTAACAGACTCCACCTTCTGGACACCGGACCAGCACGTCTATACAACATTAGAGATATTACGGCTATGCCGTCAATAAGAAGTGGTTTATGCCTCCACTCCAAGCGAACTTGATAGTGAACAGTGCACTGAAAGCTGCAATAGTCAAGGCAACATCGACCCCTGAGGAGTCTGTTAGACTTTGTGGAGCTCAACCTGGGGAGGTCATTGAAGCATGCGCTGACTTCACGATGGAGTTCTGCCCGCCACTCGTAGACTCTGTACTTGACGCAATAGTTTGTGAGCAGATGCAGACATTAGCCAGCCAGGCTAGGATCTCCCAGCTGGAGGCCGTGTTGGCGATTTGCCGCATGGGGTCAGTCCCCTTCTCGTTTACCGAGAAATTAACCAATGACTTTAAGACCATGATGGGGACCACCATAACAATAAGCGAGCAGGCTATCGCAGACTTGTACAGCTACATGAAAATGAACATGACACCTGCTGTGGCTCGAAGCATCATAGAGGACGACTCTAAGTGGTGGCATGAGGGGAACGTGAGGCTTAGAAACATCATCCGCTTTTCCCAATGGAAAGGGCTAACCCCCTACGTGCTTATCAAGACAGGGCTGCAGGAGTTCCCAAATTTCCCATGGAATCTAATCGCGGAGCGAGCAGGCTCTGATTTCGAGAACTTCTCTAGGGCAATTGAGGCGGTGGCAGGAGACCCATATTATGGATTTAACACAGAGCTTGGTGCCGCTGAGAAGACAAGATTCCCCTCATTAGGATATACGTGCTATTACCTGATCCTCCGATCCGGGTCCCAAGACTCACTTCGCCACAATATATTATTAAAAAAAATTTTTTTTTTAGCTGTTCACTTATTTATCTCTTTCTTACTTTGCTTCTTGGATCCTGCAGTCGGGTCTTTTGTAAGACTTTGGGTCTTTTATTTTATTTCCTCTCAAATTTACAGTGTACCATTCGAGCATAAAGCTCACGAGTCACTTTGTCGTGGATGTTAGGCATCAAGAATTTCTAAAAAATGGCCTTCAGAACTGACTGGAAGGTCACAGTTCAGGTAGAGTGAAGTCAGGTCTTTTATGTCTTGGATTGAGGTCTCCATCAAATTGGAACAATTCTTGTATAACTTGATTTTGGGAAGTAGAGAGTTTTAGATATAATTTCTGGGTCGAGGATATGTATATTTCTTCTATATTAGGCTGGTTTAAGTCCTGCTTTAAATTGCATTTGATAGATTAAATGGGGCATTTACAGTACTTCTTAAACAAATTCTCATGAATGCATCTATTCTTTTCTATCAGTCAAGGTTATGTATTTAAACCATACAGGCAATGTGTATGTTACTATAGGGAGAATACAGCTTCTGTATAAAGTAAATTTTTGGTTAACAGATAAACCACTTTTTGAACTGAACATATTGGATAATGAGGCTTTGGCTATTTTAGATTTTCTTATTATATCCTTCACGTGGCTGGTGAATTTCAGTTTAGAATCGAAAGTGACTCCCAAATATTTGACCTGCTGAGTCCAATTTATGGGAGATGAGTAAATTATAAGATTTGTCCTGGGTGTGAACTTGAAGCTAATTTGTGGAGGAAAGATAATTGCTTGAGATTTCTTTGGATTCAGATTGAGTTTCCATTTATCACACCAATTGCAAATGATTTCAAGATAGTTTTGAAGGCGGGAAACTTAAATATCTGGGGAACGCGAGCTGGATAACAGGGCAGTATCATCAGTGAAAAGAGCTAGTCGGCATTGTGGGATATGTGGAATATCATTGATGTATAAATTGAAAAGTATAGGACTCAATATTGAGCCTTGAGGAACACCAGATTCTATTTGCCGAGGACTTGATATATATGCTCCAACTTTTACGGAGAACGTTCTATCCTGAAGATAATTCTTCAGGAACCTGATGAATTTCTGAGGAAAATTATAAGAAGTTAATTAATGATGAGGCCTCTGTGCCAAACCATATCAAAAGCTTTTTTAAAGTCTAAAAGCACTACTCCAACAGCTTCGTTAAGGGATTTGCGAGTTTGTATGAAATCAATAACGGTAATCAATTGGTGAGTTGTTGAATGATTTGCTCTAAACCCAAATTGCTGTGGAATTAGAACATTTCTTGTATCTATGTAGGTCTGGAGTCTTTTAAGGATGATCCGCTCAAATATTTTTCCAAATATCGGCAAGAGACTAATTGGCCTAAAATCATCCAGGGATTTAGATAGTTGCTTTTTTGGTATGGGAATAACTATAGCATGCTTCCATATCTTTGGAAAGTAGCAAAGATTAATAGATGCATTGAAGATGCTAGTTAAAAATACAACCCATTTTAAAGGTAGGTTTTTGATTAATTTGGTAGTTATTTCATCGTGACCAGGCGCCTTGTTTGCAGAAAGTTTTGTTATTTCTTGTTTTACTTCTTGTGGTGATGTAAGTTTCAAAATATTTTCGTTGTTATCAAGAGTCATTCGAGTTTCATTTAAGGTTGGATGATTTGTTAGGGCTTCTGAAACTATGGAAAAGTGTTTTGAGAAATTAAATGCCAAAGCCCTGCCAATTTCTTCATCTGAATGTAGAATATCACCATCTACATTAATATTTTTAATTTCCGATTTTTTTCGAGTTGACTTCACTAGTCTCCAGAAGGTGTTTGGAGTATTTAACGCGCTGTTGATAATATCATTTTGACTTTGCTGGTTGTACTTTTTTAATATAATATTCACTTTCTTTTGAAAATGTAGATAAATTTCTCTGTGTCTGGGGTCCCATGTTGACTGCCATTTCTTTCTAGCTTTATTCTTTTCTCTGATAATGTTTTTAATAAAAATAGGCATATGCGGTTTAACTATGGGAGAAACTATTGTATTTTTAGAATAAGTATTAAGAATGGTTTTGTTGAGGGTTCCAATTTCAAGATCAATATTTATAGTAGAATTTAAAGGGGATCTGGGAGGTGGATTATTGATTAAATCTTGCTGAAAATAAATCCAGTTTGTGTTCTTATTTACTTTCATAGAAAAATCATATTTAGGACATGCCAGCCTTAAAACCACAGGTAAGTGATCAGAAGATAATGCATCTACTGTGGTAATTTCAAAATTCCACGGCACATTTTTGAAAACCGCAAAGTCCAAGAAGTCAGGATGACCAATATGACTGTAGTGAGTAGCCAAGGAAGAAGCTATTATGTCCAACCCTGCAGATTCCGAAAACTCATGAAGAACCATTCCACTCGGATTACTTTTACTAGAGCCCCATAATGGATGTTTGGAGTTCCAGTCTCCTGCAGCGATGACAAGATTATTTTGAAATAATTTACTCAAATCCTCACATTTCAATAGTTGATCTGGTTTGCGATAAACAGAAGAAATTTGCAGGCTGGTTTTTCCATCAGGTTTAAATACTATAGTAGTATTTTCCAAATAATCAGTCTTAACAATAATCTTTCTATACTTGAAGAAATTTCTGAGGATAATAGCCGTTCCTCCTCCTCTCCCAATAAGACGGTCCATCCTAATAACGTCGTAATTTCTAAGATTAAGAGTTTTAGAATTTTTCAAATGAGTTTCTGAGATTAGTGCTATATCGATTTCATTATATTCCAAAAAATAGAGTAGTTCATCTTTTTTAGTTAAAATTCCATTGGCATTCCAGATTACTAATTTTAAAATCATATTTGTATTCATTTTAGAACTTCGCCAATAATGCTTAATAGCTTTTCGCAAAGAGCTTTAATATTTTGATTCGCAAAGTTTTGTTTCGATACACTTGCATAACTAGGCTTAAAAGTACTTTGCTGCACTGCGCTGTTGTCTTTGGTAACATTGCTATGAATATATGAAGATATCTTGGGAATTTGTGGTCGTTGGTTAAGAGACTGGTTGGGAATTTTTGGGAACGCAGGGCAGCCACGATAATTGGCCGTGTGAGCTTGCCCGCAGTTTACACACTTGGGTGAATATTGCTTCGATTTTTTCGGGCAATCTTTGGTATGATGAGCTTCGGCGCATTTGACACATTTAGGTTTTAGAAAGCAATTCAATTGCCCATGACCAAACCCTTGACAATTGAAACATTGGGTGACCTTTTTGGGAGATCTGAAGGATTCAACGACCACTTTCTGGTACAGCAGGTCAGTCAGATTATAAATATTCTTGTTGGAATCATATTTTGGAAGTTCAACAAGAACTATGTTCATTGCCTGCTTTGACGATTGGCGGTGAAGCCTTTTTACTGAAGCCTCTTTAAAGCCTAAGTGGGATAATTCAACTGCAATGTCTTCAATTTTAAAACTGGTTGAAACGCCTTTTATGACTACCTTTAAAGGTTTTTCTTCTTGTAATTTATAGGAGTAGCCGCCGTTATTTAAACGAACATATTCACGGATCTTTTTGAAGTCTCCTATATTCTTAGCTTTGATAATATGCTTAGGTCCTGATATGGTGGCTTGGAATGGTTCATCAGCTAAGTTGTTTAGTTCTTTACAAAGCAATTTCCAATCGTTCACATTTTCAACAATAACAGGAGGAATTCTGATTTTTCTACTTTTTGGGACATCACACCAAGGTCCTTCATCATCGTGACCCTCCGCCAATTCGTCTAAATCATTTTTATTATTACTGCTCTGATTGACTAATTGAATTCTAGGATTCTTTGGATTTTCTTCATCATCAGAGGATGAAATGCAATGTTCTTTTGATTGTCGTTGTCGTTTTCGTGCAGTAACTGCCTCATCTTCAAAAACATATGGGATTTGACAACGATCTAAAATTTGTTTTAAAAGCGTGGCATCAATTGTGCATAATTTTTCTCCATTCAGACCTTTTTTAGTTTTTATATAAATTGGAGTCGGGACTTCTGATTGCTCTATTTCTTCCGCCCATAATAATTTCCTGTTATCATCAGACATTTTTTATATATTTACTTATTTAAAGAAAAAAAAAAAACAATTTGAATTTAAATTTTGTGGAGGAAACAAATCCCTTGCATCCTTGTTGGCTCGTGCGCGCGTTATTTTTGTCTTAATGGGGGCTTTTGTTGTTATGTTGTATATATTATAAAACTATTTTAGTGGCGTATTATTCTTTTTAAAATAAAACAATTTCTACTGTCCTTACTGCGATGAAAAAATTAAAGGGAGGGCCTGGCTCATCAGTGGTGAACCCTCCCAGCGGTTTCGCCAGTTTAATACATTACATAATCTTTCTTTTTCTTCTTCGGTATATTCCCCACTTTCACAGGCCTATCTCTCTTATAATCTCGGGGAGAATCCTCTAAAAGACCAGTGTGTCTTAATAAAGGCTTTTGTGTGTGTCTTTGTGTAATTAAAAAAATAAACATTTTCAATGGTTTGCTCGCGAATGTATGTATGCCTTCGGGAAATCACAATTTAGTAAGCATTCAAGAGATGTCCATAGAAAGCCACTCTAACTGAAGCAATAAAAAACATCTTAGAGTCTCAATGGATATTCAGAAGAAGTACAGTTTTTAAAATCTTTTATCTATATTAATGCCTCGGGCCAGTTGAACAATCTTTTAACAGTTTTTTAAAAGGTTGATATTTGACATCTATATATATATTGACACGTTTCTGAATTTTGTAATTAATTTTGTAATTAGTTTTTCATTGATTTTTAATGTGTGATCAATAACTCTTATCATCATTGGAAAAAAGAACAATTAATAAACAAAAGAACAACAACATGGTAAATTTGCCTCTTTATTTAAAACAAACAAATTAGATAAAGATTTAAAATAAAACATTTCTTTAAAAGTTAAAGCAAAAATAAAACGTTACATAAAATATTTGGCACAGCTACGAAAGGATTAAAATATAAATCAAAAAAGGCTTCGACGAAAGAAAAAGTAAGTACAATGGCAATAAATGTAAACAAATTAGAGAAATTTAGCGGTGATAAAGGTTCAATTCGGTCTGAATCATGGCTTAAACTATATGAATTGGAAACTAGTAAACTAGATGAAATCGATAGAATCAATAATCTAATTTATTATTTATCAAAAGATGCTTTAGAATGGTTTGCTGATGAAATATTGAGCAACGCATCCATTAAAAAATGGGATACTGTTAAACTCAAATTAATTCAGCGCTTTGGTTATAAAGTTGAAAGCCCTATAGTTGCAGCATCAAAAAGAAGACTTAAAAAAGAAGAAACCGTGGAAGAGATTATTTTAGAGATAAAATTAGATTATTAAATCAAACAAGCCTCAATAATGTCGAGAAGCTAAAAATGTTAACGGATGGATTGCCATTAGATTGGAAAAATTATCTCGTAACAGCCCAGCCTAAAGATCCATCACATTGGATGCAGATTGCCATGGAGATTGAACAAAACAATAATCAAATAAGGCAACAACAGAGAAGTAAAACCAAGGTTTTTAATATAACTACACCTACAATCTCAAAAAATTGCCCATATTGGTGTCCTATTTGTAAGAAAAAAAGGATTGTATTTTAAACATTGGATAAGTGATTGCAAAGATTATGATCCCTAATTATAAAGACAAGCTTAAACACCAAGCAACTAATATCACCACAGATGTTAAACAAACCATAGCTGATTCACTTTGCATAGCAAATACCAATTTTCCTTATAGATTTGTTAATGTTGAGGTTTTACTTAATAATATTCCAGTTTCATCTTTTATTGATACCGGGTCAACTATTTCATTAATGAGCTGTTCGCTTTTAAAACAACATAAGTTAAAATTGAATGTAAACGATAGAATCAAAATTAAACAAGTAGATAGTTTTGCATATACTTTAGGATCAGTAGAAGTATTTTTGAAAATCCATTCTAAACTTGTCGGGTGTAAGCTTCATGTAGTGAAAAACTTTAGCTATCCATTGCTTATTGGACTTGATGTAGCAGGAAAAATTGGATTAATAATTGACACAAAAGACAAAGCGGTGTATGTTAAAGGAAATGAATGTTTTTATATATCTCCTGAAACGCATCTTCCATCTGTTCAGCAAAAAGAGCTTAATCAATTACTTAAAGAAAATCAAGCATTGTTCAGCCAGCATGAAACTGACATCGGAAGGATTGCTGTTCAACACAAGATCCATACAATTGAACATCCACCCATCAGTTGTAGACCATATAGAAGACCACTTGCCGAATATGATGAAATAAAAAGACAAGTTGAAGAATTGAGTAAAAAGGGACTAATAAGAGAATCTCAGTCACCTTGGGCCTTCCCCGTAGTGTTGGTCTCTAAAAAGGATGGTTCACAAAGGATGTGCATAGATTACCGAAAACTGAATGCAATTACAATTGATGACAAGCAGCCTCTTCCATACATCCAAGATATGTTTGATCGCTTACATAATGCGAAATACTTCACAACACTTGACATAGCATGGGGCTATTGGCATGTTGAAATGCATCCAGACTCTGTTGAGAAAACTGCTTTCATTACAAATGACGGGCATTATGAATTTTTGGTTATGCCATTTGGCTTGAAAAATGCTCCAAGTACTTTTCAGCGAATAATTCAGCATATTATTGGAAATCTTCTTTGGAACGGTGTTTGTAATTATCAAGATGATATTCTAATTTACAGCAGTACTTTTAAAGATCATATTGAACTCATGAAGAAAATATTTGACAAGCTTAAAGAAAACAATATCAAACTCAAGTTGAAGAAATGCTCCTTTGCAAAACAAGAAATAAGATATTTAGGTCATATCATAGGACATAACAAGATTAAACCTGACCCTGAAAAAACAAAGGCAATAAATGAGTTCCCTCAACCTAAAACAGTGAAGCAAGTAAGGCAGTTTTTGGGTTTAGCAGGTTACTACAGGAAATTTATTCCTAAATTTAGTGAAATTGCAGATCCTTTAACAAGCCTCACAAGAAAAAATAAGTTATTCAAATGGACTACTGAAGTTAACAAATCATTTCAGGAACTAAAGTCTCATTTATCCACAGATCCAGTTCTTTCTACATATGATCCTTCATTACCATGTAAGCTTTATACAGATGCATCTAAACTGGGAATTGGTGCTATTTTAGCTCAAATTGGAAATGATAATCAAGAACATGTAATTTCCTATTATTCAGGGAAACTTCTACCACATCAACAGAACTATTCTGCATTTGAGTTGGAATGCTTTGCTGTAGTTCAATCAGTTGAATACTTTGAAGTTTATCTTGAGAACAATACATTTGAAGTCATTACAGATCATTCGGCTTTGGAATGGCTCTTCAACGTAAAGAAACCAAAGGCAAAATATCTCAGATGGATAATTGAATTATCAACCAAGTCAATGAAAATAGTTCACAGATCAGGATCAAAGCAAACGCATGTTGATGCATTGTCAAGATCACCAGTGTCATTTCATATATCAATCCCCACTCTTCGACTACACCAACAAAAAGCGGATCTCAGTTTTGTAAAGAACTCTCATATTCATCGAGATCTTATTATGGTGAAACATAATGGAGTTCTAAAAACAGTTGTTCCAGAATCATTCCAAGAAGAAATATTCTCAAAGAATACCACGATAATCATTCTCACCCCTCAATTAACAAGACAGTAAGATTGATAACACCATTTTATTGGTGGCCGAATGCTATCAGATGCATCAAAGACTATGTTTGCTCATGTAAAATATGTCAAATAACTAAATGCAGTCATAAACCATTTATTGGAGAATATGTTGCACCAAACTCTGATCTGAAACCACTGGAATTAATATCAATGGATACTATTGTGCTAGGCTCTGCAGCAAATGAAACCAAGCACAAATACATTCAAGTAATAATTGACCACCTAACAAGATTTGTTTGGGCTTTCCCTACTGTCACCAACACTTCTCAAGCAGTAATTCAATGTTTAGACAAAATCAACAAAACTGTTCCCCAAATCAAATGTATTTTAACCGACAACGGAAAGAATTTTACATCAAAAGAATTTAACAAGTTTTTGAATGAGCATCAAGTTCAACACACCTATTCGACGCCATATCATCCGCAGAGTAATGGACTGTGTGAAAAGATGAATGACACTATACTCACCAAATTAAGAACAAACCTTCAAGAGAATCCAAGACTAAAATGGTCATCATTACTTGCCAAAATTGTGAAAGATTATAATAGCACACCCCATGATGTCACTGGGTTTTCTCCAAATTTCCTACTTTTTGGTGATTGTGCAATACCAGAATTTTCTGAATCACCACATTTCACCATAGAAAATGCAAGGAAGAAAGCAATAGAAAATAGCGCAAAGCATAGAGAAAAGTGGAAAGCACGACACGATGCAAAACATCCGCAGTCGTCATTCAAAGTTGGTGATCTGGTCCTTCGTAAAATAGCTAGTAATGATCCAAGTATGGTCAAAACATCCCCAAAGTATGAGGGTCCTTTTCAAATAACAAGAATAATATCTAGTGTTACGTGTGAATTATTGAAAGATGATTCCTCCTTGGTTAAAGTTCATGTGTCACAATTGAAACCATTTATTTTGCGAAAATAAATCCTTCAAGCCGAGGGATATGACACGTTTCTGAATTTTGTAATTAATTTTGTAATTAGTTTTTCATTGATTTTTAATGTGTGATCAATAACTCTTATCATCATTGGAAAAAGAACAATTAATAAACAAAAGAACAACAACATGGTAAATTTGCCTCTTTATTTAAAACAAACAAACAAATTAGATAAAGATTTAAAATAAAACATTTCTTCAAAAGTTAAAGCAAAAATAAAACGTTACAATATATATTAAATATAATAATTAGTCGACAGGATATCTGAAACTTGTGTGAACAAAATGGCAAAAGCAAAAAAAGAAAAGGAAGAAATTGAAAATGTAAATCATTTGATAATGCCAAATTTTGTAAAGTATCATCCAACTTTGAATATTAAAACGTGGCTGAGTAATTTTGAACTGAAATGTGATTCCTACAATTTAGATGCCCAATGGCGAATATTGCACATATCTGATTACCTGCAGGATGAAGCTTTGATCTATCACCATGAAATTTTGAGCAACATAGGAAATTGGCCTGAAGCAAAAGAGAAGCTAATTAATAGATTCCAGAAAATTGAATTAACGCCATTAGTGGAAGCTATTAAAGTATATCAAAACGAACAAGAAACCATCTCAGACTATTATCATAGAAAAAATGAAAATGATAAATTTAGTCGAACCACCCTCTAAATCAATAGTTGAACTACTCAATGAAGGAATCTTGAAGAAATATAAGCCCTATCTTGCCACCATTGATACGGACCGGCCCTTAAATTGGCTAACCATGACCACTAAAATTGAAAAGAGTTTAACGGGATCTGGAACGCCGGTAGAAAAAGACCATCTCCAAACTTCGAATCCAGCGCTTGACCCATCACCCAGACCTGCCAGGTATTATGGTACTCACAAGTGCAGAAACCACCACTTCCTTGTCGAATTTGTGAACGTCTGGGATTAGAGCTTCAACGCCATTACCACTCAATATGTCCATACCGCAACCCAACAGTTTCTAGATCTTTTCCTCCAGCCACTCCCCATCCCTACCAAGCAGCAGCTTCTAGTACCTTTCCTCCACCCATGACTCCAACCGACAGTTGCCAGTGCCTCTTCTCCCGATTCTCCCAGATGAACTCTGTGACGCCGAGAAGTCCAGACGGCGCTGATGTAGATATAAGTATTGTTTTTTTTTTTTGCTTAGTCGAGTTAGTTAGAATTTTTTTTTTGTTATCGAATATGTAAATTTACTATATTTTTGTTTAATTAAGTTTTTTTTTCTCCCAAGATTGAGGAATTCTACCTGTTAAGATTCCTCAAGTTTGTTATTACCATTAATTCTGTAAAACTTTGACGATTGGTTACTAAATAAACCCGTCAAGAGTGGAGTGTTTTGATCTTTTTCAATCAAAAGGCCTCGACTGCTCAATCTCATCTCACCACCAGCACCATTTTTTAAAATAGAAATTAAATATAATATATATATGTCACATTCTGCTTATAAATTATTAGTAGATGTAAATTTTTACGCCGTTAGGAATTATGTAAATATTTGTAACGATAAAAAAAGGCGCGTGATTGAAATAAAGTTAGTCAGACGGTTGATTCTCTCATACTTTACGCAAAACAATATCCTCTGCATATTGGCGTGTTACAGAAGCCGACAGGATTCGAACCTGTGCGGGGAAGAAAGAGAGCAAACACCTCATCGAAGGAATACTCATTAGAAGAAAGAAGAAATCTGAATCTTCCTTTAGAATTGATCCCGAGATATGATCCTGATGATGGACTTAGCTACGGTAACTGGTCAATTTTATTTAACCATCAGGCACAACAGCAAGGTCTCTCATCAAAAGAATCCCTGTCCATGATGCCAGTGTTATTTAAAGGTAAAGCTCTGGAAATGTATGCTTTAATTTGCAAGGATATATCCTCATTAGAAGATCTTCATTCTAGAATGAAATGTTTTTTTTTTTCATGAGCCTGAACATGGGTTACATAGAAAATTCTGGCAATTAAGAAAAAGACGAGAACAATCTGTAAAGGAATACTACTTTGCAAAGGTGAAGATCGCTACCAAATTGGGACTATCACAGGAACTGATCTTGGAAGGATTAACTTCAGGCATTGATTCTGAGTGTGAGCACTTATTAATTGCTGCCTCACCGGCAAGTTTGGAACGCTGGCTTGAGATTGCCGACGCCTTAGAGGTATCTCACTGCCGAACCACAAGTGCAGCCTCAAGAATGAAGTTAGGTTATCCTGCCCGACGACGACATTCTAGGAGTAGTGACCACTCAGACCTCGAAGCCCGACGACGACAGTCTACTTCCTGGCAGGGAGGACAGAGCTATAGGCCGCGGAACTGGAGAGAGGGAAGGAACGATCGTCCCGGGATCCACCTTCCGCCAACGAGGAGCCAAACCGCAAGCCTTGCCGCCGTTCAGGATCACGAGGGTGAGTCACCAGCCTCTATCAGGAGGCCTGAACGAAGCGATGGACGTCTCCCCAGTCTTCACGTCTTGTTGAGGGATCGTGTGGACGGGGTGGACTTTAAGTTACTTTTTGTTTTAGACTCCGGATCAGAAATAAATATCCTTCCCAGGCATCTATTGCCGGCGGAATTTATGACATTAATTAAGGAACCCAAACTTAAATCTTTAAAATCGGTTAGCCATTGTATAGACATTGTTGGCGAGATTGAGTTAAATACTACCATAGGAGCTAAGTCGCTCAATCTTTTGTTTCATATAGTTCAAAGTGGAAGTCTTAATTTTGGTATTTTATCTGCCAAATACTTACCCTATTTTAAGGTGAAAATAGATTTTAATAATAGTTACATTAAACAGAATAATAGAAAATTAGGCCAGTTTAATTACAGTTTTTCAGACAGAGAATTAGAAGCCATACAGAGATTTTATAAAATTCAAAACTATTATGCTAA
Organism: Cordylochernes scorpioides; assembly: GCA_030710605.1. Taxonomy (NCBI): domain Eukaryota; kingdom Metazoa; phylum Arthropoda; class Arachnida; order Pseudoscorpiones; family Chernetidae; genus Cordylochernes; species Cordylochernes scorpioides. The sequence continues at coordinate 66,997,988 of CP092869.1, forward strand.
AATTAGTAGAATCAAATATTGCAATCATCATGTAAATTGTTTAAAGGTAAATAGAAAATGTCTTAGGATTAGAGATTCTTTATTCTATAGAAATGTTGCAAACTTGCTTGAAGATGATGTTTGTAATTTTGTTTGTTCCGTGCCAGACAGTGGAGCAGTTCCTTATGTATTAAAATCTAAGCCAGTGTATCAACCAGATGCAAAACCTCTGCCACTGTCTGACACGAATGATTGTTTTTTACATGATAATATATAACTTTTCTCTATGGTAAAAATATTATTAGATAATTATTCAGAGATCTTTGTGGGGAAAACAAATTTAATATAAAACCATTGAACATCCAGCCTCCAAGACTGAGTGACAAAAAGCCTGTCTGTGTTAGACCGTATCGTCATAGCTTGAGAGATCGGAATTTAATAAAACAACAAATTGAGCAATTGTTAAAGTACGGCCTAATTAAACCTGCGCCTTCCCCATACAGCGCACCCGTGACGCTCGCACCCAAGAAGGGCGAGGGAAGGGTTAGGCTTTGTATCGACTATAGACTCCTAAACAGGAAGATAATTTCGGATTCGTTCCCTATTCTATTAATGGAGGATATAGTTCAGAAGGTAGAGGGCGCCAGAGTATTTTCATGCCTAGATATCTTGAGCGCTTACTGGACAATCCCTCTTCATCCAAAAGATCGGGAGGTGACATGTTTCTCAACTTCTGAGGGCTCTTATGTCTGGTGTAGATTGCCGTTTGGATTAAAGACCGCCCCTGCAATATTTAATAGAAAGTTCTGCCATTCTGCAGAAATATAAACTTGATAATGTAACATCTTATTTTGATGATATTTTAGTATTTTCAGAAAACGAGGAATCCCATTTAAAACACCTCGGACAAATATTCGAGATTTTAAAAAAATAAGGCATACAGTTAAGGAGAGATAAATGTCTACTATTTATGAAAAGGATAACTTACCTCGGCTATGAAATTTCGGAGAACCAGATCTCGCCTTCGGGCGTTAATGTCGATGTCATCAAATCATTGCCCCCACCTCGTGATTTGCGATGTTTAAGATCCTTTTTGGGAAGCGTGACACATTACGCGAAATTTATAAAGAATTTTAACAACCTAAGAGCCCCTTTGAATGAGCTTCTCAAGAAAAACTCCCGGTTTATCTGGACGGAGGAATGTCAGAGAAGCTTTGAGGATTTAAAGGAAGCGCTATGCTCCAAACCAATACTTCAACTTTTTAACCCTTCTTTGGCTACACATATTTATTGTGATGCCAGTATCTCGGGTATAGGAGCGGTGCTTAAACAGGAATATCCTGATGGCACGCAAAAGCCGTTCATCTATTTCAGTAGGGCTTTGCGAGGTGCCGAGTCTAAATATACAATAACAGAACTAGAACTGCTCGCGGTGGTCGAGACTTGTAAGCGCTACCACCCTTACATATCCGGCAGTCACGTCATAGTTCACACGGATCATAAGGCACTGATATGGCTGAATAGCTTCAAACACACCAATGGGAGACTGTTCCGATGGTCTTTGAAATTGTCCGAGTATGACTAGGATTTTAATTATAACAAGGGTTGTGAAAATCACGAAGCCGATATGCTCTCCAGACTTCCATACTCTTATTTTTTGTCAGCTCAAGCCTTGAAACAAAACTAGGGTGATTTATCGATACCACCTTCAAAATTATACTCTATGGTGGATGATATTACTTATATAAGACTTAATAACAAGGATAGGATAGTTGTTCCCCTGGAGCTCCAAGATAACTTGATTCAGAAAGCCCATGAATCTTTAGGACACCCAGGCATCAGTGCTATGATCAGAGCACTTTCCGTTCAATACTATTTTAAGGGGATTATAGGGAAGATAAAGAATTATGTTAAGAACTGCAAGGAGTGTCAAACAATAAAGAGTAGCACCCAGCCCTCCTATGGACTGATGGGATCATTGCCTAGGGCGGCAAAACCCTTCGATGTCGTGGCTTTAGATACGGTTTTGGGCCTAGGAGGTTATAATAGTGCTAAAAATTGTATCCATACCGTTATCGACCATCATTCACGATGTATCTGGGGTTATGCTTCCAAAGGCACATCCATCGCGACCTACATAAATATCATCAACCAATTATTAAATATAGGAAAACCTAGAATCTTAGTCACGGATAGACATCCCTCGTTTGTCTCGAAGAGATTTAATAAATTTCTTCAGGAGAAGGGTATAAAGCATGTAATGACCTCTCCGTCCCATCCAGAGTGTAATGGACTATTAGAACGGGCTAATGCAACGTATATTGGAAGGGTAAAAATACAATATCAAGGTAACCCTAGGGCCCCTTGGCCTAAATTGTTACAAGAGACGCTGGAAGAATATCGAAACACACCCCACTCTACGACTACATTCCCTCCGATATACTTGCTGTACGGAACCCTCCCTTCCTACATCTCTGATCTTACGAATCCGTATCCGCCAGTAGAAAAAGCCCGAACCATTGCCAATGAAAAAACCGAGGAATTACATAAAAGGTTAGTTAAAAGATACAATAGTTCTCATAGATTCCCGAATTTAAAAATTGGAGATAAAGTTTTGTATCGAATCCCTCATCAGGTAGGCCATGGCAAACTGTCACCAGTTTATTATCCAGATCCATACACCGTTCTTTCTACCCCATCACCTCACATAGTCGAAATAAATAAACCATGCCAGCCTGAAAATAAGTCCCGCACAATAGTTAATGTATCTAAATTAAAACTATGGGACCCTATTTCAACCTCGAATGAAGGCATGGGGAATTATCCATTTCCCTTCCAAGATGTGGAGGATTTGAATGGATGTCTTTAATCCGACCATAACCAAACGTTAGAAAGAAGTTTCCACTCTCTAAGGGGCTGCTTAATATCTCAAAATGTTTTTCTTTACGTCCATGTGGTTTTCTACTTCAATGGTAAAGCTTGAATTCTCTCTACAAACATTAAAGGACTCTGCTAATGATGGACAGTACAGCCCTGTTGCATATGTTCTAAGTGACACACCTGGGAAAAAACTAACAGGCCGGTCACCCCAAGGACCTCTAGTAAAATGGTCACTATGCGATACAGTGGATTAGGTACGCGCCTGGATACCCCAACTATCAGGTCCGACTGCCCTACTTTTATTATTATTATTTTTTTTTTTGCTCTTTGCAGAATGTTTTTTTTTTTCTCCTAACCTTCCAACCCCTCCCAACCTCCATTTGTGTAAATAAATCTGATTTTTTTATTTTTTTTTAGTAGGGGGGTTTGTCACATTCTGCTTATAAATTATTAGTAGATGCAAATTTTTACGCCGTTAGGAATTATGTAAATATTTGTAACGATAAAAAAAGGCGCGTGATTGAAATAAAGTTAGTCAGACGGTTGATTCTCTCATACTTTACGCAAAAACAGATTCTTATGCCATTCAGGTTAACATAATAATTATGGGCGCCAAGGAATTGTGTTTGTATGGTAGACATGCCCAATTCCTAAAACACATCTAAAAAAAAAAACTTTATTAGTTCTATACGATACATATGGCAGCGAAGGAATGGCTATACATGTTCAAAATGACAATGATAAAAAAAAAAAAGATCCAAAGTTGCAACTCCTATCGATGACATTAAAATAATAGTGTAAAACAGAAACGAAAAAAAATATACATATTAGAGCTGCACGAATGCGATGCATGCAAAAAAAAAATATTGGAACAATATGGATATACGCGATGTTAGATAAAAATAAGAAATATTAAAATGGGTATTTACTATAAGTAAAAAAAAATGGTTTGATATATATATATATAATGAATACAAATGAATATATAAATTGTGATTAAAAATCTTTATTCGGTACATTAGTCCGAAGATGGTAACAACGCTGCTACCGAAATGTCACACATATCTATGCTATGAATCGTAAAATGGGTATTTACTATAAGTAAAAAAAATGGTTTGATATATATATATATAATGAATACAAATGAATATATAAATTGTGATTAAAAATCTTTATTCGGTACATTTGTCCGAAGATGGTAACAACGCTGCTACCAAAATGTCACACATACCTATGCTATGGATTGTGCTTCTACATATACGAATATACATGGATATAATAATGAGAACAAAATATATGATATATGATATATAAAAATAATAAAACGAATATATATGCACTGAGGGGTCCAGGTTATCTCACTAGTATCTCAAAACTCGTGTAATATCTAACAAAGATAAAACTTGTCCTTACTAACTTGTCACTGGGAGTGTTTGTCTGGCGTGTTCCCTGCCTCTCTTAATACAAAAGGAAGCCTCTCACAACCAGATTACTTCCAAATTACATTACCTGTGGTTGAAATCTCTCCCACCTTTGTCCTTTATTTTAACATGTAGTTTACCCCTACTATACATTGTTTAGCTTATCCATAGAATGTGTACTCATAAATTTTGACCAACAAATCCCTTTAATAAAAATACTCAAACTAATTCTGTAATAAATTATGATGGATAGAAACTAGGTCTAACTCATATCTTGTGATATATGTCCTCTCACCTGAGTTCTTAGTACCTCTCTGGAAAAGCAAATCTTGTAAAACAAATAACCCATTGCTCTAGGTCATTTCACTGTCTCAAAACGAAAAATACTTTATATTCGATCTTCCCAAAAAAAAAATTAATAATCACTCTTCAAATCTGGACCGCTATATTGGCTTGTTCTGGCAATCTGCTTCAAAAGTTCATTTTGTGTCCTATTAATTTAAAATTTAACCTATCTTATAATGAATTACTCAAAAAAAAAAATTCTATATATTAATTGATGTTTAGACTTAAATTCGTTCTAACTAAACGTATGGTAGACTAATAGTCTTTAATTAAGTGAATAACTCTTGCTAGCCTGGGGCGATATAAAACGCAAAGAATCCGGACAGTCCATCTGTCACTTTGCTATCTGATACCTAAAAATCTGTAGACGGAATCGCTTCGTCTAATCAAAACTTGTTTGTTACTTGCTCAATTGTTAACCCTCATTAGAAACCCCTTTAGGCTTTTACTTATAGACAAGGAGTTACAGGGAATTCGATTTCTCTACCCAGCGCATGTTTTCTAAGCTCGTCCATCGGGGAATTTGTTACAGGCTGCGCAATATATAAAAGAGCTCCCAACGTGCCGATCCTTTCCAACCTCCCGACTGTATCACCCTCATCTCGGTCACGCTCAAAGCGTCGTAAATTACGATGTCAGATCGGTTACCCGAGGTTTTCGTCGCTTTACACTTAGTCTGCGACGTCGGCAACTGAATCCCCCCACCTAGCACAAAGTTCACCTGATACCTCTCCGTTCCCTCTAATGAGGAGAGGACTTGCAGGCTTTTGGCCTGACCGTGACCTTCACAAATCCCCAGTCTGAGAATCGAGACATGGTCATTGCCTACGATTCTTAGAATTCAAGTTGATATAATGAAATAGAGTAACTGATTATTCTAATAAAAGAAATCAATATTTACACTCCTCTAAAAAGGAGACCTAACAGAGTGGAGCGAATATTTTCCTAACAATAGAGTTGTAGTTGTCCTGTTTGAGGCTTCTCGGTCCTAGAGAAATAAAAAAATTAAATTTAAGATTGAACCTATTGGTTCCCTTATCCTATGCTAAAGTACCTTTGGTCTTTACAGTATAATTGTTTTTAACCTTCTTACACATTCATTAAACCAATCCATTCATACACCCCCCCCCCCATCATTCACGGTTTGCATACAAACTAAAGTTAAAAGCTGCTACACAAGCCAAAGTACTATAATTATCATCATTGATAGATCCTAATAATAACAAATTTTTCAGGACAAATGTGAAATCAAATAAAGTTATCTAATTAAAACAAAGTGGGGACTAAAGCCCTATTGACTTAAATAAATGCCTCATACAAACTCTACATAAAAGTTATCTATACGTGGATAAACATTATTTATATTTAAACAAATTAACAAAATTGGTTGTTAATAATCAAATGCTGAAATCTAACCTAACACTTTAACTGTGTGTCTCACAATTTGAAAATCTTCTTATCTTGACACTTGGTGTCTAAACAAACGAATCATCAAACTAGCACTTAAATGGAGCGAACTGAACTTCTAGTATTTACCTCATTGCCAATATATGATAGGTTTACAAGTGTTCTTGCCAACGCTTCTTCTTTCTCTGCTATTCAGCTAAACTCTTTCTTTGGACTTATAGGGCTTTTGGTACCCAGCTCGTTCTGGAGTTTAACAACAGAGGTTACTTGTTGCTCTATCAATTCTTAGATTGTAACTGCATTACATACTCTCATTAGAAATTCTCTTTGGGCTGTATTCTGGGCCTATGGAGTTATAGGGTGTCTAGTTTTAACCCAGCGCATATTCCGAATCAACCTGTAGCGAATATGTTACAAGCACAGCAGATATCTAAAGCATCTAGATTTCCTAATTAATCTCGAAGTTGAACCATTATTCATAACCTTCAATTAAGAATTAAAACAAAATATACTGTCGAACCCAGGAGTTGAATTACACATGCTATTAATACAGAATAGCTTCTTCAAAAAAAAAAAAGACTGGAATCTCTTTAAAACCACAATCTAGGGCCTTTAACTCATACTCTAACACATTTTACTATGATCAAAATTCAACTAGCTCTAGTATACAATCTATGGATTTTGCTTATTGGCAGCCTATGTATGAACTACACTCAGTGGGTTTCTTGACCCTGGTCGAATGGCGTACCTCAGCGCCGCCAACATTGCCACCAATGTCTCTATTAACTATCTCCAGCGGGTTTTCTCAAGATTGTCGTCTCTTGTGGTCCCTCTGGTTCTACTGTTGGATAAGATTGTAACATAACAATAAAAGAAACTAACATTTTCCTACATCGTATCCTGACAGGTTGTACAAGCTCTTCAACGGTGTGTCATATTAAAACAAGGTTGTGAGACAACTCTTAATCATATACTATACTAAAGTGAGGCTGAGCCAATTCTACACTAGGAGAACACGAAAACCCAAGATGTCGTTCTTGCAGCGAGCATGGGGCCCTATCACAACCCCGAAGTACAAGGACAGAGTTTCCTGGTATTCCCTCTTATCTGGCACGACCGGTCGGGGTAAACAGTGGCGTCACGTGAAAGGAGGAAACATCTGATTCCCCCCCTCTTGCTCTAACTGCTGGGTCGATTTGGCTCATGTAAATAGTAACTCTTATTTTACATCTAAAATCTCTCATATAGCTCATTAAATAAAACGGTGTAAAACGGTGTACTATATAAGGATGAGGTTATGGCAATTTCTCTAAATGACACATTAACACTAAAACAAATTGTGAAAATCTTTAAAAATGGCAACAAACACTATAGCAAGGTTGTGAGGCGATATGCTGCACAAAAGCAATGTTGAGACAAATAACACACAAACACTGAAACATGGTGTTAAAGCTCCTTCCAACACTTAACACTAGAACACATGTTAAAAAAAAAAGAACTGCAAACTGTTTAAAGTTCACCATGACACTAAGACAAAATTGTTAACAAAAATAAAGTAGGAAAAAAAAACTGGAAGTTTAGAACACACGTTATAGTTTAAAATAAAAGAAAACTGCAAGCTCTTCAAAGTTCACCATAACACTAAGACATATTTGCTATTTAATATATAACCTAATATTGTAATTAATAAAGACCTACTATATTAATTAGTGTATACTGTTGCTGAAACTTAGGTAAATCAGCTTACACAAACCCCCAGTGCATAATATGTATTATTCTAAAAAAAATATTTCTATCGAGGCGATATTGCGGCCGACAGCTACGCTTTACACATTAAGTGTACTTTCTTCTATCAACCTTTATCTACTATTTACAAAACTCTTTATCCAACTTTTTTCAATTCTCTCTCTTTCAACATCTTTCTGCATCTTTCTATCTCTTTCTCATCAACATTCAACGCTTTCCCACTCTTTCACCATCCTTCATCCTCGACCCCTTTCAACTTACTTCCATCGCATCTCTCTTCATCGCTTTCAACACCTCTTTCATCGTTTTAAACACAATCCACTGTCCTTTCATCATATTTCATCACCTTTTCATCCCTCTGAAGTCTCTTCGAAACCCGTCATCGGGAACTGGATCCCGTTCTATTGCTCTAGCCTATCTTGATATCTCGGGAGTCCCTTCTGGGAATCTGTTCCTCCCCTGCCAATCCTTATCAGGGCTGGCGACCTACCCTCGTGTTTACAAGCAGGAAATTTCCTCCAATTCTCTCTCCCCCTGGTCAGCTCTATACTATCGTCTGACATTCTTCAGGACGGGAGTTATCGCGAAATTTCGGAGAAATTCCAGAGAACCCGTTTCCTCCCCTTTAATCTCCCCTTCGAGGAGATAAGCTCCTTCTGGGTGTATTGAAACTAACTAGCCATGATGGCCTTCTGGTAGAGATGCTGTTTTCACTTCCCTTACTGTGTATCAGGATGAACTATTAATTATTTCTAGTGTAATAGTATTCCTATAGTCTATCATTTTTTTAATCCTTTATGCACACTGGATTAGGTATTTACCTTGCTAACGACAAAGGAAAACCACTATACTTCGAGCCAGTTAAAACGTAATAAAGTTAGATAAGCAGTTTGTTTCAGCTAAATGGAAAGGGTAGCCTTGTCAAGGGAATTGGGGATATATGCATGTACAAAGTCAGTTGCCCTACAACTCTGTTAAAGTGGGTTACACCTAATTGTTAACATTAAATAATTCTGATTGTCTACATCAGTAATATGCATTGACATGAGTAGCCCTGAAAACTTCAATATAAGATCTTAAATTTTTATGGTGTCACAGGTGAATTCTATGAATGACTGTTTCTTATGCAGCTTCCCTTCTTATTGTTCCTTCCCCCATTCCAGCCTGAACTCCTGTTCGCTGCTTGTTGGCAAAAAAAAATTGTTGTCGATTGTTGGCTTATCCCTCTTACACCTTTCATTACATCGTGTAATTTATCCTGACCTGGTTTGATTTAGCGCACCTTCCTATCGGAATTTCGTCAGGGTACAGTGCTGGACCTTTAGCATGCATACTTGTGATGGTATCAAACATCTTGCCTCGTTAAGACATGGCTGCCGCAGTAATTTCAGTGGTATGATGGAGTAGAAACCTAGCTTTAGACACATCTGATCAGATTCAGGTTGGCGCTACTACACCTTGCGTACTTTATTTGGTATGTCTTTTAGTTGGTTCTGTGAGGTCTGAGCGAAAATCAGGTGCATCGCCTGCAGATGGATGTATATAGAGTAAATCTCTATATTTTATAAATGATGCATATATTTCCGATGATTTCTTTACATAGTACCACAGTGACCCTTCCTTCAGCAGATTCATGTCAAGTGGCTTATACGCTCGGTAGCGTCCATTGGGATATAATGTTTTATATTATTCTTCACTCACGTCCACCTTCGTGAGCAACATATTCCTATTATATAATATGGAGGTTCTACATACAACATCACATGCTCCGGTGTCCATTTTTCATACCACGCAAGATATCCTTCTTAATCTTCTATGCCTATTCCCGATCTCTCAGAAATGTAATCCTTGCTACTGGTTACCACTGCCTAATACCACATTCCATAAACTATGAAAGCCGATGTCGCAACGAGTCTTAGGTCTGTTCTCCTGTTATAAGATCCTCCTTTGTTATAGACCTCTGCTGTCCAAACAATCTGGAGTTGGTGAAATAGATAAGGGTCTCTAGAAGGGCTTATCAAAACCAGTCAAGTGTAAACATACACGAGGTGCAAGGCCCACTATTATTGTTCATCTAAAGTTATTCGAAACTATACTTTTGATAGATTGCCAGGTCTGCATATTGCATTTAGTTCTGAAATAATGTTATTAGCTTCCAAGGATGCAAGATGTAATGAAACGATTTCGTCCTTTGGCTGGGTTAGGGAAAGAAACAGCGAATTTCACTACTTCAAAAAAAAAAACTTCCTATTAAATTCTGTACATGGATCACCACACGATAAGATCATCATAAGATTGGATACGAAACAACTAAGTGATAAAATATAAGTACACTAAAAGATTTGGCACCATTTGGTTGTCCATATCTACCAAAGATGATTTGTTAATATTTGATGATTATTGTAATCCCCATTATACGGAATAACTGCTTCCCTTGACAAAGGCACACACCCGTCTATCAGAATATATCTTGATGCCCACCTTCCGTTGCCTTATAAAGGTCCAGGATTACTAACAAAAACAGGAGCTAAACACTTACTGACCCTACTTTCGTGTAATCTCATCTTGCCTTCTGCTGGCAAATAAATACGGTAACTTAATACTTATTGAAATGTTGTATCTGTCCTTGACCAAGGGGAAATGTTCCATACGGGAAGGTTTCATGAAATCTTTCTTAAGTTAAAAAAAAATTCTTGCACGTTTATTGCATTTCAAGGTGACCTCATACCAGTGTACACAGGATATTTAAGATCATATGCAGTTGGAGACATCATGAAAAGAATCGGTTGCCCGACGTGCCTTTTTAGCCGCCATTTTGAAACTTCGCTGTGATTGTATTTCGACATGTAATCATCTGTAGTAAATTATGTCATATCTAAAATTGTGATCCTATTCAACGTTTAAATGAAGCAACCAAATCTATATGCCTCCTTAAGATATCGGGGTTAAGTTTTAAACGAAAATGCATATTCATATAAGGTTAACAAAATAAACAAAATACTGTCTTATTATTTAGTATGCGTTTCCAGGGATCTATAACGGTTGTTACCAAAAGGAAAAAATTGATCACTACACAAAATAAAGGCTAAGGAAGAGAATTTCGGGAGGTATGTTTAAACTTGTTTACGATCGATATTCGAAGCGAACACTTAGACCTGGTCATTCTATTCATATATGGACATAAAAATTAAGATAAGCAATAATAATATCGAATAAAAGAATGAAATACTAGTATGCTATTAAACCTTTAGGATGAGATCACCATACAATACAGGAAAACAATGATTGAAAACGTTTATAAATTAATTAAGTCCATGAACTATATGCATTAGATGAGAGGATAAATGCTCCAGATCATTATATTGAAACGTTAAATACCATATAGATAAGAGAGGACAAAAGGCACAATCTGGCAAAATCAACAGAAAATGTGCCTCCATATCTATCGAGTGGAAAATTTTGTGTTGGATAAATTACTTGAAATAAATCGTTAAGCCTTTGTTTACAAATTATTAGTCGTGTTGAACCTATAAAGAAATAATGGTGAAGAATTAAGAAGGGATGGAACATCTCAAACGTGAAGCCTTAAATACAGAAGTATGGCTGGAGATCATAATAAAATTAAACAAATCCATAGGCACCTATGTGTATATACAACCACTCTATAGAGTAAATATACACGTGTCCATCGACCGCCATTTTGAGAATTTTACCGTGATTCGGTCGTCACGCAGACATTGTGAATTATACCATATCGAGAATAAATTGGCAATTCAACGATTTAAAGGAGCGAGCTAAGCTATACACTTGTCTACAATATCGGGGTTAGATTTTAAAGAAAATTCGTATATTCACATAAAGTTGACAAAAATTAAATCAAATACTACGCATGACACTGTACCTTAGTCAAGAGAATGAACGCTTTAAACGAAGTGTTGAATAAAACACACAATACTTAGTTATTTAGTATAATCAAACTACTAAGGCCATAAAGGCGTTTCGGCTTCCCATAACCAAGAGAATGAAACAAATGTGGAGATCGTCTCTGGATACATCATATTTATTCAATGCCTGATTTAAGAATTATCAATAAGTGTGCATGCCCGATTGCGGAAGGAGATAAAAAAATAAATACATAATGCAGACTCATCTAAAGTTGCTAAGATATAATTATATAAACGATGTCAATAAATACTGCTGCATCATTTTACAAAATGTAAGATGAAATAAGTGGATTACAAAATTAAAAATAAACAAAGCTAAAGGCCCATGGATAAGAAAAGCTACATAAATATAATTATTAATCAAAAACGAAGATTATGTCCAGACCTTTTTCTCATATTGCTATATATTACGAAAAAAAAAATACTTCGAGGTAAACATTGTCTTGGTCAGCAAAAAAAATGACAAATCACAAATTGGCTAAATGGAAACGACAAGCGAAATTATTAAGACAATTAAAGATTTAAAATATATAGAAATAATAAAAAGAATCAGTATGAAATAACTTTAAAGAAATTAAATTAAAAGATTAATTGTAAGCCTATATGAGATCAACTTAATCGCGTGATATTGTACGTTTCTCCTTCAAACTAGATAAGAAAAACAAAGATCTTCAATCTTTGTGTTTACATTGATAATGCTCGACATTGGAAAGATAAGGGAAAAACCAGGTGTACTATGTCAATATCAAAGTTTAAAACATCTCCAGATTTATCAAGTGGAACCAATTTGCAAAAAGAAATAATTAAATATTAAATCTATTAATCTTGAAGTAAGTCGTATTGACCTACTAATAAAGGAAATATCGATGAGAAACTAACGGAGATGGAAGATTTCAGGCATGAAGCCTTAAATATAGAAAATACAAAAAAAAATTTTGAAATTAATAAATCGTACGTCGATGCATAAAAAAAATAAATGCCTTTAACTATTATCTAGATAACGTTAAATATTACAAAATTAAAGAATAGCTAGGAGGGTGTTCTAAGAAAATTCAAAATATCTTTAGCCTTATTGAGTGGAAATTCTGTGGGACGGAAATAATTAAAATATTATTAGATTAAATAAAAATTATATACTATTAAACTGTATATAGCAGCGGACTGTCCTCTCATTGTTTTCTCACTTTCCAGCTAAAGTCTGTACATGTGTTTTTTCCACATGTCCTTCCCCCCTCGAAAACATCTTGCATGCACATCTGTTGTTTTTCACGTCAATCATCCCCCCTCTCTCCAGATGTGGACGCTACTCCCACTTGTCAATCAAAAGACACCCCTTGAGATTCTAAATTTGGAGCTCGTGTGAAATTCTCAGGTTTCTGAGAAAACAATATTTCTAGGCTTAAGTTAGCATCCCTAAATTTCATTATCTATACAAAGGAAGGAACCATTTCGCCAATATTTTGAACTTAAAGAAAGAAAAAAAATGGTACACTTTAACATAAGACGCTTCTGTAGATTTGAAAGGTTAGAACAATTGTGAAACTGAGAAATAAAAAGCTCGTGGGTTTCTATTTAAGCCTAACGTATTTCTTTTATATACTAACAATTATCCAGTGAAAATTCATAAAATTGACAAAAGGCGGCATGAATAACGTAATTTAAAAAAATAATGCTTTTATCAAAAACCAATGATAAGCAGAAATTGCTAACAGTTATCCATCGAAAATTCATAAAATTGACAAAAGTATTTCTTTTATATACTAACAATTATCCAGTGAAAATTCATAAAATTGTAAAAGGGCGGCATGAGTAACGTATTTTTTTTTTAAAATAAAGCTCTTATCAAAAACCAATGATAAGCAGAAAATTACTAACAGTTATCCATCGAAAATTCATAAATTGACAAAAAGGCGGCATGAATAACGTATTTTAAAAAAAATAATGCTTTTATTAAAAACCAATGATAAGCAGAAAATTGCTAACAGTTATCCATCGAAATTCATAAAATTGACAAAGTATTTCTTTTATATACTAACAATTATCCAGTGAAAATTCATAAAATTGACAAAAGGCGGCATGAATAACGTATTTAAAAAAAATAATGCTTTTATTAAGAACCAATGATAAACAGAAAATTGCTAACAGTTATCCATCGAAAATTCATAAAATTGACAAAAGTATTTCTTTTATATACTAACAATTATCCAGTGAAAATTCATAAAATTGACAAAAAGGGCGGCATGAGTAACGTATTTTTTTTTTTAAATAAAGCTCTTATCAAAAGCCAATGATAAGCAGAAAATTGCTAACAGTTATCCATTGAAAATTCATAAATTGACAAAAACGGCGGCATGAATAACGTATTTTAAAAAAAATAATGCTTTTATTAAAAAAAACCAATGATAAGCAGAAAATTGCTAACAGTTATCCATCGAAAATTCATAAAATTGTAAAAAAAGGCGGCATGAGTAACGTATTTAAAAAAAAATAAAGCTTTTATCAAAAAACCAATAAAAAATAACGGTCATTTCTTTTATCGAGTGGAACTGAGAAATAAAAAGCTCGTGGGTTTCTATTTAAGCCTAACGTATTTCTTTTATATACTAACAATTATCCAGTGAAAATTCATAAAATTGACAAAAGGCGGCATGAATAACGTAATTTAAAAAAAATAATGCTTTTATCAAAAACCAATGATAAGCAGAAATTGCTAACAGTTATCCATCGAAATTCATAAATTGACAAAAAGGCGGCATGAATAACGTATTTTAAAAAAAATAATGCTTTTATTAAAAACCAATGATAAACAGAAAATTGCTAACAGTTATCCATCGAAAATTCATAAAATTGACAAAAGTATTTCTTTTATATACTAACAATTGTCCAGTGAAAATTCATAAAATTGTAAAAGGGCGGCATGAGTAACGTATTTTTTTTTTTTAAATAAAGCTCTTATCAAAAACCAATGATAAGCAGAAAATTGCTAACAGTTATCCATCGAAAATTCATAAATTGACAAAAAAGGCGGCATGAATAACGTATTTAAAAAAAAATAATGCTTTTATTAAAACCAATGATAAGCAGAAAATTGCTAACAGTTATCCATCGAAAATTCATAAAATTGACAAAAGGCGGCATGAATAACGTATTTAAAAAAAATAATAAAGCTTTTATCAAAAAACCAATAAAAAATAACGGTCATTTCTTTTATCGAGTGGAACTGAGAAATAAAAAGCACGTGGGTTTCTATTTAAGCCTAACGTATTTCGATAATATGGCGTGCATTTTCATATTTTAAACTTGAGTAAAATTTTTTTTTTTTTTTCAATTAAAATATGCACTGATACCTAATTTCTTAATCTCAGGGAATTCGCAGGCCTACTTCTTGCAAATTTAAATTTTATTAAATTTGGATTTTCGGAAGACTTCGGCCCCACGTTGGGCGCCAATTGTAGAGTCCTAAAGCCAAGACCTCCTACATCTAGATGACTAAATTCCATCCTTTGACTTAGACATACAAATGTAACACTCGCCAAATACTTCATCAACATGTACAATAACCAGATTTACACTCAGATATACACTCGATATTGTACGACGAACACTGGAACCCGTTTTAATAATCAACATATGTAGTTTGTTCCAAGATGAAAATTTGGGACGTAAGATACGCTCTTACATTACATCATACACGGTAAATATTGTATACATTCGGATTAACATTTGTCTTGTGATTGAGCATCGATTATAAAAACATTTATATCTTGATCTCCTCTAGCATATACAGAAATTCAGATGTATACATATTCACCGTCTATGATAAGGCAATGAACCTCTTATACTACACCCAATATCTATAACATACGCACCAAGGTTCATGTGTGATCTGTAGTTTTATATAGACATTAGCACACATTATAATTTACCACATCAACTTTTATTCGGCAAATAAGGGATTTAAGAAAAATAAGATGTAAAACATATAGTATTTACTATGACATGACATAGTTGGGAAAATTGTGAATCTATAACACCTCATTCAAGGCGATCCTGCTTGGGCAAAAATAATCTATCTATTAATACATGAATAAGTCCCTCTCTCACTATGAACTCGCTATAAATGGCAAGACGTCTTTATCAAAAAAAAATCCTTTCTACCTACCATGACTTCGTCATGTATATAAATATGTCTTCACGATAAAATTTTAGAGTGAAACTTACCTAAACACCTCGGCTACTTACTTCTCGCCCGGTGGGAAATTTCCCCGTCTGCCCCTCTCGAAAGCCGCGTCAAAACTGACTGGTCCTTGGTCCAGTCCCCCCAAAATTCTCGCCCCCTATCCCTTTTTTTTAGCGCCCTCAATCTCTAACTCCCACAGAATAATAAATATACCAAATTCTCGAAATATTAAATAGAAAAATAATATTATTAAGGTTAAAATTTAAGGAATAAAAATAATATTTTATTAGAAAAATATTATGAATTAGAAATATTCTAACTCAGCTCATGAAAGATCAATTTAGCATAAATATTAACCAAAATTCAGAATTTATCTGTCTTATTGAGATAAAATATTATTTTATTAAATTTTTATTTTTAAGGAAATTATGAATTAGAAATATTCTTACTCAGCTTATGAAAAGATCAATTTAAACTAAATATTAACCAAAATTAATCATTGATTTAGCCTGTTCCCTGATATTTGGCCAACCCAATTTCTTGATAAATCAAGAAAAGCCATCCACAGCCAGCGACTTAAAAAACCCAACAATACATGGAGCTCGACAGTAGTGCACAGAGAAAACAATTTTGACTCTGAGCTCAAACAACACGTGGTGGATACGGAATCAGCAAGACGGCTGTGCTTCATAGAGCCATCATCTTGGACCAATTTGATAAATCTGTTCCACGTAGGCACAAAATATTGTAGCGTGAATTCCATATCGGCAAAAACATGGCTTCTAAACTTTTTCTGTCACCGAACACTAGTCAGCCTCAAGTACCTAAATATTCTGTACTCATTATTGCCATTAACGATCAGCGGATTAATTTCAAACCTTGAAAAAGATAGGAATGGTTATTAATGCATATATAAAATGTGTATAGAATAAGTTACCAGACTGAAGACAAAAAAATTTTGAATGTGTTTATCGATCTTTCTGACTCGGTAAGAATTGTCTGTGCACGACAGGACCATTCTCGAAACTACGCGCGTACTAGTAATTTGATTTTTTTTCAAGTTGTGCTACTAATTATTCGGCGTTTTACAATGAATCAGAAATCAAAATAAAAGATATGCATATAATTTTGTGCCAAAATTCCAAAATCAGTTGCCGAAACTTTGGATATGATTAATTAAGCATTTCCCAACGATGCCCTTTAGCGAACAACAATCTTTGAGTGGCATTCACGATTTAAAACGGCAGAAAATACGAATAGAAATTTTTCTTACTCAAAGACATATTGAAAGGACTTAACGAAAATGTGACACAAATAAGCAAAGAAAACCGTATATTCACTTTACGGGAACTAGAGGAAGAAGCAGATATATCGAAAACAAAGTTTGGATTTATTATAAGAGAAGTTTTTAACTTTAAAAAATTCCAGAAAAATTCAACACAAGATTCCTTACATAGAGTGTAGTAACCTCTATAACTTCTACTAAATAATATCTGCCAGATACAGAGAGAGCTCTGTTAGATCTGGATATATTTAGGAAAGAAATAAGAAACAAAGGAAGAACTTAGGCTCCCGACTGAAACAACCCATTAAGCTTATATTGACTTTCTTCCTGGATACAACGGGTTTAATCAAACCGGCTTCAGTTAGATCTTTCATTTAAAGCAATGTTAGGCAGAGTTTAAATTAAAATGCTTTAGGTTAGATATAAAACAATCGTATTACAAAGAAATATGCTAAGTCTATTACGGAAATAATCCGTCGCTTTATATTTCCATACGTGACAAAAATATAAGGAACCTTCGCGAGAACATGTCCAGCCTTTAATGAGATCATATGTATGTAGATGCGTGGAAGATCCCTTCACTATCAAATATCATGATACATTTTTCAAGAAGAAGCAACAATTTTGTGAATGATCATATTCTGGAAGCGCTTTGCCGTCACCAGGTATGAGATGAAGACTAGAATAACGAAGGTCAACTCCCAGATTACAGTAGGTCAGGACTGTGTAGTCTGGACTAGACTGGGAGGCCGTGTCCCCAGTCATTTAACCATGCCAAATTATCCACCATCTGCGACCTAATCCGAGCAGCCACACCCCTTTGAAAAAAGCAAAAGAACTTCCTTTTAAAATGTCTCCGAGTGCGGAGGAAGTCCTTGGCGTGGAGTAAAAGAGATGGGATCAAGAAATGTGACTTGGAAGCGCAAGAATTAGAGTCCAAGCCCAGTCACAAAATGATTTATAACAGCCTATTAATCTTAAAGTAAAAACAGCCTATTCAACTTCTTCATTTTATGATCTCACATAATGCGGCAGCTGGAATGCATCTGTATGTTGCCCACATGGGTCTCTCATCTGCAAAATTGGTGGTACTGCGAGGTACTACTTATTCATCGAGGCCGATACATTATTCTACTGCACAACTCTACACTACACTTTTACACCAACCTAAAATATTTATATATAGACAGAATGAACTCACACCGCTTACGCTAAATGTTGATCCCAACTCTTAGAACTTGAACCAACTTCCATGACTATAGAAACGTGATGTTGGTCTTGACTAAGGTCATCGTCACCGCAAACGACGGGACATCTCTACGATCCTTCAGGCCAGTACTCACAAACTGTAGGAACCGTCAATTAACACATTTACTGAGATAATACATTCTAAGTAGTATTTGAAAGCTACAGGTTTTATAAATGGTTATATTTATTGTGGGCATACTCTATAGGCCTCTGTGGGGAGTTTCAGGAGGTTTATTTCTTCCACCAGCTTGTAAGTCGACTGTGTATTGGAATTACAGGAGGTGAACTAAAACAGTATTGAAAAGCGTTTTCCTCGCGAAATATTTATACAATAATAATATATTTTTATAAACTATAAATAACGACCCTGATATGGAACGTTCAGGATTCTATTCATCAATTACTCCAGTGCCCAGCACTTTAAGACTACAGACATAGTAACGGTGTTATATATCTGTACTGATTCAATACAGCTGATATCTAGCAAAGTCTCATGCATTAAATTCAATAGATTTTGTAAATACTTATATAACAATTCAATTAATCTTAATTGTTAAGTATAGTTGAATGTGTGTAAAATATATACATGACAGAAAGGATATAGGTAAACTAAAGGGGAACAGAGGTTAAAAGATTCAAATATCACAAGAGGAAAGTCCAAAGAAGGAGAACTTCCCTGACCCAAAGATAACGTATACATTACCGAAGAGTGTACCCGGGCATGCTCCCCGGGAAGAGTGCTAGGACCGTAACCAGCCAGGTCCGCGAGGCCAGGTTTCCCACAGTAATTACTCTTTAGACGTCTCCCTAGACTGAGATGTCTGGGACTAAATAAACATCAGACACAATAGCCATCCTAGATGAACTACTGTCATCCGTCCTACCAAGTCTATCAGGCATTTTAACTTATACAGTTCGTCGTTTCTATAAATCTTATACTCTTATCATACACAATTTGTTACAAACCACGGAAATTTCAAAAGTTTTTTAAATAGAATAAAGGCAGTGGAGGATTCAAGTTGTTTTGTGGTATTGAGGAACAAACCTCAAGACATCTACTGATCGAATGCCCAGCATTTCAAGATTATAGAATGAAGAATGAACTAGTTGTTTGTGAACTTAACGATTTGATTTCAGATAAAAAAATCATATTTAAAGTTTAATTCATTTTGTAAATACATTCTAAACTTTCTACAAAATCTAGATCTCTAGTGTTTTCATGTGTTGAATAAAGTAAATAACTTATGTAAATAAACCTTTCTCCTTGTTTGGCGCAAGTATCTCTTGAGGGATATAGCGCTTTGGAAATAAAATCATTGAATAATTGAATAACTGTTATCACTCTCCCTATATTAATAGAGATACTTTTACGACAGAGGTTGTGTCTGTGGTTCCTACATGGACATCTGTCACTGTCTGTGGTCATACATGGACATCTTCGCTCTAACACCTGGAAATGAATCCACAAACACCACAAACATCCACAAACTCATATATATGTACATAACTTATGTGTATATCTACATCAATGCTGCACTAGAATTTACATTCTTTATAAAATCGGTTGACCTATCAATAAGGATATCTTTCCCTTGTGACATATAGGCTTAAAATTGAACATATTGGATTTACAACACGGGGCACGAGCTGACTAAGATGTGAGATATTCAATCCTCCCTGGCAAAGGAAAGATGTCCTATCTACAAGGTACTTGTATATTTCACAATATGACAACACACAATATCGACATTTTTATATCTTATTTCTACCCTCGCGGAGACTTGGTCATAGACGGGGGACAGCAGTCTGACCAATCCGCTACACATTCTCAACTATTTTAAATCATTAGCGCTCCATCTGTTATTGAAAAGTTGAACTATTTATAGCACGTCTGTTTCTTTTCAAATAAACCAAATTTTCTACTGCCGTCTTACTGCAATGTTGGCCTGGCAGTGGTGAGCCTTCCCAGTTGTTTCGCCGGTTTAATCTGCCTAATAGTTCTAATATTAGGGAACAGGCTAAATCAATGTTTAGTTGATTTCTGTTCCACCAGATGGCTCTCTGCTTTCTGTAAAGCACATGTGCTCCTGGTCAGGATATGCCATTTTTATTTTTGAGTTCTAATATTGTATTGGGCTGTTTTATAAGCATGTATATTTATATGTATTTCTACTATCTCATCGAAGCTTATGTCTATAGTTTGGTTAAATACCTTTGTCAGAAGTTCATCTTCAGTACCGAGTATATAAACAACTCGATACAATATTAGCGCGGTCTGGTAGATTAAACTGGAGAAACCGCTGGGAGGGTTCACCACTGATGAGCCAGGCCCTCTCAATATTTCTATAATTGCTGTAAGGGGGCAGTAGAAAATGTTTTCATTCTAAAAGAATCACACGGGTTAGTCTACATTTCCACAATTCGCTATATTAGACTGTTTCATTGTCCGGATTTATCTAAATATGGGTCTATTAAAATATATATTCGATTGATTGACATCAGAGTTATTAGGAAGCACATTTTATCTGCAAACTCCATATTGATTTTTATAGAAAGTAAGATCCTGGTTTTTAACTGATTTATTACATTTTTTTTTAAATATGATTTTATTATTTATCTTTAAGTGTGTAAATTTACATATTTTTATTATACAATTATATATTTTATCTTCCCACACACATCACTTGAATATTTTCTCTATAATGAATATATTTTATAGAGATTTTTTATTGAAAATGTTCCAAATTTGCCCATTTGTTTTCCTTATTTTTCCGCCGTTTAAAAATATGACAAGTGTCAACTTAGTCACCTCAATTTATTATTTATATCGTCAATATCCTATGTGAAATATGTTGAGAACACATATATGCGTTTATAAGAATGTAAACGTGTTTCTTTTATCATGACATTTTCCAAAAATATTTGTAAACGATATTGCTCATTATGCAGAAACCTAATCACCAAAATAGATAACTTCCCCAATCCCCTATCTAAATCTAAGGCAATATACTTTCTTAACTGTATAAACAATGCAATATAGATGGAAATTTTGCCGGGAGGATATTGATCTAAAGAGACAAAGGTCGCCTCTCTCGTCAAAATAGACGTAAAAACTAGACGTCATCTATTGTCATCTATATTTTAGCCATAGATTTGGTCCAGCCACTTTGCCAGCTAAACACCTCTTTGGCAGATTGTCAAGATTCCAAAGTCCGCCCTAGGCTGACGAGGGCCATTAGCCCGAAACCATGGTCTCTAGGTGGACGCTTTTCAATTTGCCAAAGCTGGTGTTGTGACTTTGTCACCGACCCGAGGCCGCTAGTTGCGGCGACGGTCAATAGATGGCGTCTAGTTTTGACGTCTATTTTTTTTTTTTTTTAAATATCAATTTTTACTTGATTCATCATAAAAGGATTGATATTTTCATAAAGGTAAATAATTTCCATCATTATTTTTTCAAAAATTTTTTATTATGCTTATGAGGTGATACAGCAACGTCTTTACAATAAGAGAGGAGACAAAATCAATCAAATGTAGAAAAGAATTGAAATTGTTCTTCAACTTATCAATCAATAATAAATGAACTTAAATAGCAAAACTAAATCTTTCAGGTAAAAATATCATTCCAGTGATAAAGGTCATGTAATTCTACATCTTGAAAGAAGAATAAAGTGACCCACAAGATTTGATTTCAAAACTTTAAAATTATCCCGTGCACATGTTACATATGTTTAGGATAAACCAGAACATGAGAGAAACATAAACATACAGAGACAATAGATACTTAATTTATCAAAACGTCATGGAAATACATTTGATCTCAAACATGCAATAATCCATTACCAAAGCAAGCAACAGCGATCATACCGTCAAACTAAATAGTATTAATTGAAAAATCGACCTTTCTACTCAATATGACAATATACCGAACCCCATAATTCCCAACAACGTATTTTAATCATGGCTAGACTCGAGTGAAACCTTTATAAGGCTGTTCTAAAAGTCGAGAAATGATCCATATTATGGGTTCAAAAACCTTCATCAGCACGGCAGCCCAACTGTAGTGCACTCTATTTATTGTAGGACATTGTCACCATTGTCAAGGATATCGCGGCAGAAACGAGAATGTTCCAGAGAACTTTCTTATCAAATACTACAAGGTCAAGTAGGCTGCGCTATTGCTGCACAGCTATGGAGCCACCTTGCCATCAATCTCACGTTCAATTTAAATGGCAATAGTACACATATTTTCTCAAGAAAATTTTACATTATTATTTTATTATTTAGCTTTTTAATATGGTCTAATGTGCACGCCAGCACTTGAACACGTCAATATCTCATTTCTTTTATTTTGTGTTGTTAGTAGTTTCATATTTCTTGTCATATATTCATTATTTGCCCGTAGAAGAGCAGATTTGCTCGAAAACTTGCAGCATCACTCCAAAATATAAATACAAAGACGCACTTTACACCTAGCAACCATTTGTCTTCGCTACATTATTTTTAATACGAGGTGATAAAAGATATTATATTTTACAGAATATAATTGGGTTTAATTCTTTGGAGCGGGATAGCCTATTATAAAGTATAAAAATATTTATTATAACCTATAGATAATATTTAACTCCTACCAGAATAAATGAAGACACAGTGAGTGGAGGAGAAGAGGTGAGACAAAGAGCAAGGGCATAAGGACAGTAAGCCTATCCATATATAGAGAGAAACTTATGAAAAACAACTCTCTATCATATTACAAGAAAATAGAAAAATATTCAAATGCAACAACTTTGCTTTTTTATTACGAAAATAATTGACACAGAAATTTTCCTATCTGACACAGGATCACTAAACAAGTATATCCCTACAGTACGTGTCGGTGTACATCTTCATTTGTAGCTAAACCTTTCATTTTAAGAGATAATAACTCTTGGTACATATTGACAACCTGTATAAGCGTCTTTTCGTCACCGGACCTGAGATGATGTCCAACATAGTGGACTCTATATCTAGGGTCCAGATAGATCATCGATACTGTGACGTGTAGTGTAGACCCGAGTGATATATCGGTCCAGGGTTATTCATCAATGATGGATGATCTGTAGATCGAGTCAAATAATTACCATGGTGATTGTTTGGAATTCAACGCAGTCAGACTTTGGTGTTCCACAGATAAGGTCTACAAGTGCTGGTTTGACTAGTTCAAGGACTAAAGCCGACTTAATTCCTAAGTGAATTACACCTTCTTCATGGTACATGGTCACTAATTCCTTTCTACATCGGAGCGTATTACAAAGAGTAAATGTATGGGGGCCAATTACAGATGGACACTAGCACACATACATGGCACACTTCAATGTTTACACCCATTGACAATGGAAATACCATCACTATGTAATCAATAACAAAAAGATTTATCAAAAGTCGTAGTTTATTTCATTAACACGATTTTTACTTAATTTTAAATAGTATATTTAAGGTCTTATATAATTTATTTTAATAACTAACGTGAAATACCTTTATATATATTCAAAGAATATAATACACTATAAAACCAGAGGTTTCGGTAAAAAGGTTTATTTAAGCTGCTATAATGTAAACAATAAACGTTTTCAGGAGACAGTTGTGTTTCAATATTTATATATATAATTGTATTAATTAGATCTCTCACGTTGAAGTACTCGGTACATTCCATCTTGACACCTAAGCAACCTAAAATCAAGGGATGTATTCTAGCGAATTTTAACAAGATATACAATATATATATATTCCCTTTATAAAAAGAAGATATTATTCCTCAGAATATAAAAAATAAAGCAGGGATTGCCATATTTGGACTCATTGATAGCGAAGACAGAGGAACATTTTCATACAAAAGTAATATATTCTTTCAATCCGCAATACCTTCATTTTGACTCCCTAAGTTCCAATAGGGAATAAAATATCAATTATAAAGACTTTGTCTGAAATGATCTATGCCCATTGCTCGCTTCCCTTACTGAAACTTTTAGGATTAAAAGACAACCAGAAATATAATGGAAATTCCGTCAAAGACATTTTTTTCAAGCCAAATCAGACGATGAAGAATCAGAACCGAAACAGATCTGATTTATAGATGAAAGTATTTCATCACTTACACCTCGGTTACCCAGACATTTGCTTTCAAACTAAAGGAATATGGCATTAGAACCTTTTCCCATAGTCGCCTTAAATAGACAAAGTCATTAGAAACCCCATTACCAGTAACATGAAACAAGAAAAAATGAAGGCCATCTACAAGGTATGTCCCATAAGTTCCCGGACTGGGTCCATAAAAAAATAAATAAATGAAAAATGTAAATGAATTTGACTGTTTATTATAGAAAAAATATCTGGCTACACGGTGGTACCAATATCGAGGCGGTACTTGCGCGCGCGCCAAGGTTATTCTCATTTATTTAAAGGTCACACCTAGCGCTGCGGCGATTTTACGATGGAACAAAAATTGAAGCAGAGGATTTGCATAGAATTTTGTGTGAAACTTCAAATATCAGCAACCGAAACTTTTGAAATGTTTAATAAAGCATTCCCCAATGACGCCCCAAAGAGAACAATTGTTTTTGAATGGCATTCTAGATTTAAAGCTGGCAGAATTTCCATTGAAGATGATCCTCGTCAAGGACGCCCAAAATTTCAAAGGACTGATGAAAATGTGCAAAAAATCACCGATTTGATAAAAGAAAATCCTCGAACCACTTTGCTGGAGCTAGAGCAAGACACAGGCATCTCTAAAACAACGATTGGAAGGATCGTAACCGAAGATTTGAAGCTCAAAAAGACTCCTGCAAAATTCATCCCAAGATTCCTCACCAATGAGCAAAAACTGTGTCGGCTTGCAACCTGTGAGGACATGATGGAAATGACAAGAACGGATCCAGAATGGAAAGACAAGATAATCACAGGCGACGAGACATGGGTCTATGGCTATGACCCTGAAACCAAACCTCAAACTGCCGAGTGGAGAGGTTAGGGTGAGCCTAGACCCAAAAAATCCAGAAACAAGGTGTTGCTGGTCGCTTTTTCGGATAACAAGGGCATTGTTCATCACGAGTATCTTCCTGCAGGCCAAACAGTTATTAAGGAAATGTATTTGGGCATTCTTCGCCGTCTAAGGGAAGCGATTCGAAAAAAAAAGGCCAGAAAAATGGACTAATGGTGGCTGGATCCTACACCATGACAATGCTCGCCCTCACACAGCGCACTTGATGACTAGCTTTTTGGCGAAAAACGGGACACAAATCCTACTTCAACCACCCTATTTCCCAGACATCGCACCAAATGACTTTTTCCTGTTCCCCAAACTTAAAGCAGTTCTAAAAGGAAGACATTTTGACACCAGGGATGACATAATAGAAAAATCGCCGTTAGCATTGAAGAGCATTCCAAAAGAGGCTTATAAAAACTGTTTCGACAATTGGGAGAAACGATGGCGCTGGTGCGTTGAAGCAAGGGGGGATTACTTTGAAAAGATTTAATAAAAAAAAAAATCTTACCTTTTTTTATGGACCCAGTCCGGGAACTTATGGGACATACCTTGTATATTCGGTAACATGCAAAGACTGTGATGTCAGATAACAGGAGTGAAACAGTAAGATCTATAAAGCAAAGAATGAAAGAAAAAAGAAACCAAATCCATGGCCACAAGTTCAATTTAAAGAAGGTAGAATGTGTCACTACCTAAATATGCAGAAAGGCTCTACTTGGAATCCTTATATATTACTAAAACAAGAGCATAATTAGAAAGATCAACCCTCACCACAAGTTTAAATACACTCTCTTTTATAAGTTTTAAACTGCAAGGGAAACCAAAAGTTAACGTCCCCATTAAGTAACACAATCCAAACAGATTCAAATATCACAATTACACCACCTAGGTTTCTTTTAAAAAGAAGTGGACGAGGGTCCACATATTAAGAAACCTAAGACATAAAAGATACAAGTATTACAATACCAAGGTTACTTCAAGAAGATCAAGCGTAGAAGACAAGTACAGTTGTGTCTGTTAGACAGACAGCAGAGTTGAGGGATCAAATTACACACCCACCTCAACTCCTTTTCCCAAGATGATGAGAACATAGCTTTAAACTATTGATTCCAAGTCCTACACAGATAATGTATTTAGACTCACTTTAGTAAAGTCCTCCATATATATCAAAGTTTGGAGGGATTTTATGTTATTTTTTCATATATAAACACCTAAATAAACATCCTATTTCAACTTCTGCATTATATATGTTGCGCAAACAAATATATTACCTAAAAAGTAAAGAGTTATTTGAAATTAGTTTACATATAATTAATTTTTTATTACAAAATATCATGTTCTTCCTTTGTAGATTTCGAAAACCAAGAACCTTCAAAATTCATGTAACCTAATGACCCCAGCAAAGGGTTATGTATAATGAAGCTGCTACTAGAATACAACGCGACTAAGAATATTTACATTGAATTCATTAAAATGTTTGCTTATTACCAGACAAACCTCGATGTCGACTCAAGGAATAAACTTTGCAACACAATTCGATGAGTGCACTAACTAGAATCAGGTCCTATTGAATCTATAAAAATATATATTTTATATGTTTATATATATATTATTGTTATCTCCACTTATTAATATATAATAATGTATAACCACTTCTTGATATATTGTGACGGTGTTTTGACCCACCGGCAATTTTGAACGGCCTTTCAACCACCATCAACTCTGCCGGCGGTGACGCCAAGTCGGCGCGCATGCGCGGCGGCGGTGGTGGTGACGTGGCAAGCACGCGCGGGGGTACATTCGAAAACGACGGCCGAAAACGATGTCAGGGGCAGACATTCATTCTCATCCATCCATTTAAATCAAACATTTTTCAACTTCTTTTTACTAGATATTTAATTTATAACATTTTATTAATATTTATATTTTATCCTAAATATAAATTAAAATACCACAGATGAATAATTGAATCATTTTTTTCAAAATCAAAAGAACCACCACAATGTAAACCAAAATATATGACATATATTAACTGTATCTTTGAGAGCCTTTCTAGACACCGAGAGGCTACACAGAGCAATAGTGGTCTCAAAACCTTGTGACACCCAAAATAAGGTTCCTACTTCTCCTGGCGTTTCCCCAAGAAGAAACGCAACCATCCATTTATTGGTGACTCTCACGAAGCACTTAGAAATAATGAAAATTCGTATCCTGGCTATTTTTACTTGGCGTCTCTTTGTAGACCAAGAGGTATCTAATAGTAATGGCACTACTTCTCTTGGAGCCTTCTTAGGTCGAGAGACATTCGAAAGCACAATAGTCATCCTTCTCTTAACTATTTAATAAGAACTGATGTGACATTGTTTCTCTTAGATACAAGGATACTTGAATTATATGTTGGTGCAGAATATGGCCTTGTATTTAGGAAAACCATTAAAGGTAATACTTCACTGATAAAGTTGCAGAGCACTTCTACAACTGTTGGGAGACACATATCAAGTTGAGGTAAGGTAACTTTACAGCAATCGAAATACAAAGAATGACTATTCACCTGGCCATTGTTGAAGCAATAGAACACTATCCTCATGCCAAAAGTCGCAAACAACATCGTCTCCGTGCTACAATTATTTCTCAGATAAGTAAATACTTTCTCTTCTTATTACTCCTTATCTGTTTAATTTTGGAATTTATTTCTAACTTGTTGGATTACTTCAGATAGGTTCTGGTAAAGTTGCTTAAAATGATTTTTTTATTTTTAGTAGCCATAAGTTGCATAGTTTTGAAGACAAAAGAAAGTAGTTTCATTGTTAGTTATTCAAATTTTAAGATGCAAATTCTCCCGGCAAAAATTACTGATATGAAAGACCTTGCTTTTGTTGCAAAAACTAATCGAAGATCTATTATTCTTATGCTATTGATAATTTCAGGAATAGAGCAAAACCCTGGCCCTAGGTCAGCTAAAAAAATGACAATGGAATCTTATAGAGAGAAAGATCTAGCTGAAATGATAGCAACTTTAACAACTAAAATAGACGAGCTAGGTCAGAGATTGGAAACCCGACTATCTTCGCTGGAAAGCGGGATGGAGGAATTAAATCAACGTTTCCAACATATTGAGACATCCCTTGAGAAAACTGCTAGAGCAGTGAGTATTAACTCGGAGAGGATAGACAGTTCTGAAAGAAGACTAGATCTTTGCGAGATGAAGCAAAGAGAAAACAATTTGATTTTCTACGGAATTGAGGGAAAGGAGTGCGAGGCTCCAACGGATACTCGTGCAATAATCATGAATCTGATTTCTGAGAAAATGCAAATTCAAGAAAACATCACGATCCAGCAATGTCGCAGATTGACAAAAAAAGCAAACTCGCCGATTCTGATCGAAGTGCCGGAACACAACGAGCGTATTATGCTCTTTAAAAACATGTTTAGACTAAAAAACACCAGGATCTATTTGAATAAAGATTATTCGGTAAAGATTAGAGAACAACGGAAACTACTTATCACAAAAAGGAAAGAACTCATGGGAAACGGTATTGCCACAAAACTACGGGATAACAGGCTCATAGTTGGTGGGATTGACTATTATGTTACAAATGGTAGAATAATGAGCCAAAGTGGCGACATTGCTTTATAGCCACTGACAAATCCACAATCCTCTGTAAATAAAAATACTTATGCGCAAACTACTGTAAATAGACAATCTTGTTTTTCGTTCAAAGACGACACACAAGTGCTGTGTTGGAATGTTAATGGTTTGGAAAGGATGTTGCTGCAATTCGACCTATTCACACATTTAGAAAAGTGCAGCATTTTTGCACTCACAGAAACATGGAAGGATCAACACCTGAAGATTAAACCAACAGGATTTCATTTGTATGAATCACTTGCTCAGAGAGACCACAAGAAGGGTAGATCATCGGGGGGAATTATTGTTGGGATTCGAGAAGCTATAAAAGACAAGATTGAAAGGACTGAAATTGAAAAACAATGGATTATGATCTGTCTGAGGTTGGACGGTGAAATGCGAATGTGTCTGATCTTTGCTTACTTGCCACCAAACGAACACTATTTGACCAACTGCAAATATTTACTCGACCAAATAGAAGGGAAAATAGTTGAAGGATATGAAGTTTTACTGGCTGGTGACTTGAATACACGAACGGGTGCAATGGGAATTCTTCATAATACATTACATCTTCCTTGCTACTTAACTACTAGACGCACTTCTAAAGATCCTGTAATATCTACGCATTCAGAACAATTCATAGATAGATTGGATAATAATACTCTTACAATATTGAACGGCAGAACAAGGGGTGACAGAAGTGGTAACTACACATATATATCAGCAAGGGGATCCTCGGTGGTAGATTACTGTATTGTCTCCCATGGGCTGTTAGGTTACGTGCATGACCTATACATCGAGGGTTTACCGCACTCAGATCACTTACCTCTAATTATAAAAATGGATATGAGATGGGGACCGAAACAAGTGTCGAACCCGACTTCACGGGTTAAGAAAAAATATATTTGGTTTCCCGAAAGAGCAACGCTATTTGTAGAGGACTTAGGAGGAGCTTATGGATTTTGGAATAACTCGATTGAGAATATAATGAACAACATGGTTAATCAGATTAAAAGCGCAATGGTACAAAATGGTATGCAAATTGAAACAAAAGCGAATAACTTAATGTCGAAGCCTTGGTTTGATCATGAGTGTTACATAGCGAAAAAGATTATGAAAGCAACTCTAACAAAATATATTAAATCTAATAGGGATCTAGATCGTTTGGAATATGTTAAAACAAGGAACAATTATACATCGATTTTGAACAATAAAAAGAAAAAATATTTTTGTGAAATACAAGAAAAATTAAATAATACATACGATTCAAGTGAATTCTGGAAAACAATAGCTCGCTTCAGAAAAAGAAACTATACACAGGGCAATATCTCAATATCAGACTGGCAGCAATTTTACAATAAACTCATGGATACAGAATCATTACCAGATTACGAACCCGTTACTATGACTTTCCTAAATACAGATAATGAGCTAACTAAATGCATAACTCTTAATGAAATAAGCAAAGAAATTTCTCGAATAAGGCATGGCAAGGCGACTGGTTTTGACGACATAATGAATGAAGCAATAAAGGCCCTCCCAAAAGATTATTTAATTTCCTTAAAGGATATATTTAATAGAATTTTGAGAACGTCTGAATTTCCGACAACATGGCTGAAATCAGTTATTCAACCAATTTTTAAGAATGGTGATCCAGACGACCCCTCTAATTATCGAGGCATTGCGCTCTTAAGCAATATAGCAAAATTATTTACATCAATACTCAAATCTCGTCTAGGCAGTTGGATCGAAAGGAGAAATATAGTTCCTGAGAATCAGGCGGGATTCAGGGCTGCCCACTCTTGTCAAGACCATATATTCACTCTATTATCCCTGATTCAAATGACTCTAAGCCGAAAGAGAAGAAAATGCTACATGTTCTTCGTGGATTTGAAAAAAGCCTTCGACACAGTGCCCCACTCATTATTATGGAGAAAACTGGTAGATGCAGGTCTTAACCACCGTTTTGTTAACTTAATTAAAGATTATTACACAAATATGACAGCGGTAGTGCGATGGAATAATTCATTCACTGCGCCAATAAAGGTGCGTTCGGGAGTTTTACAAGGGGAGCCGATGTCACCTTATTTATTTATACTTTTTTTAAATGATTTAATCGGTCTCTACAATAATTCAGATTTACCGGGAATATACCTCCCAAATTACGGATATGTTCATATTCTACTATACGCAGATGATATTGTCTTGATTGGAGAATCCAAAAATAACCTTCAAATAAAGATCAATATGCTAAGAAAATATTTTGAAACAAATTTATTAACCCTGAATGAAAATAAGTCAAAAATTGTAGTTTTCAGAAACGGCGGTCGATTAGCACAAAATGACAAATGGTTTTGGGGTGAGAGGCAACTGTCTGTTACTACGAAATATCTATACTTGGGATATCCGCTTACAAGTGGAAATTCACTAAACAAGGTAGCGTCACACTACAAGGGCAAAGCCCTGGCAGCAATTGGCGCTGTGTGGCAAGTTCTGACAAAATCCAAGATGAACTCTCTAAATGCGGCATGGAGATTACTTGATTCGACGGTCTTACCTCACATGCTATACGCCGCACCCTGCTGGGCACTCAACCAAGTAAAGGTAGTTGATCAGGTTCAGAATATTTTCTTAAGACGCTACCTAAATTTACCAAAGTATACTCCGGGCTTTATGCTAAGAATGGAGTGTGGACGAGTATCACAGGAAGTTATCATAATTAAACAGGTCCTGAGATTTTGGGTGAGGATTATGAAAATGGAAGAGAGTAGGTTGCCCCGGGCATGTTTGTCACACCTCTGGACATTACACAGCAATCAAAGGGCTGGTTTAACCTTTGTCGAAAACCTGTCAACCATTTTAGACTCAAACGGTTTTTCGTTCCTGAAGGGTTGTCCGGATTACGCTGCAATAATGACTGAAATCCCTGGTATTATTCGAATAGCAACCGAACAAAGCATCCAAAACGACATGGCGAAAATCCTAAATACTTCACATTACAGTCACTTCAAATACCTAAAAAATTCAATAACAGCAGAACGATATTTATTCACAACTATTCCTCTAGCAATTAAAAGATTTTTTGCACAACTGAGACTCCTTTGGACGATCTTCCCAGAAAATCGTTCAAATCGCTGGAAAACTGATTTGACTCTAACTTGCGATCTGTGTAAAAACAGAATCCAAGACGAAATTATGCATATAATATTTGGATGCTCTTGCTTAGAGAAACAGAGGAAAGAAATTTTGGGTGACTTACCCTGGTCTCAACCTGACTGCCAACAAATTTGCAGCTGGATGAACACACTGATGGTTGATCAGGGTCTCTCCCTCGGTTTATATAAATTCTACAAGGCCGCAGTCAATGTCCGTTGGAGAACAATGGATGCGCCGAATGTCGTGGTTTGCTTGGAGGAAGAAAACGAAGATTGAATGCGGCTGATTCAACACTAGCCCTCTCAATGATATCCTAGCCTTGACATATTTTAAACATTGGTACTTTAATTTAAATATTTAATCATGTATGGTTCCTTTTGCTCTGTATGTTTATTTTTTTTTTGTATATATGGTTATATTTATTTTTGTTTGTTTGTTTTTTTTTTCTTTCTTCTCGCTTTTCTTTTTCCTTATTACTTCCTGTATTCTAGTTTTTACTTTCGAAATATCTTCCTTTGCTAAATCCTGTAGAAGGGAATCATGTATAGGGCTGGATGCCCCAATAAAAAGGCTTGTGTGTGTGTGTGTGTGTGTGTGTGTATCGAAAATAAATATTGGACCTACTTGACAACCCGCGTATACAAGAACAAATACCATACTACTAGATCCGGCAGGGCAACTTTATATGGAAATTTAGCCCCCTATACATTGAAGGACATTGGATCAGTCTTCAAGGCTATCGCAATATGTAGAGAAATATGTACCAGAACATTATATTTCTACACGACGGTCGTCTAGCTGGCTAGAACACGAGTAACAGCCTCGCTGACCGAAGTGTCGTTGTCTATAATAAATTTTCATTTAGCGCCTCCCTATATTGAGATGTACTCTACATGTCTGGGAACATCTACTTTAGACGTCCCACAGACTAGCTGAAACACTGATTGAGGACATTACTCTTACCAATTCGGCACACCTAGTACACATTAAATTCCAACAAAGAGTCTGTTGTGTATATAAACACTTCAATATTTAAACGACCTTTCTACCGCTACCACTCTCCCTATTAATGTACACTATTACAACCAAGAAGTGTCTGTGGTTCCTAAATGGACATCTTCGCTCCATCACTTAGATGCAGAACACTCAGGTTTCTTCATAGCACAATTTCTTTTATAGAAAGGGTATACGAGTTGCGCTTGAGGCATAGTTCAATATAAAACATTTATGTGACGCTTATTAATATAATCGAAATCCTGGGAGCGCCATTTATTTTTTATATAACGTCTTCAACATTGTGCTTAACAAGTGATATAAATGGGATGTTACATCGATACATTCCTAAAAATGGACTGGGTAGTAGTAGTCTCTTATACATAATAAATCATTGTTATATAAGAAAAACTTCTTGATTTATCGTCCTCACCTATTGATGAAATATGTTTGCGTTCAACGGGTACGGGCATCAAGCTCCAGATTTCCATATTTAATATAATTTAAATTAGGGGTTTCAGAAAAAAAACAGAGGTAAATTGGATTGAAGAGACGGAGGATCTGCACACGTTGCATTGCGACTCCATTGAGTCCTCTAGTTGAACCAGATTCAATAGAGAGAAGAACATAAGCAGCAACGCTGTTGGTAACACACTTCCTTCTCGCCCTATAAGTAAAGGGTTCCCAACCTATCCTGTATTAATGCCTTATTTCAAATTATCATTCTAAAGTACACTGGTCAACTCCACGCCAGTCAGAAAATTTTAAAACTAATAAATACAGAAGGCGTCTCCCAAATTTCATGTGCGCGCAAAAAGGTTATTTTGATAGAAACATAAATATATATTTAAAATATTGTATTTCTCTTATTGACTCCTATAGAGCATACAGTATGTATGGAATAGTATATCGGGTAAAAGGTCTCTAGGCCAGCCCAGTCATATCCTAGTCGTGTAATTTCCCGTTTGGATGATCAGAATTGGCCGCTCAGATCATGTGATTTATCGCTGTTGGACTTCTTTTTTGTTTTCCAAGTCAAAGTTTATACAAACAAGTCAAAATTCACCAACGCCTTGAGCGAAGAAATTTAGCGCTCTAACAAAGGAATCCAGGCATTTTTAAAAGGTCATGGAAAAAGTATGTATGTGCCAGCAAAGCCTTAACGATTTTTCACACACCACCCCACCCCGCTGATATGTTAGTCCATACATAACTAAATACTGTATACTTTATTAATCAATAAAAATTTTAAAATTTTCAATTATAAACCCGTTTTTATACTACTTTTTGCCTGAAATTTGGGAGACCCTTTAATACCAATAGAAGATAGAAACCGTAGCTTCTACGCTATATATGAAAAATATATGTTATCAAAAGTGTTTAGGTATTTATATAGAAAATAGATGTATGAATTATCTAAAAATTCAGTTCACATAATCAAAATATTATTGACAGTATTTGCAGGTAATTATGTGTATAGTTGCTTCAGGCGATCCCGCGAGGTTAGACACGCACCAAAATACAAAAATAACCTTCCCTGGCTATTGTTTGTGTGACTTTACCACTTTGTAATTCATTAATGAGAATTTTGTTTCAATATATTACAAAGTCTCTATCAAATTTTACAAGAAATATATGCATAATGCAGATAAGGAGATTAAAAATGCTAGTACGAAAGAAGGCGATTGTAACGTGGTTAAGAAAAACATTTCTACTTCAGACTCTTCAGGAATGTGCCATATGGCCACCAATATGGCCTCTGACAAACCTATGGAACACGCCTTTAATTGCTGAACTTTCGACGAATACCAAGAATCGGAGGATGATTTTAAACTACCTGAGGGCCTCCAAATGTGGAGGAGCGAGATACTTGATAGCTGCAGCTAACTCCAGCTCGGATTGAAGGGCCGCTTGCTGCAGAGGCATCTGTAGCGGCAGAAGTATGTTGATTGTTCACTAACCGTTTATAAACTGACGTAAATTATCTTGCCTCTATATCAATATACGTATTTAGAATCAAAAGATTAAGTCGAGTTATAACCTAAAGTTGGTGTCGTCTTCTCCTTCGCGCTCGTCTCTGCACGACGCTACTCATTATATAGGGATAGTTCCTTTTGATCCTCCAGACGTGAGCCTTCTGTATTCCAGACGCGAATCGAAGCTTTCCTTGAAGCCGCAGGTTAGCCATTTTCTAATGTGGAGCATACTTCACTAACAAGAAGTCTGGAAGCATGCCTTACACATATGCCACAGTCAACAACGGTGCAATAAGTGGACTAGTGAATCATTCTCACTTTTCTATGGCTCCTAAGAGAGGAATATATAGTCTCATTACACAAAATAAATTTCATATTCAATTATTTTTTAATTCCAGAAATAAAATGTCGCGCCAGAGCTACCAAAATAATATAATAAAAAAATGAAATATTCCATTTAAGTCAAAACATGAACTGTCTTTATAATATATAGTTGTTATAAATACAGAGTATCTTATAAACAAGAAGAAATGTACGTTTTGGATCCCAAAATTTGATTCTCAAATATTTCGACGCCTTTAATTTTCTAAATGGTCACATTTCTGTTCTATATATCACAGTACTGAGCGAACTTGTTACACCGATGCAGAAGTACAAAGACATCCTTATGAATTGAGCTAGATATCTGAATGGAATACTTCTGTGTAAGAAACAAGTGTCTCGGTGAATCACATATACGATATATATTATACATAGATTTTTACTATGCATTCTTTCCCCCTATTAAACATTTGGTTACGATAGTACTTGTCAAAATTTGCCATTGAAAGGTGTCCACCAATGACTGATGTTCAGAGTAAAAATGAAGGAAGAACGATTTACAATGGTTTCTCAAGTTCAGAGTAGATACCATGGAGCAGATCTATGCGCCTGCCAACGATGCTTCCCATCAGCCGGGCTAAGCTCTGGCCATCTTGTCTTGTTCATCAATGTGAGGTACATTGTCAGACTTGCCGCTACCTGATAGACACAACCTCGACAACGTCTCTTGTTTGTTAGGCTTTTTGAAAACGTTTTTAAAATATATTAGCCAACTTAAACCACCATATATTCTCAGAAAATGTGTAAACCATAGTTATGAGTAAATTAAAATACAACATTTCTATGGTTTCGATGAAGAGATAATAATCTCGGTGTCTTCCTTACAGCAAGTTTCAGAGATCCATTAGCTTCAAGATCATTTTTCAAACTCATGGATGAAATTGAATGTTGCTAGAACCTTAGCACGATTTAAAAAAAAAATGTGATTAAAAATTTCTAGTATTCTATTCACGACTGCAATAACATAAAATACTCATGTATCCACAAAATAATCAGCATCAGCAAGTAATAATTCTATATATCTAAATAATATTATAAAATCAGCAGAACTCTATTTGTAATATAAATATATTTCTATATATTAACATATTATTTATTATTATTTATCTCAACGATGTATAGCATGTCTACAAAAGGAGGTTTTCAATTTCCATAAAAGGTTTTCCAAATATATCGCCCCATCATATGCTATAAGAAAACATGAACTATTCCAATTTCCAGGAACTTGCTTTAGAAGAATAAGAAGATCCAAGAAAAAGGTTTTAAATATAAAAGGAATATAGAAAAAGAGTACACACAGGTGACAGAGAGAAAAATAACGTCTCAAAGAAAGGAGCCTTCGTCCAAAAAGGAAAATGCAAAATATAATCGAAGATTACATGGATGATATACCTTTTAGTTGTGTAAAAACTAAAAACTAACTTAATAATTAATAGATAAAAATACATTTTAAAAAAAGCTATTATTCAAATGCACTTAAAAGTTAAAAATAAAATATTGAATCTTCTGTCATTGAGCAATTAGATGTATCTGAGTGAAAATAAAAGCGGCTGGGGGACAATCATCATGAATTTCGAACCTAATGTGATTTAATATGTAGCAACTGATTAGTGATTTTTATAAGTGTTTGCTATATTTTTATCTCTTCTCTAAATATGATCGTCCCCCGCCGCTTTTATTTTCATTCAGATACATCTAATTGCTCAATGACAGAAGATACAATATTTTATTTTTTCCTTTTTAGTGCATTTAAATAGAAGCTTTTTAAAAATGTATTTTTATCTATTAATTATTTAGTTAATTTATAGTCATGAATTTACAAAACTCTTTGAATCAAAAGTTCACTAGAGATTAGGCCTTAAATAGACGGAAGCCTGCTCGCGGCGGATTGGTTAATTCTTTGTAAGGGGCCTAAAATAACACTTAAAAATAAATATAGAAATTTGTTCATTTCTGGCCACTCCGACCACCCAGAAGTATGAAATTTGTACACTTTCATTGTTCATTGGATTGAGTGAGTGTTAAAAGTTTCATACTTCTATGTGATCTGGAAGTATATCAAAATTAATTTACAAAATTTGAAAGGCAATTTGGAAATTTGTCCATTTCCGGCCACCCTGACAATCCAGAAGTCTGAAAATTTGTCAACTTGCATTTTCTTCGGGTTCTGAAAAGTGTACCAAATTTCAGATTCCTACCGTGCTCTCAAAGTATATTAAAATCGGTTGCAAGATTTTTGGACAGACAGGCAGAAAAGCAAGTTAAATAAAAGTTTTTAAAAATTATGTATTTCTTCCTTTACAATAAAATTCGATATTTTACAATAGTTTATCATGTTTCTTCACGTCACACAAATTGTAACTATATATCTTTAGTATTCCTTAGAAACTAAACAAGAGAGAAATGATAGGGCGTTAGATATTTCGAAATATATGTCCATCAATATTTATATGCAACAAAACACATTTCTCCCTAAAGAGAATATGTACACAAAATACATTCCAAAAGTAAATAAATTTGTGAGGTTTCTCTCTAAAATGTATTTTCATACGCCTTTTGTGATAAAAATGTTTTATATTTATGTTTTCAGTGTGTGTTATTTGGTATAGAAAGCTTTAACACAAAGCAATAACGCGCCATCTATACTTATAAAATGAAAGGATTTAAAAGCACGAATGTTTCCTTTATACATAATACAAACTTCTACTGCCCTTACTGCGATGAAAAAATATATTGGGAGGGCTTGGCTCATCAGTGGTGAACCCCCCCCAGCGGCTTCGCCAATTTAATCCACCATTTGAATGTAATTCTACTGTCCTATAAGCTTATGTCCATAGTTTTCTTGAAAACCATTTCTGAGATTCCATCCTTCAGTGCTCTGTATATAAGCAGAATCGTACAGTATTAGAGCTTTGAGAGGCGGTCTGGTGGATTAAATTGGCGAAACCGCTGGGAGGGTTCACCACTGATGAGCCAAGCCCTCCCAATATATTTTTTCATCACAGTAAGGGCAGTAGAAGTTTGTATTGTGTAGAAAAGAAACATTCGTGCTTTTAAATCCTTTCAGTTTATAAGTATAGAAAGCTTTAACATTGTTTAAACTGGTGGACCTCATATATTAGATTATAAAAATATATATGAAAAAATAATAAGATAATAGAAAAAAAGGTTAGGTGTTGATATTTTAAAAAGGCATATCTTGACCTCTCACATGAGTGTTTTAGATGGCAGAGGGCCATCTATAATGAAATTTGATTATTAATGTTGAAGATATTAATCTGCGATTTTAAATGTTTCTTTTTGACCAGTACTTTTGTTTTGTTTTTGCTTTTCCTAAAATGTTTTTTTTATTCTTCTTCATTATTATTTGTTCTCTATATGCAAAGCTTTGTTTTTTGAGACTTGAATAAACAAATTCAAGTTAATTATATTTTTGTGTGCCTTTAAAGTTAAAACACAACAATTAATAAAGATACATTTCATGAAATATTTAAAACTATCCATCTAAAAATATTAGCATACCTTCTCAATCCAGAACTTTTTTCACGTATATTTTAACAATTTCATTATATATGATAAGAATATATTTTATAAACGTCGTGTTAAAATGTGCTATATTTCCGTACATAAATATATAAAAATGGAAATTAAAATTAATTCAAAATACAAAATATATACTTTAAACAAGCTTGGTTTCTTTGATAGTTTGAAGCATCTTGTATATTGATGTATTTTGCAGACCAAATATTCTCTTGAATCTGCCAAAAATAATATGTTAAAATATATATTAAAATAATATAATATTTTTAAAAGTGCGAAAATTCTTGTAAGATAAAAGCATCTCTATCTTGTATAATAAATATCTTATTCTTGCATTTTAAATATTCATTGAGCAGAATGCACCAAGATCAATAATTAAACCACATCACCCTTTTTGGTAAATTCTAACAAAAAGCCAACATGTATATTTTGGTAAAATTCTAATTTATAATTTCATATACTATGTTAATTTATTTACAAAATAAAACGCATTTATATTAGGCAAAAATAAACTTTTAAATGAAATTTTACTCTATAATTTTACAAACCTTTTACGCACAATTGATAATTATAATATATTTGTTCGAATTTGCCAAAAGGAATGTTTTGTCTTAATTATTGATATAATTGTTAGATCTGCGCATAGATAAAGAAAATGCATTTGTTAAAAATAAAAGGGGACTTCATTGTACATATATTTATATTTCGAAATGCTAGAATATATATTTTTAATTAACTTCTTGTTATATATATATATAATAAAATATTTTTATTTTTAAAATATATTTTGTAATGAGGAAATTTACTTACATCTAAATATATATTTGTTCCTTCTTTTTTATTATTTTCTTTTTGTGTCTTTTGATTATACATATCTCGCAATATATAATAATTTATTTCTTAAAAATATACTTTTCTATAGAGCATTGAAATTATTGTAAGAGAATATATAGTTGAGAAATATATTTTGATAATTGCTTAATTTATAAAAACTAATTTATAGAATTCCAAATTTCGAATGTTCTATAT
Organism: Cordylochernes scorpioides; assembly: GCA_030710605.1. Lineage (NCBI taxonomy): Eukaryota > Metazoa > Arthropoda > Arachnida > Pseudoscorpiones > Chernetidae > Cordylochernes > Cordylochernes scorpioides. The sequence goes on from CP092869.1 coordinate 67,038,147, forward strand.
TGCCGAAGGCAATTCCACATTTACTATATATCTCTTTTTATTAAAAGAACTCATTATTAAAACTCAATATTTTTGTCCTAGATCACCTTTTTCAAAAATAATATTAAATGTGTATTTTTAAAATATATTTACGTAAGAATATACTTGTATATCTATTTAATAACGCTATATTTTAAATTAAATATTCAATTCATATTTATCGTAACCAATAAGCGTCTTATAACTAGCAAATATGTCTTTTTGAATTTATTAAGGAGATTATTGAATTCAATAAAAAGACATTTTTGAATATAGGATATTTAAAAATATTTATTTATTTATAAATTTTAAAGAATAATATAACGATATTTTAAGATCTCTAATTACAAATTTATAAAGTTAAACAACACGGCATTTCAAGTTTTTGAACCACATTTTAATGTTAAATCTAAATATTAAAATTGAAGAACAATATATTATAATAAAATAACATTTTGAGGCAAAATAACATTGAAATATTCCTATTATTCCTATTTACGCCTCTTTATTTTTTAAACTTTCATATCCATTTGTTTCATATAACTATTTTATATTTAATGCATACAAATATATTATTACAAAAACTATCACAATGTTCGTTAAGTATAAAAAATATTTATGGATTAAAAATAGATATGGGTTTTTTAGAATATGTGAAGGTGTTAATAAGAAAAAATTAATTTAGATAGAAAATTTCATTATTATAATTTTATATTTTTGCCATTTATTTCATAATGCAATTAAAATACACTTTCAGTTGCACGATAAGGTGATGCCTTTTTTTCACACTTTAAAATGTTATTTCACATTTTAATGTGGTTTTAAAATGTAATTTTTCGATATTAAACTTTAAAATATCTCAATAGTATTAAACCCTAATATATGCACAAGAATAAATTGTTTTTGTTAAAATACAAACTATCCTCATTGAATTATAAAAAATGCCTTAAATAAGATTTAAAAATTATATATATGTATATTATACATATATATATCACAATATGTATAATGTTCGTCTAATATACTATTCTCAGTGTCAAGTCGAAATAATGTTAAAAGATTAGTTTCACGATCTGAAAAATATTTTTATTTTAGAAAATCTCTAGCTTAGAAGGAATTATTTTGAAAGAAGCCAATTGGTCATAAATATATTTAGCCTCAAATATAAAAAGAAAACCGATTAGAAAGTTAATTTTAAATACTCTGAAAATTTATAAGAGAGACTGGGACGGGCCCTAGCATCCCCTTCCTATTTCATCAAAAGAAATTGATAGAATAAATACATTTATAAAAGAAAATGTTGGTCTCTCATAATCAATAGATTAGAGAGGAATCCTAATTGCTACGTATCGTAGACATTTCTTAGTTCTACACTACATGTGTAGACGAAGCTGGTACAATGGTCAGCATTGTTGCTTCTAAGCATATATTAGCGTTGTATAATAAAGAATGATATGAATGTACCGTAAATATATTTTGAAAGGTCCTATTTCACCAAGGTAGAGAAGCATTTTATCACCAACAGCCACCTCGATCTGCTTCATAACCCATAGACAGGCATGTAGATATATGTAATTACAGCAGTGGTTATCTACTCACCGCCATGGGATATTTGTAGATATGTACTCACAGGACAAGCTGACCATGTTCTGCTACTATAGCTGTAGACCCTTCTATTTAGACGATAAAAACATGGCGAAGGAAGACGAGTTTCTTTTATTGATGCATTAGAGCAAGCTTTTGGGCAAAAGCCCTTCAACAGGCGCGATAAAAAACGACACTATTTTACGACACGTTTTTTATCGCGCCTGTTGAAGGGCTTTTGCCCGAAAGCTTGCTCTAATGCATCAATAAAAGAAACTCGTCTTCCTTCGCCATATTTTTATCGTCTAAATTCAATCCAGGAAGAATTTTTAATCTTTATTTGTAGACCCTTCTATAGTCTGGGATTACATGTTCAAACATGTAGACAGAACAACCAAACACAACCTACCATCGCCTGTTACTATGTATGTGAGTGACGATTGGTAAAAAACCGTTGAATTTTGACACCCACGACCCCGGATCGATTCCCGCATTGAACACCTTTTTTCTGAATTAAAAGAAATTGCTCTAATGGCACCCAATTCTTTCAAAATTCCAATCCCACCAGTAAGTGCAAGTAACCAAACGGGTCTAGCACATTTATAAGTGCTGTTAGGTTTTTTAAAATTATTATTATTGTATTTTATTAATTAATTATAATTCATATTCATAGAATTTTATTGTTACTTATCATCATTCTTTTTGTTGTTTTTTTTTTTCTACTTCTGTTTTCTTTTGTGTTATAAATACAACTAAATCGCATTAAATCGTAGTGTAATTCTCTTTTTTTTTTTGTTTGAAATAAATCAATTGAATCGAATTGAGTCAGCTCGTTCTTTCTAGAAGAAACTTAAAAGAAAACGTGCTAACAAGTGCAAAAAGTCGAACTGCGCTTTCCACATGTGTAAACATTTGGAGCACTTACAAGAAAAGCAGTCGTCAAGTACTACCCACTATGGTTATCGTGTGGTCTGTACCAGGTGTATTATAGAGGTAATAGTAAAAACCTATGTGTACAGACATGTGACAGTCGCTACCCGCAATAACCCGGAACTGCAAGTGGGTGTATTTACAATGTAAATATTCACAATCTACACATGGCCTGGAGCTATCTGTGTAGATTCACCATTGAATCGTACAAAATATATAGACATTTGTCATGTTTTCAATATAAGTACCCACAACCAACCCCATGACATATATATTATATATAAATAAATCAGGGCAGTACAACAGCCACTATGACATAGAACTGCATATGTAGACACAAGGACGGTGTCCACAACCCACCATGACACGGAACTACATGTGTAGACATGAGGACGGTACAAGCTGTCACTGGTCAAGTTTCCAGGAGAAAATAAAAGAGAGAGAGAGCGAGCGAGGGGGGGATATCGCCAGATGATAAGGTGACTTTATTGAGACCGGGGTGATATGTGGGACTAGCGGGTCTCGGGGTTGCTCTCGCCGTTCTCCTGGGACTTCATGAAGACCTGGAAGAACTCCATGGGGATGGGGAACACGATGGTGGAGTTCTTCTCGGCGGCGATGGAGTTAAGGGTCTGCAGGTAGCGCAGCTGCAGGGCGGCTGGGGAGCCGGAGATCACCTCGGAGGCTTCTTTCAGGGCGCGAGACGCTCGCTGTTCACCCTCGGCCGCGATCACCTGCGAGGCACGGTATGGTCACCACACGGGCTGTAGTAAGTTATAAGGCGGTGTTTTGTTAGGGTGAACTACGCTCAGGAGGGCGTGGTAAGGAGGCTCAAAACACTTTCAAAGGGAACGGTGAATGATCAGGATGGCAGTCATTAGTGTACAGATGTTTGCACTTAAGTCTAACTTTAAGGGTGTGTGGGACACCATTAGATGCTCTGATTGCCGTCAAGTGAACTTTATTCAGGGTGCAGTACTCTCAGGAGGACATGGGACACTGTTATTGGTTCGGAGCACGATCAGAACGGACAGTGGAAGGTTTATGGATACTGTGCGGTATCGACAGTGTCATTCAGCCAGTGAATAGACAGACGTACCTTAGCCCTAGCCTCCCTGGCGGCCTCTGCCTCCGCTGCCATGGCCCGCTGGAGTTGGACTGGGAGTCTCACATCCTTGCTGCACACGTTCACACGTGTTGATACACCTCGTATGTTAGAACACGTTTACATCTATTCAGTGATTTATGTAGTGTTTAGTCTCTTCCAGAGAGCACATCAATGTGATCCGCTGGTTCTTCAAGGCCGTGAAGAAGATTTGCTGGAGCGCGGACAATCTCTAGAGATATCTACGGTGGAGCGCGGTGACATATCTCTACTTGCGCAGGGAGTATGGGCATCTACCTCGGTTAATTCGGAAGAGAGAAGCCTAGGACTCGGGAAGATAGATTGGATAGCCAGTGAGAGCAATTTTAGATGAGATATTCTCCAAGTCTACAGAATAATCTGTATTGATGATACAAGTAGTTGCTATTCAAATATATAATCCTTTTTCTCTCAATAACAACTTCCCGCTATCCTTTTTTACAATACCCTCATAGATTTTGGAGGATGGATTGTTAAATAAAACTGCCATCAGAAACCTTCTAAAGTTCTTCCAAAGTATCAATGTTATGATTCAGTCGTTACAGAGTTTAAAGTTAAAACTTGGAAAGTAATCTGACAGAATATTTTCTATGAACTTTCCAGATGAGTTTCCTTTCAAGATATTCGATTGCAAGAGCTTGATGGACAATTTTCGAGTTGTGTCAAAGTGTATGAAATAGCGGTAGGTCTCCGGAAGCTGTCCGCATCTTGCGGTGTCCCTGGATCTGTCTTCATCCCGATTTTTTTTTTGTTCGTTTTTGTGTGTGTGTGTGTGTGGACAAAGAAAGGGTCAACAATCAAAGTCAGTCGAAGAGCCGTTAATTCTAACTATAGCTCGTTTCTTTTTTAACTTTTAATAAAGATTAGTATTGGTAGTTGTAATATTAATCACAATATCATATTTCTTTTTACAAAAGACAAAAGAAAATCATCGGGACGGAAGCAGGCCTAAATCACCAATAAGACATTAATTAAAACATTATAATTCGTGTTCAATTGCTGATTTAGTTTTTTTTTATAATTATCTTTATATTTTATCTTGTTCTCCTGAATAAAAGTTTCAGATATGAAAGCTAGGGAAGTCAAAGGAAATAATTTTAAAGGAAACCTTATCCTCGGACTCCGATGTTTCGCCTTAAAGATAAAATTCCGTAGAGATCCAAGATAGCCTTCTTCTTCGAACGCATGTTCTCTAGATAGGTAAAGAACTATCTACGGGCTAGTGGTGGGATTGTATATAAGTACAGGGAATATAATACAGAATAGGTCGTAGGGGTACTTACATCTCTACCCTCTCAACTTTGACACCCCAAGGATCAGTCCCTTCATCCAGACTGGACTGTCAACAAACAACATACGTAGTGGGATCACATTATATCACATTGGCTCAAGTTTGACCAGAAATGGAATGGTTGGTTCGATACATTGGATAAATTACAAGGTAAGGTGTGTATGCAAGTCGAACAAATTATCCTATTGTATTTATGTCCATAACCTTTTGTTTATATTTTGCTGTATTGATTCGAAATTATCTTCATATTTTGAGTGTAAAAGTACGCTATACTAATATATTTTGTGTGCGATACCCCGGCACTTGGTGCACTTTATCCTGATACTTGGAACAACAGCTGTGACTGATCACACCTTGTTTAATTCCTTCACAACCTCCGATATCAGACCTGACGTTTGGTACAGTCGAACTTGGATAATTCGAACCCCAAGGGACCATAAAAAAATTCGAATTATCCAAAAATTCGAATTAAAGATGTTTTGAATAAAGGGACCAAGGTTCTAGGGACCAAGATAAATATTCGAATTAAAGAGGTTTTCGAATTAAAGAAGTTCGAATTATCCAAGTTCTACTGTATTTATTTTCTGGAAACGATAAATACAAAGGATTAAAATTATGCGTGAGCGCTTTATTCAATGAGACAGGACATTTTCAGGTTTTGCAACTAAAGTTTGCCAAGATAAGTAATGTTGTCTATCGGGTAAATGTCAATTGAACATTTTAAAGAAGGCTACATAGAGCCTTGGCCACATGATGGGGAATAACATAGGTATTAGTACCTTTGTCTCCTATGACTTTAGGAAAAAGGCCGAGAAGCGACCAAAGAAGTCTACTTCGAATTAGAACAAAGAAGGAAAAACACGAATTTATGTAAATATGTGGAAGAAACATGTACAGCCGTACGAATGATAAAGAAGAGAATGGAATGGATTGATTCATTTGTGCCATACCAAGTGGGGGAAACGGCGGGAGATGTGGTACCTGCATGACGCAGGAGATGGACTTACAGGGATTGAGGGATGTGGTACCTGCATGACGTGGGAGATGTACTTACAGGGATTAAAGGATGTGGTACCTGCATGATGTGGGATATAAACTTACAGAGTTTAAAGGATGTGGTACATGCATGACGTGGGAGATGGACTTACAGAGATTAAAGGATGTGGTACCTGCATGACGTGGGAGATGTACTTACAGGGATTAAAGGATGCGGTACCAGCATGACGTGGGAGATGCACTTACAGAGATTAAAGGTTGTGGTACCTGCATGACGTGGGAGATGGACTTACAAAGTTTAAAGGACGTGGTACTTACATGACGTGGGAGATGGACTTACAGAGATTAAAGGATGTTATACCTGCATGACGTGGGAGATGGACTTGCAGAGATTAAAGGATGTTATACCTGCATGACGTGGGAGATGGACTTACATAGAATAAAGGATGTGGTACCTGCATGACGTGGGAGATGGACTTACATAGAATAAAGGATGTGGTACCTGCATGACGTGGGAGATGGACTTACAGAGATTAAAGGACGTGGTACCTACATGAGGTGTGAGATGGACTTACAGAGATTGAAGGATGTGGTACCTGTATGACGTGGGAGATGGACTTACAGAGATTAAAGGATGTGGTACCTGCATGACGTGGGAGATGGACTTACAGAGATTAAAGGATGTGGTACCTGCATGACGTGGGAGATGGACTTACAGAGATTAAAGGATGTGGTACCTGCATGATGTGGGAGATGGACTTGCAGAGATTAAAGGACGTGGTACCTACATGACGTGAGAGATGGACTTACAGAGTTTAAAGGATGTGGTACCTGCTTGACGTGGGAGTTGGACTTACATAGATTAAAGGACGTGGTACCTACATGACGTGGAATATGGACTTACAGAGATTAAAGGATGTGATACCTGCATGACGTGGAAGATGGACTTACAGAGATTAAAGGACGTGGTACCTACATGACGTGGGAGATGGACTTACAGAGATTGAAGGACGTGGTACCTACATGACGTGGGAGATGGACTTACAGAGATTAAAGGATGTGGTACCTACATGACGTGGGAGATGGACTTACATAGAATAAGGATGTGGTACCTATACATGACGCGGGAGATGGACTTACAGAGATTAAAGGATGTAGTACCTACATGACGTGGAAGATGGACTTACAGGGATTAAAGGATGTGGTAACTGCATGACGTGGGAGATGGACTTACGGAGATTAAAGGATGTGGTACCTACATGACGTGGGAGATGGACTTACAAAGTTTAAAGGACGTGGTACCTGCATGACGTGGGAGATGCACTTACAGGGATTAAAGGATGCGGTACCTGCATGACGTGGGAGATGGACTTACAGAGATTAAAAGACGTGGTACCTGCATGACGTGGGAGATGGACTTACAGAGATTAAAGGATGTGGTACCTGCATGACGTGAGAGATGGACTTACAGAGTTTAAAGGACGGGATACCTGCATGACGTGGGAGATGGACTTACAGAGATTAAAAGACGTGGTACCTGCATGACGTGGGAGATGGACTTACAGAGATTAAAGGTTGTGGTACCTGCATGACGTGGGAGATGGACTTACAAAGTTTAAAGGATGTGGTACCTACATGACGTGGGAGATGGACTTACAGAGATTAAAGGATGTTATACCTGCATGACGTGGGTGATGGACTTACAGAGATTAAAGGACGTGGTACCTGCATGACGTGGGAGATGGACTTACAGAGATTAAAGGATGTGGTACCTACATGACGTGGGAGATGGACTAACAGGGATTAAAGGACGTGGTACCTACATGACGTGGGAGATGGACTTACAGAGATTAAAGGACGTGGTACCTGCATGACGTGGGAGATGGACTTACAGAGATTAAAGGACGTGGTACCTGCATGACGTGGGAGATGGACTTACAGAGATTAAAGGATGTGGTACCTGCATGACGTGGGAGATGGACTTACAGAGATTAAAGGACGTGGTACCTACATGACGTGGGAGATGGACTTACAGAGATTAAAGGATGTGGTACCTGCATGACGTGGGAGATGGACTTACAGAGATTAAAGGACGTGGTACCTACATGACGTGGGAGATGGACTTACAGAGATTAAAGGATGTGGTACCTACATGACGTGGGAGATAGACTTACAGAGATTAAAGGATGTGGTACCTACATGACGTGGGAGATGGACTTACAGAGATTAAAGGACGTGGTACCTACATGACGTGGGAGATGGACTTACAGAGATTAAAGGACGTGGTACCTACATGACGTGGGAGATGGACTTACAGAGATTAAAGGATGTGGTACCTACATGACGTGGGAGATGGACTTACAGAGATTAAAGGACGTGGTACCTACATGACGTGGGAGATGGACTTACAGAGATTAAAGGATGTGGTACCTACATGACGTGGGAGATGGACTAACAGGGATTAAAGGACGTGGTACCTACATGACGTGGGAGATGGACTTACAGAGATTAAAGGACGTGGTACCTGCATGACGTGGGAGATGGACTTACAGAGATTAAAGGACGTGGTACCTGCATGACGTGGGAGATGGACTTACAGAGATTAAAGGATGTGGTACCTGCATGACGTGGGAGATGGACTTACAGAGATTAAAGGACGTGGTACCTACATGACGTGGGAGATGGACTTACAGAGATTAAAGGATGTGGTACCTGCATGACGTGGGAGATGGACTTACAGAGATTAAAGGACGTGGTACCTACATGACGTGGGAGATGGACTTACAGAGATTAAAGGATGTGGTACCTACATGACGTGGGAGATAGACTTACAGAGATTAAAGGATGTGGTACCTACATGACGTGGGAGATGGACTTACAGAGATTAAAGGATGTGGTACCTACATGACGTGGGAGATGGACTTACAGAGATTAAAGGACGTGGTACCTGCATGACGTGGGAGATGGACTTACAGAGATTAAAGGATGTGGTACCTACATGACGTGGGAGATGGACTTACAGAGATTAAAGGATGTGGTACCTACATGACGTGGGAGATAGACTTACAGAGATTAAAGGATGTGGTACCTACATGACGTGGGAGATAGACTTACAGAGATTAAAGGATGTGGTACCTACATGACGTGGGAGATGGACTTACAGAGATTAAAGGATGTGGTACCTACATGACGTGGGAGATGGACTTACAGAGATTAAAGGATGTGGTACCTACATGACGTGGGAGATGGACTTACAGAGATTAAAGGATGTGGTACCTACATGACGTGGGAGATAGACTTACAGAGATTAAAGGACGTGGTACCTACATGACGTGGGAGATGGACTTACAGAGATTAAAGGATGTGGTACCTACATGACGTGGGAGATGGACTTACAGAGATTAAAGGACGTGGTACCTACATGACGTGGGAGATGGACTTACAGAGATTAAAGGATGTGGTACCTACATGACGTGGGAGATGGACTTACAGAGATTAAAGGATGTGGTACCTGCATGACGTGGGAGATGGACTCGCGCTCCGTAAGGACCTCCGACAGACTGCGGGTCCCGAGGACGTTGCGGAGCGTGGTGGCGGCCAGCAGACGGGTGGAGTGGCCGTAGTCCTCCACGTTGGACACGGCAATGGTGGCGTTGGAGATGCGGTAGTACACCACGGCGTCTACTGCCACCGTCACACTGTCCTTGGACAGGATCTGTCACATGTCGGCGTCACGTTAGTCTTTGGACAGGATCTGTCACATGTCGGCGTCACGTTAGTCCTTGGACAGGATCTGTCACATGTCGGCGTCACGTTAGTCCTTGGACAGGATCTGTCACATGTCGGCGTCACGTTAGTCCTTGGACAGGATCTGTCACATGTCGGCGTCACGTTAGTCCTTGGACAGGATCTGTCACATGTCGGCGTCACGTTAGTCTTTGGACAGGATCTGTCACATGTCGGCGTCACGTTAGTCCTTGGACAGGATCTGTCACATGTCGGCGTCACGTTAGTCTTTGGACAGGATCTGTCACATGTCGGCGTCACGTTAGTCCTTGGACAGGATCTGTCACATGTCGGCGTCACGTTAGTCCTTGGACAGGATCTGTCACATGTCGGCGTCACGTTAGTCCTTGGACAGGATCTGTCACATGTCGGCGTCACGTTAGTCCTTGGACAGGATCTGTCACATGTCGGCGTCACGTTAGTCCTTGGACAGGATCTGTCACATGTCGGCGTCACGTTAGTCCTTGGACAGGATCTGTCACATGTCGGCGTCACGTTAGTCCTTGGACAGGATCTGTCACATGTCGGCGTCACGTTAGTCCTTGGACAGGATCTGTCACATGTCGGCGTCACGTTAGTCCTTGGACAGGATCTGTCACATGTCGGCGTCACGTTAGTCCTTGGACAGGATCTGTCACATGTCGGCGTCACGTTAGTCCTTGGACAGGATCTGTCACATGTCGGCGTCACGTTAGTCCTTGGACAGGATCTGTCACATGTCGGCGTCACGTTAGTCCTCGTCACGTGTCGGGGTCACGCTACCTTTTGGACAGGATCGTATGCAGCGTCGCGCTGGAAACATGTCGTCTAGGGTGAAATCTGTTTTATTCTATTTTGAGAGGTTGTATCTAACTACTCTAATCATAAAATCTCTGTAATAATTATTTCATCTACTCATATCAATAAGAGACTATTTTATTATAAATTAATATTATATTCCTTCTCGGCCGAATGTTATCTAGTCTAGACACAACATACTGTCATAATATGAACCTATCAAAGTATAAACAAGGCAAACTTGGTCTATATACACAATTGAACCAGTAGTACCATTAGAGTGTGTCATCCAAAATGTTTCTCAACTGTGGACATACGAATAATGCAAGTATGGAATATTCGCTACTACATGGCCATGTTTTCTCGCGGAGTAGGGTCTTCTAAATGCGCCATTATGTCTCAAGGCTACCCGATTATTTAAATCAGAAAGGCCATACATTTAGGGATATAGGTTGACAATGTTGTGCGAGTCTCGCCTTAAGGGAAAGAGTAGTCAACGGTTACATCTCCCATTCTGATCATTTCACCATTTTCTTTCACTCCTTTTTCGGTGTTACGGTATCATTAGAGGCTTCCCATCAATGACACAGCATTGTATTGACGTCTCTGGATCCTTGGAGCAATCACTGACGCTTCCTTAGATGTATGCACATTGTCGTTATTACAGTATCTTCGTTTGTTTATGTAAATATATTTTAAGTTGTCAATAGCCGGAAGAAAAGGTTATATATTTACGGTTTCGTTATAAACAACAAACATAAACCTTCAAGTACTGACTATGTATAAACAGAATAAACAATAAAATTGTAAAAAAAAATAGTAGAAAAGTGAAATTATTTGTTTACACGGATATGAGAGATGCTTTTTACTTAATACAATAGTGTTATTAAAGATTATAAGGGTTTTAACTTGGCATAAATGCTAAATTGGTTCACTAATGATCAGTGAGTCATGCCCTTCCAATATTTTTCATATTCCTTTCAGAAATATATGTCTTGTTTTTGTTTACTTTTTCAATATATTATCTTATAAATATGTGTTTATATTTTAAACAGAAGTCAAGGTATTCCCGCTATTGCTACAAGACATACATGCTATAAGCAATTTTCCGTCAGACGAGATAACTCACCTCCTGCGGCGGGACATCAAAGGACACCGTTCTCAAGTCAACTTTACAGTAGGTGTCGATACAGGGGATGATGAAAAATATCCCTGGGTCACACATGGAGGGAATTGTTAGTATTGGTCATTTACATCACAACAGCCACAGTGGGAGATAGACATAGAACAACAAATGAGAACGTAGACTTAATAAAGTTACAAGAGAAGGAAGCAATCACCAGATATTATTTCGAAGAAGGAATCCAAGCTAACTGTGACGTGTTTCTTTATTATATAACTCATCGCCGTTAGCTTGGATTCCTTCTTCGAATATATATAACTAAAAAATAATGAAGAAAAAGAGAAAAATAATGAGTAAGATATGCAATATATATGTAGTAATGTAGTGTTGTTTATGCTGTTGTATGAATGCAGTGTGTCATGTTGGTTGCAGTCGTGGTGGCCACAATGATTAGAGTGGTTTCAGGCGTGATTGGGATTACACAAAAGGACGAGACATGTTGGATGGCACCATAGAGATGGCGAGAGAGCCAGTGTAGCCGACGCCGGTCAGGGGAGATCTGTCTAGAGGGTCTGTCCATCATTGTGTCTCAAAGCCGACTAATCTGTTTGAGTAAGAAAGGGCACACTTAGGAACCCGACTTGTTTTTCGGACCGCTTTCCTCCTACCTGGCGTCGACTGTCACTCACTCGAAATTTTATTTGTCACTTTGCGCTATAATCTTGGCAAAAGCCTTCGGACTATGACGTCCTTCAACAGGTTAATAGGTCTGAATTTTAAATCTATTTTAGCGATTCCAATAGAGAGTATGAGTGTATTTACAAATAATAATAAGTCTTCTAAAATAGTGCTGGAGAGAGTTTCAAGAAATACCCTTTAGTCTCAATCCCAATGAATGGAAACCCCTATTTGAATCTCCCAGTGTGAGTACAACTCTGGAAGAGGACAGACAACATGGAATGGCTAACATAAATGATGACAGAATGAAAGCCGGGGTAAGCTTTAAAATTAATGAAGAAGGACACTCTCTTCTCCTTGGGGGAAAAAATCTCCCCCAAAAGGTGGAAGAGCCAAATTTATTTGACAAACGGCAGAGATGAACGAAGGCATTGGCAAACCACTACTGTATCAGGCACTGATGAGAAAACTATATGGATAAAATCAGAACAAATGGGAAAATATTTATCCAGGTAGTCACCAAAGTCGAACTCGACTTGATGGACGCTCACATCAACAATAGGAGTAAGTTATTTGGCGAAATTATCCTTATACAAATAATATAAATTGAGTCAAAAGGCGATCCATTAATTAACCCTTAGTTACTGGCGCCTATTTTCCTTACACAATTACTGGCGTTCGGCCTCTCAGGCCATCTTTTAAAATCAATAATAAACCATGTTATTTATAAAATAAAAAAGAAATTAAACGTATACACATAATTTCCAAAGAATAATTTTTTTTTTTCGAATAAACAGAGCTCTAAACAAAATAAAATGAAAATGTACAAGAAACTCTTTCTATCAAAAATACTCTAAATATATTCTAAAAAGTTCTATCTGAAATATTTTATTCAAGATTAGGTGCACAATTCAAGCATATTTCAATAGAATGATCTTTGCAGATTGGTTATTTGCATTTTTTGATTGGAATTTCAGTTCGACGATCTTTTTTACATAGGTAGCATCTTTTGCGTTTTTTGGACCAAGGACTGCCGCTTGTGGATTCCTAGATAACATATATTATTGATATTTCGTTTGAATATCAAATAAATATTTGCCTACCTCAAGTGATGAAGTTCCAGCATGCTTCTGAATTAATACTTGCAGATCTCTTGACAAATATTTGGCTTGATTTCTCATATTCAAGGCATCTCTCATTAGTTGTAGAGCAAGCTGCTTTATAAAATCTTTTCGAGCCATTCCGCCGTCTTGCTTGACAGCCTTATAAATTACTGCTGAATTTATTGCAACCACATCCAAAAAGTTGAAAAATAAACACAGGGGCCATCTTTTGGTTCTTCTTCCAACTGAATACATGTCTGATCAACTACATCTACACCACCTTTGGTTATATTATAAAATGTGATTATCTCGGGCTTTTATTGTTCAGCAGTTTCTTGATCAATTGTTGTGGTCAAATGCATTGTGGAGAGTAATATAACAGATTTTCCAATTTTAGGGACATAGGGTACCAAATTTTTGTTTTTCGAAAAACCAAAAGTGGAACCGAACTTCTATTATATTATACAAAATTACAATCACAAAACACAATTTAGAATGCATATAATTGAAACAAGAGTAATAAAAAACGAATGCTCAACTTATTTGTTGCGTTTGAACGTCTATAAAACCAAAAGTGAAACGGCCAATAATAGGGGCGCTAAAATTCCCAGTGACGTAATTACTGGCGCTTGGCTTTAAAGGCCGTTTGATTTAATAACTCGGGATATACAAAATAGATTTCTCTTAAAATGAAAAGTTCTTCAAATAAATGCATTTTATTAAGCTACCTAAAATTTTGATGAAAAATATTGCTTTTTGAAAATTTCGCAAACATTTTAAATTTTCACACGGCCTTTCAAGCCGAACGCCAGTAATTACGGGTTAAGATTATATAAAAGGGCGTACCTGGATCTGTAAAGAAAAAAAAAAACAATTTTTTCTTTCTTTAAAGATCCAGGTACGCCCTTTTATATAATCAAAAATAATATAAAGTTTCAAATTTGTTTTGTCATCTAGACAAACCTTCCAAAAATTCCACAGTTATCTACAAAGCTAAAATAAACATTTATAATAGAGAAATGAAGGAGGTTAAGTTATTTTCTTAATTTCTTAAATCGAAGAGCCACCCCTGTACTGATGAGGGTCATAGCCCGAAACCATGGTATAGAGGTTAACACACACACACACAAAACACACACAAAAACCTTTATTAAGACACACAGGTCTTACAGAGGATTCTCCTTGGGGTTACAAGACGGAGAAACCTATGAAAGTGGGAAATATACAGAGGGGTAAAAATGGAGAAAGATTATATACACATGGTAAATATATACAGATTATTAATTGAATGATCCTATGGAAAATAAGAATATGGATTTGGAAGAAAAGAAAAAAAAATTGGAAATATGGATGGAAGAAGTGGAGAGCGAAAAGAGGAAAAAAACAGGTATTTACACATGGAACATACATATAATGGAACAAGTCAATTTAAGCTCTTCTGCTCACACAGCACAGGTGGACCATGGCTTTTTTCAAGAAATCTTTAAGAGATTTTCCAGGAAAATCCGAGTGTTCAGAGTTGTAAGGTAAACACCGTTTAATCGGTGTGGGGGGTTAGCTTATCGTACCTGCCCAAACAAATAGAATATAGGTTAACCTAATTATCTGAATTTCTCAAAACTGGCGTTGTGTGGCTTAAATTTTTATTTAGAATCTTCACGATCTGCTCAGATATGACGAACAAACTCATGAGATGAAAGCCTGCCCTCTACTGACGAGAGCTATTAACCTGAAACCATGGTCTCCAGATGGACACTTCTCAGTTTGACAAAGCTGGTGTTGTGGCTTTGTCACCGACTACAATCCGCTAGTTGCGGAGACGGTTAAAAGATGGCGCTTAGTTTTAGAGTCTATTTTGATGTAAGATAGGTAACCTTTAATGGTATAGATTAATATACTTCCGTCAAATTTTCTATCAATATATAACACATATATAAATAAAATATAATTCGCTTAGGGAAGAGTTTCTTTGAAACATTATTTTACGGATATAATAGAATCACATGTAATACAGTGGTGGTGGTGTCTTGTCCAAACTTCATGGAAAGGGGGGGGGGGGGGGGGAGGTGCCATTGCCCCGTTAGTCAGCCACATTTCAGAGTTTCCTGTTCACAGTTACCGTAGCGGCTCGGGGCTCACGACACCGTACTACAGGGTAGTCCATGTAATACAGTAAACAAAGTAATAAGCCACCTATATATAATATTATTTGAAAACTGAGAAAATCAGATTTGACAATGACGTTTTGTTAAAAAAAACATGAAAAACACATTTTTTTATTTATATATAATATTAATAACAATATAAAAATAATATAATATTAATAACACATATATTATGCAAATTTTAGAAAGGAAGGTATTCATGTATCATTTAAACAATACATTTTAAAAGGGAGAGGTGTCCCCTTTTGGTATTTTCTTTTTAATAATAGCAATAGTGAATATTTCAGCAACAAAAAAGAGGTCAGTGGACGAGTGGTTAAAACCCTCGATTCCCAACAGCCATGAACGGGGATCGAATCCCGCATTGTACACTTTTTTCTGTGAAGAACCTGTCCATATTTCTGTAGTAAATAACATAAGCTAGGTTGCACTTTTTGAGCGGTACGTAATAAAGTTATTTTGTAACAGGAGCAACAAGAAACAAATTTTTAGGAAGAAATATCTAAAAATAAATCCATATTTATTTCACAGATGCGTGTGTGTTGAGCTCCATATTAAAAAAAAGGACTATTACACCAGAAATTCCAAGTTTCAGAAACGACGTATACACACATGCCCGTAAGGCCTGTTGTTTTGGAAGTAAGTTTTGAACCAAACACACAAACTATGTCAAGTTAATTTAAAACATTCCTTCGAGGCAACTTTGCTACAGCTCTACATTAAACTCTTGCATACATTTCACCGTTTTTTTTTAAATTCTTTTACGGAATTTCTGAAATAAATTGTCGAAAAGAACAATCAGTTAAACAAAGTTTCAAAGTATCGATTATATGAGATTAAAGTTTCGTCTTGTTTATTAAAAGAAGTATATAATTCTTTATTTTGAAAATAGATCAATCCGTAAATAAATCTTTATGTCTGAGTAATATTTACCTAGAAATTATTTGAAAAAGAAAGAATAAATAATATTAAGGTAAAGGATTTCTTTTAATTTTGATTTTCGCAAGTTTTCGAGCAAAATTTCAGCTCTTCAACGGGCATATACTTCTATATACAATGTCAAGATGAACTTTGTACAGTAATATTATTTATTTAAGTAACCCAGGTTCCTGGAGCGTACAGAAGTCGCCAACTACCCGGGATGTCCTTCTGACCTAAGTCTTCTTGGATTTATATACAATGCCAGTGGAAGTCCAATTAATGAGGTGTCGCCAGGCAGATTTCTTTCTTGGGAGATTTTCTAGGGATGCTGGACATATGTTGGTGATACCTAGGAGAGTGGCTGTCTGGAATCTTTGGTATTGGAAGGTTGGGCAAGTGAATATATACAATATCAAGATGGACTTTGTACAGTAATAATTGAAAATGTGTTATTGGCATGTGCTCTCGTGGGCGTGCATCAAACATTCCAATAACACATTTTCAATTATTACTGTACAAAGTTCATCTTGATATTGTATATAGAAGTATATGCTCTTTGAAGAGCAGAAATTTTGCTTGAAAACTTGCGAAAATCAAAATTAAAAGAAACCCTTTACCTTAAAATTGTTTATTCTTTCTTTTTCAAATAAATCTTTAAATAAAAAGGCATATATTGAATCAAAATATTTATTTTACCAATATTTCAGTTGTCTAAACGCCAACCATTATCAAAGTATTATAACATATTAATGTATGTCAACTACAAACTCAGCGCCACATAACGTCAATAGAATTAAGTTCAAACATATTTTTTGCCTTTATTTAATATGGAGAAAATGTTTTGTTTTTTTTAAACTTAATTCTATTGACGTTATGTGGCGCTGAGTTTGTTGTTAACACATATTAATATGTTATAATGCCTTGATAAAGGTTGGCGTTCAGCCAACTGAAATATTGGTAAAATAAAGGATATTTTGATCCAATATATGCCTTTTTTAATTAAATAATACTTTATGATAAGCCAAGACCTCCCAATATATTTTTCCATGGCAGTAAGGACAGTAGAAGTTTGTATTGTGTATAAAAGAAACATTCGCGCTTAAATCCGTTCATTATATATACCGTTAAACCTGTCTATAGCGCCCCCTCTAAATAGCCCCTCCCTCTCTATAGCGCCCGATTTTAAATACGTAGTACAAGGTGATTTACATTAAAAGTGACCTGTCTATAGCACCCTCTCTCTATAGCACCCTATTTTGGTGAGTCCCAAGAGAGGGCGTTATAGACAATTTTAACTGTATATATAGATGGCGGGTTATTGCTTTGTATCACTTTATAAATATATAAATACTGTTACATACCGTTATGTTCAGGCGCACATGTTTGTTTAGCTAGTAAATAGAGGTTGCCTGTGGCATTAATAGTTATTTAAAATCTTTTCAAAGAAACTTTCATGTAATTGTCTTCTGATATTTCTGAAATAACACTTTCGCTCACTTTCTGGCCAAAATGTATTTTATTTTAAAGTATATTTGTTTGGCACTAAAATTTAAATATTGTCGTTAAAATATTTTAAATAATAATATATGTGGGAAAAAAATAATAGAAAAGAATAAAAAGGTCAGGTGTTGATATTAAAAACAAAGAAGGCATATCTTGACCAGGAGCACATGTGCTTTTTTTCTGTTCCACCAGATGGTGCTCTGCCATCTAAAAAGCACATGTGCTCCAGGATATGCCTTCTTATGCCTATTTTTCCGCGTTGAGATTAATATATTAATATAGATTAATATAATATTATATATTTAGAAAGATATATAATATTAATTTAATTCTTGTTATCTAAATTTAACACATTATGTCACTACACGCTTCTTTGAACGAGAGGACCTTGGGATCATCAGCTATGATGAAGAGAATATACACAGGGCTCTGTCACGAACTGCCACTCACATGTATAGACATATGGTGAACTTAGAGTAAAATAGTCGCTAACTACCCACCATAATTACCATGGCCTATACAACGTGTACAAGGGATTTAAAAAGAGAAAATACACTTATAGATATAACTTAAGGAATTTGTACCTTTAAGCCTTTAGACAATAGCTCTGAAAGATATTACAGTGACCTTTATTGAAGATATACGAGATAAACAAGTGTGAACAAAATTGCCTGTGTCTTCTTCTTAAAAAAAAACGAACGGCGACATCAAAAGCTTTCCACTTCCTTTAGTGTTTAGTGTCTAGTGACCTAGCCATTCTAAGCTAAACACCTCTTTGGGAGATTGTGAATGTTTCATTTGATCCCTTGTAGATCTCATGAAATAAAGTCCGCCCTAGGCTGACAAGGCCATTAGCCCGAAACCATGGTCTCTAGGTGGACGCTTCTCAGTTTGACAAAGCTGGTGTTGTGGCTTTGTCACCGACCCGATGCCGCTAGTTTGCGGAAACGGTTAATAGATGGCGCTTAGTTTTAGCGTCTATTTTGACGGTAGAGGTGACCCTTATTTCTCTAGATCAACTTACTCCCGGCAAAATTTACATATATGAGGATTTTTCGAAACATAAAATATAACATGATATATTACAAAAAAAAAAAATTCTAATATAGATTTTAATATCGCAGAAAACTTTCAAATTAGCTATTTCATTTTTTTTATTTTAAAATAAAAAAATGTTAATAAATATAATGAAATTATTATATATAATTGTCTATTTTATATATTTGGGGGGAAAAGGGGTTTTTTTTAAAACCATTGTATCAAAAATAGTTTCAAATATAATCGTTAGATGGCAGCACGGGTATCGAATAGAATTTTTTTTTCAGCATAACTTGCGTTAAATAATAAATGCAAGGTTTTTTTATATTATATAAAAGATAAATATAAACATAGTTTTCCTAAGTTTAATAATACTTCATATCGTTTTTTTTTCTATTTAATAATATTTTTAAACGCAGAAATGGAATTTTAAAAATATATTTAAAAAAATCTTTTGGGTAAAAGAAGTCGGAGAGAGATGTTCTCAATCCGAAAATCCCTGTGTATAACTTTAATTATGAATATATTTTCAAAATATAAAATTCTTTCTACATATATATAGTAGTTGGATATATATAATTCCTATATTTTTGATATAAACAAACAATTACCTTTGTTTTAATATATATATACTCATGGACAAAAGGAAGAGGAAAGTTTTGATATCGCCGGTCGTTTTTTATTTTTTTATTTTTATTTTAAGGTGACAGAGGCAATTTTTTTCACGCCTGGTTATTTCGTGGTCTTCAATAAAGGTTACTGTAATATCTTTCAGAGTTGTTGTCTGAATCCCGATATATATGTTAAAAGGTACAACTTCCTTAAGTTTTGTCCCCCCTTGAATGTATTTTGGATTTGAACGAAAGTGCCTATTGAAAAAAAAAAATTAAGACAGTATTTCGAGAGGACAAATACCTTATTTTTCAAACAGTTAGAAGCCTGTCACCGTAGTACTTGCAATTTTTGGAAGACTGGCATTTAACTTGTAAACTTGAAAAAGAAAGACGTTTTGTCAAATTGTATTGACAAACATTTGCAGTTTTATCTGATCTCAGTTTTTAGCGGGTGGAATTTTGTTTTTGTTTGTTTGTGAACCAATCTATGATTCATTATAATTGGACGAATGTGGCCATGTCTGTATATAAGAGGCTGCTAAGGGAATGCGAGGAGCCCAGTGTGGTGGATTATCATGTGGAGACGCTTAAAGTGTTCTTTGCGTGTTTTATCCGTGTCTGGTGATCTCCTCGCATACCTGTGTGACCCGGGTCCGATCCCTACCAACGCTAAAATAAAATATAAGTATTGTTTTTATTTCATTTTACAAATCGTGAGTTTTTATTTATCTCCTTTTTGTTGTTAGTGTTGTACTCTTGAGTGTACGCTTTTCTGTGTATTAAGTTACTTTAGGCCCTTGTATATCGTATTTTTGTGTGATAACCCGTAATAGTAACTTTTGTAATTTTCGTTTATATCCTAAATACGCCTCGTTATTGGTCATATTTGAGCAGATGTACAATAAAATATAAAATTGTGAAAAGCGTTTAAAAACTACAATGATTTCTTCAAATAAGTTTATTTTTATTTCAAAACTCGTAGCTTTCAAGCGATAGTCGCTCTACAACAGGCCCAATTAAAACATCGACTGTTTCTTACAAGAAGTGTTTACAAATAGACACGCGCAGCGTGGATAGCTACAACAGATTTGCAAGTATTTCTTGAAAGAAATAGTCGATGTTCTAACTAAGGCTGTTGAAGTGCCACTATCACTTGAAAGCTAGCATTTTAAAATATAAAAATACTCATAGTGAGAGAATTTTGTAATTTTAGACAATGACAATTGTCAGATATAATAAAATTGCGATAAACTTTTATAGAAAAAATCAAAAAACCTTACGCCATTGTAATGTTTTGTAATAAAGAAATTTATTACGTAAGTTATTAAAAAGGCATACTGTGTGTGCAACTGAAAGTTGCTGATGGCTTGCGCCATCTATCGGAATAAATATCAACTAGTCTCTACTAGTATCAACTAGTCGTTGATTTTTAATTATTCCAAAATTGACCAAATACCCATTTTTGATTAATCATTTATTACGTAAGGTTTTTAGAAATTTACTATAAGATGTATGATAATTGACTATATGCTGTGTGGAGAAAGTGGGCGTGTCAAATAGAGAAATAAGCCCCGCCTACCTGGTCCCTTGGCCCCGCCTCTCAGGAGACGCCCCAGTCGGAAGATGACCGCCCTCTCGTACTCCTGCACCACCTGCACACACACATCGTGGAGCTGGCTGCGGCCCAGCGGCGAGACACTGTCCTACCTTGACGCACAGGAAGAGAGAGAACGGGAAGGTCATGACGATCAGGACGAAGGAGATGAGCGTCAGGAAGAAGGCACATGCTCCTGGCTCCTCCGCCCCGCCTGCCGCTGCCGACATGGACACGGTCAGTTAGGACACGTCTAGTACATCAGCTAGCATAGCAGAACACTCCCTTGACACATAGTGAGAACATGTCTCTAATAGCAGAACACGCCTATAAGGGCAGAACATGTCTCTAACGGCAGAACACGCCTCTAAGGGCAGAACACGTCTCTAATAGCAGAACACGCCTTTAAGGTCAGAACATGTCTCTAACAGCAGAACACGCCTCTAAGGTCAGAACACGCCTCTAAGGTCAGAACATGTCTCTAACAGCAGAACACGCCTCTAAGGGCAGAACACGCCTCTAACAGCAGAACACGCCTCTAGGGTCAGAACATGTCTCTAACAGCAGAACACGCCTCTAAGGGCAGAATACGTCTCTAATAGCAGAACACGCCTTTAAGGTCAGAACATGTCTCTAACAGCAGAACATGCCTCTAACAGCAGAACACGCCTCTAAGGGCAGAACACGTCTCTAATAGCAGAACACGCCTTTAAGGTCAGAACATGTCTCTAACAGCAGAACACGCCTCTAAGGTCAGAACACGCCTCTAAGGTCAGAACATGTCTCTAACAGCAGAACACGCCTCTAAGGGCAGAACACGTCTCTAATAGCAGAACACGCCTTTAAGGTCAGAACATGTCTCTAACAGCAGAACACGCCTCTAACAGCAGAACACAGTATCAGAAAATACCCAACACAACGTCCTACATAGCAGTATACGCACATATCACTCGGACCAGTCGGTAGAAGAAGGCTCGTTAGTGAAAAAGATGGGTGGACAATTGACAATTCAAAATATTTTGTGAAAAAATAGTACAAATGTGATATACTGGGATAAGGTGCATAAATTATGAAAAAGCCATCAGCCACTTTCAGTTGCACGATAAGGAGATGCCTTTTTCAAAATATTTTAATGATACTCTTAGTCTATTGTTACAAAGATGGGTCGATAAAAGAATATGCTAAGATGAAGAGAGTTCCAGTAATTAAGAAGCTATAAAGAAGAGACAAATGTGTCAAAATGTGATATCAAAATCATCACTTGATTTATATATGTATTACCATAAAAGTAGAATATATTTGCATAAAGGGGGGTATATGCAGATAAGTAGCCTTGCCAGGAACCACCAACCACAAATTGACAGTCGAAGTTAACTATACAACGCAGATAAGAAAGAATAAGAAGACAACGCCGCAGAAAATTACTTGCCCAATTGATTTATTTCCTTTTGATGTTTCTCCCTCCACAAAGTATCCTATTCAATCCTTACATCCAAATCTCAAATTGCCATTTCACTTTTATAATGGAAAAATAACAATAGGATTTTTTTTGTAACGTAGTGGCGCACACAAAACAATTTTCCGTCGTTTCCCTTCTAATTTATAGAAATTCTACGGTTTTAAAATATTGTATTTCCTTTATATTTATTTTATAATATTGTGACACCAAGTATTTCTATATTTAAAAGTATTATCGAGATTTTTTTATAAATATATATATATACTAGCGGATGTACCCGGCTTCGCCCAGGTTTTTCTCGAGGGAATGTTTGTAGTCTAGTAATAAGAAAATATACTGCACCTAAAAACTATCAGAGAAAAGAGAAACCACGGAAGGTGAACAGAAAAATGCTTACAATGGATGTTATGTTTACGATATCAAGTTAAATAAAAACAAAGATAAAATTTGCATATGTTGGTCACTATAAATTTGTATATTTGTTAGGCGAAATTAGAAACATGATAAAACAATTGGGTATTTAAAAACAAATGTAGAAATAAAAGTTGAAGTATAATAAACAATGTTAAAGATTAGTTTTAATTATTAATCAAGATTGTGTGTGAATATGTGAGAAAGATGTAATATCGTTGTTGTTTTCTTGGCCGACTGTTTTACATATGGTGTTATCTTAAAATTGCTTGTTTTGAATATTTTTTAGATTGAGATTATTAGCTAGTATGTAAAAAATTAACTCTGTTGAAATTTAATTTTGTATTTATATATAAATAAAATTAACTCTGTTGATTTTTTTTGTATTTAATCGATAACAGCGAAGTTACGCATGTTAATGTTAGGAAATATATTTTGATGTTAAGCAAAACCTGCTTCATCTCGTTTTACATAAATGTTGAAAATTTGGTTGAAATTGATGCATTGTAACGAAAGTTTTTAGTGATGTCCACTTATGAAATTTCCATTTTATTAATATATATATATATATAAGTACTTCAACAATAAAATATTTTTCTTAACCCAAGTACATGCAGTACGGCCTATGATAATCATGTTGGATAGTAGTAGTTTTACTGTAAGTGCACCACAAGTCTGCACATGTAGAAAGCAGTTCAACCATTTCACTTACAAGTGTGCCATTTGGTTACTTGCAATCACTGGTGGGATTGGATTTATACAAGAATTGGGGGTCATTGGAGAAATATTTCATTCAGAAAAAAGTGTCCACAGTACAGGATTCGATCCCGGGTCGTAGCTGTCTGGAATCGACGGTTTATACTCATAGATAAAATTTAAAGAAGTGGAAAGTCTTTAATGTCGCTGGTCGTCTTTTTTTTAAATTTATTTTTTTAAGAAAACAGAGGCAATTTATTCCTAATTGGCTATCTCGTGTATCTACAATAAAGGTCACTGTAATATCTTTCAGAGTTATTGTCTGAATCCCGATATTTTTACATGCTAAAAGGTACAACTTCCTTAACTTTTGTCCATGAGTGTATACCACTCGTTCATTGACCCTCAATTAAAGGAATAAATATAAGTAGTTATGCTGCATGAGTGCTAATTATTTTATTAAACAATATCTTAAATAACGCAATGTTGTAATAAATGGTATTTAAGTGCTAAATTAGGCACCTCTCCCTTTAAAAAAGGCATTAAAACAATTCATATTTTCCAGTAAATCAAAGTTGGCAATAAGGAACACCATAGCCTCTGAAACCACGGTATACAGAATGTATGAATTTGACAAACCACTGGTGTCATAGTTTATCACCAAAACTTCGATCTGTACTAGCGTGATAAACATAATTGGCTGTATTTTAATGCATTTTTATTGGGTTGTAAAGAAAGTTCGTTCTGTTTTATTCAACAATAGTATTTAGACAAAAAAAAAAACTATAACAATTAATTAATCAATTATGTATTTTCCGTTATTATTTACGACCTTCTCCCAACGTTCGACAAGTTTGTTGATGCCGTTCCGCCAAAAATCGCCCGGTCTGGTGTCGAAGAAGTTGTTGAGCCAGGTTAACTACAAGTAGTTAATATGTAAATAGGTTTATTTATCTATTTACTTCAATGTATATCAACATTACCAATTACAATTATTTTATTTCCAAAGCGCTATATCCCGCAAGGGATACTTGCGCCAAACAAGGAGAAAAGTTTTTTTGCATAAGTTATTTACATTATTCAACGCATGAAAACATTAGAGATAAAGAGATAAATATGATAAAGAGATTGTCCGAAAGTTTCTGTATTCCCTTTTATTAATAAAAAACAATTATAACGTTACATTTAACACTTTTTTTTGAAAATCATGTGTTGGTTGGAAGTGTGTTTGTAAAAAATACATCAACTACTATTATTTTATTTAATTCTTGACATTTCAGTGAAAGGTCACTTTCCTCAAAGTAATGATTATTGTGTGTGAATCCTTATTTTCTACTTTCTATTCAAAATAACCATTGTTCTGAAGAGAATTACAACGAGTTACTGAAACATCGGCAACTAAATCAAAACGTGGTTGATGTAGCCATGTATTTCTCCACAAATTTTACTCATTTG